>JARFXV010000465.1:5000-618717 GCA_031761425.1 Cosmopolites sordidus | reverse complement strand
AAAAATTCAAATCTGTATTCCTTAAAATAACATGTTACATCTAATGTTTTCACGGATGGTAGGTAATGTTCGTTCTGTGAAGAGTCACAACATTCCAACAGTTAGTTGGACTCTTCACTCGAAACGGACAACTTGAAAATGTCAAATGAGATTTTGGTGAATCGTCGTGACTTTTCATAGAATGAACGAATCGACACCCGGAATGAGTTAGGAACACACACCTATATATATATATATATATATATATATATATATATATATATATATATATATATATATATATATATATATATATATCGAAAGTTCGGACTCTCTAAAAAATCACTCTTTCTATGCTATACATGTATAATATAATGTATTGTATATGTTGTACAGTACATACAAACAACGTAGGAAAACTAGCAGAACTTTTTAAATAAAAAAAGTTCAACTAGTTATTTTACCAAAAGTATTTCTTTTTATTTAAAATATATCCCTTCCAAGTCAATACACCGCTGGGCTCGTTCAACCATTGCTAGTATAGATCAATAACCTCAATGACCTCAATGACTCTCGTCACGGCTTCTTGGAATTATGCAAAACTGTCATAAAACGTTTCTTTCATGGCCAGTTAGAGTTTCCGGAACAGGAAATAGTCACACGGAGGTAAATCAGGTGAATACGGAGACTTGATTCTTCGCCAAAAATTCTCGAACAGGGACGGTCCTCAATTAAGGCGTAAAGAACAAATCGAGCACAAACTTTTTGTTTATTTAAATCATTTGTAAAAATTTCGCGAATCATGTTTTTAGTCGTATTTAAATCCTCTGTTATTCATCTCACAGTCGAATTCGCATCGTAGGCGATCATTTCAGGCACTTTTTTCAACTCGTGCTGATTTTTGTTTTTTGGCTGACCTGGCTTTGGATCTGGTCGTCTTCCAAAGAATCACAACCGTCCTGGAATCGTTTCTGCAACTCGAACATACATGTATCAATTTAAAGGCTTCTGTAAAAGTTTTGCTGAGTTTAAAACAAAATTTAACAGTAGCTCTTTGTTCCATCGTGTTTTTGTGACGAGGTGGCAAAAGATACTGTCACTTTAAAATCTATAACATGATAATCCGTTGATAGATTGTAATGATGGTTACCTCGTTTTTAGAGGATATATATAGCTTTCAGATTATAGATCGTTTCAATAGATGGTTATAGTAGTTTTATTTTAAATTTTAAAACTCTCATTATTTTCCTACATACTATGTATATAAAATATATATGCTGGGTGTTGCACTTAATTTGTCCTACAATATACTTTGCTACAAGAATGGATTTAAATTTAAAGTGAACTTCTATATCAGTTAATTTGATCTATTTTTCTCGTAAATAAAATTTGTTATGTATTTTGTTCCACTGTGCCTCAGGACTTTTCAAAATTGTTTTTCGTACTAGAGACCTTGTAGTGTTATAAAATTAAAGAGAAGCAGGCATGTTCCATAACAATTGTCACTTATCACAGCAATAAAACGTTAATTAGATTTAAAAATGATCGACACTGACACACCGACGCAGTTGACATTGAGCGATTTTTATATAATAGTGCCCGTGACCCAGTGGTCTAATTAACAAAGAAAAATGTGTCCGATGCCTACGAATTAACCATAATTGTGACAGTAACTGGCGATGACTTAACCGTATGGTTCAGTTATTGGTAATGCCAATGTAAGTGAAATAATAAATAACGATAAATTTCCGCCCAGTATTTCTAAGATGGGCATATATATTCGCGCGATTCAGTGTAAAAAACACTGTTTTTCCGAATCTGTTTAACGAATTTACTCAAATATACGAGGGTAGAGTGAAAAGTCAGATATTTTTCCGATAGATGTCGGTGCGATTGCAAAGGTTATTATATTTATGAAAAGTAGTTTCCTTTCTAGTAACGTTCCATGAATTTCAAGCCGATATGATGCTTAGTTTTGTTTTGACAGTATTCGAAGTTACGTTTAACGTTTACATTAAATAAATTTAACATATTGAAAGGCATAAAATTTTGGAAAAACCTTGAGCGAAGTCTATCCAACTAAAAGGGGTCTACTATGAAAATAAATCGATTTTCGATTAAAAAAACAACATTTAATTTAAAAAGTATCTGACAAAGAAGTATCCTCGTATATATGGAAAGTTTCTTTTTGATATAGCGATATAAATAACAGAAAGACATCCATCAAAAAAACTTTTATTAATTATTGAAATATCCAATTTAGAAAATTACTTTTTAAAAACATTAAAAATAATGTCATCCAAGGGAAATTGTATAGGGCTCAAATCAGGACTGCGTGGAGGCTAATTTATGTCATCTCTTCTGAAGATCAATTTGTTTGGGAAAATTTCACGAACTCGTGGCGGAGATGTGTTGGAAATATGTGATGTTGCTTCATCCTGCTAAAACCATGTTATCTGATTATAACCAGCAAGGTTTAAGGTACCAAACAATTGTCTGACATTTCCACATTACGCTCTAAATTGCCGGTAACCGAGCGACCCTACCGTCTTCAAAAAAATACGGGCCGATTATTCCTCTCGATGGCATTGCATCCTATACAGTGCCTTTAGGCGAATGTAATTTTGATGCTTGTATTGGTGGTTTTTATTGCTTGTATTTCCGATTCGTTGCACTGTAGTAATGACAGTTCTTTTTACATGATTGATTGAGATGAAAATGAGTCCCATCCGAAAACAATATGTTGTTGAATGTTTCAAAACGCTCAGTTACTTAATTAATGATTGAATGATCGATTTACCTGACTGAAGCCTTTGATCAGTATCTTGGGGTTTTAACTCTTGCACCAGTTGAGTTTTGTATGGGTGCAGTTTTAAGTCCTTGCGGAGAATGTGGTGTAATAATGATCGAGGCACATTTAAAGCATGCTCTCGCTTACGAACAGAAAGGTCCGGATTGTCAGGAATGGACTGATTTACCATTTCCATATTTTCCTGAGAAACGCTCCATACCGACTAAACGCGGGCTATCGATTGACATGTTCCTTCCTTATAGTTGTTGCATTTGCGCAGTAAGCCAATGAAATAGAAACTTTTTTATGGGACACCTTGTACAAGCATCACGTCAAAAAATTGTATAGTTTTGATGCAAAAACCTGAGCAAGATGCATTTTGACATATTTTTCATTTTACCAACTATCAAAAAAGTCATACTTCTATAACGCAAGTTTGGATTAGCTGCTGGAGTCAAAGCTACTAAGAGTCAAATATTTTAACCAGGGGATTATTTAACGAAAAAAAGGCATCTTTCAGATTTACAAAATTTAGTGAACTAGATTGATTCAAATCTGTTAACTAACCATAGTACACAGTGGAATTAATTTTGACCTTTGGGTAACAATTTGCAAAAACAATTCTTTATAGTCCCACCACACCCACAGCTTTACATTGTAATTATTAACTTTTGCTTTTGAGTTTGTTTGAGGGTGCTTGAGGTTTGCTTGACCGATATATCCTTCTTATATTTGAGTTCATGAACACCATGTTATTGGGAACGGTTTATTTTTATCTCCTGTAACCAGCTCCTATAAAGCATGTTACATGTGCAATCCAAATATTGAGACTAAAAATGTTTGGATGGTAAAAATCTGAGGAAGGACTGCGCGGTAATTTTCAATAAAAAAACATCATACAAGAACGCTAAGTTGCTTATAACAAAAAGTTTCCAGTACATAAACTTATCGAAGCTCTCCTAAACTTAACATTTGGAACGTAGATGAAACAGGACTTACAACAGTGCATGTTTCCAATAGAGTGATAGCTCGCCGAGAAATCAAAGACGTGGGAAAAAATGACTTCTGCTGAACGAGGTACGCTGGTGACAGTCGCTGTTACAATTTCACCTTTGGCAACATGGTTCCTCCATTCGACCACGTTCCTCCACCTGTCCACTATAAAGAACATTTTTTAGAGGTGAAACGGTAGGTTCAGATGGCGATGCTAATCCTTCTGGATGGATGAAAGAAGATAGTTTTCAAAAATTCGCGAAACATTTCGTTAAATACGTTAAACCCAGTAAAGAAAGCCTATTCTATTATTTCTAGACAACCACGACTCATATTTGTCTATTAAAGTACTTGATTATTTCAAAGAAAATGGGGTAACAGTTTTATCGTTCTCTCCCAACTGTAGCCATAAGTTGCAGCTTTTAGATAGATAGAGTTTATGGGCCACTAAAGAAATATTTCAATAAAGTATGCGACAACTGGTTAGAGAGTCACCAGGAAAGACTATTACGATTTATGACATACCTGAGTTGGTATGTCATACCAACATGAAAACACATCTTTGACATGAAAACATCTTTGTCATTGGCAGCTACAATTGACAATATACAATCTAAATTCCGAGTCACTGGGATATCACCACTCAAAGAAAATTTATTTTCTGGAATTTATCGGATCTAACACCGGACTTGCCTACTATTACACTACCATCAGCATCAGTTACTGACAGTGCTGCTCTATTAACTTCTTAAGCAAGACCTTCACATGACCCATGTAACGAGATTGATGCTACGAATTCAGCTCTGTAGGATGATGCATTTGTAATAACTTATGAAAGTGACATACCAATATCCTCTTCACATGCTTCTTGAGAGTTCGTTTCTATTTTGGACGCAATCTCAGGAACTAATGAAGGTCAAAAATTCAAAACTCCTGAAAAAAATGTGGTAAGCCAACCAAGAGGTGTGAATATGCCCAGTACTTCGTTTACTTCACCTGAAGAGATAAGACCATTCCCAAAAGCTGGAAGGAAATGAAAAAAAAACTCTGTATGAGAGAAATAAGAGGAATAATGACAAAGAAGACGAAAGTGATGAGGATGATACACTTTGTTTAGAGTGCACTGAATCCTATAGTTTGAGTATTCCTGGGGATGAATGGATTCAATGCACTACGTGCAAGTTATGGGCCCATGCAAAATGTGCAAAGGGCAATCTATTGTTCTATGAATTCAAAAATTGCACCTCTGATTTAGAAGACTAATTTGATAATCTGTTCCTTTAAAAACATATAATTATATTAGATATATTAGTTTTTGTTAGACCTTTTGTTACAAAATGATTAAAGTTTATGAATATTAATTATATTAGTTAAGACTGTTATTTGTTACCAAATGATTAAAGTTAATAAGGAGTTTTCTAGTTTTGTTTCAGATATTTAATACAAAAAGTATTATGTTTTAAGTATTCAATTTGTCAAATGTTTAAATGTCTGATTGTTTATTCTAATTTGAAATTTATTATGTTTTTTTTTAAATTGTCAGTACAATACACATTTTTACAATTTTGTTTAAATTAAAAAATGATAATTGCAAATACTTTTTATATTTTTTATCCTATTTATATTCCGATTTTGTAGTAATTATTTCATTATTTCATAGATCAACTTACCCCTAGTAAAAAGTCAACCAACCCCAATTCTGGGGTAGGTTGACTCGTGTTTCGTGTTCTACAAAATCAAGCTTGTACACTGTATCATAATTCTTTGCGAGCTTTTTGTTATTTTTTTCCAAAGGTTAATAGTGTATCTATCAGTTGTATTGGTTCATACGATAATATACACTAAAACAATAAAAATACAAGCCACTTAACTGAAATTTGGTAGATCTTCCCCGGTCCCCCTAATAGTAAGTAAAAATAAAAACTGAATGTACGATACTCGAGTGGATAAAATATTATGAGGGTATTATAACGTGCAGCTGCAAACAACTTCGAAGGAAAGATTGATTTCAAAAAAGAAACTGTTCTAACACTTATACACAGTGCGTCCATTAAATATCGGTTCTTAAGATATATCTCAGTAACCAGTCACGCCATCTATTGATGAGTGGCGCGGTTTCAAAGCTTAAACATTCCTGGACCTAACGAAACCTACTCTACCACGATCGGTTGATATTTGTTGATTTTATGACGTCTTGTTTACAAGCCAAAAAAGTTTAATATACATAAGAAATCAAGGAACAAAGAACTGTTATTAAATTTAACGCAAAACTCGTTAAAACTGCGTCGGAAACATTCCGGTTGATGCAGCAAGTGTACAGCGATCGATGATTGTGTATGCAGAACAAATGTTTTTCTGTGGTATCAACGTTTTTTGGATGGCAGAGTGTCGTTAGAGGATGACTAACGTGACGGAAGACCAATTTCAGCTCGCACTCCCGAAATGATAGAAAAAGTTCGCGATTTTGTAACAAATGGGCGTAATGCTTCACTAAAAATGATGGAAGATGCTTTGAACTTCGATAAAGAAACGATTCTACTCATTCTGCACAAGGATTTGGGTAAAATAAAGGTGTGTGCAAAGTTTGTTCCACGCACGTTGACGAAGAAGCATAAATCAAGCAATCAAAGCAATCCAGAAAGTAAGCGCCAAAGTGCGGAACGAAAGAAGAAAAACTCACCACAGGCAAAAAAAACACGAAAAACTCCTTCAAAAATCAGGGCGATGTTCATTGTTTTTTCGATAGCAAAGGCATCATCCACAAAGAGTTCGTTCCAACTGATCAAACTGTCACTGGGCAATACTACTTAGAAGTTCTGAAATGATTGATGCACATAATTCGTCGCATTCAGCCAAAATATCGCGAACCGGACAGCTAGAGTTTGTTACACGATAATGCGCAAAATCGCACATCGTTAATTATGCGTTAATTTTTGGCCCGAACCCAAGTCTGTGTGATCAACCACCCATCGTATTGAAAAGATTTAGTTTCTTGTGACTTATCCATGTTCTCAAAGTTAAAATTAAATTTAAAAGGGTGTTTTTTAAAGACATTCAGACCATCCGAACAGCCTCGAGCATAATTTGAAGGCTATTCCACAAAATGGGCTGGAGCGCGCATTTGAATAAGTATTGAATCGATGTATTAAATGTATCGAAGCGAGAGGCGAATACTTCGAATAATAATTCTAACAAAATGCCAGGTATTTCGTTTTAATCACATTTTTCCGGACTAGTTCCATGTACGCACTATGTAATCTATTCTGTGTGTTAACTAAATAATTTTTAGTTTCATTACATTCCAAAAAAATCGAACGAATTTATTTTCAACCGCAATACTTGGTTATCAATTAGTTATAAACGAAGATAATATAAAAACTGCCTCCTTGCTTACCAAAATGTATTTCTTTTATATATTCCTATCTTGAAAATTCACAATATAAAATTATTTTTGGAAATAAAAACATTTCGCAAATTTCGAAAATGAGGTTGTACGATAGAGTTTATTTATCAAAAAATGTCATACATAGTAACCTACATTCTCACAATGTTTACAAAATAAAATAATAACTTTTAAGATACGTCTCTAAAAATATATCTATAAATCTTGGTGCTAACACAAAGTTTTATTTATTGAGATTTATTGATGTTTTGATGCAAAAAAATTATATTTCAATGTTATTCTATTTTAGTTTTAAATGTTATTATGAATGTTTTATTTATGAAAGCATTAAAAATAGCTTTTGATTTGTAAAATTTGCTAATTAGGGTCTGAATTTTATGCAAATGCACCAGACGGACCGATTAAATGTTTTCTATTTAGATATTGTTATGCGCTGGCTTTTGTGCAACAAGAACAAAAGTTAGACACTAATTTTATTTTTCGAAAGTATCAAGGTCGTAGTTACTCCAGGAAGACAAAATACAACAATTAATTTTATAAATACATTTATATATTGGAAACTAATTTTATCTGCACAAAACAAAATCGATTAAAATCAGTAATGTTCACATAAGCAAAAGATGCCAATAATTTATTGCAAAATTAACATAATACTATTTAGAGTGCAAGGAAATATTTATTTAACCATCATTTATTTAGTAAACCAATTTTGGAATTTTTTTAACACTCTCCTGAAAAAGTCGTGTCTTAATTGTCAATCAAATCTTCAACATCAGAACTAAACATCGATGCAATGGGTATTGTAGACACATAAAAGAATTCAAGCGTCTATGAACCAGCTGTGAAGAATTAACCACTAATCAATGAAAGAACAGTTCACTTTCAACTCCACAAAAGAGAATATAAATGGTAAGAACAAACTTCAATCAGCATCTGTATGAAGCCACTGCTAGTGTAGTCCTGCAGCAATATCAACTGGGACAAAATTATATAAAACCTGCAACGTTTGATCGAAAACTTCTTCTATAATCGCAAAAATACCCCGATTGAAATACAAAAGAACGCACGAACCTATCGCGACAATAAGACGGTGAGGGTTTATTGATTAGCAATAAACTAATTCAAGTAATAAACAATTCAAGCAATAACTAATTCAAGTAATAAACTCATTGATGATTAGCAATAAACTAATTCAAGAAATGTTTGCGAAAATGCCGATACTACATAAATCCGTATCTCAAAATAATGAATTAAATCATTTGGACTGATAGAACATCAAATTCAAACCTACTCGAAGACTGAACTTAAAAAAATGATGGGCAAATATGATGGGATTTTCGGTAAATGTTTCTTGAGTCAACAATACAAAATCAAACCAGAGTTCTCAGAAGCTAACGAGTCTTTCAAATTGATCGTTTTTTTTTTAATTCTTGAATAAAACACAGATGGCGTTGTGAATTTGCTTAGGTCTAGTCTCATTTCAGAAGTGTAATGTATGAAATTTTTAAAAACATGACTCGTACGCAATTCATCCACGGCATTCAGTGAAAAATGTTTTTTAGAAAATTATGCGATATTTACGGTTTGCACAATCGTCCATCTGAAAGCATTATCGATGGAATTGTTTAAAAATTTCAAGAAACTGGTTGGATGGAAGATAACAGAAGAGCAATATAGAGTCGTAGGGGTCGTTCACAAGAGCATATCGATTTGGTACGTGAAAGTGTTGCTGAAGATTCAGAAATTTCTATTAGTCGACGTTCACAAAAATTTGGACTCAGCGAATTCACAACATGATATATTTTACGAAAGATTTAGCTCTGAAGAAGAAAACGTCATGCATTTGTCAATTGGATCAAAGAACAAACAGATAATTTTTCTCAAAAAAGCATCTTTTCATGAAGCACATTTTAAAATTGGGGGATATGTTAATAAACAAATTGAGTGAGGAAAATCCACGATTGATACTTGAGAAGCCTTTATATCCTAAAAGAGTCACTGTTTGGTGTGCATTATGGTCAATAGGTGTGACTGGACCATGTTTCTTTCAGAATGATGTTGGTGAAGCTGTAACTGTGAATGGTGTTTGATATCATGAAATGATAACTGGATTTTTGTGGGCTGAATTGAATAATATTGATATGAAGGATATTTGGTTTCAAAAGGATGTTGCCACACTTTCATCAGGTAATGAAACAATTGATTTACTGAGAGAAAATTTTCCTGGATGTGTTATTGCAAGAAACGGTGATGTTAATAGGCCACCAAGATCATGTGATTTGACATCGTTGGACTATTTTCTTTAGGGTTATGTGGAAAGACAGGTCTATAAGAGAGGGATGACATTATTCGAGTTATTAGTGAGATAGAGTCCCGGTTATGCCAAAATGTCATCCAAAATTTTGACAAAAGAATTGACGTCTATGGAGCTGCAAGAGGAGGTCATTTGACATATATTGGCTTTCATGTTTAAATGTCATACACTATCAACGCAAACTCTGAGTTGTATGCCAGAATTAAAAAAATCGCTTAATTTTTTAAAGACCCCTTACTTCTTAAGGTAGTCCGCGGGATACGGAGATTTTTTTTAAAGCATGGCTGGATTAATATAGCCATGCTTTTTAAAGAAAATGTTTTTTATAAAAGAAGTATTTATTAACATAAAAATAATAAGTATAACATGCCATTTTCAATGATTAATTGCGGAAAATAATATCATTCAAGTGATGACTATTCAACAACGTGATTATGAACACGCCAAATGTTATACATGAAAAGGTCCGGTAACTGAGAAGGACACGCAATATAACTAAGGTGAGAAATTGCTCGATAAGGGAATGGAGGTTTATGGAAGCTCTCTCTCTCTCTCTGTCCGCATGGCCAGTCACCACATATGGTTGAAACCACACATCCCTTCTGCTAATTCTTCGCCACTTAAGTTTTGTTTTGAAAAAAAAAATCAAGCATGGTTACGTATAGAGCTGAATTAACAGGTACTACTAACCATCTTATTTTTAAAAAATGCCTGAAAGTCCTATAATTGCCAAGAGCATACTACAACCTTGTTTTTTAATTGTGTAGTATACCTGATGAGAGTATCTGAGGACCGACGAAAATTGGAATTCATCCCCAGTTCAGAAGCGTGCCGCTTAGCACAACGGGTGGAACTACACAGAATCGCTTTCCTCATTTTATTCAAAATTCCACGGTTTGCGCACCGATCGCAAATGATCAGTTTTTTTTCAGGATCATTTCATATTGAAGAATGCTTGGAACAGCTCGAATTGTCAGAAAGTATTTTTTTTTATAACAAAAGAAAACCTCAAAAGCCTATAACCTAAAACCTATAACCTCAAAAGCGCTCCTACAGTGCTTAATCCTCCTGATATCTAAGTTATTATCTTGATATCTAAGTTCTGGAAAGGATCCCTTGGTAATTTCCAGACTAAGGTTGTCGAAATTGAACTTCGGGCTGATAACGTTTAACGCTTGGATAAATTAAGATTTCATATATCCCAAAGAGAGAGCGAAAATAATATATCTATATTTATTTCGTTTCTCTACCTCTTTAAAAGTGATATCAATTTTTGGCCGACAAGAGAATATATTTCGCCTTGTTATCAGTCAACATTATACCAGGCTTGATTGCGTCAAGCTGGAATGGAATACCTCCAGTAAATCTTGATTTCTCCACAACTGTGTTGGTTTCATGAGGAACGGAATCGGATCTTTACCATAATTGTTTCATATGCAGTAGTGAAGTACACTTAAAGCAGCATTTTACCTATAGATGTATAAAGAGTCTATAGATGTGCCTCAATGTTTTCAAGTAGCTCTTGCATGCTCAGCAGAGAGTGGAAATTATTACCTTCAAAATAGTTTTCCTGTAAATGAGCGTGCTGTATCTTCATCTGCTATCGACTGTGCTATCTGAAAAAAAATATTATTTTATTTTCTTTTAGGGTGTGTTAAGAAATTTCAGTAAGGCGCTTTAGTTTGTTCCCATTAACTTGCTTTAAACTTAATGTCCTTTTCTTCTCATTCTTCATGTGGTGGTGCAGCTCGTCAGTGAGGTTTAACCTCCTTTAACAGGATCTTCCAAGTGAATCGATATCCAACAGCCCCTTGCCAGTGTTTGATGTGCATTAATTCTTCAGCATCTCTATTTACATTGTTTTGTCTTGGTGTTTTTGGTCTACAACTTTTTCTGCTAACTCCTATAAGCCTATCTATGGTTTTCCTTGGTATTCATTTTTTTTGGTATTCTCGTCCGGTGTCCCGCTTATCTGAGTCGCTGAACCCTCGCATTGTCTACAATATTCAGATCTTTGTTTAATTGCTTGAGTTCGAAGTTATACCTGATCCTCCAAACTCCATTTTTATTCCCCTCATCAAAAATTGTTTTGAGAACTCTTCTTTCCAATACTTTAAGCATCTCTTCTGTTTTTTTGTGAGGGTCCACGTCTCGTAGCCATAAATTACTACTGGCCGGATACGTTTTTTATAGACCCTAACTTTTGCTTTGTATAAATTTAGATCTTAGGACATTATCCAGTTCTAACCTCTTTTCTCCATCACCTTTGTTTTGATTATATATCTCTTGACCGGCCTTTTTAGCTTTCCCCATTATTTCATCATAGGTTTTGCGTTATACTTTTTTTGATCGTGTTAATATGTTTAGGTCATCTGCATATCCGACGATCTCTTTTGTTTATTTATGGATTTTTACTACTGCCTCGGAATTTCGCATCGTTATCCGGGTTAATATAATAAGCTTCGATGATATTCCTCCTATTTCTGCCATGATCTTATACACTACTGCTGTTTGTACACTGTCGTACACCTGTCTCAAATTTATAAACATCTGAAATAAAGGAGTGTCCAATGATATTGCTTTTTCCATTATTTGACGGACGATGAACAACTGATCCATTGTTGAATATCCATTCTAAACCCTATCTGATATTTGCCCATTTCTTCCACGATATATGGTACTATTATCTGCCTTACTATGTTTGTTAAAACTTTATAAGTTATGTAAGATAATGATATGCCACGATAAATTTCTCATTTCAGTTGACCTCCTTGGTTATGATTCGGACATATTACCGCCTGCTCTCACTCTGTACGTATCTGCTCATCATTTCAGATGTTGACTATTAAATGATGAATGACCTCAATTCTTTGTCTACAAGCTTCAGTGGATCTGAAAATATATTATCTATCTCGGGAGCTTTATCACTATTAAGTTTTGTATATTTTCTTTTCTTTCATTAAACTTTTCTCCAACTCCTGCAACAATGATATGATATGCATATCATATATGATAATGATATGCAATGAAAATTGTAACCCATCATTACAATCGTATCTAGTCGTTCCGTTTAACAGCGTTTCAAAACATGTCTTCAATCCAGCGGCCGTTGGTTCATAATAGCACGTGGACACGTGCCCTATCTAAAAAATGAAGTGGAAAAAATAATTTCATATTTTATATTAATTTATTCTCTGTTCTGTCTATGATCACGCTTCTTGCGACTTCTAGAGTCTAACATCCACAATGTGATTGTGGTTAGAAAATAGGTCTTGGGGTACCGAAGCGCTCCAATTAAAGAACACATACTTTGGGCACATACAAGTTTGTGCCCCTACTGTTTTCTTTACTATCGCGTGCAAAATACAAAGACAGCAATGCATCATTTCCCTAGTATCCCGGAGATTAAACTCATTTATAAGGTCATATCTTGGGCGCTACCCCATTCTCAATAGTCAGATGTTTTTCGCCATTGCGCTTTTCGACTTTTCGAATAGTTGCAAAGTGATTGTTTTGAACGATTACAATAGTGAAGATGAATTCAGTGTAATATATGAATAGAAATAATGTCACATTAACATTTGAGGACCGAATTGTAATAAAATCTTGTAGTTAAGTTAATATTACCCAAAAACGCACATACAAACGCACATTCAATAGAACCGTGTATGAGAAGTATTCGTGGTTATGTGGATGCGAGACAACAAATAAATGCTTTTTGTTTTCCGTGCATTTTGGCACAAGTCGGAAAACCAGTGAGTGCGGGCGATGTTGATCTTGGCTGGATTAAACACGGTGTTAATGATTTGAAACATTTCTACGCAAAGGCAAAATCGCATTCTATTTCTCAAAGACATTTGAAAAATGAGCTAGAAATTAGTATGTTGAGGAAGACATACATAAGGAAGACGAGGGATTCTGGAATTTTTTAATACCAAAAAATCACACACCAGATGGAAATGCAGACGAAATTCTGACGGTGCTAAGTGAGTCAGAAACAGACAAAAATCTAATAAACTCATAGCCCAAAGTTATGATGGTGTTTTCGTGATGAGAGGTACAGTCGGAGGAGTGCAAGCCAAAATTAAAAATATTTATAAGAATGCACAGTATATTCACTGATATGCTCACCAATTAAATCTAATATTTGAAAGGTGTTGTACAATAGAAGAAGATGTAAAGGTGTTTTTTGCAAATTTGTCTGCATTTCCCGCTTTTTTCCTGGGAACTGTTCTGGACAACGTCGTGAAAAAACGTCTACCACGTGCTACTAAGTGCTACCAGGAGGAACTTTACGTCGAAATGTGTGAATACTGTTTACATTTACAAACAAGAATTGCAAACATGCCTTGAAGAAATTATGGACGCCGAGTCGGATAAAAATTCTGTTAATCAAGCTCAGGGGTCAATAAATTATTTGGTGGATGATAATTTTAAAATTGGTTGTTTTTCTTCAATAAAATAATGCATCACTGCGATATTCTCTTTGATCAACTGCAAAGCAGGCAATTAGATGCGCTTAAAGTTAAGAAGAATTTGGTAACTTTTTCAACAGCCATTCAAAATATTAGAGACAATATAGAAATATAAATTAATCAAGAATTTGGTAACTTAACTGGTGAAAAATCTACAACGATCATAGAGAATCGCAGAAAGAAATGAAAATTTACTGACGAGGAGGACCCTATTCCGAATGTCAGGCTGTGCAAGGAAATCTGTGATACCTTAACGATACAGGTTCATGAACGTTTTAATTTGCTGTTGCAAATTTGCAGCTGTTACAAATTTATTTGAAACATTTGTTGAATATCGAGCCGTCTTTCCACATAAACATATTAAAACTGTGTGTAACCTGTAAATTACTTAACATTAAAAAATGAACTCTCGGTAATGTACACACGTGACGATTTCATGAAACAAAATGGGGCATTGCCGCTGTTACAAATGTTTATCCAAAATAATTTAAGATCAATTTTTATTGAATCTGTGGAATTGCTGACTGTTTTGTGTACTGTCCCTATGACGACTGTGGAAAGCGAAAGATGTTTCTCTACCCTCAAACGAATCAAAACATTTCTAAGGAACACTATAGGCCAGGAACAGCTGTGTGCCTTAGCAATGCTATCTATTGAAAAAAAAAACTGGTAAAGTCAATTTTAAATTTTAATGATTAAGTCATCGATCACTTTGCTGCTCAGAAATTTAGGAGGATGGACTTCAACTACAAACAGATTTATTAGTCATGGTCCTATGGTGAAACTACCTATTTGAAAATTTGATGTCTGACAGTTACATTCTTATTTCTATACAGCAAAGTGTGTGTATGATACTAAGAAATGTAAAATTTTTGGCGCATTTCCCTATCCCCATTCAAAATATGGGTATACATATCCCACCTGTTTATCCCCCACGAACCGCCGCTGTTTCCATCGCTGTAGAGTTCTCTCCATGTTTATTAAAATTTCGCCATCTGCGTCCTTGATTAAAGTCTCTCTAGAGTGAAAGCTTTTTACTACCCTAATGTTCTGGTAAACATATCTTGCCTCCTGTCTGTCGTATGCTTCTTGTATTTCCTTTATTTGCGTTTTTAGAAAGTCTCGTTTTTTTTTCTTGTATACACATTTGACTTCCCTTCTTAGTTTTTCGTATTCACCTCTTCGTAATGATATTGATTTTTGGATGCTTAGAAGTCTTCTACCGCCTTGTTATAGATCGAGACCGCCTAGAAGGGATAAGTGCTGAACATGCAGGCACAGATTTATATACACATGATCATTCTAGTGTTCCGGTCGCCCGCAGTAATTTGCCAACGATCTTTTTAAATAAATCTAACGAATAGTGGAGAAGCGGGATAGCAAGTATGTTGGTGACAATAGTTTTGTTTTTATCCGAAAACTAAGATCACCAAAACTGCCTTTGTAAATGCGCAAAAAATTGTTTGCCATGACTTCATTGGCTCATGAATAAATCAAAACCTTTATTTAATAAATATCTCTTTATATTCCCGATAATAGATTTTACCATAATCCAAAAAGCATTAAAAATCAAAAAATGCAAATCTCAAGGTCCTTAAATATTTGAATACGAAATGAAGACGTAAAACCATCCAATACAAATTAATTTGAATTATCTATCGTTAGCATTGAGATCCAAACGTTCAAATACTCGAGCAAAAATGCACAAATAAGAGGGAGGCCACTTAATGTCAAGGATATCTGTTTTGGTGTCGGCTGATGTCCGAACAAGGATGCAATATTTAAATTTTTCTCTACATAATTTAAAAATAACAATAAATATTAATGTGTCGAACAATACCAGACGTGCTTATCAAAACGATGGTATTTCTCAACACACTGTATACAAATTTGACTTCTTACAGCTTCTGCGCTATTACCTTTTAGGTAAATGTAATTGAGCTGTATTAAAGTTGTAAATGTTGGTTATTTCTGTGCTAGTTATTTGCTAATATGGGCTTCGCATGAAATATATAATGGTAAATATGACTGTTATACAAGTTTTTATTTTATCTACCTATTTTCAATGATAAATTATAATCTGATAACAATATATTCTAAACATTGAGGTTATGAATTATATTGATATTGAACGTTACGTTTGTTATACTGACGCTGCCATCTAGTATCAAAAAGTCATACTCATCAAGATAGCAGGATAGATTTCTTTTTCGATCTTGGATAATAGTTTATGTGTTTGTATATAGATATCTATTTTAATATTTTGGTGTTTTATTAGGATGTTTGTTTTATTAACACTATGGTGATAAATAACTCTTTTAATTTAAAATTAAGAAAAAATCAGTACTATATAATACAAATGCCTCGTAACTATAGATTGCTTGCTGTTAGGACAATTTATTTGGCATAAAGTGTGAGCAAATTTTTCCGAATGCTAACATATCTACATATCTACACTAATTTTCTTAAAACTACGACATACGCTTATTGGATTTCTTTCAGATTTTATAAATAATCTTTTTCTTTGAATTATATATTTATTAATTGAATATTGAATTATGTAATTGAATATGAATTATATATTTATAAGTTTTGCAATAATTGTTTTGAACCTGGGATTGTTAAAATCGTTTAACGATAATTGCGTTAAAATGGCGTAAAGTACAGTAACTGCATTACACCAAGCCGCAATTTTTTGAGAATGTTATGATAGTTTGATAAACTCTATTGGATTTATTTTACTTCATATTACGTAAGTATAAATGAAAAATTGCTGAAGAAAGCTGCCAGACAAGGCCGATAACACAGGTCAACAAATTTAAACTTTTTTGAGGTAACATTGATGCAAATAAGTGTATATGAAGTATTTGATAATCCTAAATCCGAAAATCATAAGCTAATTACTTTAACACGTATAGTTTTTTTTGTTAAGGGGGTCGGTGGTGGGGAAAAAAAGAGACGACATATTTTTGCAATCTAATATATATTTTTTAATATAAACATGTAAAACGTGTGGCTTTGACAAAGTTTTTCAAAAGTCCAGGCTTAATGTGAAGAGTTGGAAGAAACACCTTTTTTGGGTTAACAAAGGGGGATATTTTATGTTTGAAGTACCAGGTTGAAAAGAAGATCTATGAGGTCAGTCTTTCTTACTCTAATGTTCCTTTAATGCCCTACTGTCTCATAGACCAGCAATAATTTGTAAAACCCCCTTGAAGTCCTAGCAATATACCTATCACTTTTAAATCCCCACAAATATCCCACTGACACTGTTCATATTTAACGCGATTTAGTATAGTCGCTAAGTTATCATAGGTTTCTTTCATTGTCACCGAATGGGCTAAAGGAATAAATGGGTTTTTGTTTCCATTATGAAGCAAGACTGTTTTTAGGATGTATTTCGGCGAATCTATGAAAATACACCACTCGGATAGTACATGTTCCATATTAGGCTCATTCATTAAACCATCAATATCACAACAGACACATAGCGAGCCTTCCATTTTATGAAAACTTGAAAATGTTACATTCCGTTTTCGGTAAAGTGAAACAGTTACATTTTTATCTAACAACTGTTCCAGTGTTGAAGCTTGGAACCAAGAATTTTTGTTTTGATAATCCCAAGTCACTTACCAAATTTTAATTTATTGTGAGTTATTAAGTAAGGTTCACTGGAAGTTGTCAAAAATGTTGGGTCACAACTGGTATTCTCAGGAAGGCGCAATTGGTACTGGTTCTTTAAAGGCGCAATTAGTACTGGTAGTTCCTGACTATGAGGAACTGCCTAAGTGCAGAAGGCAAATTTGGATACTGAATTTTGTCCTTTTGCTTTTTTGAAATTCCTTCTGTTTTAGTGATACAAAAGTAGCAATCACTTACATGGTCAGTAGGTTCTCGCCACACCATAGAAACAGCAGACGGCATATAATTTTTCTTGCGATGTATTCACTGCATTAAATTTACATGACAACTCACACAGCAAGCACGAGCAACTTTTATCTTAATCTCCAATTTGGCACTTAAAATATAAAAGATAGCCTTTTTTGACTTCCTCGGATATAGATCTAGCTTGACTTTAAAATAAATCGTTCGCATATATAACAAAACTTATCCGCTGTATTTTTTCAATATCATCGACTAGAATTTGCCATTTTATATAAAATCGACTTAAAGTACGATAATTGTACTGTAAACGAGACAAAAACAAACTAAGCTATAAAAAGCAATAAAAGTGCTATTAAAGGTTTGTAAACTAATGTAGAAATTCCCCCTCTACGATCTTGTGGTAATTCCTACGTTGTTCAGTTCAAAGTCAAAGTCAGGTACAAATAATCTCAATGTTTCCATGATATAAAGAAGAAGCATGTACTTAAAAATGAGAAGTGCTAGGCCATTTCTGTGAAAAGGTATTTTAATAACTGCCTAAATGAAGGGCAAAAAGACCATTCTCATCAATGTTACCAAAATCATGTCGACCTATGTAATGTTCTTCAAGTGGTGAAAGATCTGGAGATTAAGCAAAACCTTAATACTGCATGTAAGCTCCTTAAACCCAATAGGAATTTCATGAAATGACAATCCTGAGGCCTGCACCTGAATTTTTCGTCCTCTTACACTCACTTTTCAACTTCCCGCATTTGGAGTAAATTGTTAACTACGCACTAAACTAATGTAAGTTTGAAATTGAAGTAATAAATTTCGAAAATTAGGTAAAAAAAATAACATATATTATTGCTTTCATAAAACCACTGACGAATATGAATAAAACTGTATCATGTTATTTTCTTGAAGTTATAAACATTTTACAAAAATTATTTTTATTTTCTGAAATGTACTGCAGATTTACATCTGTTAGTCAATATATACGAGATTCGTTCAAAAGTCCTTAGTCAGACACAGAGATGGCGCAAATGTGACCAAATTACTATAAGATTTGTCAAACATGGTTCGTTATGTGGCATAGTGTGAAGTTTTTGTGTGCTTGGTTGCGTATGTGTGGCGAATTTGAAAAACATTCTTGCCATTTTGTGAAAAGTGGATAAAATTAAACCGTGCTGTTATAAAGTACTATATTTTGTAGGGTTTCAGTACTAAATTTTGTAGTCGAATGGACGTACAAAAAGTTTTATATTCTATGTTAAAGGATTTTTTTTTTCGTTTTCGACGGTAAAAAATTGGGCAGCTGAAGTTAAATATGGTCAAACATCATTTGAAGATCACGTGCGTCGGAGACATCCTAACATATCCACCATTGACTTTACTCAGGCTTGTTGGCATTGTAAACATCTGGATGCACCGTGTTCAGTATATTTTACACGATATCATGGAATGAAAAATCTTCAGTCTACTAACGTCTACGTCAACAGTCTACTAAATGCGCATTCGAATAAACGCTTTTCAAGAGTATGTAGAAACTTAAACGCGTTTCGATGCTTTATAAACATTAGATTCATATAATATTGATTCAGCGTTACCCACCAGAGATGAAGCCGCAGTCCAAATAGTGAGTAACAGTAGGGGAAAGTGCGCCAAAGAAAGTGAGAATGCTTCCAGCTTCAGAAAATGTCATAGACTGTCTGGCAAAAAAAACGACAAAAATATTGGGGAGTATTACGTTTCACTACTGAACCAATTTTAGGGGAACTATTCGGGCTAACGTCCACATATGGGCAATAAGAAAGTCCTCTTTCACGATAATGTGCCTGCACACTCGTCTCGAAAAAAAGTTTTCGTTCGTGAAAAACTTCATGACATATGCTTTGAAGTGCTTGCACATGCACTGTATTTATAGGATATGGCTTCTAGCGATTACTTTCTCTTTTCAAATTTGAAGAAACGGCTAGCTGAATGAAAATTCACTTCAAATGATGAAGTCAAAGTTGAGACAACCGTTTCTTTTGTAGACTTGAACAAATCGCAATATACCAAGAGTATTCAAAAGTTTGAATATCGTTGGTCTAAAAGAATTGAGTTGCGAGTATGGCTACGTGAACAATACAATAATTTTTAAAAAATCTTGTGTTTTCTTTGTCAGGCCTAACGCTCCTCATATTAAACTTGCATGCGCTGCCATTTTTGGATTTTTATTAAGGTTACTCTTTTTATTTTAGAATTCTGTTAAAAAGTGCAATCACGGTATTAAAATCATAAATTTTGGAAAGAACGAAATCATCAGTTATCCATTAATCAGATTAGTTGGAACTGTAACCTCGAATGAAACCGATCAACAATGCCAAACAGACGACGAAAGTGTTATTGTTACATGGACAAGCGCAAACAAGAAAATTAAAGTTCGTCCTGGAAACAATAACCACTTTAAAGTTTTGCTCCATTTAGAAGAGGGAATTAATGACTTTTGTCTTGATTTTGGATGTCAGTGTGAAGAAATTTCGATCAACTATAGGCCGTTGCAAAATGAATATACAGTAATTCCTTTATATATTATATGCGAAGGCCATGATGGCAAATTTCAAGGTAATTATAATCATTCTATTATCAACTGTCATAAAAAGTTTTCCAATAGTGCGATTGTCGGAACTTTAAAATGAGGTACAATGATAACTACTGGCTAATTGAAAAGTTCGCGGACCGACACCTATAGAGCAGTAAAAGAACTATATAATCTACTACATTTTGAAGTTTCGTCCTTCATAAGAACATATGTAAAATTTCAAGTCGATCTGTCAATTAATTCGTACAAAAACAGCAGCTGAAAGTAAACGTATCAGTGTTATTTTTTAAAATAAAAAATATTGAAAATCGTGCAGTGATTAAATTCTTTGTAAGATTTCAATCTTTTTCGAAAGAATAAAATGGATTTTAAACGTCGTTTTGTAACCATGGATGAGACTTGAGTTTACCACTATGATCCTGAACTGTGATAAACCGCAGAGTGGATTGAGCCCGGTTGTTCAGCTCCAAAGCAGCCAAAGTGGTCAACATCGACCAAGAAGGCATCAATTTTTTGGGATGCAAAAGGCATTATTTTAATAAATTGCCTTCAAACGTAAAACAGTAACAGGGCAGTTTTACTCAAATTCGTGAGAAAAGACCTGGTTTTGGGAAGAAAAAAAAATTTTCATCAAGACAATGCACCGGCTTCCAGAGATATTCTAGCAATGGCGAAATTGAAGGACTTACACTACGAATTGTTGGAGCATCCATCATATTCACCAGATTTGGCCCCCTTTGACTTTCATCTGTTCCCAAAGCTCAAAAAATTTCTACATGACAAGCGTTTTTCATCAAATGAAGAAGTTGTAGCAGCAGTAGATGAGTATTTTGAAGGATTTTCAGAAAATCACTTCAGAGATGGAATAAATTAATTGAAGAACAGCCGGAAAAAATTTATTGAGCTTAAGGAGAATATACGAAAGAATAGTCATTTTTTAACTATAAACTTTTTTATCATTTCCGCTCAGCGAACTTTTCAGTTAGCCTAGTGTTAATCCAGAAATTTTTATTTTATCTTAAAGAACAAATAATTGCATTATGTTTTAAGAATAATATCGTTCAAATGTGCTCTCGGCTTTGTCAGGGGTCTTTAACTTTTAGTAAACTTCTTAACTTTTAGTAAGTTTCTTTGTAATTTTTTATACATATCGTGTGGTATATTTTCAATGGTGGCCCGAATGCTTGGTTTAAGATCAAGAATTGTTCAGGGTTTATTTCTGTAATCCATAGATTACATAGATTACCATAGATTGACTGCAAAATTCATTGTCCGCATATTTTAACATATTTATACTTTATATCTTCTTTCTAAGCTTTAAGGCATCTCACTAGAACATATCACTCAAACGGACATTTTGTTGTTAATATTGATGGTGATAATGAATAGTCATAGGTGCTTAACAAATCTTTAATTTTTTTATATATGTATTAGGCCGTTGAACTCTTAATTATTATTTCCTGCAGGGCCATCTACTGAAAATTGTGATATTCACAGCGCCTGTAATAGAATACTATTATGTACGAAATTATTACAATGTTTTTCTGCTGAAAAACTTTTCGAAAATGGATTAGGACGAAAAACGTTCAATGTGGAAAACAAGTGCCAAATTTTTCGATCTAAAATAACTAGTGAAGATATCGTAAAACTAAACCAAGAAGAATTATGGAAAACTATAGGTAAAGCTTATATTTGAACACTACAACAATCCTTTTTAATTAATGAGTTTGCAGCAAGAGAGATTATGACTTCTTCGTTTAGTTCTCAGAAACGCAAATATTTAGCATTTCTCTCCTGTACAAAGTATAAGGGTGAATTATATATGGATTCAATGAAATCCCATGAAGAGTTATTAAATATTACTGATGGATATATTGCGTTAGGTGGTGGAGGATTAGCTTTATTTGGAACTGCCTGTCTTTATACTTGGCCAGAACATTTTGACGACATTATAATAAAGTTCACTGATGAAACGCCTGTAGAAAAAACAAAATTTTTGGATGATAGCTGCTACAGGTAAGATTTTTATATACTTACTAAATACTACTGATATAGATGTTTAATAGGAAGTATAAGAACTAAATTTAATTACCTGCCGTTTCCATTAATTTTGAAAGGAATTGAATTTGTTTTGAAATTTTTATTTAAAACATACCAAAAGTTAAGTTTATTAAAATATATTAAAAGAAAATTCGATAGATCAAGTATTAGTGTATTGGATTATGCAAAAGGTCGTTGATTATATTTCTAGTTAGTTTACAGCCAATGAGACAACCCAGCAGTGGGGTGTATAATACGCGGCAACTTTTGTCTCATTGGACTCAGTTCAAGGAAGTTTAACATTGCATGTATAAGCCATCCGACGAGAAGTCGGCGAAGTGTGGGTTATTGACTGTGGATAGGGCCTCCTTATTCTTGAAGAATGGGCATATGTCTGTACCCTGATTAGTTTAAACACCAAGAGACAAACATGTCCAGAGAAGCAACTAATAAAATGCTTATTGGAGCGAAGACGCAGGTTGTTGCATGTTTCACATGAGATTGTGGAACCCAGCAGTTGGGTGTATAACACTCGGCAAGTATTGTCTCATTGGACCCCAAGGAAGTTTAACATCATGAAGTTTGAAACCACGTCCCTTCTGATCATCTGGGGAACATCCTTTAAAGATATTGATTAATCCAGTTCAAGCCTTCACGGAAGATTCATGCTAAAAGTTAAACGTACGTATTGCTTTGGGAATTTTCAGTTCACATATATGCGGGTTTTTCAGACATACAATGCCACCCTTCGTAATCTGCAGTTTCATATCTGCAATAATGAAAATTTAGCCATAACTGTTGTAAGATCCAGGGAGAATAACCTAGACGACGATAGTGGTCTGCTTAAAGCAAAACCCTGCCCCTTCCGATAATTATATATAAATAGGTACTCATGTTTCAAAATTTGCCGTACACCGTTATATATATATATATATATATATATATATATATATATATATATATATATATATATATATAATACACCCTAAATAATTCAGGGTGTCGAGCTGTTCATTTTGTGAACGGATCGACACCCTGAATGATGTAGAAGCATTTTCTACCACTTGTGAAAATATTTGATCTAACATGAGCTGTAGAAGTTTATGATGTTTAAGAAAATTAAGTCGCCCACAGACTGTGGCTGTAAAGTTCTAAAGTGGGTGCGAATGTTCAAAGGCGGGCGGGTTAAATGCATGATAACGCCCTAGCCGATCTTCTTTGATTTCTCAAGTTTCGTTCGTAATGTGGACAAAAATATTCCAGAGAATCGACGAATCACAATTTCAAAGCTATCAAGCGAATTTCCACTGTTTTCAATGTCAGTTTTGTGCACCATTGTTTCGGAGAAACTGAATTATCGAAAATTGTGTTCTCGGTTGACTCCAAGATTGTTTTCTGACGATCACAAAACAAAGGGATTGAGTTGTGCTTTAACGTTTTTGATTCGATATAATCAGAAAGGAGATGAATTGTTAGACCACATCGATACAGGAGATGAGACTTGAGTTTTTCACATGACTCATGAGTCAAAGCAACAGTCAATGGAATTGCGATACACATCGTCATCAACCAGAGTGAAAGCCAAAAAGACAATTACAGCACGAAAAATAATGACAACTGTCTTTTGGGGCATGAAAGGAATTTTGTTAGTAGATTTTATGCCGAGAGGCGCAACAATTCATTCTGATGCTTATTGTATCACCTTGTGAAATCCCCGGCGTATCATATAAAACAGGAAGCGTGGCCTACTGTCTTCCGTTGTGATATTGCTCCATGACAATGCCACATATTTCTGCATAAACACAAGGTTTTAATCAGGTTTTTTGGATAGAAAGAACTGGACCATCCACCTTACAGTCCAGACCTTGAACCCAGTGATTTTCACTTGTTTCGGAGCTTAAAGGAGTTCCTTAGTGGTCAACGGTTCAATGACGACGAAGAAGTTAAAACTGCATTCATTGATAGGGCTTCTTCACATGCGACAGATTTATTTGACGTCGGAATTCAAAAACTTGTTTAGTGGTATGACAAATGTTTGGACAAAAATGGAAATTATGTAGAAAAGTAGATAAAAGTATGTAGAATATGGAAAAAAAAATGTTTAATGATATTTATAAGTATTTTTCTTCTTACTAAAAAAACGGACCTTATTTAAACAATATACCTCGTATATGGTCTTACGTAGTTATTCTGTGATTTTATAATTCCTTTGATTTAATTTTATATCACGTGTATAGAACAAGTATCGTTCGCGGCCAGTTTGTGGCATCATTATCTGTACATGCCTATACCATCGTTATTCTTATGTAATACACTCTGATATGTATGACCCCCACTATTTCTCAAATTCTTTCGTTGGTGGTTCCTTCTCTTCCAGATCTTCCTGCTACTTGTCTCGAAAAGCCAATTTCGTTAAGGGTCTTCTCAGTTTTCGTCCCGATTTGCTGTATTTTTCCATTAAATTACGTGTTACGTATTGTCGTAAGTTTTTATTACTTGATAGTCGCTGATTTGCATAAAACTACAGTCAAAGCTCCTTATTCGCGGGGGACACGTTCACTAAATATGCCGTAAATACAGAAACCGTTAATACGAAACGGTAATTTGTATGGGATTATAGGGGATATGTTCCAAAGGTGCAAAATAAAAAAAATATACAACAAAAGCAATTTAATAAGAGATTTTTAACAATTTTAATAATTATTATCAGGCTTAGGCAATGGTTTAAAGAAGTTAGCCACATTTTCTTGAATTGCTGCTTTTTTTGTCTTTTAATTCGGATCGACTGTGGCATTAACACACGACTGTGGCTATGGGATTAACAATCTGCTTTAAAAAAACAAAACATCTTTCCATAGACGTATCAATATTTATGAAGAAATCACAAAGCTTATTTGCCATTCATAAACCTTCATTCAGGTTTTTTAAGTTTAATGTTACGCATTAAGCATTTTCTCCAGGTTTCCGTTAAATCTTCATCTTGCAATTCAAGCAATACTTGAATGTCACTTGATTCTATCTGTTCGAATCCAACTCGTTCTTTGCTGTTCGTAACTTGAACAATATTTTCAGTTAATGTTTGATTTTGCACGGATTCCTTATCATTACCGACAGTTATATCAGGCCACAGTTTCTTTGCAGCATGATTTTAATGTGTATGGCTTCAGCTCTGGCAATGATTCTTTTATGTTAACAATGCACTTTGCTATGTCAAAATTTTTCCAGCATTGCATAATATTCATATCAGTATCACATTCCATGGTGTCCAGTATGATTTTAGAGGTTTGTCTAATGTAATAAATCTTAAAGGCCTGAATTATTTCTTGGACATAAGTGTTAAGGGGCAAAAATATCACCTTTATATTTGGATGCATAACTTCACGAGGGTGACCTGAAACATTGTTAAAAACTAGAACTGCCTTGAAATCTAAATTATTTTTCTTCAAATGAGTTTCAACTTCAGGAACAAAACAATTCCGGAACCAGTTACGAAAATGACACTTGTAATTTGAACGCCAAAATACTGGTACGTTGTCCTTATTTGATTTTTCAAAGCTCGGTCGATTTATCGACCTGTAAAGCATACATTACTTAATTAAACAATCTCCTGATGTATTAGAACAGAGCAGCAGTGTAACCCTATCTTTTACTGCCTTAAAACCGGAGGCGGATTTTTCACTTTGGGATATTAAAGTTTTGTTTAGCATGCTTTTCCAAAACAGGACAGTTTCGTCTGCATTAAACACTTGTTCAGGTCTGTATCCATCATCAGCAAATAACTTTGAAAATTCTTCTGGTTGTTGCTGCTGCTAAAGTGTCTGCAGATGCACCTTATCCAACAATTTTGAGGTTATGCAGTGATTATCACACCTTGAACTTATTGAACCAACCTTCCGATGCTTGAAATCCTTCATCCGTATATTCATCACCAGGTTCTTTAAAATGTGCGTAAAGATGCTTAGTTTTCTCACGGATTATAAGCACCATTTAGAAGCACTCTTTTCTGACTACAGTCTTCGATCCATTATGCTAATGCAGCTGCCATTTTTTTCAATTGCTGGATCACGAACAATGTTTGCAGCAAGTGAAGTTGAACTTGCAGAATTTCGTATTTTACCTTCTGATTTTGTAATGGATATCGTACAACTGATTCATTGACATTAAAAAAACATAATATGGGTGCAAACGACTCGTCAATGCGTAAACGGTCAAGCACTATTATAGCGTCGGCGACTTACTTGTCCAAGAACTTTCGGCCAAGCGGCAATAATACTTGTTTGTTTATAAATACTTTGATACTTGTTTGTTTTGAAAGGTAACTGGTAAATAAATACATATTATTCTAAAAATACAAAATCATTAGTTCATAATCATAAATATCATTAGTTTGAATCCGCGAATAGACATTTGCAGCCGCGAATATAAGAAGTGGTCACAATTTTTTAATCCGCGAATACTAAAAACGCGAATAACGAAACGGTTAATAAGGACTTTTGACTGTATTTGATTTTACTTACGAATGTATTATTTTTAATAATGTTGGATTGTGTATCTGATTGTAAATGTCATATTAAAAGGTAACATTACTGAAAAAAGGCATTTATTCACTGATATTCCAAAATATGTGTTAGTTATGTGTTGTTGCTTAAATAAATTAAAATATATCTCTTCATAACTTTCATAAGCTAGATGAGGTAAGCTACATGAGTTGACTCTTACTGACATTAAAATTATTACAGAATGGACTAAATGAAACAAATGAACCGTTTCTTTCAAAATTTGGTACATAATTATTTAAAGTTGTTTCAAATAAATTATGTTATTTCTTCAGTAAAAGAGTTTTTTTTTCGAAAAAGTCCTCATAAAAAAAATTTAATATAGTTAGGATGACAATATTTAGAAGTTGAATTAACATTTAGAAATCTACCTAGAAAAAATTGCTTTCCTTTATATGATTTGTATGATTTTGTATGATATGTTATATTAAATATAACTTATTAATTAAATTAATTTGTCCCTATATTTATCGTACCATATAAAAGAGATTTTTTAAATGGTTTAGCCACAATTAACGTCGAAATGAAAAATTAAAATTTATAAATATCCTGAGATATAATGTAGTTTTATTATTCTAGAGGAACTCTTGGAGCTTGCTTTTCCACAACGTTAGGATCGGTACTTCACGAACTGTATCACAGTTTTAATTTGGGACACACGGAGAAAGGAATTATGGGAAGAGGCTTTGATAACATTCGAAAGTTCTTTGTAGCAGACCCCATACATTTAAAAGTTGAGGAAATTTCAACAAACTTTCGGAATCAAATTGAGTTTAAAGAAGAATTCGAGGCGAATAAATTATCCGAAAGATTGTTGAACGCGAACAAGAAAAAGGAATACAATATTATAAAAAAACCACAAGATGATGATTGTACTTTTCTTACAAAAAGTTGTGCTGTCATGTTAAGTTATCATAAGTATTATGATATTTGTAAAATGTTTTGAAGAAATTTTATTTTTTTATTATTTTTAGGTGGTTCATTTCAGATTTTTCAACTAGATTTACTCTGATATATGACGAATGTAGTAAATTTATTAGATCTACTGAAGGTATTCGTGTAGTAGAGTTAAGATCCAAAAAAGATGAAATGATATTATACGACTGGACATTTGAAGGCAAAGTACTAAAATTTTGGTTCCAAATTCCAATCGAAGTGTTCCAAGACAAACAGATTTTTGTACTGGTTGTTGAAGATAATTATGGCAATATTATTAAACAGGTTATTTAAGAAGTGCCAATTATCAAGATCTATTTTAATAGAATAGTTACTTTAGTGATTCCAGATGATTGAATAAATTGTTCATTCAAAGTTATTCGTCTAAAGAATTTCACAATAAAATAAAATAATTATTTATAAACCTTTTATTTTTGTTTCATTTTTATGGCGAATATTTATATAAGAAGCGGGACTGAAAATTTCTCGAGATTATACCACATTCCAATTATTTGTTTTGAAATTGAACTAAACTTTGTTTAGAGACGTGTGATAAAAAGTTTAAGCAAAAACGAAAGTTAAGCAACAAATGGATTCAATCCCTTATTTTTGTATATTTCATATATTAAAATATTGTAAACACCCATCATTCTAAGGGATTTTTTTCAAATATTGGACATTTGGAAATGTTCAGAAACAAGCACAAATATGTTTTGATTTTAAAGTTGGCTTGTGTTTGTTGTAATAACGCATCGCAGGTGATCTTTAGATAATAATTATGATAAGCTATACAACGATAAATATGTAAATAGAAAAGTTGCAGTAGTTAGTCAGAAAATATACAGCAATGGTATGTACAAAATGGCAACTAGCGAATCCACCAAATAATAATCTACACTTAGTAATGAATCTGTGATTTTATTCGTTAAAAGCCTACGTTCAAGGAAAAGATAAAGTTCGCTATAAGTATTTTAAAATTGAATAATGTCTGAAATGTATTAAGTCAAGCCTTCTGATACACACAGCAATTATTATTATTATTAGTAATATTTTAAAGACTATTCCTTGCTTGCGGAACGTAGGATGATTGTGCTTTACATACAATATGCATGTGCGGTTTAAATTTTCTTAAGCCGGCGCCACACATTGGCCATGCGATATGGCAAGCGTCATATCGTATGATCGTAAGCGTTGACCAATGTCGGATGGTAAAGTTGGCGCTGGCGAAGGTTTGCGTTGGTCATTTGCCGATGGGTTGTGGGTTTTGTGTACCACATCAAAGGAACTGTAAGATGGTACATGCCCAGTCCCAATTGGCAACACCGTGTGCTATCTTTTCAACACGTCGATACAGTTTTTACTTTATTTTATGAGTGATGTTAACGTGGGCTCTTATATATATATATATATATATATATATATATATATATATATATATATATATATATATATATATATATATATATACATATATATATATATATATATATATATATATATATATATATATATATATATATATATATATATATATATATATATCATCATCATCATCATCATCATCATCATCATTCACGGTCCTGGGCTTTCCTCTGCCACTCGGATCCAATATACTTAACGATGTCATAATCCATCGTGCTTTCGGTCGCGGACGTTTGCGATCAAGCGGTATCCACTCCAGGATTGCCTTGGTCCATCTGTCGTCCCATCGCCTCGCTATATGGCCTGCCCATCTCCATTTCAATTGTTTTACTCTTCCAATGATGTCACAGACTTTTGTTTGTTCCCTGATCCATGCGCAGGACTTTCTGTCTCGTCTTGTAATGCCAAGCATACATCTTTCCATTCCCCTCTGTGCTACCCGAAGTTTTTGAACTGATTGCGATGTGAGTGTCCAGGTTTCACTTCCGTATGTCATAACGGGTAGAACGCACTGATCGAATACTTTTCTTTTCAGGCAAAGTGGGAGTCTGCTCTTAAACACTATGTTGAGCCTACCAAATGCCTGCCAGCCACATTTAACACGCCGTTCCACCTCCCGGACGGTATTCCCCTCCATTGAAATGCTCTGCCCAAGATATATAAAGCTGTCCACAATCTCTAAATCCCTTCCTAAAACTGAAATTCTTCTGTCCTGAGCGAAGTTATTGAACATAACCTGACTCTTTTTCAGGTTTATTTTCAAGCCAAATGGTTCGCCAGCCCTTTGCAGTTCTTGTATGCGTCTTTGCAGCTCCTCTGGGTCTTGTGAAATGAGAATAATATCATCTGCAAATCTAAGATGGTTTAAGTTTGCACCATTGATCTTTACACCATCCTGTTCCCAATCCTGTTTACGGAATACTTCTTCAAGGCCAGCCGAGAAAAGAATAGGCGATATTGCGTCACCCTGCCGTACACCTCGTTCTATATTAATTCCCACTTCAAGATCATCAAGGTGAATTGTGGCTGTAGCTCCATCATATATCGATTCTAATAGGTTTACATAGGCTCTCTCTACACCTTGGCTAAGCAGTGCATCCATTAATAAATAAATAAAATATATAGCCAATAAGATAAAAGCCAAGCACAGTGGCATGGTGTATTCGTTGTGCCTTTCTATGAGCTGCTGTACAATCTGGATGTGATCCATTGTACTGAATCCACTTCTGAATCCTGCTTGTTCTCTTGGTTGTGCGTCATTCAGTTTTTTTAATATTCTTTTAGAAATTATCTTAGTGAAAACTTTGTACATCACTGATAGGAGGCTTATTGGACGGTAGTTCTTTAAATCTTCCTGTGCTCCTTTTTTGTGTAAAAGGATCACTTCTGCATTTTTCCATAAGTCAGGTACTTTTTGTTCTTTGAGGCATTTTGAGTATAATTTTGCCAGTGTTTTATGTAATGTCCGACCACCAGCTTTTAACATTTCGACAGTTACACTATCCTTTCCTGGAGCCTTGCCGTTCTTCATCAATTCTATAGCATTTGTTACTTCCTCCACTAGGATATCTGGCATTATATTTTGTTCTTCCGTGGGTTTTGCTGTCCCTGACTGGCTCTGATCTTCATATAACTGGGAATAAAACCTTCTGACAATCTCTAACATTTGGGTACATGCCCTGCACACTGTGCCATCCTCACGCTTTAAAGCATATATTTGCGTTCTTTTGTTTCTCAGCTTCTGTTTAGCTTTGTTAATTCCTTTGTTTTCTTCCAGGGTTTTTTTGCACTAGCTGCATATTGAATCGGCGCGTGCCCTCTCTGATACGTTTTCTTATAGTTTTGCAGAGCTCAGTGTACTCGACCCTTCCAAAAGGACTACCTGCATTTCTCATTGCTCGCCGTTTCTTCATTAAATCAATTGTCTCACTGGAGATTTTTGTTTGTTTGAGACATTTTTCTTCTGGTGCTATTGAAGCAGCCGTTTGAAGTACATTGTTGGCGATTTCTTCATATTGAACTGATATTTCCACCTCCTCTGGATCTTGTAACGCAGCAAACCGGTTTGACAAAGCAATCTCAAAATCGCATCCCCTCTCCAGCAGTCTTCCAGAATCCACCTTGCCCTTTCCTTGATCTTACCATTCTTTCGCGCTCTTTTCGACAGTCAATCCGAACCCTTGCTCGTACCATTCGGTGGTCACTTCCAACATTAAAATTGTTAAGGACAGTACAATTGGTAAATATTGTTTTATCGTTGGTCATGATGTAGTCAATTTCGCTTGTGAGCCCAGATGGACTTTTCCATGTCCATTTTCTGCTGATATATTTTTAAAAAATGAATGAATTCATAATATATAGTTCTTGTCCTTCAGCAAAATCAACTAATCTGTCACCTCTATTGTCTCGCTCACCAGTTCCATATGGGCCAGTTACATTTTCGTCTGTTCTTGTTGTTCCAATTCTGGCATTAAAATCACCCATCAGGATGTTGTACCTACATTTCTCCTTGTATAAAAGCTGGGCCACATCATCATAAAATTCCTCAATTTCCTCATCTTTATGGCTTATAGTTGGTGCATAAGCTTGAACGATTTGAAGCCTAAACTTTTTATTCAGCTGAATGACGCATTGGGCTAATCGGTCGGATGTACTTTTCAAATTTTACCACACTGTCCTTCAGCTTTCGATTGACGAGGAATCCAATTCCGCCACATCGGCCATTTTCCGTACCTCGAGTGTAGAGTACGTGTCCAGTTGGTTCCAGTTTGATTAACTCTTCACCCTTTCTTCGTGTTTCACAGAGCCCAATAATATCCCAATGTATGTTGTCAAGTTCGATTAACAGTTCTTGCAATCGGGCCTCCGTCTTCATAGTCCGTATATTTAACGTTGCAATGTCAAAAGTCCAATGGCAGCCTGATCTAACCCGGTGATTTATAGCACCCTCTGCCTTGGGGCAGGTCTTCCCGCTGCCGTAGGTAGTTGCCCCTTGGCCTCCGGGGAATGAGGGCCGTGTTTGAGGTTGTACTGTCATATTTCAACATATTGAAATACCATGTTGAAGGTATGGACCGTAATCTGGCACGCTGGTCCAATGCGGGTTAGCAGATTTTGGTTATCATGTTAGTCTGAGGCCTCCGCCTTGACCGGTCCGCCAGGGGTGACCCTCCCAGGAGCATAGACTCCAGACGGCATAGCTCAAAGCTTCATTGCCCTACTCAAACCCCTTTACCACGTCAAAGTCTGATCCACAAAGGGGATATATATATATATATATATATATATATATATATATATATATATATATATATATATATATATATATATATATATATACATTGGAGGGCACATGTTTAGTTTGTTGGCGCTTATTTTAAACAATAAAATAATAGTTCTTGATATATGATATTTTAATATATTAATGGAGATCTATATCAATGTATCAATGTATATATACAGGGAGTAAGGAAAAGTACTTTCGTAAATTTAACCAGCAATTTTTTACATTTTTGCTAATAAAATTATTTCTTAAAACATTTTTCTCAAAACACAAAATGCATCCATTTCCGAGGAAAACTGGTCAGAACCAGAATAGGACAACAATTTTCTTAGTAATCGGCAATACAGCCAAATTATTATTTCTATTATCGTGTTTATTTCGATCGAAGGAATTTAGTTTATGTTGCACTGGCCTCTTAAGGTTTTATTTGAAAATAAAATATAATATTTTATAGCTATTTATTCCAAAGTTTAAATTAAATTTGGTTTGCTTTGTTACAATAAAAAAAAAGAACATCTTACACATTAGTGTCGTCTAATGTCAAAGTTGAAATTACCACCACTGATTGTTCACACTATAACACGTTTTAAACAAGTCACATCACATTAAGAAACACATGATTAATTGTTTTATTAAATTAACTGTTCGAAGTGTACACCATCCCATTCCTGATGAAAGAAGCTTGGTGGGTTGATCAAATATTGAACAAAAAATGGCCAATAAACCATTCACATTTTTTTTTATCTTTGGAAATTTAGCGAGTAAAAATCCTTGTACGAAGGTTGCTACTTATGAATCTGGAATTGTCAACAAGAGCGTTGCTAGGCGCCATCTGACATATACATCGTAAAGTTTGACGTTATTGACTGCATACATACTCAGGACGTTTTGTCATACGATCGCTATTTGTGTTGTTTAGTGACTTGAAAACCTCATCTCAGTCAAAAAATGGAATTAACTCGTGAGCATTTTCGTGCGATGATTTACTACGATTTTCGTCGTGGATTATCTCAAGAACAGTGCATCGATCAACTCACTTCGATTTTTGGTGATGAAACACTATCGAAAACCACTATATATCACTGGTTTAGTGAATTCAATCGTGGCCGTCGTTCGCCCACAGACGAATTTAAAGAAAGTCGTCTAAAGTCGGTTGTTGTACCAGAAAACATCGATAATGTGCGCAAATTGATAAAGGAAGATCGCCATATGACATACCGTCCCTAGGTATTAGTATAATAATCATATATAGGATTTTACATAAACATTTAGCTATGAAAAATATTTGTGCGCGTTGGATTCCGCATCATATGACAATTGCTCAAAACTAAACAAAACTAAACTTGATTAACAAGGCATATCTTTGAAAAATATGTAGTGTTTTCTAGATTAGTCAACTACTCATAATGGCTTTTGCAAAATGTAATTTAGTTCTTTTGCAAAGACTCTTTCATTAGTAAGTGTATGTTAAAGATTTTCGAATGGGACAAGTCGTTCAAAGAAACAAGAAATGTATTGGGGGTGAGAATCATATCGCAACACTTGAAAGTCAGTAGGAGGATTGAGAATTGGAGGATGGATAATTGGAAATGCTAGATGCAGTTGAACGTCTAAGAACATTAGTTGGTTCATTATAAAGGAATTTTGAAGTATGGTTCACTCTCTCCACCCATAGTTGAGTCATTTGGGATTTTATAAAGCTGGGTGAGTAAATTCACAGTTTTATTTGATCAATTCTAATACACATTCAGAGATGCATTAAAATAACTCTTACAAATCAGAATATATTTTTATATATAATTTTATCTATTACGATCTATTGGTTTAAATTAGCATTCTCGGTATTTTTATATTGATTCCGTTTCGGTGGTATCTCGTTATTCAGCTTCATAATTTTATAGAAAATAGCCTGCTGTGATGCTGTGTATTTTAAAGCAAAATAACCAAATAATGTTTGCAAAACCAGTAGTATCATCATCACGCTTTGGCATATTACTTCTAAAACGTCAAGCTGAAAATATGGAGTAAATAAGAGGATGCTTTGGAATGGAAGTTGAAGAAATAATGATAACATCCAGAAGCAAGCCAATTCTGGTATCTGAAACAAATAAATGTAACTCACCAGTAAGCTCATTTTACGAAATGTTTTACCTTATCATTGAGATTTCCTTCATAAACCATATATAACCTTAAACACTCAACCATTAAAACGGTGATAAATAGGGTGATAAATAAGAATTGTTTTAATTGATCCAGATGTTTAAACTAAAAAGAACAAGCTTAGTTACGAGGGTTGCTATTTATGTATTCGGAATTGGTAACAATGGTGTTGCAATTCACTATTTGACATATATATATATATATATATATATATATATATATATATATATATATATATATATATATATATATATATATATATATATATGTCAATATATATATATATATATATATATATATATATATATATATATATATATATATATATATATATACATTGTAAATTGTTTTATACATTTATTTTGATATTGTTGATTGTATTTATACTCAGTACGTTTTGTCATATGGACGTTATTTGTGTTGTTTAGTGGCTTGAAAATTTAATCTCAGTCAAAAAATGGAATTAACTTGTGAGAATTTTCGTCCGATGATTTATTACGATTTTCGACGTGGATTATCTCAACAACTCTCTCAGTGCATCGATCAACTCACTTCGATTTTTTGTGATGAATCACCATCTAAAATCACTATACATCACTGGTTTAGTGAATTCAATCGTAGCCGTCCGAACGGTCACGGAACGGTCCGAACGGTCAAAGAATAAATTTAAAAAAGGTCTTTCAAAATCGCTTGTTGGGCCAGAAAACATCGATACTGTGCGCGAACTAATAAAACAAGATCGTTATGTGACATACCGTGAGATTGAGATATCCCTGTGCATTAATGTGACAAGCATAAAAGATTTTTCATGAATATTTAGCAGTGAAAAAGATTTGTGCGCGTTGGATTCCGCAAAATTTGACAATCGCTCCAAAAAAGGCTCATGTCGATTGGTGCAAAGAAATGCTCCAAAAATGCAATTGTGGTGCGTCAAAAGCAATGTATAATAACTACACAGGTGAGAAATCTTAGATCTATGCGTATGAGCCCGAAAGTAAACAGCAGTCAACTGTATGGATTTTTCAAAATGCCAAACTCATCAGAAGTTGTTCGCGCACAAAGTACTTTGAAGCAAATGGTCGCCTGTTTTTTTCAGGATAAATGGGCATGTGGCTACAGTGTCCTTAGATAATCATAAAACGGCCAATTCTGAATGGTACATAACCATTTGTTTGATAGAAGTCTTTGAAGAAATAAAAAAAACCAACCAGCGACGCCGGATCATGTTTCAACATGACAACGCGAGCTCTCACATATCAGACCGAACAACTCAATATTTAACTGGTTAAAACATCGAATTGATGAGTCATCCGTTGTATAGTCCTGATTTGGCACCCAATGATTTCTTTCAGTTCCCGTCCGTGAAGAATACATGGTCAACGATTTTCGATGCCAGAAGAAGTGGTTGATGCGTTCAAAATGCATGTTTTGGAGATACTTTAATCGGAATGGAAAAAGTGCTATGAAAATTGGTTCAACCGTATGCAAAAGTGTATGAATCATCGCGGAAAATATTTTGAAAAACAATAAAACCATTTTCAATGATAAATATTTGTTTTTATTTACTATTCCGGATAGATGAATAGATACCCTCGTATATTAGATTACTAGATATGTTACCCTAATCTATTATACTTAGATCGGATATTAGATCAATTCTTCTATTGGAACCTGCATTCACTGACAAATCTCTTTGTGTTCATAAATGAATGGCAAATCTCCCGATGATGCTAACATGATTAACGAACCGTGAAAAAACATGATTTGGTGTTTAGTGATAAATCTCTTCGATTTTAGTATATCTTAAGGATGTGTACTAATGACAGTGACTTAACATTTTACCTTTTTAATCCGTTCACGGCCATCTTTAAGTCGACCAAATTAGTTGTAAACTTCTGTACAGCATAATCATAATCTCCTTATAGTTATTTTAATAATGTTTTGGTAAAGCTTAATTGCTCTTTCTGGCGACGATCACAAAACATTGTACGCAATGTGCATTGCAAACATAATAAAATATTGTACGCAATACGATGCAGTATGTACCATTTAAGTGCTATCCGGCATAGGCGATAAGTTAACACTTTAAGTTTAAGTAAATATATTTAGTTAATGTTTATAAATGTACAGAATGGGTAAATAATATGCTACTGAATGGGGAATTTACTTACATTTTCGACAATAAATATTAACATAATATTTAGCCATACTGGAATAAAAACAACATTGAAATAGGCGGATACGTGCAACGGAAGATTTGATTTGATTTCTGAACCTAAAACAAATATACATTAATAAAATAAAGATTTACAGTTATAGGCACATCAGTAACAACTAAGGCTATATATAGTAAATAAACCTACAAAAGCTTAACATAGGCCCCGAACCACGGCCATCAACTGCCGGTTAATCCCAGTCAACCGCCCCCCCCGCCTTCTCCTCATTCAATCAATCTTCAGCTATCTCAAAAATCCTATGGACTGTAAGACGGAGGAAATGTCTTCATGCCTTCTGAGGAGTATTCTACTTTAGTCATTCCTAGGTCTATAGGCTTCTCGAGAGATTTAAAATTAAGTACAAATCAATAGTTGATAGCCCGAGCGTAATGCTGATGACTGCAGTTCGGACCGAACGTCAGCTTTTAATCCTAAATTGTTTTTTTCCGTATTAATACCTTCCGGTTTTAGTTATTTATTTTCTAATTATCTTACTAGTTTAAGTTAATATTTTGCCTCGGTATTTTTTTAGCTCTCTCACACTATTTTCAAATCCTCTTTCTTTCTTCAGCCTTAAGTCGCCCAATACTGAACAGGCCTCCCTAACAAGCTTCCACCTATCACCTCCATGTCATCCTTTTCGGATCATCATACCATTCAAATGTTTCCCCATCCAATTCTTTTTCCATTCAAATCCTCTATTCCTTCTAATTCAAAATATTTTTCTATTTATATGTAGATAATGATTTTCAATAGTCTCTTTAAAATGGTCAATGTTGATCAACATCATATTTAAATAAATTAAAATAGGTAAGAATGAATTCTCATAAAGATACTGATAAAATATTCTAGCAAACCTCCAGTGGAAAAGAATTATAGATTTTTGTAATAGAAGTTGCTGATAAACAATGTTGATGTTTTTTCTAGTTTATATTCCCTGTCGGCGAGCGCCCTCTTTTGGCTACTAGATATATTAATTTGGCAATTGACTATTAGAACCCTACTTTAATGAGATTCTTTTCCATGATTGATATAGCTCGATTTCTTACAGATGCCGCCACATATTTCTTTATATTATTTTTCAATTTAGATATTGATATACATAAAACATATTTTTTACTTTCATAATTTGTATTCCACGTCAATTAATTTGAAATCCTTATCACAAAATTCATATTCCCAAGATATTTCACCAAAAACCCATTTAGATAATATATTTAGATAAAATAAATAATTTTTTAACGTATATGATATTAATATCACATTTGAAATAATTTTCAGAACGCTGTATATAGATATATATATATATATATATATATATATATATATATATATATATATATATATATATATATATAAAGCGGTAACAACTGTTATGGCTTTTTAGTTTATTTATAAATAAATGGTTAAACTTCACCCCTCAGAGGTATAATCCGATTTGAATTTTTTTGCTCTGATAAAAAAAATTAAGTTTCGGAAAAGAAGACATGGGTCTTGAAGAGAGGGGAAGCTCAGTTCGTCCACGGTCTCTTGATTCGGATATTTTAAGAGCAGCTTTGGCTGCAGTTCTTAGAACAAGTTCTAGGAAACTTTCAGGGATATTAGGAGTATCCCACATTACCACGTTAACCACGCATTAAGTTGAAGTGTATAAAAAGTAAGTAAGTGTGTTAGTGTGTAAAAGTGTAAGTGCATCTTCTGTTTATGATGAAAGGTTACTTGCGTACTTAAGAAATGTTGTGAATCTAGCTTATTCAAGTAATTTAAGCTCTCACCACCAATAACCACCCCTAACGTGCTAAACATAATTTTTTTTAACTATGCTAATAAAGCATGTTTATCCAATTAAAAAAAATGTTTAGCACGTTAATGGTGGTTATTGGTGCTGAGAGCTTAAATTTACTTGGATAAGGTAGATTCACAAAATTTCTTAAGTACGCAAGTAACCTTTCATCATAAATGAAGATGCTTTTTTTGAAAGGTCGTTAACACTCTTACGGCGGTATATATTAATACATTTACAGAAATTATATTTCTGTAAATGTATTAATTTTCTTAAACTACTAAAAATGAGTTGTTATGTCTAATAAATTTAAGTAAATTTAAAAAACAGTTTTGCTACATATACAGGGTTTTCCAATATGGGCGCTTGACGTTTGATAGTCTATAGTAGCCATGTTGGTGAAGCTACAGTTGTCAAATTTAGAAGTTATAGCAACTAATATTGGGCAAATCATCGTGGAAAGTTACAGTGTTAAGCAATGCGTGCAAATTATTAAACTTTACTACCAACATTAGTGTCCTGTTAGAGCTGCGTTCCGTGCACTACGTGATTTTTGGGTGCATACAATCTTATGGTTGAGTCGACTATTCGTCGTTCGGTGGACAAACTCGAATCAAGTGGTTCAGTAAACTATCAAATAATCCCAGTACGTCGTCAAAACGTGAGATCTGCAGAAAGTATTGCTATAGTGAACGAGAGTGTTTACTACAGCAATAATAACTCGAGGCAGTCAATTCCTCCTGGCGCCCAAGAACTTGGCGACTTTTGCGTCGGGACTTTTGCGCGCACCCGTACAAAATTATAGGCAAATCATAGGCAGCATCCAGCATTCACTGACCGAACTCTGGAGCAGTTGGAAGTGGACTCTGATATCGGATGGAAAATCATCTCCAGCAACAAGGCCAAACAAGCAAAATTGTCGCATTTGGATAGATAACAATTCATATGAGACCCATCAGTTGCGAATGCATCCAGAAATAGTCATTGTTTGGATTTTGGTTCGGCTTCTTCCAAAATGAAGCTAGCGCCACCATTAATGTCATATGCGAGAGGTACAGGTCGATATTAAGCAAATTTTTGTGACATGCATCTATGAATGCCAAACGCCATATTATTCAAACAAGATGACGCTATGTGTCTTATAGGGCATGCAACAATATATCTTCTGCGCGACAAATTTGACGGAATGCCCATCGAGATGGTGTGATTTAACGCCATTAGACTTTTTATTATGGGGCTAGTCAAGTCAACATAACCAATGCCCTCAATGATATTGAGCCCGATTTATGCGGTTCAGTCATCGAAAACTGGACCTCTTGGATACGCGCCGCTTAGCGAAGCCGCGTCGGCCATTTGGCCGATATGATATTCCATACATAACGTAATCGAATACTCTTTCAAATAAAAAAAAATGATATCTCATACACAACTTGATTTATTTATGTTTATAGTTCGAGCGCCCTTAATGGAAATCCCTATAGCTTACCTCTCCTTTAATAATTGGATTTAGGTGTAGACACATAAAACAACATATTTCTACATATTACAATAACCAAGAAGTAAGGTGACTTTTGTTTTAAAAATTCACATGCATTGTCTATCGATATAACAATTTGTGTTTTAAGCTGATATGACTGTCCTTGATATCTGATAGAAGTTTTTTTTATCATTTCGCTTGTTATGTTAGATTAAATTATTGTTAAATTAGATTGAATAATTTCTCCTGATGATGTTAGCATTGTTAGCGAAACGTGAGTCAAAAAATTAAATATACGGATTTGGTGATTACGGATAAATCTCTTCGACTTTAGTCTTTTGTAAATATTAATAATTGTTGCTGGAGATGTTTTAAAAGGAAGAATTTGCATTAATTATTTCCTGAAATATACATTTTTTATCACTCATTATAATCATCATATATTACGATGACGAAGCGTATGTAAAAAAATGCTTTCAAGTGGTATAATAACTTTTGTGATGGTAGAGAAGCAGTTGAAGATGAATCACGTTTGGCAAGACCATCCACGTCAACCGATGAAGAAAACATTACTAAAATCAAGGATATTGTACTGAGTAATCGCTAATTAAGCATTAGATACATTGTAGATATTACTAGACGTATAGAATGGATGGAAGCCTATTCAGCCTGACATGTTTTAAAACCAAATCAAAAACAAACGATGCATAGCAAATGCAAAAGGAGCATAGTGGAACTGCAGTATGCGGATTACTGTGCGCTTTTAGCGCATAGTGCGTCGGCGTTGCATATGACGCTGGATTAATCGGAGTTGCATATGGAATAGTGTTCGGGCTCAAAATTAATGAACAAAAAACGAAAATACTATAACAAACGGCTCTATATAGGGATAGAGAGACGGCTGATGTTGCTGTGAATGGTCAACCACTGGAAGAAGTAGCATGCTTTCCAGTCAAATTTCCTGCTATGCCGACCTGCAAGAAGATTATATATATATATATATATTATTATTATTATTATTCACGTATGGGCCCGGGTGGACCACGCGAAGTACAATTAAAGGCGTTTGTTGTTGTTAGCCTTCCTTTGCGCCCATACTAATTTCATTCTTTCGCTATGAGCTTTTTTCCTTTCATCAGACCAAGTTGTTCCAGTCTTCCTACATTTTTCTCTCTGACCAACCTTCCAAACGTCAACCTTGTGTCTGAAACAGCCTCTATCCTGAATTTCACTTTGTGTAATATTTGCTGATCTTAGGTCCTCTTAAATTGCAGCAATCCATTTAATTATTTCTACTTTAGCTCTACTCCTATTTTCATAAAATTCGACTATTTGTCTAGTTAGCCTATTTGGATTCATCCGTTTTATGTGTCCGTAAAACTTAAGTCTTCTTTTTCTCATATCGCTATGTATATCTGTGTATTGTTTGATTTCTTGGTTTTCTCGAAGTCGGTATGTTGTTGTATTTATTTGTTTCGGGCCTAGGATTTTTCTTATGATTTTTCTTTCCTTCTTTTCAATGTCCTCGATGTCTCTCTTTCTATTCAAAATGAGCGTTTCTGCCCCTTATAGACATTCTGGCTTAATAACTGTGTTGTAATGTCTCAGTTTTGTGTTTTTAGATAGGCATTTTTTGTTGTAAATATTTTGTGTAAGTCTCAATGCCGTTTCCATTTTTTGACATCTACTCTTATTGGCCGCTTTTTCCAACCCATTTTCCATTATTATTTCACCCAAATCTTTGAATTGAGAGACTCGTCTGATGTTACCATATTTTGTTTTTAGAAATGGTGTTCTTAGTCTGTTGCAGGTCATGTATTGTGTCTTTTCAAAGGAAATTTGGAGTCTTACCTTTTCTGCTGCTTCTTTTAGAATTTCAATATGTTTCTGTGCCGTTAATAAACGCCAGACAATCAATTTTGATGTTGGTTCTCCCCAGTTTAATGGGCTGGTCAATATTCAGGGCCAACTTTTTTTTTTCACGCCACTCCTGTATTGCTCCTTCTAGAACACAGTTAAATAAGAGTGACGAGAGTCCATCCCCTTGTCTCACTCCAGTTTTAATTTCGAAGGGCTCTGAGATGTCACCCATGAATTTAACTTTTGACCTTGTGTTAGTTAATATTGCTTTAATAATTGCCAGCGTTTTCAGATCTAGTCCTTGTTCTTTCAAGATTCGGAATAAAGATTCGAGGTCTATGGAATCATATGCTTTCTTGAAATCCACAAATGTACAGACGAGATTTTTATTGTACAGTTTTTGATGTCTTAGGATCAACTTTAGATTCAGGATCTGTTCAGGGCAGGATCTGCCCGGTCGAAAACCTGCTTGATATTCACCAATTTTAGGTTCCAACTGTCCTTGTGCTCTGTCTAGTAGACATTGAGATAGAATCTTGTAACAAACTGGGAGAAGAGATATCCCTCTATAGTTGTTTACGTCCGTTCTATCTCCTTTCTTGTGTAGTGGATGGATTAGAGCATCTTTCCAATCTTCCGGAATCCGTTCGGTTCGCCAAACTTCTTGTAGAATTTTGGTTATTTCCTTGATTGTGCCTGGACCAGCGGATTTCAAAAGTTCAGCAGTGATTCCATCTTCACCAGAAGCTTTGTTATTTTTAAGCCGCTTGATTTGTCTAATTATTTCATCTTCATTCGATGGTAATGAATCTGGGTTTGTTTGTTTAGGGTTTAGTGCTGGTAATTTGTTTAAAGGCTCAGGACAGTTTAGTATTTGTTCAAAATATTTCGCAAGTTCTTTGCAATTGTCTTGGTTATTTAGAGCTAATTGACCGTTTTCCTTTTGGAAGCAAAGACTTTGGGGTTGATAGCCTGTTAATTTAGTTTTAAATGTTTTGTAAAAGTTTCGGGTGTTATTTTTTTGGAAATCTTTTTCTATTTCATTAAGTTGATTGTTTTCATATTTTCTTTTAGTTTGTCTAATTAGCTTCGATGTTTCTTTTCTTACTTCCAAAAAGATGCTATAGTTTATTGCTGTTTTTTGACTGTTCCAATCTTTGAATGCTTTACTTCGGCTTAATACTGCTTGCTCGCAAACTTCATCCCACCATGGATGTTTTCGACGTTTTTGTAAAGGGACTAACTTTAAGGCTGTTTTAATAATTTTTTGTTTCAATTCTTGCCAGTTCTGTGCTGGTTGTTTATCAAGCTCTTCTGTTAGGGCTGGTTTTATTTTCGTTGGGTCGAACTTTGGTATTAGCAGTCTCTTTTGAATAAGTTTTCGAGGTTTTAAGCAAAGTTTGATTCTAGTCAAGTAGTGATCCGTGTCTATGTTAGCTCCTTTCCTGACTTGAACATTCAAAATCTCTTTATAATTGGGGTACGAAATGGCAACATGGTCAATTTGAAATTCACCTATGTGCGTGTTTGGGCACCTCCAGGTCTTCTGTTTTGTTATTTTCTTCTTAAAATGTGTTGATATTATTTTTAGATTAAACTGGGAACATAGTTCAACCAATCTTCTACCATTATGGTTAGTCCATTTATGAGCGGGAAAACTGCCGACTGTTTTCCTGTACTTTTTTTCTTTCCCTAGTTGGGCGTTGAAATCACCCAATAGGATTTTTACATGGTTAGAGGGAATTTTAGAGATAGTCTTTTCCAGAATTTCCCAGGACTTATTTACTTTTTCAGGATTAGATTTATTTTCTTCGTTAACTGGGAGGTGTGCATTGATTAATGTATAGTTTTTGTTAGCACACTTGAGGGATAGTGTCATAAGTCGATTATTTACTGGCTGGACATTAGTTATAGAACGAAGAATGTTTCTTGAGATAGCGAAAGCAACATCGAGATGTGGTGTATTTTTGAGTATTCCTTTGTCAGTTTTACTTTTAAAAAGTCTGTAGTTGCCGAATTCCAAGGTGTTATCATCTGTATATATATATATATATATATATATATATATATATATATATATATATATATATATATATATATATATATATATATATATATATATATATATATAGCTAATTTTGGACGCATAATAAGAAAAGTGTTCAGTAACCGTAACTTAAAGGAAAACACTAAAATCAGAGTTTACAATTCCATAATAATTCTCACCCTTCTGTATGGAGCTGAATCATGGGTATCATAACGGAAGTAAATAAAACAACTTGAGAGATTTCATAAAGACTACTTCCGAAAAATCTTGAGAATAAAATGGCAAGACTATCGGACCAATGTGGAGGTACTTGAATAAGCCAGCAGTGTGGGCATAGAATCTCAGTTCATGAAAACTGAGCTAAGATGGTTAGATCATTGCTAGAGGATGCAGGACAATAGGATGCCGAAGCAGATCCTCTATGGCGAAAGAAAAGAACGAAAGAAAAGAAACGAAATCTAGAATGTCCAAAGACAATATAAAAGGACGCAATAAAATCGTCTCTAAAGAAGTATATATCAAGCGTCTCCGAATAGGAAAAGACAGCCAACGACAGATCTAAATGTCGTGAGAACACATACAGAGCTGTGCAGCTCCTTGAGGAGGATAATCGCCAAAAAACCAAAGGCAAAAAGCAGACGCGAAAAGCCAAACAAACTGGGCTGTGTGTACCAATTCTTTATCATCCTGACCTTAAATGCCCAGCATGCTAAGAACATGTAGATCTAACCAAACTCATAATTCTTCAATTGGCAACAAAACTAATAGCCGCGGCTGAGGTCATACTCGTATCGGTTTGACAGTCATCATCACCACCATCAGATATTACTGGAATGCCATTTAGATCAATTCAATTAATTCTCAAGAACAATTTAGGTTTGTCTCGTGCGTTTTCTTATCTTGTTTCGAAACCATTGCAATTTTTTAAACACATCGCCGGGTTGGGTTTTTTGAAGAAATGTTTTCTTTGGGATATGACATTTTGAAATGCACAAATACTGGTGATGAGACATGGACCTGTGCTCATAACCTAGAAATAGCTCAATAATCAAGCTAGTATCGAACAAAAGTCGAATCAAAACTGAAAGCCCATCGTCAAAGTCGATTAAAAAACACAATTGGACACAAATAGCTCTTTTTAACTTTAACTGTGAAACTGTTCATAAAAAAATATTATTATGTATTATGCGTGATTTGAGTAAGCCCATTTGAAAAAATCTCTCAAATTTTTGGCAAAACCGTCTATGGTTTTTGCATCACGTTAACGCATAATTGCACACCACTGTAATTATTCAGTTCAGTCAGTTTTTGACTAAATATTAAATACTGTTCCACAAGCAACATATTTAACAAGCAACAATTAATTCCATGTTCCACAAGCAACATATTAATTTTCAACACTGTTCAACAGTGTGTTCAGTTATTTGCGCCATATATAGAGAGGATGTTAAAGCCGATCTGCTTGTTCGAGATTAGTTTGCGAAGTTCAAAAATAGCAACTTCGACCTGAACGACACACCTCGCATTGGTCGACCTTCCGACTTCGACGAGGACCATCTTAAAGCGCTTTTGAAGGAGGATATCTGTTAAACAAGCCAATAATTGGCTGATAATATGTACTACGGTTGAACAACAGTCTCCTGACATCTTCAATCTATGGGATTGACCTAAAAACTTGGAGCTTGGGTGTCCCTCAAACTAACCGAGGACAACAAGAAAAACAAACGAAACAAGGTTGTTCAAAATCGCGCGCCCCATAACGAGCAACATGCGTCCCATAAGCAATGATTTTTATACAAAATCATCGTTTGGTGGGACTAAGGCGGTCTTGTATACTGTGAAATACTGTAGAAGAACATTATGGTCGCCAAGGAACGTTACCTCGCCTAGCTGCACCGTGTAAATGAGGTTATTCAACTGAAATGACGATCGACAAAACCAAGTCATTCACACAGCAAAGATGTGGGAGCGAGATGTGGGACCAGATAGTAAACAATAACGGGGAATACAATATTGATTAATTTGTTGCTATAATTCTTGTTTTTTTCAATACAGCTTTTCAATACACAACGGTAGCTTATGGAACAATCCAATATTTTCATCATTAAACTTTTATAAATTAAATATTTGTTAAGTAGTATTATATGGTTTTGCTGTAATTATCTTTCGAATTAATTTTGATAATGATATTGATATTGACACTGCCTGATGTGTAAGAAAATATCGAAATACCTTCCACTTCACGTTCAACTTTGTAGCTGATACCAGGAAAAACATTCTCTGACAGGGTAGTGACAGTTTCTTTCCAGTCCATGAAATGACGATATCTCCACTATCCTAACTACTTTAAAACTCAAATACACTAATTTGTTTTACAGTAGTGTACAACAATGTTTCACAAGCTAATAATACTATATTTTTGTTTTATTTGTATCAGGGTTCTGTTTCCTTGGCAACGGATGAGTGCATGTGTGGGTTTTCGCAAACACACACATATTAATGAATGAATAACATTTATCTATGCGATATTTCTATTATTTTTATTATTACTTAGCGATAAAATATTTTATCTGATTATTTTATCGAAAATATGTTGATTACGTTTGTTATTAAGCATGGTCTTTGTTTTGTGATGTCAGTTATTGACGTAGCACACTGTTTTATGGACGACTAAGAAATGTGTTCTTTCGAAATGGTAAATTTGGAAATATTTTACACGATAATCAGGTGAGATAATATACCATGAAAGATAAGATGTTTATACAGTAAAATATGGTATTACAACTGATAATATTTGTATTATATACCTTGTTATTTTTTCAGAGTTCAACACGAACTTGTTTCTATAACAAAAAATGAACACATTATTGAAGATATTAAAAGGTGCATTTCATTTTGGGATTATAGCCAAACAGTTTCACTAGATCAATTAAAAGAAGATTCCACACAAATTGTTGAAGAAATTAGGAATGTGGTATTTCCCGGAGGTGGTAATACTGAAATAAACAATTTAATACATTTGTAAGTAGAATTTAATTAATTTTATGTTCTTATTATATAGATTATATTGTTTAGTATTCAACAAATTTTAAACATATGCTTGCGAAGATTCTAAATGTGAAAGTATGTTTGTTCAGATGTTTCTCCTTCAATTACGCTCGAATGTATGGAAGGATTCTAATGAAATTTGGCATAGTCGATTATGTTGTGGAATTGGACACATGATACTTTTTATAACGCTATGAAGTTCCGGCGTATATATATATATATATATATATATATATATATATATATATATATATATATATATATATATATATATATATATATATATATATATATATATATATATATATATATATATATATATATATATATATATATATATATATATATATATATATATATATATATATATATATATATATTAGGGCGTATTATTATGCGTAGTTTAGTCTGCTTGGAAATACTCTGGTGTTTCTAGCTCTTTGTGTCTTACTAATCCAGATTTGGGCATCCCAATTCGACTTTTTATTTTAATTTCACAGACCCCGTTATATGCTATGCATGCGCCTAAATATTGGGCTGTCCAGAAAGTTCGTATGCACTTTTCTTTAGTTGCTCTTTTAACGCTTGTAAACGCAAATTTATATCGGGTTAGTAATGTTTACTTGCGTATTATTAATTCGTATGGTATTTACAATATTTACGTTAAGATTCCTCTTGATTGGCATTCAATTTTCAAGTTGATTCAAATTGAAAATGTCAGTCGATAACTTGCATTTACACCACATTATGCTTTTTTATTTCCAAAAGAGCAAGAACGCGGACTAAACAAAAAACAAGATGTGTGCCATTTACCGGGTGCAAGTAGTATGGTCGGTTCAGGGGAGGAGATTTTGGTGTAAAAGACATTTGCATCAATTTGTCTGTCCTTCAAGTACTGATGTTGAGGAAATAAAGGCCATAATAACCGAAGATCTACGCACCACGGTTCGTGAGATAGTAAATAACGCAACCAAATCATAAACACCGACGTCTACTGATCACAATTAGATCGGCAGCAATTGAAGAAACTCGGCCAGAATAAGCAAATAAGAAAGGCGTCGTGTTCAATCAGGACCCAGCAAAATTGTTGAGCTTGAATTGATATATTTTGTCCCATCCAGCTTACTCACCGGACATCGCACCCTCGGACTACCATTTATTCAGAGCACTGCAAAATTATTTAAACGAAACATTTTTTCAAACGGAAAAAACGTTGACAATCAGCCTGTTGACATTTTTTGGTAATAAAGATGCTAAGTTTTGGCAAAAAGATATTATGGATCTATCATTACGTTGCCAAAAAGTTGTAAATAATAATGGTAATCACATAATGGACTAAATAAATATTTACATAAACTATCTGGGTTTTTCATTCTCTTAAAAAATCCTTACGAACTTTCCGGACAACGCGGATGCCGATGATTTTACTCTTACAGGGAATGTAGGAGTGAAGTCATCTATATAACGTTTATCTGTATGAAACTTATTTATAAATCTGACTAAAAATATGTTGGGTCGTCACCCCCTCAAAGTGATTTATTAATTTTAGTTTTTTCTGCTAAATATTTCAATGTCAATTGGTCATTTTGTCAATTGGTTACAATAGATTATTAGTCCTGAACAGATGTTCCGGTTTATGTGTTTTTTTTTGGTTTTCAAAATTCCCGCAAGGAGAATAACAGGGCTATTTTTTATTAATTGATATGAAATCTAAGTGTTAGCGCCTGATCTAATTTTCATCAAATACTAGTAAGCAATGCTCATAAATTGTCAGTGTGTGGTTTATGTTATTTGTCTATATCATATATTACAAAGAAATAAATTTAAATTATGTACCTTTCTTAAAATTGTTTAAAATTATGCGAAACCTTAACTTTTAATTGAACTGTTAGTGATTTTGAATAGGCAGCATTTAATTGATTTATACACAAATTATTAAATATCCCAATGTCAATAGATAATGATAATAAAGGATTGATTGTCATCAAACAGATCGCAGTAAATAACGGATACGACCCAAACATTATCAATAAAATGATTATTAAAAAAAGTTAAAATAAAGCTATTAATTTAATACAGTAAACGCTCCTAGTTTGTAGCGGATACTTTTCGTAAATAGGCCGGGAATACAGAAACCGTCAAAACGAATTGGTAATTTGTACGTGAATATACGGGGATATGTTCCAAGGTTACAAAATACAAAAAAAAAATATAAAATAAAAGCAACTCAATGAGAGATTTTTTTAACAATATTAATAATTATTATCAAACTTAGGCCATGGTTTAAAAAATTTAGTAATTTTTTCTTGTTTTAACGCTTTTAAAAGGTCTTAAAAGGAAAAAAATATCACCTTTATATTTGGATGCATAGCTTTAAGTTCACGAGGCTGACCGGGAGTATTCCAAAACTAGAACTGCCTTAAAATCTAAATTATATTTCTTTAACCCTAGAAAGAAAACCTTCTTTAATAGTACATAAAATATAACCATACGTTGATTTGACGTGTATATATTTGTGTGCACATACTTTGAATTGTGTATATAGCATGTTTGTGTAAGTGGTAATGTATCATTATAAATGTCATTGTATTATGAATAAATGAAAAATATTATGGTTTATTTGTATTTTTATTAGGAAAAACTTGAAATAGATATTTCTTACTTTACAAAACTAAAACATATTGAGATCTCTTGTTCAGACTTATAATTATAAAAAAATATTTTAAAAGTAACTTTTTGAAGTCTTTATGTTATAAAGAATGTTAATAAAAATATGTTTTTATTCATTTTAGCCTCAAAGGCACTTAAGGCAAGCGCTCGACTTGTACTCTCCACAAATGAGATTTTTGCACTTGTCGCATATTAACTTTGTTATCCTTGTAATTTTTGATGGATAAAAGGTATTATATTTCCTTTTCTTTAGATCAGGCACATCTTCACGTTGTGTAAGAGGTTCAGCGTGACTTTTTGGTAAAATATCACTTATTTCGCCCTTTAGGTTTATCGGTAAAGTGAGCATTTTCTGCCTTGTCAATATTCAGGAAGTCGTCAAGCTATTGCCGAGTTTTTTCATGAAATTGCGAAAGCCTAGCGGTTTTTCTTGCTTATGTATAATGTAATAATGCATAATGTAATAAATATGTAATGTTATATAATATTATAAAAGTAAATAATGTAAGCGTTTATAAACATGTGTTTGTTTTGCATCTGCACCACATCGAGGCACACATTTGATCAAACATATCGACTCCACTGGCTTTAATATCGTAGGATGAACCTTGCATTCTTCATCACACGATGACAGAACAAAGACCATTTTGCTTAGTTTGGTTTGAGTTTATACGACACTAAAGTTAAGGGCCCATTATAACAGAACATGGATGTTCCGATACGCCTGGAACGCATATTTTTCAGTTCTGGTATTTTCCCTTTATTTGATCTGATAGTTCCTACTACAGTCAAATTATACGGCTGCCTAAGCGAGGTTTTGACTAAAGGAACTGACGTAAACCAGTTATCGCAGGTCACATTTTTATTACTACCATGAATAGCTTTTGTGAGTTTCAGAAACATTTTCGGTGCTCAAGGGGATTTCCACATGTGGTGGACTTAACTTATAATCTAAACATCACTTCCAACTTCATGTTCTAATAGATTGTTTTCAACTTTACTATCTGATCCCGCGTTCTCTTCATTATCCTATTCTTGCAATAATCGGGTAATTTGAGCATCTTCTAAAGTCTTGCGACCTCATAATGTTGTAATAATAGAGCCTATAAAAATAAAACAAAACCATTGTAAAATAAAGAAATTCCCTAACAAAAGTCACATAAATACATTAGCTGGTTACAAAAAACTAATACAAAAGATAACCGTCACTTTGACTACGGTAAGTATATATTTACGAAAGTAGTGCACTTACCTGAGCGCAACCGATGTCTTTTGCAAACTCTGTGGGTAGACTAAGTTGACAGGAACGGCGAACGTATTGGCGCCATATACAAACGAATTTTACCGATTTTTCAAAATCGATTACGTCGATTTGATTTTAGTAACAGAACAATCCCGGAACCAGTCACAGAAAATGATACTTGTAACCCACGCTTCCTTGTTTGAATGCCGAAACACTGGTAGATTGTCCTTGTTTTAATTTTTCAAAGCACGATGATTTAGCGATTTGTAAAGCATAAGTGGCGTAATTAAACAATCTCCTGATGAATTAGAACAGAGCAGCAGTGTAAGTCTATCTTTTGCTGCCTTAAAACCTGAGTCGGACTTTTCACTTTTGCATATAAAAGTTTTGTTTGGCATTCTTTTCCAAAACAGGACAGTTTCGTCTACATTAATCACTTGTTTAGGAATTACTGCTACTACTGAAGTGTCTGCCCATGCAGCTTCTGCAACAATTTTGACGTTATGCAGTCATTGTCGCACCTTCCGATGCTTGAAATCCTCCATCTATATGCTCATCAGCAAGTCCTTTAAAATGTGCGTAAAGACCCTTAGCTTTTTCAGGGATTATAGTATCACTTAGAAGCACTCTTTCTCTTTTGGCTACAGTCTTCAATGCATAACGTTAATGCGGCTTCCATTTTTTAATTACTGGATCACGAACAATTTTTGTTGATAGTGAGGTTGAAGCGGAGAAATTCTTTATTTTCTTTCTGATTTCTTAATGGATCGTACAGTTGATTCATTAACATTAACAAAACGTGACATGGATGCAAACGACTCGCCAAGGCGTAAAGGGTCAAGCATGTCTACGGAAACATTTTTTTCGCTTTTACTCGACATTATAAATCTCGAATAAAGTAGAAGGGCCATGTGCTATTCATTCGAAGTTATTGCGACGAATGACAAGTTGAGGCAATAAAATGAAATATTCGGCATCGATCGTGCGAATGCGGCTTTTATCAAAGTACGCCACGAGTAACCTGGCGTCGCGTACTTCGGCGGCGACTTATTTGTCAAATAATTTTCGACCAAGCCGGTAATAAGACGTGACTTGTTTGTTTTGAAAGGTAACTGGTAAATATACCGAAAACAGGAATAACGAAATCACGAATAAGGTGTTTTCGGCTGTACATCCTATCAATAACATCAAGAATATCGCGTACAAAACTATTACATAAGAAAAGTTTCATAACATAACATAGATAACAGAACATTTCATAGTTCCAAAATAGTTTCATAACATTTATCTAAAACAAACAATATAAATATGTTTTCAAAACAAAGTCTACGTCTCATTAAAAACAATATAAGTCAAACAAATGAACTTTATAAATCAGGAATTTACTTGAGTGGGGGTCGTGTACGAAAGTCTATGTTGGACAAATAGGAAGATATTTTTCTACTAGGTTCAAAGGACATAAAAGAAGTTATACTAAACAACAAAATAATTATCATTGTGCTAACCACTTAATGTTAGAAAATCATATTTTCAATGAATATTTTAAAATGTTACATAATGAAAATTAATCTAAAAAAATTATTTTTTTTAAAGAGCGTAGAAATTAATAAAAAAATTGTTATGTTAAACTTATAATGCCCTTCTATCGTCTTTTATGGTATAATTAGGTCGATAGGTATTTGTAATTACTTTTCTTACTGTGAGCTTAATATAGTTCGCATTTGAAAAAGGCACTGTGTGTCGAAATAATTGTTATAAAGACAATTTTAAATATATTGTATTTGTAATAAAATATTATTACAAAAATTATGTAATTAAATATATTGATATTAATCTTTTTGATTTATTTAAAATGAATTTCCACCAAGTATGGGTAGCCTCAGTTAAATTTATTTATAAAATCTTTTTCTGTTTTGGTTATTTTTAGCGTTATTTTGTCAGAGCTATATGACTTTATGATTTCCATTGTACGACATAAGTTTTCTAAGGATGATCTCAAATTCTACAAATTTTCAAAGAAATTTTGTATAGAGCATGGAACTCCCAAACAATTAGGATCTACATTTTACAATTTTGTTCCTAACAGTGCTGTAAGTATAAAATTATTCCACCTAAAATATAACATTTTATAACATATTTCTTTCAGGTAGTAGAATTATCAATGCTGAATTCCAAAAAAACTGCTATTGAGAAACTACAATGTTTTTACACGGTATATGACTATGTGTTTGTTGAAGTTAAGAGTGCCTTAATTTCAGTTATATCAAAATATTCAGGTAACTAACTCTATTATAATTTTTTTTTATTATCACATGATAATTACTATTTCTGTTTTAGAAAAGGAAAATGACATTCCCATTATAAATAATAAAGATGTAGTTCCTATTCTTATGGCTGTTATTCTGAAATCTAGACTATTTTATCTCCTTAGTGATATGTATTTTATAGCAGAATTTGGATCTGATATATTAGCGCAAAACGAAGAAATGAAGTAAGTAGCAAAATGTGTATATTTTGTACTTATAATTCACAAATACATAAACCCGCATTTCCACATAATATATTTTATCTTTTTCTTTTTACTAGAATTTCTCCTGTTTTTATGCCTCTTATTCGGTTTCTGTTCTTATTAGATAACTATTCAGCCATCTTTCAGGCGGTCTTCCTATAAATTTTGTACTGTATAGCTTGTTATATATTATTACGTGTTTATTCCAAGCTATTCTTTTTATAGGACTTTATCTGTTTATATCTTATATTCTACAGTGTTTCGTAATGCTTTTAACTGATGTTAATACTTTCATTCTTACATTGTTTATTTTTGGCTTTAATTTTTTTGTGTCAGCTCTGATTTCGGTGACATGTGTTAGTATTAATCTTATGATTGTACTGTATATTTTCATTTTTCTCTGTATCAATATATTTATTTCTTCAAATACTATCTATAAATCTTATCTTATTACTTATTTTGTAAGATTTTATTCGATTGTGATCTCATCTCTTAGGTTATTTAAGAGCAATACATGTTCAATGGCTTTGTTTTTTAACTCGTTTCCATCGTTGTATATTTTTGCTGATAACCATAAATGTGGTTTTCTCAGATAATATTTCCATACTGTACTTCTTTGCTGTTCTGTTGAAAGTGGAAGTTGTTTTTATAAATCGTCTTCACTGTCCCCTATGGGGCTTGGAGTTATCTACAGATATCCCCGAATCCCCTTATAACAAGTCGTCATGCGTACCGTGGCTATGGCTGATGAGAGTAATGAATTGTACCTCTGGAGTACTTCCCGTCCCTCTAGAACAATTAAGGTGGTCATTTATCCTTATTCGTAGGAATTTTATGGCTTTTTCTGTTGATAATTCTTGCTTCCCCATTACATGGTCAAAAAAACCAAGACTGAATCTTCTCTTTCTTAGGACTGAAAGATATATATATAGAGTTTAATAGATATTTTAAGATGAACAGATGTAAAGATATTGAAAACATTCTGTTTTCAAAACATATCTGCCATTATAATAACTAAAGTTATTTCCGGTCGGTCAAGGGAGATTGGATCAGTTAAAAAACTTAGAAATAGCACACGTTTCTTCATTACTACGAGAGAAATTAAATAAATTACTCCTCTGTAAATTACAGAAACTCTGCGAATACGAAATTACTAATGTCTCTAGGCATGTTTCATGGCGTTAAGTGTCAAACTTTATCTCTCCAATCATCTTAGATGTTGCTCCTGTCAGAAATTCGGACATACCTTTAGATATGACTCGTGCGACTTGTCCTTCTATTGGTAAAACTTCACATGGGGATACAACATGTTCTCCCCTCTTATACCTCTGAATAATATAGAGGAGCACCCCCTCGATATAAAAGATACTCCAAATTCAATTAGGATTTGCATTTCTAAGCTTTAAGAACTTTGGCAAGATTCCCATTACCATCCTCTCTCTGCACTTATGCTAGTGCTAAATTATCATCAAGATCAAGTCGTCAAATAAAATAGCCACTCATTGCGACATTTCCCCTCTACTATCTGGCCCATCCTTGCCCCATCATTAGGTGCAGCCCCTTCTCCTAAGTTGTGACTGGCTCCTGCTGTTAATCGTGGAATAATGATACAGAACGCCAGAGACCAAGTTAATATCTCCCTCCCCTACTTACTTCCCTAGATAATTATTTATTATCCTTTATTGATCTGTCTTTCTATTCTCCCTCTCTAGGGCCTACTACCACCAATTGGTAATACTACCTCCAAGGTAGTATTACCAAAAATCTGGCGCATTCGCCATATTTAATAGCAAACAACTTATATTTTTCTTTGTCTTTTTCTGCATACTCTTCATATTATTTTCTCTTTAATCAGGGTACTAATTGGACTGGTTAAATTAAGATGTGTTTTTCCTTGATCTAATTCGTTTTGTGTAATATTTATTTTGTTTTTAATATTTTATATTTAATATATATTATTTTAAAAATATATTTATTAAAAAATATATATTTTTATAAAATATTTTTTATATTTAAAAATAATGTAAATCAAAATTGCTTTGATAAATTGCCAAGTATAACACTAATATTTTGTTTTGGTGCCATTTTTTGTGTGTGATTTTTGTGACAGATTGAGTATGACTGTTCTGTAGTGCAGATATGCAAGTTTTGCAGATATGCAGATATGCAAGTCCCGCGGGAATAGGTCCCGCCTCAGAGGTCCAAGAACAATGCATAACGCTGAAAATCTTGCAAGTGTGGAGCAAAGTATGGGGAGTCTCCAGAAATGTTGATTGGATAACGGTGTGGTTCGCAATTGGGAATTTCTGCAAGCAGTTTACGCCAAATTTTGAGAAGTGACTTCTTGATAAGTGACTTTTGTGAAGTGATTAAAGTTATTCAAGTCATGTTGCCTACAAACAATAATCAGCGATTAGAATATTGTAATGCCATGGGGATTTCATGGGAATTTTTGAAGGAAAATGTTTCCATAAATAAGCCCCAAACCATACATCAGGGACATACAGCTTACATTATACTTTTCGGTTCGGATTTTTAGCGTTTTGAGTTCTTGAAGTATATCCATTTTTTGTCTCCAGTCACGATCCAATGCAAAAAAGTATTTCTTTTATGCCGAGCCAGCAAAAATTCGCACACCGTTTTTCGCTTTTCCATCTCTCTGTCCTTCAGCTGATGCGGTACTCATTTTCCTGCCTGCTGGATCTTTACCATGACATGCAGACAATCAGAAATGGTTCGGCGACCAACATTTAATCTTTTTGCCATTTGTTGTTGATTGATCCTTGCAATTCTGTACCTTCAAATTTTTTGGATTAACATGGACGTTCTTTTTTTTTTTCAAATCGAAATCACCACTTTTGAATCATCTACGCCAACGCCCACAAGCGTCTTGCGCTAGGACATTGTTACCGTAAGTTTTCACAAGTTTATGAAGGCGTTCAATTGCGTTTTTCTTTTGATCGAAAGAAAAGCAATACGTGATGTAAATACACTTTATTTGATGTTTATTACACGAAAAAAATATGAGACTAACTTGAAATCGTTAAAACATGGGGTTTTGAAAGGTACTGTTATAGCAACAAAAGACATAAGATATTAGATTGCGAACCGACCTTTGTTTCCAGCACAAATTCTTAAACAAATGAGAATTATTAACCGTCACACCTGGTGTCACACCTGTAGTTTTGGAACCAGTTGGCATTTACCATTCGATTAATTAACAATGTGTCACTCCAACAAAATAATTTTTATTCAGTTTTGCTGTGGTTACATTATGATTGGTGCAAAATATCAACATCCATATTCTGCTTTGGTTTGCTGGATCGCCCGATGTATTGTCCATGAAACATATCTAGCCTATGATAGATCGAAGAGTATGTGTTCTGTCTAACCATTGAATGTATTATGAGTTGTTTGACATGAACCTTTTCAGAAATCTGTACATCACCTCATTAAACGCATGTTTAGAAATGGGATTTCAGAATGTGCCTATTGTGCCTATTTTTTTAAATACCTTAGGCAAATGTATAAAGTTTGATTTAAAAGTATATATTTTTAGTGGATGGAAATTTATGTTTTATTCAATGAATTATATAAGGTGTAATATATCATGCAAGATAAAATACAGGATGATTCAAAAACATGGGTCTTATTCTAAACTATTACAGAGATAAAGGAGTAAACATATTTATGAATAACTAATCTAATAATGAGTGAGAAAATGAACTTTTACTTTTTTTTACTGCTAAGCAACTATATTTTTATACTAGTTAATTATTAGTTTGTCATTAGCAAATTGTTTTAAAGTTATTTCATTGATATTGTTATTCGTTATTATCTCATCGTGAATATGCTGATATATTATTTGTTTATGGCTTTTGTAATATAAGCTCAAATCGCGTAGTCTCCTAATATCAGCGTCATTTCCCAAATCAGAGAGACTGCCAGATAAAAGGATTTTTGAAGAAGTTTTTATCACTGCTGGAGAATCTAGTATGTTTTTAAGTGTGAGAATTGTATCTAAACGGCAATTGAAACTTGATCCTGAACAAGAAGAGGCAATCCTTGACATACTTGAAAATGTACAAGGCGAATTGCAGATATTTGCCAAATGTCACAATCGTCTGCTTGGAGGACTGTTCACATGAATTGTTGATATCCATTTCATTTAGAACCGATGCAACATTAAGGATGCAGTTTTATAACTGGATAAATTCAAATCGGAGATTATACAAATATATTCTGTTCACCGATGAAGCGCAGTTTACTCGTGATGAAATAAATCTTTATAATGAACATCGATGGTCCGATGAAAACCTTCACGCTACGGCTGAACATAATTTTCAACATTGATTTAGCATTAATGTGAGGTATGTTATGCTAAAAAATTAATTAATCGATTCATTCATAATCGACGGATATAAATGGATCCATTCATAATCGATTCATTCATCTCACAGGAAAAATGTACCTAAATTTTCTACAGAATTATTTGCAAAACCTTTTAGAAAATGTTCCACTTAATGTACGACAAAACATGTACTTACAACATGATTGAGTCTCTGCACACTGTATATAAGTGAGAAATTTCTTAAACAACAACATCCCAAACCGGTGGATTGGACGAGTTGGTCCGCACAATTGGTCAGTTAGATCATCAGACCTTAATCCTCTGGATATTGTCTTTGAGGGTGGGTTAAATCTTCGGTATATGCAACTAAAGTAGACACTGGAGATGCATTACTAGACCAAATACTAAATGCAGCAGCAGTTATAAGGAACAGACCCGAATCCATTCGCAGAGCAACTCGAGCTGTTCATAAGAGAGCTGTCAAGTGTTTGGAAGTAAATAGTGGTATTTCTGAAAACTACAAAACAGCCGAATTATTTATTATAAAAGTAATATTAAAAAAATCTTAAACATTTTATTTTTAGTTTACCCCTGTATCTCTATAATAGTTGAGAGTAGAACCCATGTTTATAGAAATTTCTATGTTCATTTTCGCTCCCTGAATATATAGCTGAAGTATCGATATTTCCTGCTGAAACATCCTGTATATAGAGTCTAATATAGAGAGTAATATATAGAGTCTAATATAGAGTCTAATATAGATAATTTAATAAATCTTTGACGTACGTTGTATGTCATGTGTTAAGAAACTAAATAGTTCTCTTTAGCCACACTCGAGTATTCGTGACATTTTATAACTAATTATTAATATAATTTGTAGCAATATATATCATATTTTTGAAGAATGCATCAACAAAATATTGATATTATATAACAAACAACTGGAGAGTGATGTAAACACAGAAAAGATTGAACAAAATCTTAATGTTTGTGATACCATCAGTTTTATAGAAAAAGTTAGTTGTGACAAAGACAACAAAAAGACAATCCTGGAAGAAGAAACTCGCAGAGTTGCTAAATTAATTGTTTCAGCAACAACAGAAGATCTACGAAAATCGTCATAAAATCTACTATTATGTAACATCGAAGATCTGGTTGTTCAAATCTGATTACATTTTGTTGTTGATAATTTATATATAATTTATATTAAACACGTGATTAAATAAAATACTCAATGAATTAAAATGATGTTGCATTTTTTGCTCCGTAACATATCCACTACATGAAGATATTTCAGTCTTCATGCGAGAAATTATTATTTTGTGATATTTTTATTACGGATGTATAAAATTATCATTATGGTGCCACAAAAGTTAATTGGTTTAAAAGATTATTGTAGTATATTCGTTATGTTTGAACGCTTTTGAAATATATATATAATGATCATTACGCGGTAGCTTTTTGAGATCAGTTTGTAGCATACTGACCATGAAGCACGCAAGTATTTCCTTGTATTTCATTCTAGTAAGTGTTACTTAAATAATACTTGTAAAATAATTTTAATAACCACATTTGTACTTTTGTTTATAGTTACTTGCTATTGGTATTACTGCACAACGTAAGTAAATTGAAATTATTACTTTATTACGCAAATTACCTGAACATAAAACTTTTACTTAGATAAAAAGAAACACATGGAATAATTCTTCTAACGATTATTTTTTGAACAAAAACTTACTTTAAAACATCTATGCAATCATTTCCGGGGAAAATTTCCAGGACTAAAAATAAATTCATTTTTTCTTAACGATGGCAACGTGTATTTTCGTCGTCGTATATTTCCATCTTTCGGAATTCAGTTTCTGTATAAATTTAGTTTATTTTGTTACAAAGAAAAGGAAAACTTACAAATTATTGTCTTTTAATGTCAAGGTTGAAATAGCACTAATTTTACGGTACCCACATTTTTCTAGTCACTCTGTAGTATAGTCCGTTTCAAGATATTTCGTTGCCTTTCGGTAAAATGTCCCAATAAAGCTTATCGACTACGTCCAAGTGCAGTATATGCCTGTCATAGTTCTTTGTTCTTGTTACCCTCTCCTGAATAGACATCGCGAAACCCTCTGTTTCTGGGTATAACAGTCCATTGGTCAGCCATTTTGGAGACAATTGTTCCTCAATGGTGTCATCTTCGAGTGACTTTCTTAGGAAACCTTCTATGTAATGTTTGTCCTTTCCATTCTCGAACGCAATCCATGAATGTTGTTCTGCTATCAATACTGTTTTGTTTATATAGTTTTAGTGGGGTGAAACCCCAGTCCTCATTTGCAACTAATTTAATTAATGTACTGTTTGAATCAATGAAGTGTTTTCTCAGCCTATTTTCTTGATTCAGACAGATATTTTTTACATTTACAAGGCCGCTACCCCCAACTTCCTTGGGATTTATAGTCTTTTTGTGGACGCGTTTGGATGTAGATATTGGAACTTTGTTAATGTTTGGCGTGTCAACCTATCAAGTTCAGCAAGATCAGTTTCTGACCATTTAACAATGCCAAAATAATATGTCAGAGTTGGCACTGCCCAACCGCTGATCGTTCTAATGAGGTTTCCACTGTTATTATTATGATTAAGCCTAAAGGCATTCGCACTCCCCCAAGTACCGTCCCTACAACACAAGAACACACCAGGCACAAGCCACACCTGGAACAAAACCCGAGTACAGCCCACACCCGCAACGCAGAACCGGCCCTAAGGGGAGCATTGACTTATCCTAGATATCTTAGATATCAGAAGGATTAAGCTCTGTGGGGACCCTTTCCGTGTTTCCGGACCACACGTTTGTAGTGGTGACTGTGGATGTCTTTGTTATCCAAAAACTTTCAAACGGTTCGAGCTGTTCCAAGCAATACAACCTTCTGCATGGGTCTAAAAAGATGATCGTTGAGGCCCAATATTTTAATATTCCTTATCACGTTCTTTAGGATGATTTCAGTTGATGATAGTATGATACGTATTGTTTCAACACACTTCATATCCCATTGTCTTTTCATCTGTTATTGAAGCTCTTTATTCTTCAGATTTTTTTCGGTATGTTTTGCAATTAAAATATTGTTGTTTGGGATATCTATATCTATATATAATGTTTTTCTTGAAATTTTATCGATCACAAAAATATCGGGCCTATTGTTATTTAATTTCTGCTCGGTAAGTACTGTTCGGTCCCAATACATGCTGTAACTGTTGTTCTCCAGAACTGGGTGCCGATTGTAATTGTAGCATGGGACTTTTTCTGATTCTTTAGCTGCAGTTTTATTGCAAATTCTTGATGAATGATCTTCGCCACTGCGTCGTGTCTTTCTTTATATTCTGTTGCTGCAAATGCTCCACAGCCCCCTGTTATATGTTGGATTGTCTCGGAGACCCGACATCCATATCCACATCGATCATCCACCACACTTCCATCCTGAACTATGTACTTGAGGTAATTTCTGGCAGGTATAACTTGGTCTTGAATTGCCATTAGGAAACCTTCTGTTTCCGGAAACATATGTCCGGCAGTCAGCCAGTAGTTCGACGCTAATATTTCGACTTGTTCCTGAGAGACCTCATTCAAATGCCTCCCATGCAGAGGCTTTTCTCTCCACGATTGTAATTTCTCAAGTTCTGTTTTTGCATAGACCTGAACATCATTTTTGTTTTATCGCAGTGGTGTTGATCCACCAGCCCAGCATACAGCTTTATGTAGCATAGACGTTTCCGCCTATTGCAAGTAATATTTCCACAGATTTCCTATTTGTTGGTCCAGCTGCTTACTAATAACGACCAATTCCTTACCGCCTTGCTGTTGCGGCAATCTTGTGCGTTCCACTTCACTTCTAGGGCGGTGTAACTGCGATTTTGTGAGCAGTGTCCTGATCTTACGTTGCAAATTTATTGATCTTTAATATGCGACACTTCTCTAGTCCAAATTGCATATGAATATCACTGGAGAATTCTTCCACCATTCTTAATATTTGCTGTAGGTGACATAATTTCAGATCGTCCATGTAGAGCAAATCGTTTAGCCGCATAGATTCACCATTGTTTTTCAAGCCAAAACTATATTTGGTGGAGTTCAGTCGGTTTGAAAGTGGGTTCATGGCGATACAAAACCAAAGAGAACTAAGCGAATCTCCTTGAAAAATTTCTCTTCTGATTGGAATTCCTGTAGTTGCTATATTATACTCACCCTCTCTAAGTTGGATTTTGGTTCTCCACACTGACATGAAGCTCTTCAAGAGATTTATTATTGGCTGATTTATTTTATAGATATTTAAATTTTCTATAAGCCATTCGTGTGGTACATATTATTATTATTCTCGTTCTGAATTCAGCATCTCAGTCTAAGCTGGTCGATATTACAATGATGCCAAAATGAAACATATCCTGATATTCCCATACAGAATATATTTTTGATTATAAATCTTAAATGCACGCACTGAAACACTGGTATAGAGACATATTTGTTTTGACATATCATCAGATCAGATGACTTGAAACTATTTGTTTTAGATGAAATAACATTCAAATGTCCGTCGCGGCTACTTCTGACAAAGAGCATTCTGTTAATCGAATTGCAGACTATTTAAATTAGAATTTTTGTTTTACACTTATTAAGTAACTGATTTTTTTTTACTGAAAAACAATTATTAATAAATCAAATATTGATTTAACCCAATGATAAAAAATACTGTAAGATTACATATTTCGGTCCCATTTCAGAAAAAATAACTCGCTCTTTAAAAGTAGTAAGCAGTAAAAATTAGAAGTTTATGTGTTAAATTGCAACAAGTAAGGTAGCTGCTATGTGAGGCAAACAGGCCGAGGTTTTCAGATCAGATTCAAAGAACACGAATCTGCGTACCTACTAAAGAAACAAAATTATAATTTTTCAAGCAATTGGGGTTTTACGTCGTTATGTTGGCTTCCAAGGCGTCAACAGTAGCTGGTTTATCGCCATAGAACAAAGATTTAACATAATCTAAAAACGTAAAAGCAAAAATAATTTACATTTTGAGATATTTTCGAATTTTTTCCGGTATTTTTTCGACGTTTTTTGATATTATTGACAATGTGTAAGCATCGCTCTGCTGTTAAACGTCTGCTAGACAATATTGAATAATTTTGATACTAGTAAACTCACAGTTCATTTGACAGCGACCACTAATCACCCAAAAAATCACATTTTCTCTGTTACTCATCCAAACTACTCATTACGGCGCTCTTCATTTCGGGAATGTTTTTATAACGAATCATTTTCATGAGATTTAAAATTTTTCGGGTCAAATTAGCCTTTCTCCTTTCGTAGACTGTTTTCAGGCATCGTGATCCTATCTCCACTTTATCGAAAGCTAACAGTCGTCACTGGTCTCTGTTTTCTGCCATCTTTATAATTTCTGCGATTGATAAATTCATGAGGGTTTTAAGTTGATTAATGTATCTATTCATGGTCATTTTCTTTTTCGTCCGGCGTGGACCATTCCACAATGCACAATTTTCCTATACCATTCCGTCAGATGACGCGACCGGGGAAGATAAGTAGTTGTGTATATTATATCCATATTTAGTCCGCTCAGGATTGCTATCCTAGAAATTCGCAGCATGTCATTTCAATTGTTTCAATCCATCTGCGACAAGTGGCATTTAGTGTCCATGTTCCGGACCAATACGTACTGATAGGAAATATAATATTATTCATTATACGTAGTTTACTCTGTTTAGGGATACTGTGGTCTTTCCGCAGTCCTTTTTGAGTTCTTCTAATGCAGAATTTACCATGCCGATTTTGCTTAGTTTCTATAGTCTCCGACATTCGCTATGCATATATCCAAATAGATGATACTTCTAATATAGATTTGGACATCGGGATGTTCGAATTAAAAAAGGATTATGTACAGGTTAAAATTCTAAGTGGATAGGGCAAGGATAGTAAAATAAAAATGTATTGAATATAGAATATTGGGACAGAGCAGAGAATACAAAAAGACATTTACATTTTTATACTTAAAGTGTTGACTAGAATTATATTTTATAATATAGGTTAAGCCTCATTAGAAAATCTACTAGATGCTATAAATTATCAACTGAAAGGATTAGAAGCAGGTCTTGTCCCAGGTTGCAGGATGCTCTAAGGATGTTTAGTTCCTGATAGTCCCGTAGTATGTGAACGACTGTTATACGTGTATCACACCAGGTGTACATAGGAGGGGCTTTTCTCTCCATGAGTTAACTATGGGAGAAGTGGCAGTGAGCTGTTATTAAGCGGTTCCACTTAACGCAATCTGATCTGTTTGAAAATGAAGTGCGTGAAGGAAAGGAGTGTGTGAAATTTTTTTCTTAATTGCTCAGAGTTTGTTTCCAGGTTGTCCAATGTTCGTCCAGTCTGTTTGAATTTAATTTATTAAAACGCATTAAGGATAGGTGTATTCACGGATTCTTCGATACCAGTGTGACTGCGGATCTAAAGAAAGACAAATTTTATGTGACGAGATGATTAATTTTGCAGCAATGCATTTTTCACGTAATTTTTTATATTCTTGTTATTCCCCGAAAAGTGAGGTCCACTTTTGCAGAGAATGTATTTTATCTAAATTAGAACTATTGATAAATATTTGGATCCCTCAATAACCATTAGGTAGCATTTCGCTGAGATCTGCTTTTGCGCTATGTATTCCAATTAGTTTTAGAAATTATATGCGTTAAACCATCAGTTTCATATTTTCCCCTAGCCGATCAATACCCTACTGGATTAATATTCAATCGACTTCCTAATTCTCCATTCTTGATAGACATTAAAGATTCTAGAAAGACGAACGCAACTTTGACTCCTTTTTATATTTTGAAATTGAAAGGCATTTCATCATCGACTCCGACAAAAGCATTGATCTTATGAAGAAAATTAGGTAACTGCCTTTGCTCTGCCTCTGGAATTAAGCAAAATTAATCTTCTACAATGTGTGGTAAAAGAATACGGAGGCACAGCAATGAGACGGCGAAAAGAAAGTTGAAGGCGGTATGCGAAAGAGATCATGATGCTGGTTTGGTCCTCATCTTTAACAAATATCTAAGACGGGCATCTTAGGAAAGATTTATTTTTCACTAAAGACAATTGCAAAGTCTCATATATTTTACCTTACCCTGCACATTTATCAAACTCGATGCTTTCTGATTATCACTTGTTCTTTTGAACGGAAAAATCTCATGGTCGTGGTATGAGATTTAAAAATTACCTGGATCGATTTTTCGTTAATAAATTAACAAAATGAAGTATGATGAAGTTGGTAAAAAGATGGCTAGAGATAATAATCAATATGTAATTAGAATTTAAATTGTATATTAAATATATTACATTGGATATACATATTCTTTCGGCAGTACATTCTGAATATTCGAACGAACTTATTTACAAATCCATTATTTTAATGCTGATAATGCTGCTTTAATGGCCAGTATCATTAATTTGATACTAACTTGTGTATAGCACTTTTATTGAAATATATGTACTTATCGAGTAATCATCTACCTTTCAATATTGAGCTGGTTTGAGTCAAGTTTTGTCCTTTTATATTAAAAACCTTCTACTTTGTCCTATATTCAGCTAATCTTATTGCATTATTCCTCTTGTTTTTACTGTAATATCGCAGCAAATGATACTACGTAACTACTTGTTCATTCTTTGTTCCTCTAGGTCACTCTTTGTTTTTCCTAATTTTCGCCTACAACACTTCTCTTGCTTTTCTTGTTCTATTCGTATTTAGCAGATGCCCCTAAAATCGATTTGCCTCTGTTCCATAATTTATTGCAATGCTTGAACGATGAAATAGGGATGTAACGACACCACTGAGGTATCGATACTTTTATTCGATACCGTATCGGTCATAAAGTATCGATACTTACTGGTATCGGTCGATTTTTTCGTAGAATTAAAGATAAATAAAACAGTAGTAAGTACTGATATGTTTATTCATATAAACAAAAAACAAATAAATCTAAGAACAAAACTCGGCTTTTGAGATACTCCTCAAAAATTATAATTTTTCAATATATTTACCTGTTAAATGATTTCTTGATCCAGTGATTGTCGCGCTACCTTTGAAAAACAACCTCTCACAAGGTACTCAGGTACCAACAATGTGTAAGAACATTCGCGCCTGTATGACGTTGTAAAGACGGGTTTTAAATACTCCCATTCTTCTAATGGATTGGCTTTTAATGCGTAGACAAGATTAGCTAAATATATTGACACCTCATAGGTTTTTGAGTTAGTACATCGTCACTTTTGGCCAACTGCTAGTTATTTGCGGTGTAAACAAAAATCAAAATCCTCGATGAGGGTTTTTTCTTCAGATCCACTGGTTGAAGTTATATTATTTTAAGTATTTATTAAAGTATTAAAATACATTTAATCTTCAGTGGCTTCAGTGCGCGCTGTATAAGTGTCTGAAGAAGAAAGTCGAAAAGAAATGTTCTATCATCTATCTATACATACATTTAATCTTCAATTCATTGTCTTAAGAACTATATTTCAACTTATATTTAAATGTCTATGATATTATTCTTACTTTATCGATAGCGGTATCTACAACATGATTGTATCAATCGGTATCAATTAAAGCACCGCACAACACCACTCAAAATTAAAATGGACAAGAAAAACTCAATAAGTAACTACCTATCTATAATTAGTAGATTAGATTAGATACTCATACTAGTCGTACTTACGTTAAAATCTTATCATTAACAGGTGCAATGTAATCAGGGTGGCTTTTTAAATGCTTATGCAAATTAGAAGTATTGCAAAAAAACTTCACATATTTAAAGCATTTCTTGCTGAATGCATTTTTCTCATCTTTTTTTGTAAAATATTGCCACACTAGACTTTGGAGTCCCTCAGTCAGTCTTAAAAATAACTTAAGAAAAACAGAACACTTTGAATCGTAACAATTATGTTAATAATAATAACAAACAGCGACGACAAAATCATAGGTTACTGTTAGGATTACATTTATTGATTGACGAATGAATGACGAAACAAATATGCATTTTTTTCACTGACTTATGCAAACAAGGCTGCCAACTGCGTAAAACTAAGAAAAGATGCGTTCAAAAAATAATAATGAGTAAAACAAAGTGGTACATACCATTCTACTTATTTCGTTATCTAGCTAAATAAGTACCTACGTAATAAAATATTAATGTCCTTCGACCAGACTAATCATCGCGTACGCTCACCGAGTATCGATACTATTACTTTTGACCGATACCTACTTGGTAGGCGGTTCCAAAGTATCAATACCAAAAGTACTTGGTATTGAAAGAAAAGTATCGAGTAAGTAGTTGTATTTACTCGTATCGTCTCATCCTTACGATCAAAGGCACTTTAATTTTTTCATTCTTAATTTTTTCCTGGCAAAAATCCAAAAAAACCTCCTGGCACTTACCAGTAAAAGGGAATCGGATAAAAAAACTTTCCTGGAACAAAATTAATGTAATTCGATTGCAGATAATATAAAGCTATGACAATATATATTGTTATTATTTTCTTTGTACTTGGGATTCAAATAAGGACACATTATAAAATTACTTTACGTAATACGGATATCCGAAAATGCAACTACAACAGAAACAATTGAACAAACAATATTAGATTATTGATGTGAAATTATAGGCTCTCAAATAACTATTACCATCTATAAAATGCATGACTGTCTTTAAAAAATGATGTTTTCAAATAAAATTTATTTTTTTGCACTACAAATGCGGGTTATTCCCCATTTTATAATAAAACCAGAAGAATGGCCAAACTAACCAACGAAAATCATATTGTTTACGAGTAAAGAAATGATATCCTGCTTGACATAGAAACATGATCAGAAATTAGTTATTATATTTTATTCAATTTTGGTATACCTACATTAAGTCAGAGGAATATCGCTATAAATATTCCTCGCTATATTGATAAATCCCGAGAGCCTTCAGGAAGGATAAAAATGATTACATTTAAAAAACTGTCGAGAACTCCAGTCACATGATAATACAAACAACACCGATGACATCTATGAAGTTGTGAAGAAAATAACAAGAAAATATTCGCCACGTACATGGATAATACAGAAAACATAAGGCAACAAAATAACAATAATGATGGAATTTTGACCGAATGAACGTACTATTGCAGTAAGCTCTTCCAAGATGGGTATACTCCCAGCATATCTAATACTATAATAACACGTGAACCTAATATATTAAAAACAGATTTCAAAAATGCTATACGCAGTCTTAAAAACGATAAAGCACCAGGTTTGAATGGAGTGACTGCAGACGTGATTAAACCAATGGTAGAAGAAGGGGAGGCATGTTTCCTAAGATCTGCCAGAAAGTATGTGGCATCGGATAGTGACCGGAAGATAAGTCGATCTCAATATTTCTCTACACAAAAAGGGTCTAGAGAGAAATGCGAAAATTTCCGCTTTAATGTTCTCATTCCATCTGTCAGTAAAATTATCCTTCGCATTATCAATGAATGTTCAAAATCCTACTCATCATGGCAGATTCCCCCAGAACAGGCTGGATTTGTTCTAGGGAGATGTACACGGGGACAGATATTCAACATTCGATAAATAATCGAAAAGGCCAGAGAAGTTATCCATACTGTATACCTTTGTTTCTTTAATTATCGGAAGGCGTTTGACAGTATAAAATGGGAGAAAGTATGGCGAGTTGTACAAGAAATGGGAGTATCAGATCACTTGATTGGCTTAATTTGTCATCTATACGAAAAAAAACAGAGTACTGGTGAAAATTGAAGATCGAACATCCTGTCGCCAACTCTATTGAACACTTGTGGTGAATATAAGTATCAGTATTAAAATTAGCATAACTCTAATGTATAACTATAGTAATATATTAGAGTTTTCCGCCGATAAAAGAACCAGACAGGAATGCATCATGTTGCCAATTCTATTTAACATTTATGGTAAATATATCATGCGTAGAGATCTCGAAAATTGGACGGGTGGTGTCTGTATTGGTGGAACTAATATATCTAATTTAAGATATGCCTATGATACTAACTACACTTCTTGCAAGGTCGGCCGCAGGATTGACTTTAATTATAAAAAAAATAAAGGATGAAAACCATTTTGCGGGCGAAAAATAAACAAGGAGAAAACGAAAATAATGATTATCGACCGTCAGAACAATAACATGCCCAACATCAGTCAAATAGGGCAATTTAAGGTAGTGAACCAATTCGTCTATTTTGAGGCTTTAATATCGAACGAATGCAGTAATACCCATGAGATTAGAAGCAGAACAAGAAGAACAGTCACAAGACAGACAACAGGAACAAGAAGAACAGACAAGAAATACAATGCGGAATTTGTAGAAGATATGGAGAGATGGGGACATAAATACAAACCTTAGATTTGCGCATTGATTCTTTTGAATTTTGGTATTAGAGACGGATCTTTCGGATTCGCTGGACTGTCAGACGAACAAACGGATCCCTTATTTAATAAATTGATGAACCCATAAGGTTATTTCAAATAATCCATGAACGAATATTAAGATTATTTGGCCACATTGAACGCAGGAACGGCAATAACTTGGAAAGACTGGTAGTACAGGGAGTGATGGAGAGTTCTAGATCAGGCGCAGACCTTCAAAAATATCGGAGACCAAATTAAATATCTAACTGGGACTTTAATGTGCAATCAAGGAAGTCAGAAATAGAGAATGCTGGCGAGAACTAGTCTGGATAGTAAGCGAACGGAATGAGTTTGCATAGGTCTCGACTTTTCTGTAAAGAAGAATACGAAGAAGAAGGCGTTAAAAAATAATAGTTAAGCTTCCTCATGGCTGTTTCTGCATCTTCATCTTTCAGGTGGATGATGCAATCCCATTGTTGTTCTCCCATAATGTGTGGAGAGTTTTGCTTAGATACTATTTTTTCCATTTAATTCTATTTGTTATTTGTGCTCTCCACTGTTCTACTTTCAATTCCTTCCTGTTTTTATCCACCTGATCTTTCCATCTGTTTCTGTGTCTGAGATTGTTATTCATTATTGTTTTGTAGTACTGTTTAATTTGGAGGTGTTCGGCTATGTTTGGAGGTTCATGTGTGTAATTCAAAACTTCTCATTCAGCGATCGATTTATTCAAGTTTAGGAAGAAAAAATAATCGTAGGTGCCAAATTTAGCGAATGCAAATACTTCAAAGCATAGTGCATTGTCGGGTCACATCCCGAGACATATGCAGGTGGATTATTATAGTGAAGGAGCACTTTGTTTTGACCAGATGTAGCCGTTTAGCTTGATTACCACTATTAAATTGGTACATTACTAAAACAGCTCCCCGAATGTCCTGGATTTTGTTAGGTAGCCTTTAAGCACTACATTGTGAAAATCTCAGAAAATAATAGTAATGAACTTTGCTACTTTTCTAAAACTTCAAACTGCCAAATTAGAACGTCATCTAATGAATCATGACCAATATTAAAGTCATTCGGTCATACTTGTGCCATCTTTGTGTCAGGCCGAGGACCTCTTGAACGACCTTCGAAGTTTGGATACTGTAAAAGTAGGATCTGCATTATATTCGGTTTCCTTAATATCTTCATCGCTAACGCCGGATAAGTTTGCCTATGCCCACAAAGATTATTCAATGTTTCTGCCAGAATATGAGCTGTTAGAGTTTGCGATTAAATCGAATTTTACTAGGCCTTTAGGGGAGGGATATATAAAGGTAATTTTTATAATTTGGGAAAGTTTTAATTAAATTATTTAATTTATACCTATATATATATATATATATATATATATATATATATATATATATATATATATATATATATATATATATATATATATTACTCTCATTGATTGATTCATATAGGTATGGATTGAATGAGATGGTAGATTTGTCCTAGGATATCTCATCACTTGGATAAAGTCATAAGTTATTTGCTGGTATTCCACCATTCCTTCTTTATTGGAGAAATAATTTTACGAATTTGGTGGTAAAAGGCCACTAAGAAATCAAGTTACTCTGTATATAGGAGCCAACATTGTCGGGCTGAAAAAAACTTGGAGACTCTCCGTAGTCAGGTTATCTGTAGTGAATACTAAAGATGATCTATTACCATATGCAACACTTCCCTACAACATAGTTCCTGTAGTATAGTGTACACACTGCTCTAGTAGTGATAAAATAATCTCTCAAAATCAGAAATTTGCAGCAGCGAACTTAATTTACATCATTCGAAACTTCTAGAAAGTAATTCTCGACCTTGCTAAAACAAACATGACACCTTTAATGTGAACCTAGTGACAATTTCACATAATACCAATCGCTACTACAACCTTGACACAGTAATTATATGGTCTGTTATAGACTCATGTTACAATTTTTCTTCCGGATGTCAATCGGTTCGTTTAAGGAATTTTCACATTCTTGACGACGTTTCGCCAAACTCTCATCTGGCATTTCCAAGTCTTTGTTCTCTTGGTAGACAGATTCGAACTGAGCGTCTACCAAGAGAGCAAATGCTTGAATATGCCAGATGAGATTTTGGCGAAACGTCGCCAAGAATGTGAAAATTCCTTAAACGAACGGATTGACACCCGGAAAAAAATTCTAACATTTTATTCCATCCGTGAAAACTTGCATATATATATATATATATATATATATATATATATATATATATATATATATATATATATATATATATATATATATATATATATATATATATATATATATATATATATACTATATTTTTTTTTTCTGAAATATACTGGATGTTTATATTTCTATGTCAAGTGGTATAAATTCTCATTTAATAGCTGGACTGTAAAACCAGTTTAGGAGTAAGCCTTGGCCTTGAAATATGCCACGAGGAAATTTGTGATTTAATATTGTAATTCGTTTATTCCACTTGGTGATAAAACATATAATTTGCAAAACAAAGCTTTACATTTTGCACATAAATTAGTAAATGTTTAAAAATTATACGTATTTGTACATTTTTAGCGAATTTTAATACATCATGCCTTCGGAATTTCGGTAATGCAGTTGCTGATGCATCCTCGCAGATCGGTCAGCAAGTGGCACAAGGAATTAGAACCTTTGTAAATGTAACCCAAGGTTATATTAATGGTGGCTAATTGAACTGGATTTCCATTTTTTTATGAAAAATAAATAAATACACATTTAATTTTTTTGTTTTATTTTTGTCCATTTCAGTTACTACTTTTTAAAAATGGTAGTTTCCTTAGCATTATTCACAATTTAGAGCATTTTTTAATTAAAACTATAGATCGGTTTTTAAAATAATTATTATTTCATTTCATGGTTTGAGACTAATTAAAGCCAATGTTCTTCATCTGATGACGGTGGGCTAACTTCCAATACCGATATACATCAACACTCAAATAGGCTCTTTTTCGACTTCGTTTAGGTGGTAAAAGTTCATTGTGTTTTTGTATATATTCAGTTGTATTACGTATAACAGAAGCGCAAGGAGACTGTTTGTTTGGAAACAAGTCAAGAAGTGAAGTATTAAATGGTGTTGAGCTTGAATGCTAAGCTCTAGAAATAAATGGCTAGATGGGCTAAAAACACTTAATTTTTGTGGGAATTGAGATAGCCCTTTTCTTCCATCGCCTTTCTACTTTCTATTTTCAATTAGGATATTTTCGTTTTCTTTTACTTTTATGTGACGCTTTCAGTTATGGTACAAAATCATTTGAATTGCCATAAGGTTTTACAAAGATATTGATTGATTTTTACAGCGGGTTCTTATACATGATGCAAAATGGATTAACTATTTAATGTAATGTGTAAGAGATCATGATCGCAAACACGAAGATGCCCCCTCAACTAGGCCAAAAGCCAGTTTACATCTGAAGAGAGTTATGTTATGTATTTGGTGGATCTTGTGATATAAACTGTAGGGCCTGACATCGAGACACTGATGCACTTGTTATCTGGGTGTAGTGCCTATACAACCTCCGCATATATCTATCGTCATAATGCTGCTCTGCGAGTACTGTACTTTCATCTAAGGTACTCGTATAAGATAGACCAGACACCAGTGCTGCACTTTGTCCCAGAAGGGATATAGTCTGTTGCCGAGAATGGGAGTTGTCGGATTTACTGAAATTTCTCATTATTGGCTATTAAACAAATACTGGCTAACAAACCTGATATTGTCCTCCTTGATAAAGACACGGAGTTTTCCTCGCCAGCGGAAACAAATATTGTTTATCTCAAGTATATGCCCTTGACATTTGTCAAGGGCATATAGCTTTCCTAATGTCGCCCTGAGACTTTTCAAGAAAAAATATAGTAATATTTTGCATTTTTGATATTTTCATCAGAACCAACTTTTACTGCATCTACTCTTATCAAGTTGTTTACTACATTCTTACTGTAATCAAGTCAAATGTTATATTACACTGATGGATCCAAATCTACTTATGGTAGAAATACTACACTACAATATTTTCCAACCGACTCTTTAAGTGATTGATATGTTGAGACATTCTGAATGGGCTCCGTTGTCTTAAACGCATTTATCTTCAGCTGCCATTGATTACTAATTACTTAGCCTAGCTACATGACCTCATTTCAAGGATAATAAAATAACACTAATAAGGTAAAGGAGCCTAATATAAGGCTCCTTTACCTTATTAGTAAAAAAAAATAGAAAATAAATTAAGAGAGTAAATAAAACTTAATTGAATTATAGATTATATATTTATTTAATAAACTTATTTGAAGATGACACAAATTTGTTTATTTTTATTTGTATTAATCAATAACACTATTACAAACGAAAATTCACGCTCTCTTTAAAAGGATACCTAATATGAGACCCTAAACCACTATCATGTTTGCGTCATCTAGTCCGAAGTCTTCATGAGCCCAGCGATAACACTGGGTTCATTGCTCACCGTGCTAGTCATCCGGATAGTAGCCACTACAAAATAAGCATTCAACATTAGCGTCACTGTCATCATCGAGGCTGTCGTATAAAAATTCAATTATAAGGGTCTGATGGTATGTCCCTTTTATTTTAACGAAATGCGGTGACTTTTCGTTTTAATGTTTTAGTTTTTTTTGAGAACTTTGAGAGTGATTTTAGGTCAGGTTTCTTTTTCTTTGTCAATTTTTGAAAGGCTCGCCTCAAACTCAGGTTTGTATGGTGATAATGTGATATTATTCACGCTACCTGGTTTTCTACCCCTATTTCCTATCATGTTATTGGTCATATTTGGAAGTGGACTTATATCAGTTGGTATAACAAACTGGCTAGAAGACCCGGCAATAGTTACATCATGCAAATTTTGCGTTGGTATCTCTTCATCTCTGTCTGGTATCGTAGAAATATAATCAATCGTAGGTTGACACGATGTAGCGGGTAATTGTTCTTCCTTTAGTGATAAAATAACATGTATTGCTGTCTCTACGTTGTGTATGGCGAAATAATGCTCATAACATAATCCTGTTTTTCAAAATGCATTTACCGATGCTGCCATTATGGCAGCTCGATTATAAACACTGCAGAAAAGGCTGGCAATGTTATGTGCCGTAACAGATCTATTAAGGTGGTTTCGCAACCAATTCTCGATGTCCTGTGCACAAAAAGCTTTTAGTGGCCCCATGAATCTAATGTCTAACGGCTGCACTTTTTGGATTTTCTTGAGCTTTATTAATTATTTCTAAATTCTGCGGGTGATTATAATGCCCATCTAAAACCAATAACACAGGATCGTCTTTTGTTGGCTTGGTGTATGCAATGAAATGATCAAACCATTTCGTAAAAATGTCCGTTTGGTCCAATCTAGAAGCATGACATGCATAAATTGAACCAGTTGGTGCGCCGTCTATTAATTCCTGCTTCATGTTCTTGCGCGGCCAAATCATAGATGTAACACAATTGCCAGCTGCATTTATAGTGGTATTTCGATTTAATAAATAGTTTTATTGTTCTCCAAAATATTCTCCACTCTGATCGATACAGTTCTGCATAAGTTTGAAGCAATTTTTGTTACTTTTTCCATTCCGAGTGAGATATCTCCAAAACATGCATTTTGAACGCATTAACCGCTTCTTTTCTAGCGTAGACAATCGTTGATCACGTAGTTTATTCTCCACGGACTGGAGCAAAAAAATCATTAGATACCAAATCAGGACTGTACGATGGATGACCCATGAATTCGAATTTTTGACCGTTCAAATATTGCATTTTTCAGTTCAGTCCGATGTGTGAGAGCTCGCGTTGTCATGGTGAAGAATAATCCTGCGTCGCTGGTTGTTTTTTCTAATTTCTTCAAGGATTTATGGCAAACAAATGGTTGTGTACCAGTCAAAATTGACCATTCTATGATTCTCTAGTGGCACTGTAGCCACATACCCATTTATCTCAAAAAAAAACACACGATCATTTGCTTCGAAGCGCTTCTTGCGCGAACAACTTTTCTTGGGTTTGGCTTATTTTGAAAGACCCATACGATCGACAGCTATTTACTTTCGGGTTCATACGCATAGCTCCAAGATTTGTCACGTGTGGATATTATACACAGCTTTTGACGCATCACGATTCTAATTTTCAGCATTTTATTGTACCAATCGATACGAGTCTTTTTTGAGAGATTTTCAAATTATGCGGAATACAAGGCGCCCAAATATTTTTCACCGATAGATGTTCATGTAAAATCTTGTATTTGCTTGTCATACTAATGCCCAGGGATGCCCCAATGGCATGGTATGTCACATGATGATCTTGCTTTATCAGTTCGCGCACAATATCGATGTTTTCTGACACAACAACCGATTTTGGACGACCTTCTTTAATTTCGGCCGTAAGCGAACGACGGCCACGATTGAATTAACTAAACCAGTGATATACAGTGGTTTTTATCATCGCTTCATCGCCAAAAGCCGAAGTGAGTTTATCCATGTACTGTTGTTGAGATAATCCACGTCCTAAAATCCTAGTAAATCATCGGACGAAAATTCTCACTAGTTAATTCCATTTTTTGACTGAGATGAAATTTTCACTAAAATCACTAAACAATACAAATAGCGTCTGTATGACAAAACGTTAGTTGACAGTACGCATAGAGTCAACAATGTCAAACTTTATGATGTATATGTCAGATGGCACCTAGCAGCACCATTGTTGGCAATATCGTATATATAATATAGCATACCTTCGTATTATTTTGCTGTGCTTATGCTGAATAATAGCTGTCTCATCAACATTGTACGGCCTGTGTGGATGGCGCTGAATTTTATCAAAGTTGGGTTTATAGATATCAAAAAATATCGGTAAATGAAACATTTTCCGGATTAAACCCCCTTATCCTTACAGACGATATGCCCTGTGGAGATCTTACTGATAAATATGGGTGTCTACGTAAGAAACTGCGAAGCCATTTTTTTCAGCGTTAACTCTTTATTAATAAAAAAAAGTTTCCACATTTACTATTATGAATGGCCAATTGGAAGGTTTTACGTCAGATATCGCCCTTTCTTAATCCATAATATCTTTCATCCATATCAATACAGTAACTAACCAACTAATTTACTAGAGCTTCACCAAGTACAGGTTTGCGCCCAAGACCGATAGATACAAGATCATCGGGAGACCGATGTGTGCTTTACATAGCATTCCAAAGTTTCTTTCGGAACATTGAACAATTTTGCTGCACATTTGTACTCCATTTTACCATTCCTGATAGCTTTGATAGCTAACATCATTACATTTTTATCCCACTTTTTTCATTTCGGTGATGGTGTCATTTACAAAAACAAACAAAAATATGTCAGATAATAGTGGAAAAAGTAGCTTAATATGATAAAGGTAAAGCTAAAGTGTTAGGGTTAGAGGCGCATCAGCAACTAGGCTATTTAGTGACTGGACCTACAGTTTAACGTGGGTTCCGAACCACGGTCATCAGCTTCCGACAAACCCAGGCCAGCACCCCCCTCGGGCTATGTACCCTTGGTTATGTGGCTACCCATAAGTCTATCAGGAAACCTACCGACTGGCGAGTGACCAACGTAGAACACTTCTCAGAAGGCATCCGGCCTTACCCAGCCTTTAACTGGCGTGATTGAGGGGTAATTCGTAGTCAGATTTTACACTCTTGCCGCTTAATATGAGAATAATTATAACTTAATATTTAAAATTAGAAACTCAAAATGTCTCATATATTATTTTCGTTATAGCACCTTTCTATAAAATGCATAATTGTATACAACTAAACTTATCTTTTTTGCGAAATACTGAAATTGGTCTGGACTACCATAAAAACTTGTAAACCAGTTAAGTCGAGAAATGACAATTTTCAAATCAACAATGCAGTATTGCTAACATGGCCGACGTACGTTCCAATTTCAATTTTAGCTAAAGGTATTGTACTTCTTCTGTTACCCTTGTGTCTCATATTAAGGTAGGGTCTCAAATTAGGCTCCTTTACTCTACTTTTTAAGATATAGTTTAAGATAAATTGAGTAGTCATAGGAATAATGTTACAAATCAATTCGACTCGGTAATCTTGAATCGCCTTAGGATTGGACACTACTGATATACTCATAAATATTAACTCAAAAATGATGAGCTCCCTGTTTCTAATTTATGTGGTTTATCCCTCAAAATTCATCACATTCTAAAAGAAAGTAGTTTCGTCGACTATGTCACAGTAAGATGCAACCTAGATAATAATTTATCTCACACACTCTAGTTATAATCCTCTAGTCACGGTTAGTTTAGTATAAATTATTAAGTTTTTAATGTTATTTTAATATTTTCCATCTGCCTTGTTTTGAATATTTATTGAGGGTGTATCTTATTGACTAAAATCCACTTGATTACCTCTGTTCTCAACCTTCCACTGCTGGGTCCTGTTATGTAATTTATCAATTTACATTACATTTGCTTAGTTTTTCTGATGATTCTTATTGTTTCAGTACATCGCTTTATGAGATTTGAGTTTTTGTGTTGCTTCTTTTATGAGTGATCGTATTAGATCATTAACGTAATTCTCGGCTAGTACGGTTCATTGATTATAGAACCTAGTCGAATCAGAATTTATCCCACCGTATATATATTTAAAACGCGATCTTTCAGCTTCAAAATATCATATATACTGTGAATATAACCTGAAAAATCAGTTGAAGGCGCATTGTCGTTCGAAAAGCAACTTGAGGCAACTTGAGGCACTTTTTGCATTTCAACTGGGGAAAAAATGGTATGAAAGTCCAGAGCATACTTTTTGCCACATTGGAAGATAATGGTGATTCGCACAGACTTGTAAGAAGTGGTTCTACTAATTCCGAACTAAATATTTTTATTTAAATGATGCAGAACGTCCGGAACAGTCAAAAAACCGTATGAAGAAGAGTATGAAGAATTGAAAGCACTGCTAGAAGAACATCCTTGTTATACATTGAGAGAGCTCGAGCAGGAACTCGAAGTAACTCGGCAAGATATTTCTATATGTTTACACAAGCTAGAGATAATTCAAAAGGAGAGTATTTGGGTCCCGTGGGAATTCATAGCTGAGATTAAGGGTGGAGGCTATGATGTATCATTGCTCTCCAAAGTCAAGAAGAAGAACTTTCTACTTAAGATTTTGGCCTATGTCCAGACTAATCCGTACGGCAAAACCAAACATACCCGCCAAAAAGGTATTGCTGTGTATATGATGGGATCAGCTCGACGTTATGCTTAATTAATACTAAAAATTTAGCCCAATCTGGTTAAACGGTTATTGCTGATCGTTATTAACAGCAATTCATTAGTGCTGGTAAGGCCCAGAGGGAAAAAAACTTAAAACTGGTAAACGAAGAAGGAAAGTAATTTTTTTCAGGACAGCGCACATCCACAAACGATCACCGAATTGGACAGGGAGATTTTATCGTATCAGGCGTATTCTCCAAATTTGGCCGCTTCGAATTTTCATCTTCTTCATTCGTCGCATTTCTGCAACACTACCTGGTTGATAGCTTCATGTCTCTTATGGAAACGTCGAAACAATCTCAATGACTTGTTCACATCAAAACTACTAAGTTTTTCGAACTGGGATTCTACAGTTGCTTGAAAGTTAGGGAAAGTGTATAGAAAGTGAGGGAGTTTACTTCGAAAATTTCGAGTTCGTAAAAATGAATGTCAAAAGTAGTCACAAAAGATCGATACTTAAGTTTCTTTTAATCTCCCATATATTTACAATCTACTTAAAAGTAATAAGCTACTAGGGTTATAGCTAGCTATATGGGTTAGGGCGCTTACATTAAAGTCCTAACATGTATACGAACTTAGATTCTTTATAACTAGAATAGTGGAATAATCTTAATTTTATCTTAAATTCTATAGCTTATCTCTAAAGGATCACAGCCTTTTAGTCTCTGCATCGATTGACTATTATCCAGAAGGCTGACTGCAATGGAGTTGGGGTACACTTCAAGTAGTGATAGATATTTCGCACATGCGCACTTGACTTCTTCTAAAAATAAAGCCTGTATTTTTAGAGCACGGTGTAAAGTTTGATTTGTCACAATTTAAGGAGCATCAGTAATTATTCGCAGGGTTTTGGACTGGAATCTTTGAAGTATTTCTATATTGGATACACTCGCAGTACCCTACAGTTGTATGCCGTAAATCCATACGGGTTTGATGATCACTTTGTAGATGGTTAATTTGTTAAACAGTGACAGTTTGGATTTTCTACCAGTTAACAAGTAGAGTTTCCATAATTTTAAGCCAAATTGCTTCCTTTTCTAAAAATGTGTGTTTCCAATTTAGTCTTTCATCAAGTGTTACTCCAAGGTATCTTACACAGTCTACCTGTGAAGTTGATGTCCATTAAGTGTTACACTCGGACATCATGTTTTTCTTAAGGTGAAAGTGACTTGCTGAGGTTTGCTTCATTGATTATTAGGTCCTCCTTTTATAACCATTCTTCTATTTAATTAAAAGCTTCTTGACGCTTCTCAGATATATATATATATCTTGTTACCCTTTTTATTACCACGACGGTGGTATCATCTACAAATGTGGCTATAGACTTGTTTGGTGTAGTTGGTAGATCAGCAGTGAAGATTTGAAAAAGTATGGGATCCCAGACACTACCTTAAGGTACTCCTGATTCATATATCTTGATAGATATATATATCTTGTTACCCTTTTTATTACCACGACGGTGGTATCATCTACAAATGTGGCTATAGACGTGTTTGGTGTAGTTGGTAGATCAGCAGTGAAGATTTGAAAAAGTATGGGATCCCAGACACTACCTTAAGGTACTGCTGATTTTATTGGATATATGTTAGTTATTTGTCCTCTATATTTGACAACGAATTATCTGTTCATCAAGTATGATAACTATACTTGATAGTATGGTGTAGAAAACTTGAATTTATATTTGTATAGTAAGTCTTGGTGACATACTCTATCGAATGCTTGTTAACATCCAAGGATGCAGCCGAACAGTACTTTTTATCTTCAAAAACGTTATTGATAATCTCCACTAGCCTATACAGTTGTTCGATTATTGCGTGTCTTTCAGAAAATCGGAACTTGTGTTCTAGAACGATATTTAATTCGTTAAGCAATGGCTTCCGTCTCTTTAGGAACAACTTTTCAAAAAGCTTTGACAAAATTGGTAAAAGTGTAATGGGTCTATATGATGATGCTTCCTCCATTGGTTTACCAGGTTTTGGAGTTATTGGAGAATTAATGTTTTTCCGGTAATTGTGAAACGACTTGCCCAATCATAAGGTCAAATCCTAGACTTTTCTTTGGGTTCAGGTTTATATGACTCATAGCCTTAACTTCACTAATTATTATGGCTTTAATTGGAAATGCCTTTTGGAATGGTATTTTAAGGTATCAGGTTATTTCTTCTTTTGCATCTCGTACAACTTTCATTGGAAATGGCTAAAAAACAATAGCTAGGTGTATTGCAAAAGTTTCAGCCTTATCCGCATCTGTTGTCGCTCAAGTATTTTGTTTTGTAATTGGTGGTATGCTCTCTTGTGTTTTATTGATTTTTAATGTTGCCTTCCACAAATAGTAATCAGTAGCTTCAGTAGGAGTAAGACCGTCAAGGTAATTTTGAATTGTCTCATCGATTTTTTCATATACTGAGAAATTCTTTCACCTCTTTCACTGCTCTGTTAAGTCTTGTCTTTTTTGTTAAGTGTTGTCTTGTCTTTAGGGCTGTAGTTGTCATTCCCCTTTTCCGTAGACTTCGGTCCTTGGCAATTGTATGTTTTGCTATTGCAGAGCAATTCTGATTCTGAATTTGACTACTCATTTCAGAGGTTACATCCCATACTTAACTTGAAAAACTAATATAGTTGGGCATATAAGCTACTATCATTGCTTATATGAGCATAACACTGAGTCAAATACCTTTCAGGGGCACCTATAGGTGTATATTGTGTGCGCAGTTATTTTCAATGACTTGCTAAAATGAATTTATTATTTATAAAATTTCCGTTAATCCACTTCGAAATTTAGTACCATACAAATTGAAAATTCTCACGGCATTTTTCTTAAACAATACCACTGCAGCAAAAATATTGTTATTTAAATTATACTGATATTTTTTCAACAGGAAATCTTAGATTTTATTTCTAATTATTAATCTCTGAAGCGTAACAATCTAACTTATTTTTGACATTACTATTGGTTTATTATCGGTTTTCATTGTTCAAAAAATTGCTGACAACGATGAATTTAAAATTTCCTATCTTTAAGCTTAAGTATATAAAAGTTTGGAATAAACTTATAGCTCATATCGAATCAAAATGTTTAGTAGAATATTTGCAGTGATTTTGTTTATGGCGGTATGTAATATATATAATAATAACAATATGTTGAAGAAATTTATACAGTTTTCCGTTTTAGGTTCTTACTGTAAATATTCGAGGGCAGTGTAAGTATATAGTTCATCATTTCTGTTTAATTATTCTATTAAATAATCTACATATGCATATTTTAATACGTCTTTAAATATTCTGTATTTAATCTTAATTAAATTCTATTTTTCAAATAATAAGAAATTTTATATAGTGCATCTAGAAAGGTATGTAATTGGCAATAACAAATATTTTCGTGAAATTGGTGACGGTTCGAACAAGTAACGTTCGATCGGCAATATAAAAAGGGGATAAACATATTACAATCCAATTCCTTATAGAATAAAATATACTCCACCTGAAGAATTTCACGTAAAAATTATGCGAACGGGTTATCCAGGGCGTATCAATGAGAGTTAATCTTATTAGTATTCACTACACTCTATCTATGATTATATATAAAGTATAAAGTATCAATGATTATAAATAAAGTAAAGTATAAAGTATCAATAATTATATACTAAAGTATTTGCGTTCTTTTCCTTTGTTTATAAATATAGGATTTTACTGAACCCCTGGCATCACAGAGGTTTAATCCGATATAAAATTTTTGCCCCGACAAATAATCATTCTTTCTTTAATATTAAAGTGATTCATTTCACTGTAAATTATTTAGTCGACGGTTTTTATCAAAAACGTGAAAATGAGTGAAATGGCCATTGTGGCAAAATTAAAGCAATTTTAAGGCATTGCACATGAGATTTGCGAAGTACAGGAGGAGGTGCCGTTATCAATCGGCTCTTCTCCGTTTCGGTTTAAAAAGTTCATGAGTCTTGAAGATAGGTCATCCACGATTTAGATTAAATCATCTCCTGGTACGCAGATAAATTTTTCAAAAACTCACTTGGTGTTTAGTGGTAAATCTATTCGAGTTTCACACTGAAGGTTCCAATAGAAGAACTGATATATTAAAGTTATAAAATATGTCTCATTTTCCATGCTTTGACTTTTTTTAAATTATTTTACATGCTTCTAAAAATCACCATAGTTTTGTAAAAAAATCCGGTTCCAAAAAGAATTGCTACAAACGAGTGGAAAGCTAACATTTTTTTCAATATCAACATGTCTCCAATAGGAGTCTGAATTCCCTAGAGTTCTCTGGGGAGTTCAGACTCCTATTGAAGACGGGTGTTGATACTCAAAAGATGCTGGCTGGCCACCCATCCAAAGGGGGAGCCAACAGTCAGATCGAATGCTACGTCACCAGTCTCATTACTTTATTTAAACACTTCGTATCATTGGTAGTTCAAATATCGAAATAATAAAACATCTTATTCGATAACATATTTTTTTTAAACCATCCATATATATTACCAATATTTTATAAATTTGTAAATATTAAACTGGTAAAAGCCACAGTATTTTTTGAGATAGTTTTAACTTTGATTTTATTCTTGTTTTACTTTTGTAGCACTTCCTGATCTAAGTAGTATTACAGACCAATTAGGTACACTTCTTTCAACATTCTCAGGGGTGATGCAAAATTTAGGTAACAGTAAGTATAATTTATTTTTCTAAAAATCGTTAAATTTAGAATAAAATAAAGTATATCAAGAAAACATTTATTGGATTTGGAAATATGTTCATTTGGTGTGTTTGGGGGTTTATATTTGAATTTGAAGCAATGACACAATGACGATATCCCGCTAGATAAAAAGTCAAGAAATATTAATTTCGTTTTATAAAGGGTGGTCCAAAGAGTTGTTAACTTTTTGGAATGAAATAAAAAAACAAGTTTAAACAATATAAAACAATTTTAACAAACGTATTCTTAAAATGTACAAAAATTCTTGGATATTCATGTGCTGAAGATTACATTCTCAGAACATGAACTTCATAATATTTAACAGATTTTATTACTCCTGAAGCCGACCTCTAATACTTCCCATAACGCGGCTGCAACTGTGAGCAGTTGTGGCTTAGATTTCTTGCCGAATATTCTTCTTTAGATTTTTCAGAGTGGCGGGGCGGTTATGGTATACTTGACTTTTAAGATATCCCCATAAAAAATCACAGGGATAATCTGAGATATAATCTGTAATCTTGTAATCGTCAATGTAAGTATCATTGATATACACAAAAAATTTATTTACTTCCTATCTTTGCATTATATATAGAAAATGTTATAATTTATTTTTTAGGTTCGTTTTGAAAACGGGAGGAGAAGACCTCCCGAAACGTTAAAGTTCAAAAGCTTGTATTTATTTTAGAACATTTTATATTTTTTTTCGTTAGGCATATTTTGTTCGTTAGGCAAATTTATTACAGAAAAAAATCACTGAGAAATTTGTCTCCGTTTTGTTTTTTACCCAATGATTTTTTATTTACATAAGAACAGCTATTTTTGAATTTTGTTTTGTTGTGTTTTAGATCGTGGCGAAAAACTTAAAATAAAACAAAAATCGCTAAAGTGATATACATTTGGTCTAATATCAGGCTAAAATATATTGGTTATATAACGGGTTGTATTTAAACTTCTCATAAGTTTACTAGAGATGATTATAGCCCTGCATACCATAATTACTGGAGTAATAATTTTGTATTGTTCTAATGTCAATGTTAAAAATCGTCTTTCATCATGAAAATGTATGACCCTTATTCGTCCATCATGGCCTCCTAAACAAATTCTACAATCATCAGTAAAACAAATGGAGTTCTATTTCAGTTCCTATCCAATTCTAGCTCGGCACCATTCTAAGCGATGCATCTCCGGGTTTCCTTCTGTAAAATGATACACCCAATATTAACTTTACGTATGCACTCCTACGTCTATTATACAATCAAAACTCCATATTTGCGAGGGATACGTTCTGTAAATATACCGCAAATACAGAAACCGTGAATACGGAATGGCAATTTCTACGGTATTATAGGGGATATGTTAAGGTTAAGGTTCAAGGTTTCAAAATACAAATGAAAATATATAAGGCAGTTTAATAAGAAATTTTTAAATATTAATAATTATTATCAGACTTAGGTAAATTATTAATTAATAGTTCGCCCCTGTTAGTTCCCTAGTGCTGTTAGCCCCTAGTGTTCAAATGATCTAAATTATCTTTTATTATTATTCTATTTATATTTTGTTCTTTTGTTGTCTCCATTATGTCGATGAATCTGTTGCAAAGCCACCACTTTCATGCTATATATCTCATTTTCATTTACCAAATTTTTAATTGCGAGGTATTAATTTAAAACGAATCTATAAAATACTAAATTTGAACACCTAATATTGTACTCTTTCAAAAACGTGATTTTGAATTTATATTAATAAAGAAAAAAGTATTATATAAAAACCCTGCTTGAACGAGTTTGTAATAATGTGTTATTCAATTTATTAACCACAGTCAATTATTATGAAATTAAAGGTGAATCACAATATCAGTAACATCAGTGCAAACAAAACAAAATTTAAATAGGTTTTTTTCGTAGGTAAGATGTGATATTTATCGATGTATAATCTGGAATACTCATATATTCAAGGAAGTTACTATTTTTTTTTTATTTTTTACAGTTACTGCATTACTACCAGGAAAATAGAATCTAAAAGATGCCATTAGTGGGAATAATATGCAATAGTGAGATAATACAATTTGGAAATGTTAATATTAATTATTAGATTAAATATAATATAGGATATTTAAAAATTTTCCTTTTTTTATTTTTTTATTTTTTTATTTTTTTAATTTTTTTTATTTATATTTTTTTTTTTTACTTTTTTTATCTAATAGGTATATAATAGGTAATATATGTTTCTAAAGAAATCAATTTCAAGAAAATAATGCTTTTCTCGGTTACCCTATCAGTCAAATAAAAACTATCCGGACCAGTTCTTTGAAATAACTCGAAAAAGGTAAAAAATGGTTTATTCGTAGTATGCGCCATCACTAGCTGAACATTTCCCCCATCTCTCTGGCAATTTGTGAAAATCCTCCCAGAAAAACCGTATGTCTTTTGAGGTGGTCCAAGCTATTTTCAACATCTCCGTAATTGTTGAAGTGTTCCATGGAAAATACGTGAGACATCAATGAAAACAAGTGGTAGTCGGGAGGAGTCAAGTCTGCTGAGTACGGCGGGTAAGGTAACAATTTCCAGCCGCAAAAATAGTGTTTCTGACCGCTTTTGCTGTGTGTGACCTTGCGGTCGATGTTGGTGATTATCCTAGGTCAACCCATGATGTTCTGCGTTTTGGGTTCCCGAAATATATCCATTTTTCATCAACAGTCACGATTCGATGCAAAAAATAGTATATCTTTCATGTCGAGAAAGCGAAACTTCGCATAGTGTTTATCGCGTTTCAATCTTCTAGTCATTCAGCTGAAGTGGTACCCATTTTCCTTCTGGATTTTTCCTATGGCATGCAGATGATCATAAATGGTTCGGCGACCAACATTGAACCTCTCTGTCATTTGTTGTTGAGTTTGCATATCGTCTTCTTCCAGCAATGCTTGCACTTTGGTACCTTCAAATTTTTCTATTGATCTGGGCGTTATTTCCCTTTCAAGTCGAAATCATCACTTTTGAATCACTTAAACCAAAGCCCACAAGCATCTTGCGTTGGGACATCACAATAAGTCAAAACCGTCATATATAGGCTTTTACTAGCGTTTTTCTTCTAATTGAACAAGAAAAGCAGTACATGTTGCAAATTCTCTTTATTTGGCTTCAAATTCGACATGTTTACCAAACGAAAAAAATATGACGCCAATTCGAAATTGTTTAAATATCAATCGCGTTTTGAAAGGTACTGTTGTAGCAACAAAATTACATAAGAACATTTGTTTTCAGCAGCATCCCTTAAAAAAATTAAGAATTGTTAACCACCACACCTGCTAAGCTACTACTGATTGGTAGAACTATTTCTGGAGGTTGTTAAAAATCTCATTCATCATTATTGTTGCTTCAAATTAACATTTTTTGTTAGTAGTTTCATTCACTGCAAGCGATCAAAAGTGTCTAAAAGGTAATCTCCATTACTTTAACAGCACTCTTTCAGTCTCAACCGCATATTATTCATTATACGGCGCAATATTTATTCTGCAATTCAAGTCTTGAATTCATTTCTTGAATTCTGAGTTTCAATTTCTAAATGTTTTGGGGAAGATCAACTTCTCTTCAAATAACCCCATAAATAAAGACATATAAACAAATTGTAAATGTTTTCATTTTCGTCCAAAATATCTAATCGTTTAAGATAAAAATGTAAGTGGTTCACGTGATAGTGATCTCTCAATTTAGCAACACAACACCACATCTCGCCCTCTCTGTCTCTATATACCTCTATCTCCCCTCTCCCTCCATCTATAATATATCCTTTTCTACCCCTTCTCCCATTCCTTTACCGCCCCTTTTGCTCTCCATATCTCCCACACCATCTCGCCATGCCTACATACATTTCGTTCTCTACCTGGAGAATAATTTTCCAATGCAGAATCAGTTTTTTCAAAAAATTTGATCCACGTTTTGATAGCATAACCAGCAGGCAACGGATACAGTTACATACAGTTAACATACAGTTAACATTGAATTAGCGACAAAGTAACTATTGAGCTGGTTCAATACAATCGTTAGTTATATTATGCCATAATAGTGGACTCACCGTTCTACAGATTCATGGTTAATAATGCTATGATGCTTCAAATACTGAAGGTAGTCGCTTTACCTCTACCCGCTGAAAGATACGCAGGAAATTTGCTGTTGAAAATCACTTGGTTCTCTTTCACACCCGTTATTTTAATATTTGGAAAACATATCTATTAATGACGAGAAAGTGTCAGTTACAAAAGAATTATGATTTTGAATAATAAATTATTCATTGTATTAACCACAATCTAAAGGTCAAACATGAGATCAGATTATTCGATACAACAACGTAAAAGAGTTTTTTTAACAAAACATTAACCAGTGGTTTTTAATTTCTTGACGTTTGACTCGCCAACAATGTTGGCATCATCAGGAGATAATTCAATCTAATTCTAAAACTAAACTATAGTCCATAGTTTGTCGAACATACCTTTGATCACAAATTCTCGAATTTTCATATTTGCTTACTTTATCTTCAAAATTCTGCATAGCCCCCATGTTATTTTGTTTTTGCTCCGATTCCTTTGAAAAGTCGACAATTCTTTTAATAATTTTCTGATATTTTGTTATCTAATTTAATTATTGGTTTATTAAAAATAATATACCGTATACCTTACAAGTTATGCTAACTCTTGGGAAATCTAAAAGATAAACTAAATAATTACGAAAAATGGGGGATTTATGAAATTAACTATCAATATTGCGATCGAAGGTATGTTTGAAAAAATTAGGAGAACCACACGAATTAGATGTAAAATATTTGTTAAATATTAGAGTAATCAGAAATCTTGTGTTGCCAACGTGCACTGGAACATGAACATTATATAAATAACTTGTAACTTAAGACTTCTTAAAATAATAATAGGGCTTAAGGGAGCTGTGTAATACGTTTTGTCCCAGATTTGACTTCATCATTTGAATTGAATCTTTGTCTAACGAACCAATTTTTTCTGGTTTGGGAAGACGAATTATTCGCTAGGAGCCAAATCCGACAAACTAAGCAAATGTGGAAGGATTCTGAAGAGTAGGTCATGGAGTTCTGTAGCAATAATCTGATACGTATGTCCAGATACAATACCATGGTAAAAGATTACTTTCTTTCTGGGCAGATGTGGAAATTTTGCCTGAAAAGCACTCTTCAATTAGTGCAGTAGTGAAGCGTAACACTCCACAATGATGGTCATGCCTTTTACCACAAGAATCCTCCAAAACTATAGCATTGGCTTTTCCTTCAGAATAAACGTTTCTTGGTGTATTTTTAGCTGCTCCTACCCACTGTTTGGTCCATAGTGGTCGATTCTGATTCTATATTGAATTTACTGTTGTACATTGTTGTTGTACAATACAACATACGATTTTGTTGTACAAAATCGTGTTTGAATAAGTCTATTACTACGCATATTAACAGGCGCGGTATCCTTGGAGCGGAAAGCATTTTCATCCAGAAGACATCGTATAAAATGTAGCAGATATGGTCTATTGAGATGTTTATAATGTTGGCAGCTTGCGTCGGTGATCATTTATAATGATCAAGTCATAATTTTGTTGGTAGTAGATATTTTTGAGAATCTTGAGCGTACATCGTCTTCAATCTATGTATCGATAACTTTTGAATTTAGTAACCCACTTTATAACCGTCAAAAATAAACGTCAATAGTCTTTTAAAGGAGAATTTACTTTTTTGTATGTCCGTCGGTGCTAAACCCATGAAATTAAAGTACTTTATAATAGCTCGAGCTTCAATTTTATCTATTTTTCGCTTGTTTGTTAAAAAACTTTTGTTTTACTCGATCTTCATAAACAGACAACTAAACTTACGCATCTAAAATTGCGAAGCACACCATCTAATGAATAATACTCGATAAATACCCTAGTCATTGGGATTACACCATTCCTGATTCAGGACGAGAATTTTTCGAAAGACCCCCGTTGTTAGTTAAAGTCTGAAATGATATTTAATCTATACGTTTATTTCTCTAAGTTGATTGGTCAAAACCGTATAGATTACAAGTTACCATGGTGACTCAACATCGAATAAATATGCATTCGTCTTATAGACATATCTGCATTTTCAAACGTAAATATTTTAGTGGCATTCCTACTGAAAATGCAAAAAAACGTCAAAGTTAATTATCCTAAACCGAAACCTAAAATCAAACTAGAGGATTTGGGCGATGTAAAGGAACCAGAGAGATATTCCATGTACCAAGTACTAATGGATAATTTAAAACTAGCGAAGAAGGTAACTAATACAATTATGTGATAATGTATGTTCGAGTCTTTACTGTTTTGTTTAATGGAGCAATACATTTTTAGGCCACTTATCTTCACCGCATTATTTATACAGGAAGACATACTTACTTTTCTTTTGAAAGCGCTAAAAATCTATTTCAACAAATAATAATAAAATGCAATGAAACGTATTGCATTGAAAAACTCAGTGGATTCTTTTTATATTATCCCCGATACTTTGTGCATGTAGTTGAAGTAAGTATGCCTTGTTAATAAATATATTTGAAAATATTTTTTGCATCCTAAAATTTTTATATTTTATTTAAACTTTCACATGTTCTCTTGGTATTTTTTGACATTTTTTTATTCAGTAAATACTTCTTATCGGATATTTACTAGTATTGCAACCTGAAAACCAGTGGTGGTTGGTCCATAATGGCACGTGGGCACGTGCCCTTCCTAAAAATTAAAAAATTAAGTGAAAAAAAATAATTTCAGATTTTATATTAATTTATTCTCTGTTCTGTCTATGATCACGCTTCTTGCGACTTCTATAGTCTAACATCTATAATGTCATTCGCGGTAACGAAATAGGTCGTGGATTGCTGAAGCGCACCGCTTAAAGAACACGTGCTTTGGACACAGACCAGTTTGTGCTGCTACTGTTTTCTTTACCATCGCGTGCGAAAATCAATCACAGCAATGCATCGCTTTGTTAGTAACCCAGAGATTAAACGCATTTGTAGCCTCATATCTTGGCGCGGCCCCATTCTTAATATTAAGGTGTTTTTCGCCATCGCTCTTTTCGACTTTTCGAGTGGTTGCAAAGTGAATGTTTTGAACGATTACAATAGTAAAGAGGAATTCAGTGCAATTGCAATAGATGAATAGAAATAATGTCATATTAACATGTGAGGACCGAATTGTCATAAAAAATCACCAATGAAATTTAATATTTGAAAGATGTAAAATAGAAAAAGGTGTAAAGGTGGTTTTTTGTAAATCTGTCTGCATTTCCTGCTATCTTTTCTCGATCATCCAAAAGGACAACTGTTCTGGACAGCGTCGTGAAAAACCCCGTGCGGGCTCTGCCAGATGGAACTGGGACGTATAGCCAAATTTTGAAATGGGAATAGAGAAATGCGTCGCAAACAAAAATTTTACACTTCTTAGTATCATGCACACTCTTTGCTCTGTAGAAATACGAGTGTAACTGTCAAGCATCAAATTTTGAAATAGGTACCTAGAAAATAAAATTTTGCTAAACTCACCGTAGGACCATGACAATTAAATCTGTTTGTAGTTAAAGTCTATCCTTCTAAATTTCTGAGCATCAAAGTGAGCCACAGTTTTTATAGGGATGGTACACAAAACAGTCAGCAGTTCCACAGATTTACTAATGTTGATGTTAAATTGTTTTGGATAAATATTTGTAATAGCGGCACAGGCCCATTGTGTTTCATAAAATCGTTCGGTGCGTACATTACCAAGAGATCAATTTTTAATTTTAAGTAATTTACGTTTGCAAACAGGTTACACACAATGTTAATGTCTTCATTTGGAAAGACGGCTCGATATTCAAATTTTTCAGTTTCAAATAAATTTGCAACAGTTAGGTATACATCAAAACTAAAACGTTCATGAACCTGTATGGTTAAGGTATAATAGATTTCCTTGCATATCCTGACATTCGGATTGGGGTGCTCCTTGTCAGTAAATTTCCGTTTCTCTCTGGGATTTTCTACGATCGTTGTAGATTCTTCATCATTTCAGTTACCAAATTCTTGATTAATTTGTATTTCTATATGGTCTCTAATATTTTTAATGGCAGTTGAAAAATTTACCAAATTCTTCTTAACTTTAAGCGCATCTAGTTGCGTGCTTTACAGTTGATCAAAGATAATGTCACAGTAAGGCATTATTTTATTGAATAAAAACAACCAAAATTTAAAATTATCATCCACTAAATAATTTATTAGCCCTCGAGCTTGATTATTAGAATTTTTATTCAACTCGGCGTTCGTAATTTCTTCAAGGCATGTATGCAAATCTTCTTTGTAAATGTAAACAGTATTCACACATTTAGACGTAACTTTCCATCTGATAGGGGCCGCACGGGGTAGATGCTTTTTAACGACTCTGTCCAGAACAGTTGTCCTTTTGGATGATCGAAAAAAGAAAAAGGGAAATGCAGTCAGATTTGCTAAAAATACATTTACATCTCTTTCTATTATATAACACCTTTGAATTATTAGATTTAATTAGTGAGCATAGCAGTGAATATTCTGTGCATTCTTATATATATTTTTAGTTTTGCCTTGTACTCATCCGACTGTACCTCTCATCACGGAAACACCATCATAACTTTGGGCTATGAGTTTCTGTGTGATTTTTTGGTATTAAAAAGCTCCAGAATCCCCCGTAAATTTTGCTATTTTTAACATATCTGATTATAAAAATCATATACATTTGCGCAGTTATATTGTGCTTTTTAATAGAGTTCAGATGTGCACTACTGAGTTGAGAATGAATGTCCGTCTCCCCCAACATTCTAATTCCTAGCTCATTTTGCAAGTGTCTTTGTGAAATAGAATGTAATTTTACCTTTATGTCCAAATGTTTCAAGTCATTAACATCATGTTTAATTCAGCCAAGATCAAGATCGCCCGCACTCATTGGTTTTCCGACTTGTGCCAAAGTACACGGAAAACAATGAAATTTATTTATTGTCTCGCATCCACATAACCACGAATACTTCTCATACATGGTTTAATTGAATGTGCGTTTATATGTTCGTTTTTAATTAATATTAACCTGTTCGATTTGCAGAATCGGAGTCGTCCGTCCAATATCTTTGATGACAATTCGGTCCTCAAACGTTAACATGACATTATTTCTATTCATATATTGCTGAATTCACCTTCACTATTGTAATTGTTCAAAACATTCACTTTGCAACCACTAGAAAAGTCAAAAGGCACGAACTGTGCCCAAAGCACGTGTTCTTTAATTGGTGCGCTTCGGCAACCCACGACCTATTTCGTTACCGCGTATGACATTATGGATGTTAGACTATAGAAATCGCAAGAAGCGTGATCATAAACAGAACAGAGAATAAATGAATATACAATCTGAAGTTATTTTTTTCATATAATTTTTTAGGTTGGGGCCGTGCCCACGTGCCTTTATGGACCAATCGCCACTGGTTTTTTGTCTTGTTTTTGTCTAGTGCATAGTTTCCCAATGGGGGCGATACCATCCACGAGTGGGTGCTAGAGCCTTCCATGGGGGGCTAGCCGGTCTAGAATCGACTAGGGGTCGTTAAGACAGTCAAGGGTGGCGGCCGTGGCGTATCTACCTATTAAGGAAATTATTATAATAAAATACTTTAAAAATACCTACTGTATTATGAATAAATTTGTTGATCTAGCTCTATAAAATTTTTATCTTATTGTTATTGAGTAAGTAAGCATTCAAAAATTAAAATTAGCATTAGGTATACGTATTTCTAATTTAGTTTAGTATTGTCTGTGACAAGTTTTTGCAAGTTGGTAAGCAAAGTCACGATTCACGCAATCAAGCATGTTTCGACAAACATATTGGACCCTGTAATGACTTGTTTACAAAGCAAGTGCACCGGCATAGTAAACAAGCAAAGGCATACAAGTTGATGGAATGTGGATAGCTCTAGGAAATCTTCATCAAGAATCCATATTCGTGAGTGATAAGTGATTAGTGAGTGATAAGTCATTAAAGTCATTATTTTTATAAATATCTATAAATCTGTCGAAAAGTTAATTTATTGAAACAATGGCAAATTTTGTATTTCAAAATGTCAGAATCTAAGAAAAGCTGGCAGTACAATATTGAGTATTTAAAATATGGGTTTACGCACTCTCCTACGATCCAATTATTACCTATGTATGTGCTTAATTTGCTAAAAAGTTTCTTTAAATTAAGCCATGAAGCCGTCTAGGCTACAAGAGCATTTGAATAAAAAGCATTCTTATAAAAAGAATAAAGATTTATCCTATTTTCAAGGGCGGGAAAAGAAATATTTAAAACAACTAACTATATCGAACCTTTTTGCGTCATCTTCTAAACAAGATCATGGACTATGAGCTTCATATAATATTTCATTATTAATCGCAAAAGCGGGAAAGTCACACACATTTTGCGATGAATTAATGTTGCCGGTAGTCAAAGATGTTGTAAAAACTGTTCTTCATTATAAGACACCGTGATATATTATCAGGAAAATTCCTCTGAGTAATAATTCAGTGCAACCAAGAACAGTCGTTAAAATAGCATTATGCGATTACTTAAAGACTTACAAATTTTCCATTCAACTGGATGAATCAACTCTACGAAATAACGATGCACTATTCTTATTATACGGTGGATTCATAAAAGAAAAAAACAAATTGTCGAGAGTTATTATTTGGCAAAAATTTGGAAACCGATTCATACGGAAAATCGATATTTATTAAGATGAACAAGATTTTTCAATAAACTCGAAGAAATTTGCCACTAAACACCAAATCACTTTTTTAAACTTCTCGACGCACGTTTCGCTAACCAATGTTAGCATCATCAGGAGATAATTTAATTTCAGTTTTTTCAAGAAAGGGGAAATTCCTATTCATAAAATTTTGTCAGTTGCTACTGATGGTGTTCCAGCAATGACGGGGCGTCATAAGTTTTAAAACGTATTTGAAACAAGCAGTACCAACTGTACATTGTGTTAATCATCGTCAGCATTTGGCAAAAAATTGCAAAACATCTGAATGAGTGCATGTATATGTCGCTCCATTACCTTAATAGAGCAGTTAATAAGATTAGAAGCAACCCATTGAAGGACAGATATGTTGGTTAACTTTGTAGTGAAACTGATGACGATTACACAGAAGTTCGTTGGCTCTCAAAAGGTATTTGTCTGAATCGTTTTTTCAATCTTTTTGACTCAGTACTGGACCTCCTTGAAAACAGATACGAAAAACTGGGTGAAAACCTGATTATATCCAAAAATGGCATCGCTTATTTGACAGACCTGTTTATAATATTAAATGAAGCCAATTGCAAGGTGAGTAGTTGAATTTAATTAAAACAAAAACGTCATAGCTGCTTTCGTGGGAAAACTGTTCAAATCAAATCTAGGGAGATGTGAATATAGTCACTTTTCAACATTATCAGAAGTCTCTGCAAAGCAAAACCGGAAGATTTATTTGCTTACTGCCAATACTTGAAACTTCTTCATGCTGATTTTACGAAGCGATTACAGATTCGAAATCGTTAGTGACCCGTCCAGGTCCTGTTTTGGTACCAGGTATGCTTAAAAAGTTGTATAGTGGAGAATAATAAAAATATTCAAAAACAAGAAAAATGCACCCATGTTCCACGTAATAATTGCTCATTATGCCATTCAAGACCGATGTATATGGCCGTACCCTTGGTCATTTCTTCAGCTACTTTCCGAATATTTATCTCGAGCTCTAAGCGACTAATGACGCCTTGAGAACCGAAACCGGTCTCGGGAGACAATTACTGACATTTGAGGGGTGATTGAATAAATGAGCAATCAGCAAATGAGCATCAATGATACAAATCAATCATAAATATTACCTTTTTTTAGGGCGATGAGGATAATCTAAACAAACATCTAAAATTTTTATTAGAGCCCAATGCAGAACAGTCTCGTTTTCTGGGTCCAGTTAAACTGCTAATTCATGTGTCTCATATTAATCAGGTAAAAAATTAAGCAGTTTTTTATAATGCACTGTGAAATCAGTAATATTTTTAGAGATTCGTTGATGGATGGGTCTCATTTACCGGTATGCCAGCTAAATTATTGGAAAAATTAGATGTTGATGCCGATCTGCAGTATTCTGCACGCTTCATTTACAATTGCATCAAACGTATTTACTTACTGATCAGCAACTACGTTGGAGATCAGCTTGCCCAGAAAACTGAAACTCAAACGGAATCAATTGAGGTCAGTAAAAAAATTAAAGTTTCTTTCTATATTAAAGGTATTAAAGGTGTCATTTTTTTTAATGAGTATGGATTTTTTGAACATTCGAAAGAATTTGTATATCCTAATTTCTTTCCAGAAGTAGCATTCTTTTTGATCTTCAAGTTTTATTGCACCGTTTAAACACTTAGGCCAGTATTTGAGGTACACTGACACTATCACGATTTTTTTTACGAAATCTCAGAAAGCATTTATCTGATTGGGACAACTTGGATGTCTAAGTAATGGCCGCATCTGCATCATTTGACTAAAAATGAGATTCAACTGTTTACTGTTACTAAAAAGGTTAGCCATCTATTAAGGTATATACCGAGATATTTGGCATCACTGATTTACGATAGTTGACATTTATTAATATGGATTGGTGGGCATTATGATTCTTCTCGTAATATGAATGTTATGACAATATTAACTTTCACAAAACATTTCTTAAGTCACTCTTGAATTTTATTTCATTTAATCTACAAGCTTCTAGTTCAGTTTTGGATTTACGCGGGAAACCAAGATCGCTATATCATCAGCTTTAGTAGCTATAGTTATTACTCTAGCGATGGGCAAATCTGTCAAAGGTACAATAAATAGGTCAAAATGATCCCTTGCTTGATATCTACTTTAATAGGACATATATCATCGAATTGTTTTGGATGAGGAAGTGGCAATACATAATTTAAGTGGGTTGGTGTTGTTTCAGTGAAAGATCTTCTTTCGATTTTGTCAATTCTAGAAATGTTGTGTATATTGCTTGATCCAATTTCGTCAATTTTAAATAGTATACACTTGAATGAATTATTTTGCCCAATAGTAACACTTCGATATATACTAATCTCATCATACGGAAAGTATCATCTTTTTTGGCTTTTTGGAATTTTATCTTTTAATAACCTTCTACGAACTGTGTGTTATTGTAGAAGATCTGTTTCTTATTTTCCTTAAACATCCCATAAACCTCAAAAATGAGATACCTTCATAATGAAACGCAAGTGAATATCACAATGATCACTTCGCATCCGTAATTTATTATATTATTTCGGTAATTTATATCACATAAATATTAAGCCGACAAACTAATGTCAGCAAACAGAAAGGTTTTTACATATTTGTATAAAGTATAATAAACAAAGGACTCAGGAAAAATCTTTGATTACGTATCAGAAGAACTAATAAAGAGTTAGAAGAACTGTACGTTATAAGAGACTGGCGTTATAAGAGAACAAAAGCTGCGATAAATGAATACATAGAAAAGATCGTATCCTCGACAAGAGAGAATAGGAGAGAGGAGAGGGAGAAGTAGAAGGCTGATAATAGAGAATTGTGAAGAAAAATAATTTAACAGAACTGATGCATTTTATTATTTAAGCTGATTAACTGGCACTTCGGCACGTCATGTTTTAATCTTCAGCCGCAACATCATTCTCAGGTGGGTAGCTGCCTTTCGAACGAAGAGTTCATTAATGAAAACAAAGCCACTTTATCCTACTTGATTGGTGCGTACACTGTGCCCACTCATTCTAATAAGCGCTATGTTTTTCAATTGGGGAAGAGTTAGACCACTCTAAAGCATTTTAGCACTGTGAGCCTTTTATCACTGTAAAGCATTTTACCATTGTAAACCGTTTTACCACTGTAAAGAGTTTCGCCATTGTAAATCTGTTTAGCACTATAAAGCGCTTGTAAAGAGTTGCTCAAATAATAATTTTATACCCGCACATATTCCTCGTAACACCGCGCACCAGATACCAATTTAGAGTCGAAAAACCGCGAAGTGGTGTGGTAAGTGGAGCATGGAGTGGTAACATGGAACCTCAGCAGCTGTTAATTCAGCTTCACAGATTCATATTTTAAAACTTTTTCCAGAACTTTGAAGAAAAGGAATCAGTAGGAGAGGTGTGTGCTTTAAACAAGTTGGGGCCACTGCTCATATGGCTACAGCTACTCTATGAATGTTGTTCGAACTGCATTCTCTAATCGAGCAATTTCTTGGTTTGGCATGTTGTGACCTCCTGGGTCATCCAACCTTTCCAAGTGTGATTTTTATATTTAGGGATCCTTTTAGTTATGCGTGCATAAAAATCAGCTTCTTAAACTGGAAGCATTGAAGTTCATTATACACGATCGAAATTAATAAATCGGTGAAAATATAACAAATTTTCAAGAATGGTTCTAAACGTATGTTCGTGAAAATAGTCATCACTTCAGTGACATTATTTTTTGGCACTTAGCATTGAACATGGTATGTTACACTGATTACTTTTACTTTAATAAATATTTATTTTATAAAAAAATAATATAGTCAAGAAGTATGACTTCACTAAAAACATGCATGTCTAAAAAACGTTTCCCGTGGACCATCTTGAATAATCATTAAAGCATCCTTTATCGAAAGGCGTTGAGGCGTGTACATTTTGTTTATACATAAATCTTAAGTAGATTTGGTTATCTTTTTTGACGATGTATCTGTTGGTCATTTCCTATGTGTTTTTGTTTCGGTTGTTCACTCTTACGATGTGACCAAATTATTTTTTATTTTTTTTTTCCTTATTCTCGACGAATAGTTCCGACCTTAACTCTTCCACCACCATTTCGATTTCAATCCTATCTTATCTAGTGATGCTTTTAATCGCCCTTCGGTATTTTATTTCTGTCACTTGTGCAACTCATGCCTTCTTTCTGTCTTATTTGCGCCATTTTTATGGGTATTCATTCTCTTCTATTTAAATATATATGCTCTATATTTTTTTAGTTAGTTCAACTAATTCAGATTAATATTGTTTTAATAATATCACTGTTTTCGTTTTTGTAATGTTTAATTTTCTCTATTTTATAGGGCACTGTTCCGTTTCAGGAACTTTATAGGGCACTGTTCCGTTTTCAGATTGTATTGTAAATGGTTTTTACGTTCTAAGTTGTTTTGAAGATCTAAATAAACGGTAGTTGGCGGGAGTTAAGTCGGGAGAGCATGGTAGATGTACTCAAATATTCTAGTCAAGTTGCAAAAGTTTGTGTCGGGTGAGCGAAGACTCGAGTGGACTAGATGCAATGATCTAAGTGCAATGCTCTTTCTGTTGGCTAATTCAGTCCGTTTCTGGTCGGTTGCTTGATTTATTTAGTTGTGAACAGTATTTCTCGGAATTAATGCTAATAATAAACAATTTCCTTCTAGCCTCTCCAAATACATAATATTACTTTCTTCGGATATAAACTGATTTTCCGCTGGTTGACGGGGTATCTGCGTGCTTACACCATTACATCTTCCGCTTAACATTATTCTACCCAGTCCATTTTAAATCACATTAAAAATTTAATTATATATATATATATATATATATATATATATATATATATATATATATATATATATATATATATATATATATATATATATATATATATATATATATATATATATAAGGCCTCGTTAACCTGGAAAGGCAAAAACAAGACCCTTTCCGGATTATCGAGGCGTCCGGATTATAGTATGCCATATTTAATGGTAATAAAACATATGTATAATCTTAGTTTCTTTAATATATATATATATATATATATATATATATATATATATATATATATATATATATATATATATATATATACGGATTATCTACGGCTGTCGCCGCCTCTCCGTCCCCAGTTTCCAGTTCGTTCTGTCGTGACACATGTCCTCTTGCAAATCTCTTGCTTCCATGGCTTCGTCAACGCCGTCTCTCCAACTTCTTCTTGGTCGTCCTCTCTCTTTCTTCTTTCTGGAGGTATCCATTCCAACACTTTTCGTGGCCATCTTGTCTCATTCATTCTTTTTGCATGTCCGAACCAAGTCAATTGTTTTCTCTCTATGTCGTCCACAATATCTCTCTCGATGTTCATGTCCCTTTTAATGTTTATATTTCTTATTCTCTCAAGTCTCGATCTCCGACAGCTCCTTCTCAAAAAATCCATCTCCGTGGCCAGTAGTTTTATTCTATTAGTATTATTTAAATCCCACACTTCTGAACCATAAGTCAAAACACTCTTTACGATTGAGCTATATATGCGAAGTTTTGTTTCTCGCCTAATTTTTCTTTCCCACAGGACAGAGTTGAGTGCTCCAATGATTTGTCTACCTCTTATTATTCTTGTTTGAATTTCATCATTACTATTACCTTGCCTGTTGAAGATTACCCCTAAGTATTTAGCCTTGTCAACGTTTTTTATTGTTCCGTTTTCCAAGGGTAAATCGTCGTTGTCATTACTACTCACCGCTAAGTATTCACATTTATTTAAGTTAATTGTGAGACCCTCTAGTGTGTACTCTTCATTTAGTTTCCTCACCATATAGCTCAAATCCTGTTGGTCTTCTGCAACCACTATCTGATCGTCGGCGAAATAAAGAGTATATAGGGTGGCATCCCCCACCCGAAGGCCCATGTTCCAACACTTCCGTGCCCAGCCTTTCATGGATTGGTCTACGTATAGTTTGAATAAGGTGGGAGATAGACAACATCCTTGTCTTAGCCCCTTTGTTGTATTGAATGATTCAGATAGTGATGTTCCAATTTTAATAACCGTAGAATTCTGTTCATAGTAAAGTTGGACGGCCCGAATCAATGTTGGTCTAATCTTGAGAGTTTCCATTGCTTCCCATAATTTCGATACTGGTACACTGTCATAAGCTTTTTCTAGGTCTATGAAAGCTATATGCGTCTGCCTGTTTCGCTGGGTTCGTTTTTCTAGGGCTATTTTTAGAGTGAAAAGGTTGTCTGTGGTGGATCTCCCTGCCCGAAAACCGGCTTGTTCTTCCGCTTGTTTATCGTTGATGTCTTCTTCTATTTCATTTCTAAGGATTCGGGAATATATTCTTCCTATTGTTGGGATTACCGCTATACCTCGATAATTCTTAGGATCAATTTTTGAGCCTTTTTTGTGAATGGTTGATATATATGATGTTCTCCATTCGATCGGCGTTTCTTCCCCATTCAGGCATCGTTGAAACATATTCTTCAACATTCTTAAAAGTTTTTCGGGTCCATACCTTATGAATTCCGGGTGGATCCCTCCAGGTCCAGGGGATTTTTTTATTTTTGTGTCTTTCACAGCTTGTTGCACTTCTTTTAGTTGGAGATCTATAGGAGTTAGATTATTTATTTGGTGTTGTTTTCCTAGAAAATTTTCACGTCTCTCTTCCAAAAGGTCTTTAAAGTGGTGTACCCAGTCTTCATTTGTTATGCCCCCTAAGTTAGGTATTTGTTTTTTTGATGTTTTTACCGACTTTATGGTCTTCCAGGCTTCTGAACTTCGGGTTCCTCCTAATTGTTGTTCTATGTACTCACATTTTTTCTCCCAAGACTGATTCTTTCTCTTTAGGACTTCGTTTTTAACCTCCCTATTTGCTCTTGTATTTTTGTCTCGTCACATCATCGTTCTTTTGAAGGAGTTTCTGGTAGAGTTGTTTCTTTTCTTTAATTTGTTGTTCTATTTTATCATCCCACCATTCAGGTTTGTTATTCATCCGTATTTTTCCGACAGATTCGTCCGCAGCCTCAAGAATACAAGCTTTTATATGTTCGTACTCTTCTTCTATTGTTCGTTGAGTTTCGATTAGTTTTTGATCCAGTCTTCTAAGATATAAATATTTAGTACTTTCATGTTCAAAACTTTGTAAGTTATATTTTGTCGTTGTCAATCTATTCTCAGTGAGACTGCTGGTGGTCGATTGAAAAGATGTTAAAAAGGTAATGTGTATCTTTGCCACCAGTAAGCGGTGATCAGATCCACACTCGGCACCTCTCTTTACCCTAACGTCTTGTATCTTGATTTGGGAGTTTTGTCGGGCAATGAGATAGTCAATAATCGATTTTAGTCCTCTTGTCTGTTGGTACCAAGTGTATTTATGTATATCTTTGTGAGCGTAAAAGGTGTTAGTTATTCTCAAATCGAACTGCTCACAAAGATTCACTAATCTTTCACCATTGTCATTTATGGTTTCTTCCCCGTGTCTGCCTACTACTCTACTATGTCTCTGTTTTCCGACCCGACCATTTAGGTCTCCTCCTATGATGACTTCATGACTGCGTGGAATTTGATCGATTTTATCTCTTCAAACATATCTTTAACGTGAGCTGTAGCATCGTTATTAGGAGCATACACACCGAGAATTGTCATAGTTCTTCCCCTTATTTGGATTGTCAGTTTAATTATGCGTTCGTTCATTGGTTCCCAAGATTTAATGTACTTTTTCAATTTTTTGTGGATTAGAATAGATACTCCAGCACGTGCTCTTTCGTGTTCTCCACTCCAGTGTATAAATGTATAAAATCGTTGATGTTTTCGATTCCGCTTCCCTTCTTCTTTGTTTCCGAGAGGATTGCTATATCAATGTGACGTTGGATGAATTCCATGATAACTTCCTTCTGTTTATTTCTTATACCTTGTATATTCCATATACCTAAATTCACTGTCCATTTCCGTTGCTGTTTTCGTTTACTGTTATATCCGTCCGACATCCGAGGCGTATTTCTACTGGGTGTTTTAGCGTTTTTTCTTGTGTTTTCCGAATGTAAGGTTGCTGGCCTTACGACTCAACCCACATGCTTGGAGGGCCGTCCAGTTTTTGTTTCACGGTGGGTATTTTATTTCCCCACTACCCTCCGATACTGCTGGTTTGCAGAACCGGCGAGCTTCCCCCAATTCCAATGGGGACGCACCCGATGGAGGTAACTGGCAAATCCCCACACGGGAGTTTCTTTAATCAATTTTTAAATTTATGCATAAAGACAAAAATGTACATGTTCAAAATTACAACCATGTAAGAAAAACAGTAAGTTAAAATAAAACATTAGTGAATTCTTCTTGAAAAAGTCTGTAAAACTCTTCTTATTATAATTTTCGCACTTCATTTCAAAAGCCCGGTCTCTAAGTCGACGGAGAAAAATAACTTGGTGGTTATCAAATTCATTATCTTCACCCCATTTTAAACCAGTGTTTAAAACTCCTACTGCCTCTGAATGACCAACCTTTTCGGAGGCGAGAACTTCAACGCTATTGTCCTCATCTTGCTCAACGTCCTCACACATTGCCGCTCGCACATTCTCCTCATCAGTTAACACTTCATATCTTTGTAACTCGCTTTTGGCACCACCATTCTTGAGCTTCTGCCTTCTGCCTGCCGATACCAAACTTTCGAGCAATGATAGGGTAGCTGTCACCTTTATCTAACATTTCTATAATCCGCAATTTGTTTTTTAATGTTAATGTTGGATGTTTATGCGGCTATATATATATATATATATATATATATATATATATATATATATATATATATATATATATATATATATATATATATATATATATATATAGCCTTTAATATTATTATTTTTTAATATTTTATTAATGTTTCGGTTTATTTTATAAAACCATCCTCAGAACAATTATAATTCAGCTATATCTTGTAAAATAATTAATTTTAATTTCTTTTTTACATTAAATATGACTTTTTTTATTTAATTTTTAATTGACATTTAACATTCAAATTATATTAACTCAAAATTCCAGGGAATTCGTTTGTCAGTCTATATTTTATTATATAGTCTTGTTAACCCTTTAATGTCTTTTTCTACCTTATTTTTGATAATTTCTGGTGTTGCACAATAATGTCCTGTTGCTTTATTTTTTTAGTTACTTGCTGAACTTGCTCTATTTCAATTTTTTCTTGCACTTTCTCTAGTTGTAAAACGACATACTCTCTAATTCTTTATCTTTATCTTAGTGGTGATCTTGAGTGAGTAAATCATCAAAGTATTGTTTCCTTTTATTAATAGTCTACTTTTCTTTAGTTTAATGTTGTTATGAGTGTATTGTTTTTGTCTCTAAAATATTTTAATTGTTTATAAAATAGTTCTTGGTTCATCCCGACTCATCCCGATGTTTTACTGTCTTAACTAGTTCTATTAGATTCGTGCTTTGATATGCATAATTTGAGTGTTTTTCGGATTTTCATCTGAAATAATTTTTTCGGATGAGTTTCTTCTGTTTAACTGTTTCCTTAATATGTATAATCCGTCCACTCCATTGCTAACTTCAATGTCTTTATTTAGACATTTGTTCGCACCAGGACTTTTGGTAGATCCGTTGCTTATCACGATAGGACTGTTGATGAATCGATTGCTGATTTTTAACATCTTTAACAGATAACATTTTGACCATTACTAGTATCTGTTACTAGTTGATGGGTTGCTGGTCGCGTTGGACCGTTGGTGAATGTGTTGATGAATACTTTGTTGGTGTTAGAAGTGCCAGTGTGCATAATTGCAATATTCAGACTGCTTAGGCTCGTCGGAGTTAGGCGATGCTCGTTTGGGGGTTACCATTTGTAGGTTATAAGGGAGCGTGCTAGGTTTAACTGGCTGGGTTTGTCAGTACAGAGTTTTCCACCTCTACACCACTGTCCTAAGGAAACACTGAAGAACTCGCTACTCATCTTTATTTACGACTAGCATGTAAAATATACAATGAATTATATTTGATGTACCTGTGGCATGTTGAGACCAATGTCTCCATTTTCCAACTTCGGGAATAGTGCCAAAAATCAAAATCTACCTCTGCTTGTGCCATGGTGTGTTACTGTTTGTATTTGCAATTAGGGTGTAATTTATCAGTAAATTTTACCTGATGCGTTTTTAGTCATATTGAGATGAATATTTGCTTTTTTACACTGCCCAAAAATACCACCAAAATCGACGAATTTGTCTTGATTTCCGTGGTACGGTGGCTAACGCCAGTCACATTGAGCCTTGAGTCACCACATTATTTATTTCTTTCGAAATGCAACTGCCAAATTTGAACTTTTTTAAGAAAAATGATAATAGTTAATAAACAACACGCACCATTATAATTATTTTTAAGTTAATATTAAACAAACATTATTATTATTAAACAAGCAACATCAAATTTGAAAATGACATACTAATTATATACCCCATTATACCATAATGGTTTTATTAGACTTGATTAGTCTTGACATAAAAATATTAAGGAAAATGTCAATTTGCATAAAATTTCAATGCTATTTCAATTTAGTCTTATTTATCAACGTTACTATAACAGGCTTTGAAATACTAGTATTTTAAATATTAAATAAATATTTATATATATTTTATAATAAAGTTATATTTAATTTTTTATATGTTTTAATAATGGATAATACTTTAAGATGAAAATAATTCATGGATTTTTTTAGTCAATATCACTAGGGAGTTTGGATACTGTAAAAGTAGGATCTGCATTATATTCGGTTTCCTTAATATCTTCATTGCAAACACCGGATAAGTTTGCTCATGCCCACAAAGATTATATAATGTTTCTGCCAGAATATGAGTTGTTAGAATTTGCGATTAAATCGAATTTTACTATGCCTTTATCAGAATATTACAGTTTGTATGGAGTGGTCCCAATGAGGGATATTTATAAAGGTAATTTTTTTAATTTGGAAAAGTTTTAATACAAACTCAATATAAATTATATATATATATATATATATATATATATATATATATATATATATATATATATATATATATATATATATATATATATATATATATATATGCCCTCTTCATTGGCTTATACGAATTCAAAACGGCGTTCACGAAGGGGTTTCTTCAATCGACGAAACAGGAAGTCATATTGCCCCATATTTTTCGAATATGGTGCTTGTTGAACAGCATTTATCTAATTTTTTAGCGAAAGATTGAAAAAATTGGAAATTTTTACCACAAATCCTTTTTTTCTTTATCAACTGCTTGATCAATTGGAAGAAACGCTTTGGGAATAGTTCCACGGTAATCGAGAATAATTAACATGACTTTGATGTGATATTTTAGATTTTGATTTATCTTGATTAACACGATATTTACTTGATTATTGAACTATTTCTGAATTATAAATAGTAGCTTTGTCGTGTTTACTTCATACTGCTACCTTTTTACCATTCAACATTTTCATAAATTGATTATATTATTTTCATAAATTGAAGTGATGGCCCACGCCATTGCATGAAACTATTTATTCACATATATTCTGTAAAAAGTCCGAGATCTAATCATAGGTATGTATTATATGTACCTCATCATTAATAATTACGCTTTTTAAAATATTAGCACCTAAATCCAATTATTCATTGTATTTCGGTTTTTAGAAGCCAAGTATGACCTTGGCGAAACACACCTTTGAAAATTTTCAAAAAACGGAATAGAATGAATGACCGAATCAAATTAATTTAGGAGCCCATTTTTATATTGTCGAAAGTGGAGAATGCGTTAAAATGGAACCCCTTTATGTATGTCCGTCGTATTTGGGCCCACTAAAACAAAATACTGAATAATAGCTCGAACTTCAATTTTATCCATTTTACAAAAAATGTGAAAACGTTTGCTTTATTTAACGAATATCACATCAATTTGTTCATATTTGCACCATATCTGTATCACACCGACACATTTTCGAATGACCCTGGTATAATTCTATAAAAATACCGTATATTTTAGATAAAGTTTGGCCAGTTCCCCACGATTTCATTCCTTATGACATCTTTGAAAAGCCGTACGATTGTTTGATAGAGCTGCCCAAGGAAATGCGTTACACACCTGCCGTATACAAGGCATCGAGTTCAACTCTTAGCAGTAAAAATGAAAATGCCGAAGGTGCAGATAGTATTGTTGATAAAGTCGATGAATCTTAAATGTTTGTGAATAATTGTTTTTGTATAAAGTGGATGTTTATGTATAAACTATTAAGTTTTGAATTCAGATTTAACTCTAGATCCTTATCATTAGACTTCAACAGAATAACAAGAACTATTTAGCATTTTACTTTTTTAACAGTTTAAGTGGTAGACACAGCTACTGATTGGTATGAATTTTGAATACTCTTTTAGCGAAATAAAATACAATTTTATTTATAATAGTGCTTTATTGGGACAAAAACATTGAACGTATACATTTTAGGAATTCGTAGGTTCAAAAGAACAAGGCAATTTCCTATGTAGAACAAGACAATGGATATGACATCAGATAATTATAATTTGAAGTTAGTTTTTTAATATTTTTCGATTACACGACATAAAATATGAAGATGGGACATATATGGTTATAAGTCAAGGATAATGGTTGAGTTAATGATTGGAAATAAGAAAGAATTTAAGAGATCTCTTGAATGTGAATCTATCAACTTATGTTTTGGGATTATCTGAGAAATATTATATTTCACATAACATTGCTTTCTTTCAATTATATTGAAAGTTAAATGTGAAGTTAATTAATGTGAATATTATTGCTGTAGTATTTTTAAGTCATATATATATATATATATATATATATATATATATATATATATATATATATATATATATATATATATATATATATATATTCTTATGTAAATAAAGAATCACTGGGTAAAGACAACAAACCAAATGGAAACAAATTTTTCAGTGAAGAAAACAAGGAAAAAAAATACATATAGTCTCTTTCATATATGTCTTATATAGGTTCTTCTTTAACATTGCTTTCTTTCTGCTTATTTTAGTAGTTAATCTTAGTATCTCTTACAAGCATATATATATACTTTATTTACATAAGAATAGATATTTTTCATATTTTTTGAGTTTTAGATCGTGGCGAAAACCCAAATAAAGAAAAACATATATGAACACGCCACAATCATTCAGACTATATGTACTCAAAAAAGGCAAAACACAAAAAAACTCAGCCAAGAACCATTACAAATAATGGACCATAGAAAAGAATTCGATAGAGACCGAGTAGAGAACGAAAGACCGAAAGAGAAAGAGAATACATAGTTGAATAGGACTATAAAAATTATAAAATCTATAATCAAACATAATGCAAACAGTAGGGTCCTGAGATCGAAACAAGCGAAGGGCCAAGCCAACATTCGCAAAGTTAAAAATGCTGAAGGAACAGTAACACATTTTCTACGCTGTCAGAAATTTCTTACTTATATAATACCCATAAGGACAGTACCAACAAAAACATATTATGAATGTGGAATCGGAGAAAATACCCGAAATATATATTGAAGAACTAAAAGCAGCCCTGCACCAAATAAGAAATGGCTTAGAGGGCACAGCACTCCCGAGATGCTGAAACTGTAGAGCTCCTGATGGAGCCGGTGCGTATCCTGCCGAATAAGTGCCTTGCTGCAGCAAAGATTCCATAATCTTGGCAATGTGCAGAGGTCATACTGCTCTTTAAAAACCTGAAAAACCCCAAATCATCCCATCAGCCTTCTATCGCACCTTTACAAATTGCTAACTAACGTAATCACAAATAGGCTGCTCGCTAAATTGACTCGACCTACAGATAAAACTACAGCACTAACAATCATCTTCAAGTGCTTAGATCTTTTATCGAAAAACCCACCGAATATAACATCCCGATCTAGGTGTCTGTATCCACTTTAATAAGGCATTTGATTCTATTGAAACCTCGACAATTCTGAAGTCACAGGTCAATGCTCGAATCGAATCAAAATATTCTAAACTTTTAAAATTTATCTATAACACTTCTTCCACACGAGTAACACTTCTTCCAAGTCAAGAGAGGTGTGCGCCAAGGACATACTATTTCAACCGAAGTTATTCAGTGTATTGGGGGATATCTTCAAAAATCTACAATGGAGAAGAAATGTCTTAATATTGATGGAACTTATCTAAGCAACCTTCGATTCGCAAGACGAGTGGATTTGAAAATGAATATTAAAGAAACAAAGATAATGGGTCCAGTTGAAGACAATACTGCCATAGACAGCAACAACGTTGAGGTGGCGAAAGTATACATATGTATAGTTCGGACATCAAAGCAAGATTGGGGAGGAAAACCAAACCGCTGAGATATCACGTTGAACAAGCTGAAACTGGACATCCTTTCATAAAACTCATTCACGAACCGCGTTTTAGAACGCGTCTAAAACGTGGTTCTACCCGTGAATCTAGTAATTCTAACATTACCGATCGTGGGTATATTATATATATATAAATGGGTTTTAGGTTTGCAAAATCTCAAAGTTTCGGCTTCTACTTTGAAGCTATTATCAAGAGAATCTAGTTGATTTGCCCCGAGGTCTGAATCTGCCTACTCTCCAGCACTTTTTTGAACTGCTCGACGCACGTTATGTGCATCACGTTATGTGCATCACGTTATGTGATGCTCGACGCACTGTTATGTTAGCATCATCAGGAGATGATGCTAACATGGTTAGCGAAATGTTTTGGTGTTTAGTGGGAAATCTCTTCAAGTTTAGGTTTCCATTTATTTGGAACTCTAAGACAGTTGTCCTTCTTGTTTAGGCAGTCTTCACGAATTATGTGAGGTTTGTAGCAATATATAGGTGAGATTACTTTGGCCTTGTCAAAATTTATTTTGTGACCTGTTTGGGATGTTCTGCTAAAGTTGAGGAGAGGTCCGATTTGCGGACGACGAGAGAATGCTCGTATATGTAATTGTGTATATGTCTGTCGGCTTGACCGATATATGATTGGGAGCAGCCACAACAAGGAATCTCATAGACACCATGTGACTCTCGTGGAATATTATCTTTCATTGATCTAAGGAAACTACATAGATTGTATTCCATGTGGCTGAATGACGATGGTGTCATCTACATATCTGAACCAGTATGTAGGTTTTAACGGACAACTGTTAATGGCTTGAGGTTCAAAATGTTCCATAAAAATATTGGCTATGACCGGATAAAGAGGGGAGCCCATAGGAGCTCCATGAATCTGTTTAAATAATTTATTTTTGAAGATGAAATGCGTATTCGTTATGCAATGTTGATATGTGGTGTTTGTTTTTCAGAATGTCTATGGTTTCTGGAAGGGGAATGTTTGTAAATAACGAGACAATATCGAAATTAACAAGAATGTTACTTTCGGATATACTGCGCCTTTGAAGAACTTTAATGAAATGAGGAATTTTTGATATATGACGTTGATTTTTCATAATCGACGGTATTAAGTATGACAATGGCATTTCCTTTGTCGGCTGTGAGAATTATTACGTTTGAATTCAACTCTGAAGTAACTGAAGCAACTGAAGTAACTCAAGCAAGGCACGTTTTTCATCAGATGGAAGATAAGACCTCGGAGGTTTGGAACGGCACTATACCTTTGCGGGTTTCTTCGGCTTCAAGAGAAAGTAGTTGGGATAAAGCTTCTGTTTAAGAAACTATTTTGTCTATTGGAATTGTGTTAGGGGTAACTGTAGAATTTAAATCTTTTGATCAGGCTCTATGGGCTCAACCACTACAAGTAATGATTCTGATGATTCTTAACACCATTTTGGATAAAAGGTTTTCTTACAATAAATAATAAATATATATCCAAAAAGAAACCATTATAATCCTAAATGCTCCGATTAATGTGGACATGCTGTGAGAAAATGTGTTCAAAGCACTCCGAAGTTAGGTACCCGGAATGCCTTCAAATTCTAGCAAAACAATAATCTGCACCATATGGTGAGGGTTACGAAACAATGGCCTAGTTGGGACCAGTTACATTTAGAGAAAAATCAAGTATATAACCAAATATATATATTTTTTTTTATTAATCTTCGAGTATATGTAGAGATACAGCAAATAATGTAGTAGAACCAATGTCGAGACGGTTGCAGGATTTCATACAAAATAATACATACAGTACCTAACACCGACATGTGTGTACCAAAACTTTATACCTCACTACTTTTTGTATGTACCCAAACTTTTATACCACACTATAGATACGTTATTCGCTTGATATAAATTAATTTATCCAAAAACCTAGCGGAATTATTTCCGTGCTCCCCGTAAAATTTGCTTAATCCTTCAGTCGCCATCGAACGTAAACAAGCATCTCCCGAGACCAGTTTCTGGTCTTAAGACATCATCAGTCGGACTCCAGATCCTATATATCGACCACGCCACTCGGTGGCTCGTAACAGTACTACTGTGTGAAACCATACGTGAAACCGTGACCTGTCCCAGGCCCCATTGAGGTACCAGAAATGCATAAAATGACTGCGCAAATTTTATGTACGGGAGTACGGGAAAAATTCCTATTGTTTTTTGAATATTTTTTATATTCTTCACGAGCCCAATGCAATTTTTATGAATGAATTTATCATTAAACTAAGATTCGAACTCATAAATCATTGAAATAATCTAATCCAAAATATTTACTGAATCTGAATAACATGTTAACATTAAAGATGGAAAAGTATTTTAAAATACTTATAACTCATTTTGAATATTATGTTATTGCAAAGGTATCTTATTTGCAATGAATACATGGAACTTGCATTTTTCCCAGATCAAAAGTTTGATCATACTTTCATTCATTTCTCATACATTACAAATACTTACAACACATATTGTTAAATTGTGGCTGAGATTGACAATACTCATTTTTAAATATAAAACTATTGTTCTCCAATTTATTCATTTTCAACAATAAGTCGACCAAATCAAATCAACCTATTATTTCAAAATTAAACAATATAAGTTTTATTTAACGTAAGTGCTTTTTCTGGTTAAAAGAATATTCCATACGAATTAATTTCACATTCACACAACGATATTTAAATCACCAAAAACATTAAATATTAATCAAATAATCGTAATTATCTGTTCGTTGTTAAGTTAAAAAATTATTCCGTTTACAATACTTCAAAACATTAGCTCTAACCGGAAGAACAATAAATAATTGATCAAATTAGAGAAGCAAAATAGAGTTAGATTGGCATTAGTGCTGACATCCTGACCCACAAATAAAGTTTTGTAGACTAATTTAACTAATGCCGGATGCTGTCCTTTGTTAATTCGCTAATTCGGTCTACGAATAGCCTGTAGGCGACTTATACTGGTTACATTGAAAAATATGATACAAATACAAATTTTTCAGAAATAAAGTTAACATCTGTTAGAAAAAAAGCTGTGCTTCTTGTTTCAGAATAAACGGCTAGGACTGTAAGGAATCTTTCATCAGTAAGAATAAATTATAGTTTAAAAAAAAACTAAAAAACACGCTTTAATGGTAAACCGAAATAAAAAGTAAAAAATTATTTTTAGTATAAGAATAAAGCGATGAACGAGAAAATTAATGTATCATTGTGAAAAAAGTGTGGGGCGATCGATGTCAATGTTATAAATATTCCATCAGTGCCGTTTTTATAAGTAGAGTTATTATGAAAATATAATACAAAACACCCCACGCTTTTTACGGCACATTAATTTTCTCGTTTATCACTTTATTCTTAAACTAAAAATTATTTTTTTACATTTTAGTTCGGTTTACCATTAAAGCGTGTTTTTTAGTTTTTTTACTATCTTGATCAATTGATTTTTCATTTTTTAATTCGATCTGCTATAAAAGTGTATTTTTTCAATGTTTTAAACTATTATTTATTTTTCGTCACTACTTACCCGTGGCCGAAGTGGGTAATTTGCGCGCTTACTGCCTTCCTTGGGCGTTCTAACCGTGTCTCAGGCTCCGAAAGCAAATCCTTGATCCTGACGATCCTGTTCTCGTATTGTCATCGGTCCTTGATACGCATGCAAAGTTTCAATTTAATCTGACGTTTCGAAGTGGGAGAAAAGGATGTTCAAAGATTCCGTTACATATAAGACAAATGAAGCTAATAAAAGCGTGTTAAGAACGAATCTATTTGGCTAAAAAAATAAGAAAATTTTCCGTTAAATCTTTGGAAATTAGTCATTGTTAGTGACAAAAGCAAATTATATGTATTTGATTCTGATGGCCATGAAAGCGTATGAGGAAAAAAAAGCAATCCCTGAAATACCATTTACACAGTAAACACGGTGGTGAAAATATAATCTGGAGGTGTATGTTTTGAGCTGAAATTGGAAATTTAGTAATTATTAATAGGATCCTAAATGTTCGAAAGTATGTGAACAGCCTGGTGGAAATTTTTGTCGAAGGCGCTTCAATAGTAGATACCAGGAATGTCCTTATACGAGCGTTACTATTTATGTTCCTGGAATTGGTAACATCGTAAAGTTTGACATTGTTAACTGTATACGTATTCAAAACATTATGTGATACGGACACTATTTGGGTTGTTTAGTGACTTGAAATTTTCATCTCAATCAAAAAATTGAATTAACTCCTTAGAATTTTCGTGCGATGATTTACTACGACTTTCGACGTAGATTATCTCAACAAAAGTGGATCCATCGACGTACCCCGACTTTGGGCGATAACGCACAATCTAAAATCATTGTATGTCACTTGTTTAGTGAATTCAATCGTAGCCGTCGTTCCAGTGGCGGCTCGTGAGAGTGGAGTTTGGGGTGCCACCCATCCAGCATTTATCATATTAAACAATTTTTCAGACCAAACACCATATTTTATTTCCATTCAGTTTCTTTCCTTTAACTAAAGCAGGATCATCACGTGACTTACCGTGAGATTGAGGTATCCCTGGACATAAGTATGACAAGTATACCCAAGATTTTACATGAACATTTAGCCGTGAAAAAGATTTGTGCGCGTTGAATTCCACATAATTTGTCAGTCACTCAAAAAAAAGGTAGTGTCGATTGGTATAAAGACATTTCTTTATACCAATCGAATAATCATTATCAAAACATACAATCGTGGTACGTCAAAAGCCGTGTATAACATCTACTCAGGTGCCGTATCTTGGATCTATGCGTATGAGAAACCAAAAGTAAATACCAGTTGACTGGAAGGGTCTTTCAAAATGAACCAAACCCAACAAAAGTTGTTCAACTAGAGAATCGTAGGATGGTCAATTTTGAATGGTACACAACCATTTACCAGAAGTCTTTAAAGAAATAAATAAATTATTCTTCACCATGACAATGCGAGCTCTCATACATCGGACCGAACAACTGAATATTTACCGGTCAAATGATCGAAATGATAGGTCTTCCGCCATAAAGTCCTGATTTGGTATCCAATGATTTCTTTTTGTTCCCGTCCGTGAAGAATAAACTACGTGGTCAACGATTTTCAATGCCAGAATTTCAAATTTAGATTTAGCGCCCCAAATATAGCTAAAATCAGTTCTAATTCTTAGGTATAATTTTTTTCTTGTAGACCTGTGTAATCAATATATCATTTATTTTAACTCTTTACTATATTTTTTACCTCTTACCTGTACCTATACTTTAATGGCATTTATTTCACTCACCGGAGTTTTGAAACGAAGTTAGCATCATTCGAATATGATTAAAACAATTTTTTTCTAAACTAGCGAATCAGGGCTAACAATATATGTGTCCAGTGAAATATTATGAGGGTCGTTCGAGTTTGAAGTACCTTACAAAGAAAACACGTGTTTACAATGACAGCAAGCTTACGTCTCTTGAGTTAGCCATCATTTAATATGGCATCGTGCGTTTTTGTGACGATTTTGTCGACCGCAGCGGTTTTTGAGGCTTCGACCATTAATCCTCTGCAGTGGATGTAAAACCACAATTTAATTCCTGAGGACTCCTCCTAAGTCTCGAAACTAAAAGGGAGGAATTCCATTTAATTTATATGTTCATAGGAGTTCAATTCTTCAAAACAAAGTATTTGTAATGATTCGAACTTTAACGTCAGAAATATGCAACTAAAAGCACGTGTTGAAAATTTCGCAGCACTCTAACGAATCATACTCATAACTATTCTCATAAATGTGATTTCATGTGAGGGAAAATTCGCAATAAAGTTTTTATTTTGAATGATAAATGAAGCATATCTCATTCCACTCTAAAAAACTGAACGGTTTTACTTGATGAATATTAGTGAAAATACAAGGAGCGTCTCACGGAAAACAGGACTTTTTAGAAATAGCTATTTCTAGTAGCGCCATCTTTTGGGAGTAAATGTTGGAAAGATACATCCTTCACTGACGTTCTGACAATTTCATGACATTTGGATCATTAGAAACCAAGCTATCGCTTTTAAAGTGTCAGAGTGTTCATATCATTGGTTAAAAAATGAACATGGAACAAAGAGCGAATATTAAATTTTGTTTTAAACTTGGTAAAACATTTACCGAAACGTTTCAATTAATGAAACAAGTGTATAGTGAGGATTGTTTATCCCGTAGCAGAGTCCACGAGTGGTTTAAATGATCCAAAGAAGTTCATGAGGACATCAAGGGCGACGAACATCCTGGTCGGAAAAATTCCGTGTTCACTCAGAATTGTGCGTGCATTTATAAAAAATGAGCTAAATCTTCGTTGCGGTTCATGGAAATGGAATTGAACGTGTCCAAAGATTCAATTCATCGCATTTTGACCGATCATTTGGGACTTCGGCAGGTTTGTGCACGCTTTGTTCCACATAAATTGACTGACGACCAAAAATGATTCCGAATCCAGCATTGCAAGTACTTGATTATATAGTCAAAAAAGGACGAAAACTTCAAGTACAGCATTGCTACTGGTGATGAGATGTCGTGTTTCCAATAGGATCTCGAAACCAAGCGTCAAAGTGCTGAATAGAAGCACCCGAACGAACCAAACCCGAAGAAAAGCCGTCTCGAGATGTCAAAAATCAAAACAATGTTGATTTGTTTCTACAATTCGGAAGGAATTGTGCACAAGGAGTTCGTTCCACCCCACTTGGTCAAACGATTAATGCCGTGTTTTATCTTGTTGTTATTAAGCGTCTGTTGTCGTGTATTCGTTATGTGCGGCCACAATACCATCACCAAGGCAGCTGGCGCTTGTTGCACGATAATCCGCTGTCCTATTGCCTGTCGCTCATTACTGATTTTATGCCCAAAAATTTAATTTTAACTATCAATCATGTACCATACTGATTTGGCTCCCCGCGACATCTACCTCTTCGAAAAACTTCATTTGCCGATGAATGGACAGTGTTATGCCGACGTTGAAGCCATTCAAAAAGCGTCAACCGCTATCCTGAAGGATATACCTTTGGCCGAGTTTAAGAATTCATTCGTCAACCTAACTGACCGTGCAAAACGTTATATTGTTGTGCAAGGAGACAATTTTGAATAAAAATAATTATTTTTGCCGAAAAATAAATATTTGTTTTTTTTAATCCTGTTTTCCGTGAGAAGAACCTTATATATGTATATTGATGAATTTTCATCAAGATGTTATTTTTTTATAAAAGAAATTGGTAAAACAAAACACAATTTTCATTTTTTAATAAAAAATTTATTGTAAAATGATGCATATTTACAAAGCCTAAATTATATGTTATAAAATAAAAACAAATATATTGTAAAGTTAAGTCAGAAAACATGTCAATATCTTGAAAAGGAGTATACAATACAAAATTGGCAACATATGATAGATAACAGATTTGGCGGTTTAGTTCATTTTCAGGATTATTATTATTTATTTAGAGAGCACAAAAAATGTATCAAGATATAATGTTAAATATAGAATTATAAACAATATAATGATCACAGCTTGTCAAATTAACCGTTTTTAGACACAAAACATAATAAACTCACTTTACAATACCACAAAAAATTTCATTTAATACTAATAAATAAATATTTTACCTACTAATGTTGCGTGATCAAAATACTTTATTTTTGATATGATTTGACTCAATGACTAGCAGATCCATCAGGATAAAAAATATTTTCAGACAATCAAGAAACCTGCAATTTATATAATAAATGGTTATTAACAATCAAAATAATTTTCATTCGTTATCTTGAAATACCTGCGAATTACTGCAACTTTTTTTACTGTTTTCCTCCACAATGGTACTTATGGTAACTATGTGATTATTTTCTGTGACTTCGTATTTTTCAGGTTTCTCGCTCATTTGCATTCTCAAGTTGATTTTTTTTAGTTTTTCTGCTTGAAATATTAGTCTCAGATAGTAACAAGGTAATACTACACATTTTCCATTGGGTTCTTCAGCATCAATGTACACACCTCTAACGAGAAGTGAGTTGGCACAACCCAAAAGAATGAGGAGAGTCAATGATATAACTAGAGTAATCCAGCAACTCAAAGCTCGGTCATCTGTAAAAGAAATTACTATTAGGAATAGATATATGTGCATTTTTAAAATGTAAGTGAACAGAATTCCAGTACAGAAGAGAGTGAAAAATTCAGATATTTTTCCGATAGCTGGCGGTACGATTACCAAAGTGACTGTTTATCTGAAAGGAACACTAGAATGTAGGAACGTTACATTCAATTTCAAGCCTACATAACATTTATTATAGTTTTGAGAGTGTTCGAAAAAAGATAAGTGCGATATTTTTGCTATCATGGAAGAAAGCGAATTTTGTGTGTTGATTAAACTCGTGGAAAAAAAATAGTGCAAACCGAAGAACTTTGTTGCTTTACATTTCATAGTTTATAAATGGCATGCTGAGTTTCGATGTGGTCGAACCAGTTAGCGTAATACTCTGCGCTCAGAAGAACCCATAAAGTTTACTATTGAGTAAATAGTTAACAAAATCCATTATATCGTATCGGCCGATCGCAGAATGAAGATTGGAAAGATTGTTAAGATGATAGACATATCGAACAAACGCGTACGGAACTTCCTAGATAAACATTTGGAAATGCATGGTTCTGCATTTGCTTACTGTGGATTATTAAACACGGGAGAGGTCATGGCCACTGTTTTCTGGGACTTACAAGGCAATATTAATTGGAAAAGGCAAAGACTATCATAGAGAGTATTAAGCAGCATTATTAGTGAAAAACTGGTAAACACTCTCAGTTGACGAAGAAAAAAGAGGCTGTTTCACCGCCAGCGAGTGCCATAATGCACTCGCACATTCGTTCGTCATTGCAATAGAGAAATCCACCCATTTACGCAATGAATTGATAGCGCATCCATCTTATTCGCCGGATTTGGCCCTCTCCGACTACCTTGTCTTTCCAAACACGAAGAAATGGCTGGTTGGAAAGAAATACACATAAAATGAAGATTTATTTATTTAGCGTATGACTTACATGGATTTGAATCTGTTGTATACATTACAATATATCACATAAACAGATTAAATTGTAAAACACAAAAAATATATAAAATATAAAATAAACTATAAAAGTAAATAAAAGACAAATAGATAAAAATATATAAAATAAGGGCATTTTGTTTAATAAAGTTGTTACCCGGCTGTATGGTATCACATCGAAGAATTTGTATAGAAGACCTTCTCTCCAAACAGTGTCATATGCTGCAGTCAAGTCAACATACACCACAGCAGTCTTCAGTCGTTCTTGAAACCCTGCCTCAATATGTGCTGTTAACCTGAGTACTTTGCCCATACAGCTGCGATGGGACCTGACTGTAGCCTGTTCAACAGGAGTATGTTCCAATATCATTAGGCCTAGTCGGTTTAGTCACAATCTCTCTAGAAGTTTGATGCATGAGCTTAATAAAGCTATCAGGCAGTAGCTCTCAGGCAAATTCTTGTATTTGTTTGATTTCGGGACTGCGATTATTTTGGATTTCTTGAGCTCCACTGGGATATGTCTTGTTAGTAGGATGTCGGAGAACTTTACTTAACAATTAAGTTAAGTTAAAAATTTACTTAAACACATTCTTGTGTGTTTCCAGTAGTTTCTGAGGAATTCGGATTGAATTCCATCGAAACCAGGAGCGTTGCCATATTTGGTGTCTTCCAGTGCTTTATCTAACGCATTAAAAGGCGAAAACTTTTGTCGATAAAACATTAATCGATTTTAGATAAAAAAAATCTATTTAATTTAAAAAATATCTAAATTTTGCACCCAACCCTCGTATATTACGTTGCTTTTTCTACATCATAAATATCCCTGGGGAGGTATTTAGAAAATTTTAGAATTAGAATGTTAGATTTTTTCGGATTTTTGATTTCTGATTTTTTACTCCAGAAGCGTATTTTGTAACGTTTTCTGGTTTTAAAATATTCACAGTTTAGATTTAGTAATGTTAAAACGCCTAGAGCACAAGTAGGAAATCCATTGCCAACTGAGCGAATTTAAAAAAAATGAATCATTGGTCTGCGAAAGGAAGCTTTTTATTTTGAGAAATCATCAACTGTACTAACATAAATCAGAAATTTTGTAATAATCAGAACTATTGTAATAATCAGAACTATTGTAATAATCAGAACTATTGTAATAATCAGAACTATTCGCATATTGTCAAATGTGGTTTGATAATTCTCAAAATCGAAGAAGATGTCACTGAACGTCTAAGGCTGATGGGTGGCTAGGAGCACAAGGTTCACTTGTAAGAGTTTAGACGCTTTAACGCCTTATAAGATTCTTTGAACTGCAACATTTTGAGGTTTATCTAAACATCGATGATATTGTATTATATACAATAGATTAATGTAAAGAAGGACAACAAGGAAACATGGAATGACATCAAGACGTCTTCGGTAATGAATTAGTAATTTAGGCGGACATGAAGGGGACAACCAAAAGTTAAACTGCGACATGGAGAAATAAGTTGATGTTGAACGGCATGCTGAATGGCTCAGATTGATGTTAAATGGCATCTACATTGAACAGCGGGCGCTATGAAATGGAGTGCTGCTATTGCTTATGGAAGTAGGTCACCGCTAGTATTCATTATAGGCAATATAGATTATAGAAGAAGTAGTAGATCGAAGATATAGAAGGAGTAGTAGCCCTATATGCTATTCATTACATTAAGCTTGTGGTAATAAAGTTTTCAACAAGATAATATGCTTCGGTATATTGCCATATTTTCTTTGAAATTGTTAAAAGAGTCCGCGTCAATCTGATGCCCTAAGCTTTCATCAAATAATCGTATTTAGAACATAATATTTAAAAAGTTAGAAAATTTGCCCTCATGGACTATAAAAGCTCTAACCAATAAAATAAGTTTAGCATACTATAGTTCCAGAAAAAATAGACTACGTTATTCAACCGATACCAAACCAAACATATTATTTAGTAAATGAATAATGAAGTTATTGATTGATTTATCTGTTACTTTGTGATGGTTCATTTTTTAAAATGGAATAAAACAATTTTATACTTTGTTATCTATTACCTTAATTTTTAAATTTGTGTGACTATAGATTCGTAAAACGATTTTACATTCTCAAAGATTTTACATTCCCAAGTTTTAAAGTAGTGTTTGAGAATGTAAAATCGTTTTACGAAACTATAATCACACAAATTTAAAAATAAAAGGGATAGATAACAAAGTGACAAAGAACATAACTTATCATACTTACCAGGTAAGAAATATATATCTAATGACATCCATATTCCCCTCCATACATTAATCGTTCCGATAAGTGAAAATATGATAAACAGGTCAGCAAACAGCAGCCTTCCGGCACCAATCAGTTTGGAGCAAATACTTCGGATTAATGGTTGCAGTAAATAAACTACAGCTATGATGGAATAACCCAAAATCTAGAAAAAAACACCACATTTTATTAACATAAATATTTATATATAGTTAAATATTATATCAGTTCAGAAGAGTTCAGAGAAGTTCAGTATCAGAAGTTTTTTACTTTTATTACATCATATTACTTAATAGTGTATCTTCTTAAATAATATTTGTCTATTAAGGTGCACCACTTAAAAGATACACTTTCGTGATACTAATTTACCATTTGTTCTATTTTAATGTTTTAAAATATATCGAAGTTGATGAAGCATGTGGTATTAAATCAGATCACTCCTCTAATCTTCTCATTCTCAGTGACATTACCCCAAAGCAAAATGCCCCATGATTAAGGTCCTCCGTAACGTCGTTACCATTAAAGAAAATGCTCCAAAGCTAGAAATGACATCAGAGTTTCAGCATATAAAACCAGGTCTAACAACGCCACCCAGCAGCAAAAGTAAAAATACAAATAATCAAAAACGAAACTATTAGAACCTGAATGAGTTGACAAACAAGAAAAAAATAGCGACTGTTACTTTGGAAGGTGAATAAGAGATTAAAAAGGTCGATCATGCATAACCCTCATTGAAAAATGTAAATGGACAACATGCAACAGGCAAAGAGGCTTGCAGAACGTCTCGAAAATACTTTTCAGCTAGGAATGAAACTACCAAACTGGGAAATACCTACTCGAGAAACAGTAAGCATCCAAAACAGTAAGCATCCTAACCTCCCAAAAAAAAGTATCAAAAGATACAAATTAATCGATTCCAAGAAAGCTCCTAAATTAAATTTTAGCTCTACAGGCCAAATTGGCCCATGACTTGGTTTGATCAATGTAACTTAATCCTTGGGCAAGAAAGCTCCTAGGTTTGATTTACTCAATGGAGAAATTCTAAAACAACTTCCAAAGAAAGCCATATTACAACTTCCAAATTTTGTTAATGCTTCTTTTAACTAAAGTATGTGCCGTTAAATGTGGAAAGTGGCAATCATAATGTCACGATGATACCTAAACTACGATATCTGATCTATATCAGTGAAACACCACAGTTAGAACATGAAACAGCCAGTTTTGCAGATGATACTGCTATCTTGGCTGTTGGCAATAACCATGAGGAGACTGTACACAAACTGATATCTATTAATCCAATATATGATTGAACAGAGAAAGATGGTGATTCAAACTAAACGAGACGAAATTTCTTCTTGTCAACTTTATGAATAAAAGTATAGATTCCATATGCTAATAAGTATTTGGTTATTTTCTTTGGTGCTAGAATAAAATATACTGGCTACTTGGTGGGCACTCCAGTCTCTCTCACTGTTTGTGAACAGATCCTTAAATTAGTTAAGAAATATGGAAGTCAACAGTGAGGGTGAACTAGAGCAACATCCAAATAAGATAACGTTTTCAGAACGAAGTACTAAGGAACATTGTCAGTGCGTCTTGGTATTTTAGAAATAGTGCCCATTGTGATATTCAGATAGATACTGTAGACCAGCCCACTGTCAATTTTGCAAAAGGGTCAGAAACGACTATTTCAATACGCGAATGTTGAGGTAATGTTGAGGTAATCCAGTTTCTCGATAACACCAACCTGAGATGAAAAGAAAGTGAAGCCTTTTGAGTAAGTTAAGTTATGGTGTATGTAAAAAACCAGAATATAATGCGAGTGGTGAACACATTAATTTTAAGTGTAAATATGTTAAATGAACCTAAGGAACACTAGTGAGTTAAACCTTGGTTGTAAGTAATTCAACTATTCTAAATGAAGTTTGTTCAAAATTACTCATTGATCAGTTTTGATCAGATTGTAATTTAATAAATGCCCTACATGGGCGTTTAATAGAGAAAAAAAATTGACTTACAATGGTTCTTGAATGTTAAAGTTTAAAACACATTAGACATGAACAATTTGAATATTTTTTAACAAAGAGTTTTTTAATAAATAATCTGTTGAATTTATTTTTGTTTGATATTTTTTTTATTAGCAATGCCTTTTTTAAACGTCGCCAAAGATTTTCTATTGAATTTAAATCCGTAGATTGCGACGGCCAGGGCAACACTTCAATCTTATTTGCGAGAAACCATCGTTTCATTACTTTCACGGTATGTTTCGGATCGTTATCCTGCTGGAGACCCACATGTAGGTTTCTTTGGTTAAGGTATCTTTGATCCAATATAGTGGACCTACACCATTATAGGAAAAGTAATCCCACAGTTAAATATTTCCTCCTCCATGCTTTACTGTTCCTAATGTATTTCGCGGATTTAATTCTTCATTCTTCATTATCACCTAACGTACCGTTTCCCATTTGATCCAAAGAAATGTTCATTGCTAAATAAAATATTTGTCCAATTACGACTGTAGTTTTCGTTTAAGTTAAATCTGGCAAAACTTAATCTATGCTGAATATTTTTTTACTTAAATGTGGTACCTTTCTTGCAAGACCATAATAAAAACCATAAAGATCAATCTCTACCAATAGTCTACGAATTGTCCGTGTACTGATTTGTAGACCCATTTTCCGTTTAATTTCAAACGAAGTGGAAAATGGGTGTTTCCACGCCTCTCGTACAATACATTTATCCAACCTTTTGCTTGTTTTTCTTGGGCGACCTCTGGTTTCTGGTGACATCTTTATTAATTTTTGTTAAGATTCTGTCAATAATCGTCTAAATTTATGTTTTCTAATTAGCATATCTACAATATTTTTATTCATGTCATGGGGTCAGATTCCTGTTAATACCATTCACTTCGGACACCTCCCTAATTCATTTTAATTATTTGGTGTAATTATCTTTTTTTAAAAGCAAAATTGATTAATCTCTTTACCATAAAATTTAAACTAGCCATCTTATTTTGGATGCTATGACTCGAATCGTTAAGAATCTATCTTGAAGTGATGGTGCAACCAACCAACTAAAACAACCAAAAATGGTAATCTATCATTGTTTTCGAGTTCATATATGAAGACTATGTTTTGAGAGTTATCATTTAAATTCTTAACAAACTCTTCTAAGTTTAATTTTTTTAATTGAAAATTACAAAAACGTCACCCACATATCTTAACCACACCCTCGGAATTCATGGAATGAAGTCAGAGACACATTGAAATCTAACAGCCTTATTTCTCCTTCTCTGAAAAACTGCATATTTCAAATCCAAAAGTGCCAAGCTTATATGATCTACCAAAAAATGCATAAAGCAGGAAAATCAATGATACCAAATGCATCAGCAATTGATTCTCCATCTTACAATTTGACAAAATGATTAATAAATGAATTTGAAAATCATTATTTTCCGATTACACATACCTTGAAATACATGACCGAGTTACTAGAGTTAAACGGTTTCAATAACGAGATTGTTTCTGAGTGGATCTCTCTAAAAAGATTATGTATGAAGCAAAATTGTTTTCAGCTTAATACTAAATTTTACAAACAAGAAGGAAACCCAATAGGCAATCCTTTGTCACTGTTCATTATCACCTAACGTACCGTTTCCCATTTGATCCAAAGAAATGTTCATTGCTAAATAAAATATTTGTCCAATTACGACTGTAGTTTTCGTTTAAGTTAAATCTGGCAAAACTTAATCTATGCTGAATATTTTTTACTTAAATGTGGTACCTTTCTTGCAAGACCATAATAAAAACCATAAAGATCCATCTCTACCAATAGTCTACGAATTGTCCGTGTACTGATTTGTAGACCCATTTTCCGTTTAATTTCAAACGAAGTGGAAAATGGGTGTTTCCGCGCCTCTCGTACAATACATTTATCCAACCTTTTGCTTGTTTTTCTTGGGCGACCTCTGGTTTCTGGTGAAATCTTTATTAATTTTTGCTTCTTTAAAACATTAGCAATAACGCATTTAGATTGCTTTAGTAGATGAGAAATAAATTTATAAGTTTTGTTTTGACTCCGTAACTGCAATATTAGACGCCTCTCTTCGGGAGTACAATGGAGAGAAATATCACTTATTTTGTTTGTTTACTTTTATTTATTTCTTATTTTCTTGTCATTATTATGGTGCAATAAAGGCTATTTATTATTATTATTTATTATTATTGTTTTATCCATAATAAATCTTGCACATCAGCACTACACCACAACCAAATCCAAACTGTCACAAGTATCACGAAAAAAAAATGGTGCCAAAACAAAATGGTACGTGAAACAAGTAATTTTTTAGGAGGTGAGGTTGACAATGTAATTACCGTTAACATACACTGATACCTTGAATAACAATATTTTTGTAACCGGGATTAAAGCAATTGAAATTAGATAGTTTATAATTTTAACAAAAGGCTCTATACTACAAGAAATGCTGAAGCAGTAAATATGCTGCTAAATTTCTTGAACGTTTTCTATCCTTAAATAAAGCTTAGCCAACGAGATTTTGCAATATGACGCTATTTGACTATAATATTTGAGACTGTAAGAAACCGCAGCTTAATATACATGATCTTGAATGATGAGCATTAAGCGGTTCTGCCCTATGGCACTATATTTCCCAAACGAAACCCTTCTTTTAACTTTTAATGCGATAGTTCGTTCCGTTTTTGCACTAAATGGCATTGCTACGTAAAACTGAAGTTGAATCTACTATACACTTGTAAAGTTTTGATGTTGTTTGACAAAAATAATTTTAGGGAGAACTTCCGAAAATATTGCGTTATTATGGCAAGAATGTTTCGCAGACGCAAAAGAAGATATGTGCTGTGTACGGCTAGGGTTGGTGATTCCAGGTGCCGTAAATGGTTTAGGCAATTTCGTGAAAACACTTTTAATCCTAACAATGCACGACCACCAGAGGCTGAATGCTAATAACCTGTTGTCGCATGTAGTCTCAAAAACAGTTATGTATTGGACAACAGGTTAGCCTTCCCGATACATGGATCTCCAGTGCTGATTCCAAGATCAGAATTTGATCAATGCTTCTTCGGAACCTTCGGTATGAAACACTAAATTTGAAGAGATTTACCACTAAACACCAACTAACTTTTTTAATTACTCGACGCGTATTTCGCTAACCATGTTAGCATCGCCAGGAGATGATTTAATCTAATTTTAAATCTAAAACTATGGTCTATCTATAGGACAATCGTACCTAATGAAGTGGGTAAAAATCATGAACCGGGAAGTTAATTGAGCGTTACATTAATAATTGAAAAAGTTTACTGAACGGACTCGGTTCTTCAGGGTTCATGGTTTTCTTCAATTTTTCTATTTGAATGATTTCATGCGCATCCAAAGCCCTATTATTACTTACACTTTTAACAAGTTTAAAAGAACTAATATTTATATGGTGGTGATGTTTGAGTGTATGTTGGGCAATACATGATTTTTCATTTCATCCATATCTAATGTGGGCAATGTGTTCTTTATATCTAGTTAATAAGAAATATTTTAGTTTACCCAATAAACCTTCCACAACAATCTTGACAACTAATTTCGTAAATCCCCAACGTTTCTTGTTGATCTACTTTATCCCCTGGATTACCCAGGATTTCTCTTAATTTATTATATGGTTTGTAGACAACCTTAATGTCTACTTTTTCAAAATCTTCTCTATCCTTGGTGTTAATTGGGCATTAAATATTATTACTATGAATTATTTTTCTTATTGTTCTGATCCTTTTGAAAAGTCGAAGATTCTGTCAATAATCGTCTAAATTTATGTTTTCTAATTAACATATCTACAATATTTTTATTCATGTCATGGGGTCAGATTCCTGTTAATACCATTCACTTCGGACACCTCCCTAATTCATTTTAATTATTTGGTGTAATTATCTTTTTTTAAAAGAAAATTGATTAATCTCTTTACCATAAAATTTAAACTAGCCATCTTATTTTGGATGCTATGACTCGAATCGTTAAGAATCTATCTTGAAGTGATGGTGCAACCAACCAACTAAAACAACCAAAAATGGTAATCTATCATTGTTATCGAGTTCATATATGAAGACTATGTTTTGGGAGTTATCATTTAAATTCTTAACAAAGTCTTCTAAGTTTAATTTTTTTAATTAAAAATTACAAAAACGTCACCCACATATCTTAACCACACCCTCGGAATTCATGGAATGAAGTCAGAGATACATTGAAATCTAACAGCCTTATTTCTCCTTCTCTGAAAAACTGCATATTTCAAATCCAAAAGTGCCAAGCTTATATGATCTACCAAAAAATGCATAAAGCAGGAAAATCAATGATACCAAATGTATCAGCAATTGATTCTCCATCTTACAATTTGACAAAATGATTAATAAATGAATTTGAAAATCGTTATTTTCCGATTACACATACCTTGAAATACATGACCGAGTTACTAGAGTTAAACGGTTTCAATAACGAGATTGTTTCTGAGTGGATCTCTCTAAAAAGATTATGTATGAAGCAAAATTGTTTTCAGCTTAATACTAAATTTTACAAACAAGAAGGAAACCCAATAGGCAATCCTTTGTCACTGTTCTACGCGAACTTATTCATGAGTAAATTAGAATCCCGAAGCAAAGGATGAATTCAGTTACTTTCTGAAGGTATGGTTAAGATATGTGGGTGACGTTTTTACAATTTTCGATTTAAAAAATGAAAACTTTTTGGGTGTTTTAGTCAGTAGAAGCAAAAATAAATAGGTTAGCATTTGATACTTAAAAAAAAACACCACCACTTCGAGATACATTCCTAACGATTGGAATCATAGCTTCCAAAATAAGATGGCTAGTTTAAATTTTATGGTAAATAGTTTAATTAATTTTCCTTTAAACAAAGATAATTAGAACAAAAAATTAAAATTAATTAGGGAGATATCCGAAGTGAATGATTATAATAAGAATATTGTAGATAAGTTAATTAGAAAACATAAGTTTAGTTAATCATTGAAACAATCTTCGACGTTTCAAAAGGATCAGAACAACAATAAATTCATGTAATAGCATTTGATGCCCAATTAACAGGATGGCTAGACAAGATTTTGAAGAAAATTAACATTTAGGGTGTCTACAAACAATATAATAAATTAAGAGAAGTTCTGGGTGATCAACCCAAAAGATAAAGTAGATCAACAAGAAAAGTCGAGGATTTACGAAATTAGTTGTGAAGATAATGATCGAAGATTTTTCTGGGCCAACTAAAAGATTCATATTAACCAGATAAAAAGAACACATTGCCTACATTAGATATAGGAGGAATGAAAAATCTTGTCGTGCCCAACATACACTAAACACATGAACATTACTACAATATAGATATTAGTAATTTAAGACTTGTTAAAAGTGTAAGTAATAACAGGGCTTTGGATGCGTATAAAAGCATTCAAATAGAAAAATGTAAGAAAACAGTAATAAAGGACCTATTCCGTTCAGTCAACTTTTTCAATTATGTAACGCTCAGTTAACTTCCTTTTCACATGCTTGATTAGGTACGGTTCTCATATAAATAGAATATAGCTTTAGATTTAAATTTAGTATAAATCGCTCCTGATGCGAAATGCCCGTCGAGAAGTTTGAAAAAGTTATTTGGTGTTTAGAGGTAAATCTGTTCGAGCTTATCTTCAATCTCCTGAATTTGAGACAAGAAATAGGCCAGTTGATTAAGACAAAAGGGATAATCACTGTATTCGGAGAAGACTCTCCGCCAGAAAGTAAGCTGTAGGGGAGCTTGTAATAGCCAACATTTAAGCCATAATAAATGATCAAGTCAGTTAGCTTTATTTATAGAAGTGACATCCTGATTGCGGAAGAAACGTTTGTTTATCCATTTTTTGTAGGAGTCTTTTTGTAATTTCCATTCTTTCTCTATTTGAGTTTTGCCTATATGTCTGATTAAACTTTTTAAGTCTTTGATTCAAAACGCAGGATTGATCGATAGTGCATTTGATTTCTATATGAGTTTTCTTAGGAGCTCTTAAATATTCTCCCAAATTGTTTCTCATGGATCATCGGTGTAGGCCACTTGAGCAGGGGAAAGTTTATCATTGATGGATAGCCGATCTCAGAGAGTTGTGTACACCGTAAGTTCACGCCATAATTAAATTTTACTTAATTTAAGTCGATAAGAGGATTCGTTTCTTAGGAGTCCAGAATCATTCTTAAAGCAGATTTTTTGACCACGTTCAGTCTTAATATCTTGGACTTTAGAACGGAAAAGTCAGCAGCGCTTCAATAATTCAGTTTAACAAGGAAGAGGAAAAGAAAGGGTTACCATATCCTAAGTGACAGCAACTTAACACTATCCAGAGTTGTAACACACTGAACTCTCAGATTACAGACTCGGAATAGGCTGGATGGGCAGAGAAAATGAAGAACACTTAAGAACCTGAACTAGTTGAATGCTGTAAATTGTGTATTATATATTTGCTCAACACGTAAAAAAATATTTACTTCCTGGACCGCCTGGTCGGTCTAAGCGAAAGGAGGAGTTTTGCTTGCTGCACTTAGAGGATTAGGGTCATGATATATTTACAGACCTATTATTAATGAGATACATTCACAATAGCCTCTACACAAACGTGAGTAACAATTGTAACAAAAAGGTGTCCAAGACATGGACAATATTAACGGAAACTATCAAAACTGTTTCTTGAAAGGTCCAATACATTCAGATTAAATTATAATAATGGTAAGGTTTGTTTTTTAATATATCAGAAACATAATTAATAGTCACCACAAAAACTTTATTAATAAAAACAATTTGTTTAAGCTTTTTATTAATCTATTCCGTAGTATTTTTATCTATACGACAAAATAAGTATTTTAGTATTTTAGAATCGTTTTAAACATTTTTATTAAGAATGACTAGCAGATAGTTTACCAAAATGAGGTTATTGCTTTTATTTAATTTATGTTTATTTTGTTTACGGGTTAAGCAATCATCACTATACGTGATACGCATATCTATTCAAATGTTTCTGTAACGCAAATCTTTATTGATGTGGACCCATCAATAAAGATTTGCTATGTGTTACAATGTGTTGTATATGGTGTGCGTGCGTCGCAATGTAGCCGTTCTAACACACAAATATTTTCGCCACATAGCACCCGCACGAACCATCTGTTGTCGGTTTTCTCGCGAACGTCAAAGGAATTTGCGACACACATGATTTGTGTGTGGACGTGTTGTTGAAGTGAAATTTATACTATTATTGTCAATGTAAGTATCATTGACATACACAAAATGTTTTAGTTGTTAAGGTATTAAGGTATTAAGTTGTTAAGTATAAGACTCTCATTTATTGTAGTTCAACATGAATTTAAGCTAAATCGTCTAGTGCCTCAGAAAACGTTTTATCGTTTGTTCAAACAATTTCAAGAATTGAAACATTTGAGAATATACTCCGCATGAGAGAATAACATTTGGGATATTCTCAAATGTTTGTTGTTGACCAAGAACAATGCAAAGAACAAGAAGAACAATGCAAAACGCTTAAAATATTGCACCTGTGGAGCAAAGTGCGAAAGAGGCTTCAGAAACAATTGGGAATTTATTCGTGCAGTTAACGTCGAATTTTGAGAAGTTTAAAATGTCCAATATTAGCTTTTGCACAAAGACAATAATATAAACAATTGTAACGCCAGCATAAACTACTTCCATCAAATTGACAATACAAAATCGCTGCATTCACACTAGATATTTCGACAAAAGTTATTAAATATAACAGAAAAGGTATTAAAAGGACACAAAGTTCTCTAAATAGACTTATGGTTAAATACGAAACTAAGGGTTAATAACCCGAGGGGAGTGCTGACCGCGGTTTTCGGTAGCAGATGACGGTGGTTCGAAACCCAAATTAAGCTGTGCAGTCGATAAATTGCCTTTTTAGCTGCTGAGGCGCCTATAACCCTAAAACTTTACTTTTAAAATATAAAGATGAAATAAAAATACAAAAATTAAAGCAAAATTATCTTGTTTCTTTTAAAAGTAATAAATATTTAAAATAATTGCACGACCCTTGCTCCACCTATTATAATCTCTTTAGAATTTAGTTTACACCTTATATGGGAATTTTATTTGATTATTGGTTTGTTTAAATAAAAATACGCCTCATCGTTAGAGACGAAAAGAAGTCTTCACAGAACAAACATTAGTAAAGTCTATATTATTCTAATTCATTTCATTTTTGCAAATGGCAATAATACGGATTCTGACAAAAACGAATATCACAAAAATATGCAAAATATGTACCACATTAACTGTAAAAAAATATTTATATATATTTCGTTATTTAATATTGATAAAAACAATAGTAAAAAATAATGTCTTTCAAAAGTCTGTTAATCAAAAATTTAATAATACGAGGGTTGATCCAAAAGTAAGTTTCCCAAAGAGCTGCAGCAGCGTTGGAAGCTGCTAGGCGAAATTCGACAACACCGCTGTGCACGGCAGATCCCCCACTCCCTTTTCCGCCCGCGAGCGCTGCGCTACGCCGCTCAGTCTTGGCTCAGCAGCCGTTCGCGATGGAGCCTCTTATTGTTGATCCCGCCAGGTGCGAAATTCGATCGGTTATTCGGTTTTTGCATGCGACAGGAATTCCACCTGTGGAAATTCATCGAAAGTTGACACAAGTTTACGGCGACAAGTGTATGTCCGTTCAAATGGTCCGACATTGGTGCAGGGAATTTAGTGACGGACGGAAGGAGGTTCACGACGAAGAGCGGAGTGGAAGACCTGCAGTTTCGGAGTCGATTGTCGAGAAGATCGAACGCGAAATGCTTCAAAACCGGAGAATCACCATCCGTGAACTCGTTGATAGGATTCCTGGGAGTTCTTACGGTACAGTGGAAAGAATTTTGACTGAAAAGTTGGGGTATCACAAGTGTTGCGCTCGATGGGTACCGCGCATGCTGACAGCAGAACACAAGGAGAAACGCCTCGATTGTGCTCGACAGTTTCTTCAAAAGTGTCAAGACGATAAGGAAGAATTTTTGGACTCCATCGTGACCGGTGACGAAACGTGGGTTTTTCATTTCACCCCCGAAACCAAAGAAAAGTCTAAACAGTGGCGTCACTCAGGGTCACCAGTCACAAAGAAGTTCAAGCAAACTCCTTCTGCTGGCAAAATCATGGCCACTGTCTTTTGGGATCGCAAGGGGATACTGCTGATCGAGTTCCTGACACCCGGGACAACAATAAACTCGGACAGGTATTGTGAGACACTCACTAAACTCAGGCGTGCTATCCAGAACCGCAGGAGAGGACGCCTGACAACAGGTGTAACGCTGCTTCACGATAACGCCCGACCTCACACTTCCCGCAAAACCCAGGAACTTTTGGAGCAGTTTGGATGGACTGTCATGCCCCACCCACCTTACAGTCCGGACCTCGCGCCCAGCGACTATCACTTGTTCCCCAAGTTAAAAGAACACCTGAGTGGCAAACGCTTCCGGAACGACGAGGAAGTGAAACAAGAGGTGCAGCGCTTTCTTAAGGGTTTGGCGGCGGAGGTGTACGACATGGGCATACAAAAGTTGGAGCACCGTCTACAAAAATGTGTTGATCGAAATGGCGATTATGTCGAAAAATAGAGGAAAGTTTCATCTTTCCGACGATGTAAATTTTAATGAAAATAAACATAGTTGTCTATTTGAAAAAATGAAGGGAAACTTACTTTTGGATCGACCCTCGTAATTAACTATTTTTTTTTATTTAAATTATTTTGATTAAATTGAGTGAACTAATTTAAAATTATGTTTTATTATATAAAAAACTGCTCACTTATCGTGTTTATCAAGGCACGCTAACCAACTGAGAAATGAAATAAATCAGAAAATAACTCGACCTTCCTTAGAAAATAGTTAAATTATTCAATTAAGGAGCACATGCGTGACGTTCTAGCTACGTTGTTCTATTCATCAACTGAAACTTAAATACCTGAAACCACAATAAAAGCTGTCATTTACCAATTTCGTAGACCAAATCAACTGCTGGGTAATTTTGCATAAAATCATGTCAACAAAATATTTGTTGGTAAATGTAGAACCATTGTGTTACTTTGTCAACAGGAAAATATTATTTATTATGTGTAATTACCATATTACACTTGTTAAAACAATTTCAATTGTCCGAAAATGTTAATATGTTTTTTGAAATTCAGGTACTTACTGACTTACCAGACTCCCATGGGTAGAAGCGATCTTATCTTCTGGGAAAAGGAAAAGGTCTACCATTATCCACATCCCTCTCCAGACAAACACAACCAGTGTTCCAACGATCAGGACAGAGAAGAGACAGTCAAGAATAAAAAGTGACACCCTTTCTTTAACCTGTAAAAGAATAGCTCTGATGAGATTATTTTAAGGCAAGTTGTGAAAGTTAAGACGTATCATCCAATGTGATTTGATGTATCCCGTTAATTAGTTATATCAATCCATATACTGAAAATAGATAAAATTAATGACCTGCTAGGGATGGAACTCCATAAATCAAGAAATTATATTTTTTTTTGTTCGCTCTAATACTGCAGTGGTTTAAAAAAAATAGGGAAAACCTAAAAGAATAGCTGAAAAATCGAAAAATTTAAAATTGGTAATTTAGTATGGGAATCGCCACTTCGGATTACTTTTAATAGATGGCGTTCGTGGCGGACCTATCGTCTATTGTCTTTGTATTTAGACATAACCAGAAATTTTAGCGTCACTCGAGGATTTAGTTTGACGTTTTCATTATTTTAAAATTATCGTTGATACATCTAAATTGACAGATTTGAGTGACTGTGAAAACAATTCCGTGTCGTTTTATAGTGTTCATTACAATGCCGAGGAGAAGACGAGCTGACATAGATCGTCCAAGTCAGTCAAATGTGCGACGAACTACCTCACATGCAAATCGCACTGATGACCAACGAGCGACAGATAATGATAACGTGCTCGTGCTCGTGTTCGTGCACATCAAATATAACAATACCGAGCACGACACAATGAAAATGGGTGATTGCACCGACGCAGTGCTCCCGTGAATCTGGAACGACCGACATTCCATGACGATCCGGAAATCGATTAATTACGGTGCGGACACAACAGTAACAATTTGAGAAATGTCAGTCGTTTGTCCGTATTGTAAGGCGTTGAAATACAGCGGTGAATCTCCAGGATTGTGTTGTACGGGTGAAAAAGTGACATTACCACAATTGGTCCCCCCACCAGATCCATTACGCTCATTAGTTTCTGGGACGGGAAGTGATTATACTCATTTCCTGGCCAACATTTCATTCCGGGACCGTTGTTTTCCTTCAAATCAGTCGATACAGTTATGAACCAGTATGAGGTAGTCGACTATCGAACAGAATTTTTGAATTAGCTGGAATTGCCTGGCCTATCACCTCACAATTTGCAATTAAAAGTAGGCTCAGTCATCACCACGTCGCGTAACATTAATCAACCTCGACTATGTAATGGCACGAGACTGGCTGTGAAAAAGCTAATGAATAACGTCATCGAGGCAACGATCATCAAGGAAAAATACAAAGGAGAGGATATTTTGATTCTGCATATTTCGATGATTCCAACGGACTTGCTATTCGATTTTAAGCGGCTGCAATTCCCCGTGCGCCTGGCCTTTGCGATGACCATAAACAAATCACAAGGCCAGTCGTTGGAAGTTTGCGGAATTAACTTGGAGTTTGCGTGTTTCGCGCATGGACAACTATATTGTATAAAACACATTGATTTCATTTAAATTATAAGCAAGTTTCATTTAATATCCTAACGAAATTCAAACCGTACACGATGCAGTCAGTAGTCTCAATGAATTGGAGTTGCAAGGTTGATTAGGATTGATAATGGCTGATCAAATCTTATATCATCATCATCATCATCATTCAGCCATTGTCCATTCAATGCAGGATAAAGGGCTCCACAGCATGCTACCAACTCCCGCGGTTCTGATCTCTTCTTTGCCATTCGGGTCTAATATACTTGATAATGTCATCGATCAATCGTGTTTTACTCATCAATCGTTAGGATTGCTTAGGTCCATCTGTCATTACATCGCCTCGCTATATGGTCTGCCCACCTCCATTTCAATTTCTTCACTTTTGCAATGATGTCAGATGCTTTCGTCTGTTTTCTGATCCAAGTGCAGGTCTTTCTGTTTCGCTTTGTAATGCCAAGCGTACACCTTTCCACTCTCCTCTGTGCTACCCAAACTCTTTGAATTGATTGTGATGTAAGTATCCATGTTTCACTTCTGTATGTCAAGACAGGAATAATGATTAATGGTGCATACTTAAATCATTAGATTCGCAGCTGATATCGTTCTTCTTTCGTGAGCCCCAGAGGAACTGCAAAGACACGTACAAGAGCTGCAAAGGGCTGGCGACCCATTTGGGTTGAAAATAAACCAGAAAAAGAGTCAGGTCATGTTCAATGAATTTGCTGAAGACGAAAGGATTTCTATTTTGGAAACGAATTTGGAAGTTGTGGATCACTATATATATATATATATCTTGGGCAGAGGGTTTTAACGGAAGAAATACCGTCCGGGAGGTGGAACGACGCGTTAAATGTGGCTGGCAGGCTTAAGATAGTATTTAAGAACAAACTGCCACTTTTCCTGAAAAGAAAAATCTTTGATCAGTATGGCCTGACCGTTATGACAGATGAAAGTGAGAGCTGGACACTCACATCACAATCAGTTCAAAAACTTAGCACAGAGGGGAATGGAAATTGTATGCTTGGCATTACTAAACGGAATAGAAACCCCTGAACATGGATCAGAGAACAAACAAAAGTGAGTGACATCATTGGAAGAATAAAGCAATTGAAATGGAAGTGAGCAGGCCATGTAGCGAGGCGATGGGGTGAAAGATGGACCAGGGCGGTCCTGGACTGGATACCGCTTGATCGCAAACGCCCACGGAGAGACCGAATATATATATATATATATATATATATATATATATATATATATATATATATATATATATATATATATATGTATATATATAAAATGTGATTCAGGAGGAAATGTCAATATTTCAACTGCATATTCAGGGACCGAAAATGAATATAAAAGTTTCTATAAACATGGGTCCTCTTCTGAACTGTTACAGAGATACAGGGGTATTTATGAATGCAAATGTAATAGAGTGAGAAAATGTATCTTTACTTTTTTTATTGCTAAGCAACCGTTGTTTAAACCAGTTAATTATTAGTTTGTCATTAGCAAATTGTTTTAAAGTTATTTCATTGATTTCATTATGCCTTCGTTATTCTCTCATCGTGAATATGCTCATAAATTATTTGTTTATGGCTGTTAACGCAAGTTCAAATCGCGCAGTCTCTGATAATCAGCGTCATTTCCCGAATCGGAGACTGTTAGATGAAAGGTTTTTGAACAAATTTTTAACACTGCTGGAGAATCGGGTATGTTTCCAAGTGCGAGAATTGTATCTGAAGGGTAATTGAAACTTGATTCTGAACAAGAAGAAGTAATCCTTGGCATCGTTGAAAATGATCCAAGCGTAAGTCCAAGGCTGATTGCAGATATTTGCCAAATGACACATTCATCTGTTTGGAGGACTCTTCACATGAATTGTTTATTTTAATTTCATTTACAACCGGTGCAACATTTGGAGGATGATGATTTTGTGTTAAAGATACAGTTTAGTAAGTGGATAAATTCAAATTGGAGATTATAAAAGTATGTTCTGTTCACCGATAAAGCGCAATTTACTCGTGATGGCATGGCAACCCTCACGCTACGCCTGAACATAATTTTCAACATCGATTTAACATTAATGTGTGGTATGGTATGCTAAGAAATAAATTAATCGGTCCACTCATATTTGACATAGGAGAAGAATATTGATCTCATAGGAGAAGTTTACCTACATTTTCTACAGAACACTCATTAAAAAGCCTCCGGCCTTACCTAGCCTCGAACTGGCGTGACCGAGGGATAATTCCTTGGCAGAAAAATACGCGTAAGGGCTCGATATGTGGGACGACATTTTATAATGGTTCAAAATCCAAGAACTATTCGTCCACAAACCTAGCCTTTACTAGTGAACGTTCTATTCTCAAATATTTTAAACCCAATAAATATTATAGTTTGTTGAATGTTTACCCTTTTCAAAGAAAACAGCCAACATGCCATTGATTTATGAATAACTTTGACTTGGATTTTTTGGTTTCATTTTGTTATCGAAGCTTATTGGATCGTTTGTACGTCAAGTTCATAAATCCATTTCTCGCCATGGTACATTTCATGAATCTGAGTTCGAATTGATTATTGCAAGCATGTTTTCAGTAACTTATTTTTATCTAGAAATTCAACGTTATGTCCATGCGGACAATAGGCTTACAATTGGAAAATATAAATGAGATGTGAAGATCTATTCAGTAATCGAACTACATATTCAATTATAACTTCAAGTACTTCTGCTTCTATTATAGGTCTGAACTTAATGACTAGTCCAACCTGCGTACGCAGAAGATCTGACGATTAAAACATTTTGACCGAGGGACAAAGTCTTCGTATATCATCACGTAACACTAGTTAGCCAACACATTAGGGTGTACTGCTAGACTTTTACTGTATATTTGAATATATAGTTTCATTGACTGTTTAATCGATGGTTCTTCGATGTCTTGCTGAATGATGAAATTGGATATATATCTTGGAGTATCTACGATGTCCAAACTGGCTTAAGTATTACTTTGCAAAGTAGTATTTTATTATCCAGAGTTACTTTAGATCTTCGTCTAATCAATCAATACATCTTTCTTAATTGCTATCCAAGCTGTTTACGTTTTGTTAATATATACTTGCGCCAAATAAAACTTCGGTCCAAATGTATATCGATATATTTTGTGTCTTCAGCTGGCGGTAGCTGGCAATTGTTAAGCGTAATTGGTGGGCAAGTATCTCTTTTCAGAATAAAGCTGGCATGTACGGATTTTGCTTCATTACTTTTACTCTCCGCACTTTTTAAGCCAATCTTGAATGAAATTCAGATCCTTTGGAACAACCTGAGCCGCAACACCTTCCATGTCGAAAACATTAACCAAATTGGTTCGAAAGGATTCTAAATATTCTGAGCTATCTTTCCTGAGCTTGAATGATATTTTTTAATAGCCATTTTCTTAAGGCTGTCAATGTTTTCAGCAGTCAGTCATCTGAACGAGGCAATTCTTCATCCACTTGTCGACATTCTTTGAATGTTTTATTCAGTTGCATGCTCCTGTTTTCGAGGCAATCTCCTTGTTTGATCTTTTTATCAGTATTAAAAATGGCAGAGCACACTAGCCTGCTACTAACCTAACCAACAGCTTTGAACAGACTGGTCAACAGAACGCACCAGAACTCTATGTGACAATTAGATTTTCGTAGACTTTACAAATGAACAATTCCCGGAATTTTTTTTTGGTATAAGTTATCTCTTAGCGTAATTTTGGGATTCTTGAGCAAACAGTTCTTCATTAACCTTATAAATTTTAATTATAAAGTCAAGTAATTATGAATGTTATTTTGATATTAATATAAATCATATATCCATTTACAAATGGTGAACGTTTTATTAAAATTCTTTGAAGCCGTTAAAGGCCTTATATGCCACTCAACGTAGGAGAAGAGAACAAACAGGAGAATATCAACTATGATAGTTCAGAAAATGTTGGCCAAATGTCTAAAATAACATTTGGCAAACAGGGCACCTATCAAATGATAAAAACTGCTGAGGTGTAAGATTGACAATAATATACAGGATTTGAATAAATACATGGTAATAAAACTTACATTCAAAACCATAGAAATTTCTTCTATGCTTCACGCAAAAATTTGAACATTTCTTCAGTCCGAGACCGGTTTCTGGCCTTAAACCGTTTGATTAGAATCTACATCCGACATGACCGATGTATATGGTTATATCCTTGCTTATTGTTTCAGTTGCTTTCGAACGTTCAGTTCGAGTCGAAGAAGACGTCTTAACGCTAGAAACCGGCCTTGAGAAGCGTTTGCTGACGTTTGTTACGGAGCCCGGAAAAAATTCTTTATTTTTGAATATTTTTGATATTCTCCCCGAACCCACTTTGCAACATTTCTTGCATACCTGGTACTTAGATGGGACCTGGGGGGTTACGAATGTTTTCGCACAGTAGTACTGTTGCGTACCACAGGACGGCGTAAGCTGCATTTGATTACAGCCCACATCCGACATGGACGATGTATATGGTTGTATCCTTGGTTATTCCTTCAGTTGTTTTGAAACGTCCAGCGCGAGTCCGACAGATGACGGCCTAAAGCCAGAAACCGATCTCGTGAGATGCTTGTTGATGTGTCAGCGCGACTGAAGGAATCGGTAAAATTGTACGTGGAACACATTATAGTCATCCACAAAACAAACATCATGGCTTCCACAACAATATTAGGGAAAACTATTCAAGTCAGTGAATTATGGGACCTATTGCGCTATCGTGAAAATGTTTCTTTACATATTGTTGCGGCACCCAAAACTATTTGTTAAAAGAATATATCAAAGTTTTCGATCGGCAATAATTAAAATGTAACTTTTTTTAGCTGAGATGTTATCTAGGTGATACAAAACATCTCGGCTCAACTTTTATCTTTTACTGCTGTATAAACTTCAGGTTTAGATACGCATAATACTGGCTTGGAATGATGAATGAATGCCACCTCGTCAGATAGGCTATGATCTTGTTATAGTGAGTTTATAAAAAGTGATCAAATATTTTGGTGAGCGGTGTTAATTTTTTATGTAGACATTATGTATTTTTAAATCTGAATCAAAATTTGTTTGAGGTTAAGGTTGTTAGGTTACAAATATTTCCAGAAACTTTTCTAATAAGGGTGTCAGAACATTAAAATTAGCCACAATGATAACTACAGTTGAAGAACAAATAATAACATTATGTTTCGAAAATATTGCCGTTAAATTCTACCCTTTGACTTATTCTGGTGGAATGCATTCTGAAGAACCAATTTTCGATAACTTTTTCACACATACCTCATAATACATTTTCATTGATGGCCTGAATGTTTCGTTTAAAGTCAATAACTGTTCGGGGTTTATTTGAGTCAGAGACCTAACATAACCCCACAAAAAATAATCCAAAGGAGTGAGATCGCATTGTTTTGGGGGCCAGAGGACATTGCCATTTCGCGAAATAAGTATCCAGGAAATTTTTCTGGCAATAATTCGATTGTTTAGCAATCTGTGTGACAAGTTGTCTAAAGTCAACAAGTATCAACAAGTCTTGTTGAAAGAAAACATTGTTTATCCACATTTATCAGTTCAGACTAAAGAGATTCAGTTAGCATATTCCTATAGCCTTCACAGCTAACAGTAACATGATTTCATCGTCTTCAAAAAATTAGGCCCTATCACTCCTTCAGCTCAAAACCTGCACCAAACAGTGACTTTCTGAGGATGCAAAAGTAATTCCTAAGTCACTTGAGGATTTTAATAGGCCCAAATCCTGCAGCCATGCTTGTTCACAAACCTATTAGGCCAGAAGTGCGCCGGTTTCCTGGTAATCATCGGGAAAGGTTATTTTGGTGGTCGCTGTTCAATTGCTCTAGAGCCCAATTCATTTACCACATATCTTTCCACAGTAATTTGACACACTATACTATACACAGCAGTCTACAAGTGATATTAACATTTCAAACAGCGTTGCCGCGATTACATTTCAAAGTTCTGACTCTCCTATTAGAAAACTCTTTATTTGTCTACGAATTAACCTGATGCTTTTTTTAACAAACTGGTTTAGGCATCCAGCAAGCTAAGGCTTTTTATAACCTAATTTTAGGGGCGTTATTTCAGTACTGCCTACTAAAAAAATCCATGTCTGTGTATATTCAAAGGACTGAAAAACTATTCTTCGAATATAATCCACCAAGATCATTTTACCTTTAATTACTTGATATGATTATAATACAGCATATGATATGATTTTCTGGTAATAGTAAACTATGTTTGCAGAAATTCTATATAACTCTCACTTCAATTTTATCTATGTGTATATATGAAAGAATACAAAAATTACTAGAAATAAAAATTAATAAACGATGGTACAAGACAGGCCCTGGAAGCTTTGTGGGCAGTAATGTACTTTCCGTACTTTAAATTCAAATAAAACAACAGCCAAATTAGATTTCTTGCAACTTTTTTATGTGAAATAACATTCAATGGCATTACTGTTTGAAAACAATTTCAGACAAATGTCCGCCGCCGCTACTTTTAACAAAGCGCATTTTGACAGTTCAATTTCCGATCACTTTTTCAAGCAATATTGGCTTCCAAGGCGTTAATCGTTACTGGTTTATTGGCACTGAGCTAATATTTAATATAACCGAAAAGAAACATAACCTTGATGGCCAATTAACAGGTTCGTTCCTCGAAATAATTTTCCCACCGAATTGTTTCCTCAATAAAATGTTGCGTTAGCTGTATGGCATGTGGAGCCGTCTTGTATACCTATACTACATCTCCTACAGATCAATACCATTCAAATTAGAAATTAAATAATCTGCATAGTCGAATAACAAACCTCAACTTCCTGCGAACGAATTCATAATTTTGGATCACTGCCAGCGGGGATAATTTCTTCGGAACGCACAGTTTTTGTCTTGTTTTAATTTTAATCTCGAGCAGGGTAAAATTCGTTCGGAAGTTCTCGATAATTCAGCGCATACATCGCTCGGTTGGGCTATTATGTGCACCATAAAATTCAAAAAGTGCTCTATAAGTTTGGAGGACAGAGCACTGATTTTGATAATAAATTTCGACAATTTTCAAGCGTTGTTCTGATGTTAAACATTCCATAATGATTTAGCAGAGTATACTGAATAATTTTGACGCTAAAGGAGTTTGATAGTGGATATCGGAAATTTGGACACGCTATAAAAATCATCCTTTTTTCAATTGTCAGTCAAGGGTTGTTATATTAGAGACAGTAATTTGTGAATCATTCTCATATAACGTACCCCATGACATATAATATTAGTTTTTTGGAGAAGGTTTATTATCCGATTAAAAGCGTATCATCTAATTTAACCTAATAATAAATTTAAAGTAAATATAAACTTCGTGACCTCGAAAAGTAGCTGAATACTTTCCGATGGAGCAGCTAAGATATGTGTGCAATTTTTTTTTTCAACTAGAAAATTTTGCAATTTTCGATGCAAAAAAATGAAACTTATAAGATTTTATTAACTTAGATGGTAAAGTCGATAACATTCACATATAAACTCGAGGCCTATGGTAGATTACCATTTTTTGATGTTTTATGAGTAGGAACAATAAGAATATGTGTGATTTTCATATTTAAAAAAAACACCGCAGCTTCAAGGTATATTCTTACTGATTCGTACCATAGCCTCCACAATAAAATGTATAGTTTAAATTTTATGGTAGATACATTGTGGATAAATAATTGTAGATAAATGGTGTAATAAAGAATTAAATTTAATTAGGAATATGTTCGAAGTGAATGGTTAGAATAAGACTATTGTAGATAGATTAATTAGAAAACATACTTTTAGACAATTATTAAATAATCTTCGACTTTTCAAAGAAAACAGAACAAAAATAAATTTATGGTATTACCATTTGATTCCCAATTAATACAAAGACTAGACAATATTGAAAAAGTGGACATGGTAGTTTAGAAATCGTATAATAAATTATGAGAAGTCCTTAGTAAAAAAGTAGTTAAAAGATTCATATTAACCAGGTATAAAGTACACTTTGCTCACATTGGATATAGGAGAAATGAAAAATCTTACATTGACTCACATGTACTCGAGCATGACTATAATTTAGATATTAGTAATTTAAGACTTGTTAAAAATGTGAATAATAGTAGATCTTTGGATGCGTATGAAAGCATTCAAACAGAAAAATGTAAGACAACCATGAACCGAGATAAAGATCCTATCCCTTTAAAAGGGAACTTTTTCAATTATTAATGTAACGATTAGTTAACTTGACGATTCATGATTCTTACACATTTCATTAGGTATAGTTCGTACAGACGTACGAATGTACGAACAATTCATACAAACACGAGGATCGGTCGAAAAGTTCACGGCCTCACAGAAAACAGAAAATGTTTTTAATTTTTAAGAATTATGTTGGAACGTGTGGAAGTCTGTTTCAATTTACACAGTACATAGAGCGAACACGATGCATGTGGAGGCACACACGTAGCATAGATCATGGTATTCTGGAGTCATGGTATTTTGGAACAACTAAGATGTGTGTAGAGCGCTTATTTAGTTGGTTAGTAGTAAAGCATAACACTCCCCGGTACTGGTCCCGCCTTTTGCTAGATAATTTATGAGTATCATACGAGAACCCCAGAAAACCATAGCCATGAGTTTTCCTGCAGATGAAATCGTTTACATTTCCTTTGTTTGAAATACTGGTTCATCTCTGCCATGTAATGGAAAATTTAGGTTGCATATACTTCATAAAGCCGCGAAGAAATTCTCTAAAATCGTGTTTAAATATGTTACAATACTTTTGGGAAGTGTTTTTTCGAATGCCTTCTTGGTCGCAGCATCCATTATATGGATAACTCCATATTCTCCTATAACTTCATCCTGCTTTAACTTCCTATAACTATCTCCTATAACTAAGTCCTATAATTATCCTTCTCTAGCTTCATATCCAAAACAACATATAGAATATAGTGAACACAGACAATCGAGATATTTACAATGTTATCAAACTCCCGTACCTTTTTTACTACCGAAAACAAAGAGAAAAATTCTATTTAAGTAAAATTTAGCTCTTTTTCTATGTCCGTTCGTATTAAACCACTTACAACAAAGTACTTTATAACAGCTTGAACTTTAGCTTTATCCATTTTTCAGAAAATATCAAAACAAAAATGTTGCCTTCGCCCGATCGCTACAGACAAGCAACTGAACGCACTTCGTAGCTAACTCCATCAAGCGAATAATACTTGAGAAATATCCAAGTAATTTATTTATACTTACATCATCTCTAGTTCAAGAAAATTTCAAATGATCCTCGTATACTAATAACAGCTTAATAATCTCTTATCTAACTTGCAAGTAATTATTAGTAATGCTATGGCAATTTTAACCTTCACATTGTATTTTTTTAATAAACAAAAAAAGCAATGTTAGAATAGTCACCTATTACTTTTATCTGTTTTACATACCAACTATAGATTATCTAAGTTCCGTTCAACGGCAATAATAAACCGTAATTTGAATTCTATGACAAACCGAACTATTGAAAAAAACAGCCTTACAATTCAATATGTCGATGGTAGATAAAATAAGTAAACCATCAGTCAAAGCAAGATTTATTGTCTGAAAAATTGAAGAGACTTTATTTGTATTTTAAAAAATAATACATTTTTTGTAGTGAATAGGTCAAGGATGTTTATTAAAAAATAATTAGATTTAAAATCATTCATTTTAATAAATTACATTATTATAATTTCACAGTTCAAATTAATTATGCTGGTTTGTAATGTAATAATATCTGCATTATATTGGCGTGATCATTTAAATCAATAAAAAGTTACTATGGGCTTTTTTTTATCCTACAAAGCTCAATTTTTCTATTTTTTTTTTTTTTAGTTTCATTGGTTCATTTGTTACTTAAGGATGGTGTGTATTAAATTGCAGTCAGTGAAAAATATTTTTAAAGCACTTAATATATGCCATATACGAGGCGTGTAAATAAAGTAATGAAACTGGTGGCATAGCCTTTGATCTGGCAACATTGTTGGGAAGTGTTGTTTGGAGGGGAACCCAACTAACATCTCATGTGTCTTCAGTACAAGTTTGAACTCCCTAAAGTCACTTGGTGATTTGTAGTAAATTTTTTCATGAACCCGATTTTTCTGATGCAATCCAATATTGCGTCACAACAATTTCTGCGCGAAAATAGTCCCGAAAAAACCCTTCACAGGATTAAAAGGATAACGGATGCATGTCTTGACTTTTTGGGGTAGATTGAATAATCATTTTCTGGTACGTGTCATTACTAGCGACGAGTCTTCGATTTTTTAATACGACCCGGAAATGATGCGCTAGTCCCAGGAATGGCACACTTCAAAAAGCCAGAATTAGCAAATCAAAGATCAAAAGCATGCTATTTTGCTTTTTTGATAGTCCAAAAATACCATTTGGCCTTGATAGTTTATTAAGGCCAATTGGTAAATAAGCATTTTTACCGAGACGTTCTTGAAAACCCTCAAAAAAGAATCATTGGTATGAGACCGAACACCAAGGACATTCTTACCTGATTTATCAATTTCTGTGACATCATTTTGTGACATGCATTTTTTATAGTTCATCTGGTATTATATTTATGTTTAATCCATGCCTTTATTTTAAAGCCATATGCAAATTAATTATATCCTGTTCGTAACATTTTACGAATTTTTGTGCTGAATATATCCATATGCTGAATATATCCACATCTATGAAATGTGTAAATAAGATAATGTGACTGATCTTTTATATTCAACTCAAATTACGATTCCATATTGTCTCCTTCAGAAGTGTTGCCTTGAGCGACGGTTTGTTTTTCAACCTTTCATAGCAGTCAGTTATGGTGTTTTCAATGTTCTTCAATGCCTCAAAATGGTGTCCTTTGCATAAAACGAAGGTAATTAAACGGCAATATGATATTCTCTCCAGTTGTCTTTTTGATCCGAGAAAAGGTTTTTCTGGACCACTTTCGCGCAGATGTTCCTCATCTTCAATTTATTGGACAATATCTGATGAAAAATTGGACAAATCATGTGATTAGATGAAATGATCTTCTGAAGTTTTCAAAAAGTGATTTGGTGTTTAGTGTATCAGACGGAAGGTTCCAATAGAAGAATTGAAATTATGTGAGTCAAATTGAACTATCTAACCGGCAACCGATCAAAATGCACAATAGCCTGTCGACATTTTCATCACTTCTTGCAGTTGAAGGCCTTCCGCTGAGAATGCCTTAAACCATCTGAAAACCGGAGCCGTTGACAAAACACAGTTTTCAGAGGCATGCTGAAGATTTGCAAAAGTTTTAGTGGCACTGTGCCCAACTCTGAAATAAAACTTAATAGCGCACTACTGCTCGCAAGAGTTCTTATTCTTCCTTTTTTCCTTTTACTTGGCTTCTGCTCCAAACAGAGAGCAAATCTGAAATAAAACTTAATAGTGCACTACTGCTCGAAATAGTTCTTAGTTTTCCTTTTAATTTGGCTTCTGCTCCAAACAGAGATCAATTAGTCAGGGCATTAGAAGTGGCGACAGTTGGTCTGGCTCAAAGCCATAACCACTGAAAGCATCCGGTTTCATCCGGTCTGGTTACCAGCGTGAGAATGGGTCAAAACAAATAAAATGTTGCGAATAATCACCACTGGAAGCATCTGGCTTCATCCGGCCAGGTTACCGGCGTGACAATAGGTTAAAAACTGTCCGATAATAATTAAAGTCACAAACACAGTCACTAATATCATTCCTTCCTAAAACTCTATGGAATACGACAAGCTATTAAAATACTACTTCGATGGCTTGCACCACTACTTTCTCACGATAAAAACCCATCCTAACAACATAAAACCATTAAGATGATTCAAATACATGTGGATAATACTCGGCAAATGACACCCGCTTCGCTTCACATGATGTGAATACCATGAAAAGCCAGGCGGAAGTGCTCGAAACAGTTTTCAGGGTGCACTAGAAAAATCCGGTTCACGAAAAGAATTGTTATATACCACCAAGTGAATCCAGGGATTAAAAATTCATACTAAAGATAAGTTTTTAGTACCAATTTGAAAGATGCTGATCTATATCCTGTCCAAAGATGAAGCCGACAATATTGCCAGATCGAACGCTATGCCACCAGCCTCATTACTTTATGTACACACCTCGTATTGAATTTTTCTGGTCTGAATCATATCTAATGATATTTTATTATTGACTAGCTGTCCCCGCCCACGCGTTGCTCTGGCTCAGTCTGGTTAAATGGAAAAGAAAGAAAAGAGAAAGCACAAGTTTCCATTATGTTCATTTTCACAATGCTTGTGGGATGCAATATTTTTTGTGTCCTATTGTTCAATGAATTGAGTTCATTGTCTGGTTTGCCGACTCTACCATCTATGTGAGAAGCAATGCGTGTCTAGATCTAACCACAATTCTAAAGATTGGTCCTGAACTTTGTTGATGGTGATTGCAAACGCCAATCGAATTGGGAATTGCAATCTCTTAAACTGAAATGGCATATCCGTTGCAATCATAGGAATGCGAGGAATGAGGACATCCTTGCCTTTGAAAGATCCTGTCAAGATTGTTGCTTCTACGACGTAACTCATTAGTTTCTTTTACTGTAAGCCTCGTGCCGTTGCAAATCTTTGGCTGGTTGATATTTCGCAACATGATAATTGGCTCGTCGATTTTCAATTGCAGTACGTACGGTGGCATTCCTGGCAGATCGAGTAAATTCAAAAATTTTGTTGGATAATTAACCTCTTCATCTGATTCCACAACAGTGTCGACGGACTTGTATGTGACTAAACTCACGAAATGAATGCTATGGTAAACGACACAGCTCAATTCCAACGCAATGTCACACAAAATAATTAAATCAAAATGAAAATAAATCGAAATCTATGAAAATTCAATTTAACAATGCAATCGGAAACATTGAAAATGCTATGTGACAGCAGTTGGCAAGAAGCACGCTGTCCGGCATGAACAATGTTTAGTATTGCGTTTGTTGCTGTTACATTCAACAGATAGTGCACCCATTGCAGTAAAATATTGAGCATAGCGTGTATTGCTTTTACGTCCAACAGATGGAGCCATTTTTCAAAAAAGCATGTTTTCACCTGTCACAGGTGTGACATCTATATAATAGGTATATCAAAAAAAACACGCGCGTATTCGAATGCAACGCTGTGTCAAAATTTCGGAGATTTAAGATTTTGAATAAACTAACATTTACATTTATATTTATATAGATGTCATTACTTTAATGTTATGTTTTACAGAATGACCTCCATATAAGAACTTATATGTCTACTTTTTTTAAAGGCAATATTACTATTTCTATACTTGTTATTGTATTTTGTTGATTCTCCTATGTATTGAGTTTGTGCAATGTAACGAAACATAAGATAATTATGTATGTATGCACCTTATACACATAAGAATTTTACATGAATTTGTTTTGAATACCTGTATAATGTATTTGAGATATCTCTATTCTATTCTTTTTCTATTTCGCCCATTATTTATCTATACATTTCTTTATTTATTTTCTTATTTCTTCCTTATATATTTCCAGATTAGATTTTCCATTGTCCATTCCGTCCGTTCCGTCCATTCTCAGCCATTCCTTTATCACCTTGTTCTATATTTTCATTTTTTTTTCTGTAATTCCGATACTGTCTGTATCGGACTAACATTTCATTTATTTCTTTTTTCAATATTCGACAGTGTCCTTTTCGGTGCTTGTTGCGATTTGCTTTATTTGTTCCAGTTTTTGTTTATATCTATAATTGCTCACCAATAAATTTTGACTATGTCCTGATAGCAACATTAAAGGACTATATATTAAAAGTAATATTAATGAAGGTTTTTCGAGCAGTTACAACAATTTTTTAAATAGCTGTTAATGTTATTATCACATTTTTCCGATTTGAATACAGTTTTTAGTAGAAACCTGTATTGTTTCAGCACTAAAATATTTGAATTTTGACATATGATTAAGCTGTTATTTCTGACGTGCCAATGAAAAAAAAAACCGAAATGGCGAACACAAACATATAAATCAACAGAAACAATGTAGACATTTATACAATAAAATATTTCTTTATCTTGAAAATTATTAAAATCTAATTTGGACGTAAATTTTGTTACGCCAAAAATATGGGGTTGTCTAGAAAGTTCGTAAGGATTTTCGAAGTGAAAGCTAAACGCTAATAGTTTATGTCAATATTTATTTAGTCTATTATACAATTACAATTATTATTTCCAACTTTTTGCCAATGTAATTGTGTGGTAGATCCACACTGCCAAAAATTGACGTCTTTATTGCCAAAAAATAGTAACGATTTGTTTTTCATCTCTTATTCCGTTTTAAAAAAATTTCCATTTAAAAATTTTTGCCGGGTCCTGATGCATTTCCTATTTGCTAATTCTGGCCGGTTTTCTTCAATTGCTGCTGTTTATGGTTTGGTTGCGTGGATGAAGCTCAAAATATATGGGTTTCTTTCTATCTCCTTTGTTCGGTTGAAGGCCGTCTTTTTCTATACTTTAAACAACCGACCCTGGCAACAATTCTCATGATTTTTTTCGTGCACGTTGTTGTACCCAATCTTCTTTCCTCCACCTACTTACTATCCGATTCAGAAATAGAGCCTCAGAATTTTTTCTCACCAAAAGATCGCACGAGGTGGTCCAGCATATTTAGCTCAGTAAATTCATGAGGAACAGACAAGTCGTATTGGTTAAAATGGTTAAAAACGGTCGATTTTCCAATATTCTAATATTTTCCAATAGTGTGTCGCATTTAAGATGAAGACTCCCATATATATATATATATATATATATATATATATATATATATATATATATATATATATATATATATATATATATATATATATATATATATATATATATATATATATATATATATATATATATATATATATATATATATATATATATATATATATATATAAATATATTTAAGATGAAGACTGCCATATATATATATATATATATATATATATATATATATATATATATATATATATATATATATATATATATAGCAGGTGTCCCATTAAGGATGGATCGCGGCCCTATCTTGAAAACTATTTATCCCACAGCTTTGGGGAAAAAAAATTGTAATAAAAATGATCATGAGAAATTCACCAAAAATATTTTTAAGCTTCTAAAATGACCGCAAGAAGGCGTGACGAGCTAAACATTTTTAAAAATCTTTTTTTTGTGTATTTTCAAGTGTTAACCGAGGAAGAAAAATTCTCAGTTAGAATTAGCAAACTGTCTCCTACAACTCTGTTTTATGACATTTTGTCGTAATTTCACGAATAGAGGGGAGGGGGGGAGTTTTACCTATTGAGATAAAAAGTCGTCTAATGTCCGTTTGCCTTAACCGATTTTCCTCAATTTGGATTCATTTAAAAGGCAATTGCTGGGACAATATATATATATATATATATATATATATATATATATATATATATATATATATATATATATATATATATATATATATATATATATATATATATATATATTGATCCACAACTTCCAAATCCGTTCCTAAAATAGAAATCCTTTTGTCCTCAGCAAATTTATTGGACATAACTTGACTCTTCTTCTGGTTTAGTTTCAAGCCAAATGGTTCCCCAGCCCTTTGCAATTCTTGTACGTGTCTTTGTAGCTCATCTGGGTCTTGTGAAAGAAGAATGATATCATCTGCGAATCTAAGATGATTTAAGTACGCACCAATAATCCTTATTCCATAAAAGCCAAGTACAGTGGCATAGTGTATTCGTTTCTGTTTTTCTATGACCTGCTGTAGAACCTGGATATGATCCAATGTACTTACTGAATCCACTTCTGAATCCTGCTTGCTCCCTTGGATGTGCGTCATTAAGTTTTCTTAGTATTCTTTTGGATATTATCTTGGTGAAAACTTTGTACACCACTGATAGGAGGCTTATTGGGCAGTAGTTCTTTAAATCTTCCCGTGCTCCTTTCCTATGTAAAAGAATCACTTCTGCATTTTTCCATAAGCTGGGTCTTGTTGTTTAAGGGAGTTTGTGTATAATCTTGCCAGTGTTTTATGTAAGGTCCGACCACCAGCTTTTAACATATCCACCGTTATACTATCCTTTTTCTATTCTTTTCCCTTTTTCTATTCCCTTTTTCTATTCTATCCTTTATCTATTCCCACCTCAAGATCGTCAAGGTGGACTGTCGCTGTAGCTTCATCATATCTCATATCATATATCCTAGTAGGCTTACATAGGCTTTTTCTAGACCTTGATTAAACAATGCATCCATTATGACCCACTTTGAGATTGAATCAAATGCTTTTTCATAATCGATAAAAGCCAAGTACAGTGGCATGGTGTATTCGTTTCTGTTTTTCTATGACCTGATGTAGAACTTGGATATGATACAATGTACTGAATCCACTTCTGAATCCTGCTTGCTCCCTTGGATATGCGTCATTAAGTTTTCTTAGTATTCTTTTGGATATTATCTTGGTGAAAACTTTGTACACCACTGATAGGAAACTTGTTGGGCGGTAGTTCTTTAAATCTTCCCGTGCTCCTTCCTTATGTAAAATAATCACTTCTGCATTTTTCCATAAGCTGGGTACTTCTTGTTGTTTAAGGCAGTTTGTATATAATCTTGCCAGTGTTTTATGTAAAGTCCGACCACCAGCTTTTAACATATCCACCGTTACACTATCCTTTCCTGGAGCCTTGGCATTTTTCATCGAGTCTATAGCCTTTGTAACTTCCTCCACCAGGATATCCAGCATTTGTTCTTCAGTGGGCATTGCTGTTCTTGTCTGATTCTGGTCCTCATATAACTTTGAATAAAAGCTTCGGACAACCTCTAACATTTCCGTCCGGTTCCTGCATATTGTAACATCCTCACGCATTAAGGAAAACATTTGTGTCCTTTTCCCTCTCAGCTTTTGCTTAGCTTTGTTAATTCCCCTGTTTTCTTCCAGAGTTTTTTGCACTAGCTGCATGTTGAATCGGCGCGTTTCGTCTCGAATACGTTTTCTTATAGTTTTGCAAGGCTCAACGTACTCGACCCTGCCAAAAGGACTGTCTGCATTATTCATTGTCCGGCGTTTTTTCATTAAATTAATGGTCTCATTGGAAATTTTTGACTCAATGAAACATTTATCTTCTAGTGCTATTGAAGCCGCCGTTTTAAGCATATTGTTGGCGATTTCTTTATATTGGTCTGTAATTTCCATCTCTTCTGGGTCTTGTAACACAGCAAAGCGGTTCGACAAAGTAATTTCAAAATCTCTGCCCCTTTCCAGTAGCTTCCCGGAATCCACTTTGCTACCTTTTGATCTTATAATTTTTTCGCGTTCTTTTCGGAAGTTTATAGTAATCTTTGCTCGTACCATTCGGTGGTCATTTCCCACATTAAAATGGTTAAGGATAGTACAATTGCAAAATATTGCTTTATCGTTTGACATGATGTAATCAATTTCACTGGTGAGTCCAGATGGACTTTTCCATGTCCATTTTCTGTTGATCTTTTGCTTATAAAACGAATTCATAATATAGAGTTCTTGTCCTTCAGCAAAGTTAACCAGCCTGTCACCTCTATTGTCCCGCTCATCATTTTCATATGGGCCAGTTGCATTTTCATCAGTTCTTGCTTTTCCGATTCTGGCATTAAAGTCGCCCATCAGGATTTTATACCTACACATCTCTTTGTCTAAAGGTTGGGCCACATCATCATAAAATTCCTCAATTTCTTCATCTCTATAGCTTATAGTTGGTGCATAAGCTTGGACGATTTGAAGCTTAAACTTTTTATTCAGCTGAATGACGCATTGGGCTAATCGGTCAGATATGCTTTCATATTTAACTATACTGTCTTTCAACTTTCGATTGATGAGGAATCCAATTCCACCACATCGTCCATTCTCCGTACCTCGGGTGTAGTGTGACCAGTTGGTTCTAGTTTGATTAACACTTCACCCATTCTTCGTGTTTCACAGAATCCAATAATATCCCAGTGTATGTTGTCAAGTTCGATTAACAGTTCTTGCAGTCGGGTCTCCGTTTTCATAGTCCGTATATTAAGCGTAGCAATGTTAAAAGTCCAATGGCACCTTGATCTAACCCGGTAATTCTTAGCACCCTCTGCCTTGGGGCAGGTCTTCCCGCTGCCGTAAGTAGTTGCTCTTGGCCTCCGGGGAATGAGGGCCGTGCTTGAGGTTGTATCGTCATTCACATATTTCACATATTGAAATACTATGTTGAATGTATGGACCATAATCTACCACACTGGTCCAATGCGGGTTGGCAGATTTTGGATCATGTTAGTCTGAGGCCTCTGCCTTGACCTATCCGCTAGGGGTGATCCTCCCAGGAGCATAGACTCTAGACGGTATAGCTCAAAGCTTCATTGCCATACTCAAACCCTTTTACCACGTCAAGATCTGATCCACAAGGGATATATATATATATATATATATATATATATATATATATATATATATATATATATATATATATATATATATATATATATATATATATATATATACAACTACAGATGAATCTCTTTTCTACAAGTCACTAACAATATCCTCTCAGCATGGCTTCTCTAGAGAACACAGGAACAAATAGAACACAAAATTGGCGAGTACCGGGCAGGCTTTCGCCCTGGTCGTTCATGCACTGAACAAATATTTCACTTAAAAAACAATACTGAAATACAAAGCTATCAGGAACGTCCCGTTCATCTGCACGTTCGTGGACTTCAAGAAAGCATATGATTTCATCGACCGAAAATCTCTATTCAACATCCTAGAAGAACAAGGACTCGACCCCAAAACACTGCGATTGATAAAGCAGACACTGACTGATACAACCTCTAAAGTGAAATTTATGGGAGAAATTTCCAAACCCTTCCTGATTAAATCTGGAGTACACCAACGAGATGGGTTATCCCACTCCTCTTCAACCTGGTCCTGGATAGAGTCATAAGGGAATGGAAAAAAGAATTGAAAAATCAAGGACACTGGAAAACTATACGACTCGGATAATCCAGAAACAACATAAACAACAGAAACAACATAACCCACCAGAAACAACATAAACAACAGAAACAACATAGAAATATCATACCTGGCCTTCGCAGACGACCTAGCCATACTCGCAGACAATAAAAAAAGGGCAACCAAGCAGATCGAAATCCTCAAGCACTGTGCAGAGAAAGTCGGCCTACAAATCTCCTTTCAAAAAACCGAATTCTTCTGTTCAAAATTAGATTTTTAGTACAAAATTTGAACACCAAATACAGCAAAATAAATAACGTCACTCACTTCAAATATCCGGGCGAGATCCTCGAACCAACAGGAGGAGAGAAGATAGCACAGAAGACTCGATTACAGAAGATGAAAAGGGCATACGGCAAGACACACAATATCTACTATAAGAAATGCCTATCCACACATGCAAAAATAAAACCCTACAATACAGTAATCAAACCAGACGTACTATGCTCAAGCGAGACACTTACACTTCATACAAACAGCGGCATAGAAAACATACTAAAAGGAGAACGTAAAATTATGAGGAAAATTCTAGGCCCAAAACTGACAGAGGAAGGATACGGACTACATTCTCGAAAGGTCACAGAGAATCTCCAACGTAGCGGCGGACATAAGAAAAAGAAGGTTGAAATTCTATGGACATATTAGTAGATTCCCACCGACAAGATTCACCAACAGAATTCTTACATACATACAAACAGTCAAGTCAACAGTACCATTGATCACACAAGTCAGAGCTGATCTGGGAAAGGCACAAATGGGTCCGACAGAGATTGAGAATGGAAGAACGTACAGAAACAAAATACATATGTGGAACGTTGCATTAAAGAGCGAAGTTTCGAAGAGATTGGGAACAAAGTGGATGGAGGAGAGAAAGAGAATCCACGGAGAAAGGATGAAACAGGCGTGAAGGATCAGAAAGAACACTCGAAAATGAGTTAGAATGCTTTGCGTGATTCAACCGGGATATATATATATATATATATATATATATATATATATATATATATATATATATATATATATATATATATATATATATATATATATATATATATATATATAGGGTGTAAGGGAAAGTACTTTCGTAAATTTAACCAACGATTTTTCACATCATTTTAACCCTTGTACATGTACACACCCAACTTTTCCTCGTTGTTATACATCCAGGATACCCGGGTACCCATCACTAGTTTTTCTTAATTCTTGAGTTTGCATAAAGTTTCCATGAAAAAAGGTAGAAGTGGGAGCTGCACAGGTAGCGCGCGATCAGTTTTGCTCTTCGGCGGCCGTGAAATGTGGAAAAGTACTTAGCAACCTCTTTACTGCGCATCAATGGCTGTGAACAGATTTCATTCCATAATGCGATTTATTTGATTCGACGACGTCGATAGACACCAAACACAAGCCGTATAAAGACAAGTATAAAGCTGCTACTATACGTGGCATTTGGACAACGTTCAATTCAAATTTGAGTAATATGTACAAGCCGACAAGCAGAAAAGGATAAAGCTACTTCTATACGAATTATTTCAACAATATTCAATTCAAATTTGCGTAATATGTATAAGTGGACAGCAAATTTTCAGAGGTTACACAAAGTTTACGCAATATTAACCTTCGAAGCCAGCTAAGTACGGGATCAAAATTTGGTGGATTTGGGATGCCGAGAATGCATACCCTCTGTATAGGAAATAATCCTATAACAGAAAAAACTGAAAATGTTTGTTAAAAAAATCAAGTAGAGAACGTTTAAAAAAAAGAATGTGGCAGAAATATTACCGTGGATAATTATTTTATTACTTTACCTCTTGCTAAACACTTATTTGTCAAGGAAATTAACTATGATTGGCACTTTGAAAAAAAAACCTTACATTCCAAAACAAATGGTTCCCCTTAAATCTAGAGAAGAATATTCTATTCTCTTTGGTTTTCATGAACATGTTGCAATCTGCTAGTACATGCCAAAGAAAAACAAAGCTGTAATGTTACTATCGATAATGTACTCTGATACTGCTGTAAATGATGATGAAAAGAAAAAAGCTCACATGATCACATATTATAATAAATACAAAACTGGCGTAGATACAATGGATCAAATGGTAAGCGGATACACCACACATAGGCACACTGAGAGATGGCCTCTTGCTATGTTTTTCAATATGTTCGAAATAGGCGCTGTTGCTTCATATATAATTTATTACGAGAATAACAAAATGGTCCAAAAGCAAACTAATCAGGCACGTACTTTCTTGCGTCAAATGAGTGGAGAACTGGCACAACCTTCAATTGAAGATCGTTCTATGAATGGCAAATATGCGCAACTACAATACAAAAATTGCGATTGAGAGCTTGATCGGGCTACAACTTGCTCCTTGCACTGTCCACTCTGTCCACCTCCACTCGAGACAGTACTGGAACAGACACTGGTACTGGTTCTTAGAAAAAAATTACAAGTTCTTGTCATGTTTGTTACAAAGAAACGATCATAATACACAGGAAAACGAGAAAATGTTGTTCCGTTTGCGAAAAGCCTGTTTGCGAATAACTTTGTGTATCGATAATTAAATGCATTGATTGCACTAAATAAATGTAAATAAATTCAAGTTTACTTTTAATTATTTTAATTGTTTATTTATTAACCCCTCTTACCCCAATGAAATATTAATCAATGTTATTAATTAATTACTGAGTCAAAACATCATTTTACATCTAGTGGGCACCCGAGTGTGCCCGCTAAGCACATGAACTTTAATGTCATTTAATTTAGGTTCAAAACATTTGAAAAAAAATATCAGTCTGTTTTTAGCTTTTAAAAGAGTTAAATGATGGGATTTGAAGGCTCAGGTCGAGATTTCAAGTTTTATAAGCAAAAATATGACAAGGTGGGCAGCCAGGTCAAAGAAAAAAGTTTCTTACAATAAGAGTCTAAAACCCAAGGGTTCCCGAGAAAAAAAAATCCAAAGTTACTAAATCACCAGTCAAGAAGCTATGAAAATAATTAACGTTTTAGGCACATATGTAAAAAAGCCCATTTGGCAAATAATAATTTCTTATTATTTAACGAATAAACTAATAAATATTTTTTTAATTAAGAATTATACCCTACGTCAGCCCTGAAGGATGTAGCCACGTCGCAATATTGCCATAACAAAGATTGTTGAAAAACCACTTTTAGATCGGCAAATAGTTCCTCATAGACTTTTCGATAGGAATAGTGTGGTTCCAAAATCTCAAGAATGTGAGTGGCAGCTAGAAACCGGTCCTAAAGTCGAAGAACAAATTTTACATTTTGTTAATGAGGATTTTACTAGAAGTACTCCAAGTGTTGCTCAACAAGCTGCAGTTTCCCATTGGATTGTACGTAGATTTCTAAAAGAGCCATTACTCTTACTCTTATCATATCACAAAAGATACAATTACCTTTACCCGGTAATTTTTCACACAAGCAGAAATATTGTGAATGGTTTATTGACTAAAACCAAAGGAATCTAAATATTTCTTCAATATTTTATCGAGAATAATGTGTAAGTTTTCGTTTTTTTGTAACAATATAAACCAAATGTATGCTCAAAACGGATGTAATAAATGAATGATAAGAATATATGTGGAAGAAACTACTTCAACTTTGTTTGATATTGCAATATAGTACTTCCATAAGTACTTTCCCTTACACCTTTCCACACAATTCAAATTTTTGATATTAAATGTTTGTTTTAGACCATCTTATGAACTTTGGTTGATGTTCATTTATGTCAAAAAAAAATGTATTGTTAAAACATTTCTCATATTGAAGTATATCATTTTGGGGAAATATAAAGAATACCGCGAAGTTTTCCGATTTCAGATTCAGGGTCATCTTTTATAAACTAATATATAATAGTTCTGTATAAACTTTCAAATCTTTGTAAATATTCCAATACTTCGAACCACTGACATACTTATCCTTTTTTTGTTAAGTTAATTTCGAATCTCTTGAGTTTGAAATATCGTTAAGGTCAGAGCTCTGGGATATTCTTCAAATTGTAGGTCAATAAACTTGCCAAAAAAAATTGCGGGCCTTGGCACTCTATTCAGTTTAACCGGATCCAAACTAGACCAATACGTTTGAATATGTAATGAATAACTTTTGGTACGAGCGATTGAAATGTGCGATAAACCTGCCAGGACGGTTAGTTTACAACAACATTATTTGTTGTTTTTTTTTCTTTTTATTAAATTTAATGTGTTAAAATAACGTGGTTTATTAAAATTGTACTAAAAACTAACATATTAAATAATTGAATTTGTAATAATATAAACTTATTTATTGAGAATTGTTTACTATATATGTATTAAAGTTGACATGTTATACATACGCCAGAAGGTATTGCATGCTATCGCTGTGAACAGGCACAGTGTTCTATCTAACATTTGATTATGTTTTTTTTGGTTTTCAAGATACATTTTAGATCTACAAAAATTAACTTTTATTCAAAACAATTTTTTTTAGAAATACAGTAATATTAAATTATTTGTAAAAAATATCAAAGCATAACGCAAAAATAGGTCATGAACATTTAAAAAAAGTATCTCCATAATCAATTATTTGCTTAATAACTTGTAGGATTGCCTTTGTTTCTAATTATTTCTTATAAAAGCACATGTATCTCTCCTGCTAGTTTTTTTTGTCGTTCAGGTTAAATTTTAGCCCATTATTTTTTAACACGGGTTCTCGACATTTTATGGTAACACCTTTTTTTCTAATATAACGACTCACCTTGTCCCACAGGTGCTCAATGAGATTGATAGTTGGTGATTGAAATGGAGTCTTTAGGCTCCGAGGTGTATGAAAGAGGAGCCATTCTTGAATTTTTGCTTGGAGTCGTTGTCCTTTTAAATTTCTTTTTAAAATATCAATATACATAACTTTCTCAATTATGCCATTGTTTTTTTCTAATTGACCCACTCCCGCGGTACTCATGCATCTCCAGGCCATGATTCCACCCTGCCATGCTTTACCGTGGTTCTAATATTTGTTTAATTTGAAAGCCTCATTTTTACTGTGAAACTTTTTGCCTCCTAGCTAAGCCGAAGACATTTTATTAGGACTCGTTTGAAAAAAAATCTTTCCCAGAACGACTGAGGCTTAGAAACAAATTCTTTAGTCAAGTCCATAGGATGCTTACGGTTCACTTGGCTTATGAAGGGCTTTTTACGAGCAACACGGTCGAAATATTCACATTCACCTAACTTTTTTCGATCTATCTGAGGTGGATAACTTATATCGTGATTTTATAAACATTTAATAGCAATAGAATAGTACTTAAATTTGTTTTCAGTGCTAGTGTTAATAGACATTATGATAAGTAATGTCTGAATGATTGTGGCGTGTTCATATTTTTTTTCCCTTTATTTATGTTTTTCGCCACTATCTAAAACTCAAAAAATATCAAAAATACCTGTTAAGTAAAGAAAGCATTACTGGATAAAAATAAAAAAACAAACGGAGACAAATTTCGCAGTAATTCTTTTTGTAATAAATTTACCTAACGAACAAAATTTTAAAGATATAAAAATGTTATAAAAAATGTACAAACTTTTAACGTTTCGGAGGGTCTTCTCTCCCCGTTTTGAAAACTAAACTAAAAAATAAATTATATTAATTTGTAATATATAAAGTAACGAGTGAAAGAAAATATATTTTTTGTGTATGTCAACGATACTTACATTATAGTTATTTAATTATTATTAATTAATTAATTATTGTTGTCAATGTAAGTATCGTTGACATACACAAAAAAATATATTTACTTTCACTCGTTACTTTATATATTACAAATTAATATAATTTATTTTTGAAAACGGGGGGAAAGAACCCTCCACGTTGACGTTAAAAGTTTGTAAAATTTTTTTATAAAATTTTATATCATTAAAAATTTTGTTCATTAGGCAAATTTATTACAAAAAAGAATCACTGAAATTTGTCTCTGTTTGGTTTTTTGTTTTTACCCAGTGATTCTTTCTTTACATACGAACAGGTATTTTTGATATTTTTTGAGTTTTAGATAGTGGCGAAAAATCCAAATAAAGGAAAAACAAATAGACATTATGATGCAGTGTATTTAGGAAATATAGGATACAGTTCAATCTAATGTGGCGAAAACATTAGAACGAGAGCACTACTCTATTATGCATTTTTATGGTAATTAAGTTGGCTTACTTAAATTAAAGTAACTATTTACCGATGATGCCCAGTAGTGCCTGACTATTTTTAATTATTTTTTTAATTAAATAAGCAAAGATTAATATCTAAAAATTTTCACTATATATAAAATTGTATGTATAACAACTGTTTCGACACACAGTGCATTTTTCAAATACCAACTATATACTATACTAAAAAAATTTGTTTAGTATAGTTTTTTTTAGTATTGTTTGTATTTGAAAAATGCACTGTGTGTCAAAACAATTGTTATACATACAATTTTAAATATAGAAGACATTTTTAGTTATTAATATTTGCTTATTTATTTAAAATGAATTTCCATCAAGTATCGGCTACCTCACTTGAATTTTTTAATGCTAGTAGTTCTTTGCTCAAAAATAAATATACAGAAAGACGAAAAATGGTCAGTCTTTATAAAATACAGCATACATAAGCGATCCACTTTCTAAATAATATACTATTGTATGTAGGATTGATATGGATTTTGAGAATGAGAGGCTATTAGATGTTATTAGATATTGAGATAGAGATTAATTCTTCTATTGGAACCTTCGGTAAGAAATACTAAACTCGAAGAGTTTATTTAACTTTACTTAACTCCTCACTTAAACTTTATTTTACTCCTCGATGCGCGTTTCGCTAACCATGTTAGCACCATCAGTAAATGATTCAATCTAATTCTATATCAAAAACTATCTTCTACTTATATGACAAGCGTATCTAATGAAGTTAACCAACCGTTACATTAAGAATACGAAAATTTAGCTGGATGGAATAGGTATCCTGTTATATGTGTTATAGGTATAAGTATAGCGTGTTATAGGTATATCCTGTTTCATGATTTCTTTAAATTTCTCTATTTCAATGTTCTTATATGCATCCAAAGCCTTATTTACACTTTTAATTAGTCTTTTTTTAAGTTATTAATATTTATATTACAATCATGCTCTCTCATATCTACTGTGGGAAAATGCTCTTTATATTTAGTTAATATGGATGAAAATATCGATCACAATCTTGACAAGTAATTTCGGAAATCCCCAAGGTTTGTATACAACTTTAATGTCCACATTTTTGAAAATCTTGTCTAACCTTCGTGTTAATTGGGCATCAAACGATATTACCATGAATTTGTTGTTTTCTTTTCTTTTACAGTAGTCAATGATGACGGCAGTATCTTCTGATGATGCTAACGTAGTTAGCAAAACGCACACCGAGAAGCTAAATAAATTGACTAGGTATTTAGTAATAAGTCTCTTCAAGTTTATTGAGACAGAGATTAAAACTCAGTTAGTTTATTAGCTTATCAATATCGATATCGATATTGTGGCGAGCTGTGGTTTTAATCAAAGAAAACAAAAAATAAAAGAACAAGTGCCAATATACGTTAAATGTCTATTACCCAGGCCAACAGTTGTTTTGGTGCCGGGGTATTTGGAGCTGATTTTAAACGAATTTGATGCCCTGAATTCAAATATGACATTAATTTTTCCTAGGAGCTCAAATTTTTAAGAGATAACATTTTACTGAAATATACATTACACTATTTTAGGTTAAATCCATTGATCAAATAAAAAAACTAAACACGACATTTTTATTATTAAATCATACAAATATTATTATATACAAAGATAGAGAAAAAAATCATTAATTCACTGAACATTTCAGAAGCTTCTTTTTCGTGACATTCTTGAATGTGTTTTGGAACAGTCCCTTTATAAACTTCAGCAGTAATCTGCCATGCGTATCCCATCTTCCTTCGTAGCGGTCCTCCATAGTTTTAATATCCTGGTGAAATTTGTCACTATGTTTCTTACTGATGTCTCCTAAATTTTGCGGAAAATGGAGTCTAAATTGGCTGAGTAAATAGTGCACCTTAATGCTCACGTTATACCCAAGGGATCTGAAACTGTTAAGCATCTTGTTTACCTGTTCAACATAGTTTTCAGCTTTGCGTTTGCCTAGAAAATGCCCTACAACTGCAACAAATGAAGTCCAGGCTTTTCGCTGGACCCCATTCATCGAATTTACAAAGGCAGGATCCATAATGAGTTAACTTATTTGTGGGCCGTTAAATATTCCTGCTTTAATTTTTTCTGTACTCAATTGAGGTATTTTTTCCCTATATATGCAGAACATGATCCATTCTTATCAAGAGCCTTTACAAACTGCTTTATTAGGCCCAGCTTGATATGTAATATAAGAAAGATAATTTTTTCTAGTCCGACTATGGGGTCGTTGATGACATTCTTTTCCTCAGCGTCCACGTTTTCTCTCTTCGGCCACTCTTTTCTAACTTTCTAACCCAGTGGTGTGTTTTGTATCTGTTATACCAAAGGCACAAGAAGTAAGGATATTTAGTGTGCATTTTGTGGTTTTTCACCAATACCAGAATGTACTGATGAATTGAAAATAACATCGATAGATAAGTGGATGCATCTAAAAAAATAGAGTAGAGAGGCTAAAATCCTCGGCACCAAAAAAAATTTTTGTCTTGTAGGCTTGTGATATTAAACTTAAAAACTTGTTTTCTATTTAAAAAAGGCCGTGTTTGAAAAACTCAATAGTTACAACACTACCGTAATTCTTAGATAACTTGAAATTAATATTAGGTCAATTTAAAAATCCATGCTCATTTTGTGTTTTAAGTTCTTAAACTAGCACGTCTGATACAAAACAAAGAAATTTCAAGGTTACACGGGTCTAGATGAATTTGAATATTTGCCAAATTCAGTATTAGAATGCGTCTTAAAAATTGTATAAGTATGTTTTTAAATATTTATGAGGGGTCTATCGGTTTGAATCGGTTTAAAAAAATTACTTTTTATTATGTTGTGAAGACTTTTTCGTATGCTACTAAATTTAGTAATATTCTAGTCATTTTGTTAAAAGTGCTTAAATGTTACGAGTTCGTGCACCACGTAGTTTCAGATAATTATCCTAATTTGAAAAGAAACAAGGTGTTGGAATGAAAGAAGCAGGAATACGTTTTCGAAAAATAACGAGACGATTGGACGTTGACTTAGATAGATATTGGATCTACGGACCTGATAAATGACATAATAGACTTCCTGTTGTACGAAATTGACATGAAAATATCAAGCTTGAAATAATAAGCTTGTTATGAAACTGAAATAGTGTATCCTATCGTTCGGTCGTAGTTGCAATCTCGTCCGTTTCTCATCTTTTAACAAGGTATGGCTAGACCGCATCCCTCTCGTCAAATAGTACAGTTTTTATCTCGGATAGAACATTTCTGGAATAGCATTGGTTAAATTCTTGACGACTGACTCAGACATTTAATTGGGTTCATGCTTTGCAGAGTGAAAATGTTGTAATTACCATGGTACAACCACTTATTGTTATTTGTTATTTTTTTTGTACTAAATATAAGTAAAATGTCTATATTTCTTCATCATTGTCTAATTTATATACGTTAAAAGGTTAAGGATTGTGTTTAGAGACGCATCTGCAACTACAAGGCTATTTAGCAGCTAAACCTACAGCTTAACGTGGGTTCCGAACCATGGTCATAACCACCGTCCCGTCGAACCACGACAACTCAGGCCAGCACCCACCTCAGGCTATCAACCCTTGGTTATGTGCTTACCCTTAGGTCTATCAGGAAGCCTACGAACTGGCGAGTGACCTACGTAGAACACCTCTGAGAAGGCATCCTGCCTTACTTAGCCTTTAACTGGCATGACTGAGGGGTAATTCGTTGTCGGATTTTACGGACGGTCGGATAATCGGTCGGATTTTACACTCTTGCCTAGAAACAATCACAGACATTTAAGTGTAGATATGTATGTGTGTGTTATGTAAGTATATATATATATATATATATATATATATATATATATATATATATATATATATTATATATATATATATATATATATATATATATATATATATATATATATATATATATATACATTTCATTTAATAAAACAATTAATCACGTGTTTCTTAATGTAAAATGAATCGTTTAAAACCTGTAATTTTGTAATGCTGTAAAAAATTAATGTTAGGAATTTCAACTCTGATAATAAACGACATTAATATGTAAGTTTTTCTGTTTTGTAAAAAATTATGAACCAAATATATGCTGAAACGATTTTGAAAATAATTGTGAAAGAAATTGTGACCGGTCGATAAGAGACAGATAGGAGTTAATAAACATGGGACGTTACACGATACAGCAATGTGTCCTTATTGTTAAACATGATTATCAAAATGGTTAAATTTGGTTGTTATAATTCGTAAAGTGCGTCTGATTTTCGGTAGAAATAATGTTCTAAATGTATCAACTGTAAAAAGAATCACTGAAAAATTCGAAGTACTGGTTCAGTTATTAATGTGAATAACCCGCTACGAGTTAGCTCGCTCACTATAATTCGTGAGAGTGCAACCGAGAGTCCAGGGTACTCGATTCGTCTTGGTGCATAAGAATTGGATATTTCAACACCCACTCTTCACCCTATTCTCAGTAAAGATTTGCATGCTTACAAAGTCCAAAGTATAATGCAACAACTTCTTCCAACAGGCCCTGCACAGGAAAGAGAATTTACCAATTAGATCATTGAACAACAAGAAGTGAGCGCCAATTTTGTGGACAAAATCGTTTCATCTTCAGCGACGAGGCGTCTAATTCGGAATTCAAAAACTTTTTGAGCGTTATGACAAATGTTTGAACAAAGACGGAAATTAGGTAGAAAAGTAAATAAAAGTATGTAGAATATGGAAAAAATATATTTTAATGATGGCCATAGAATTTTTCTTTTTACTAAAAAACGGACCTTGTCCAAAAGTTTGAAATATTTGCAAATAGGATATTTACACCTAAGATATTCTAAAAATTATGATGGATATTTATTTTTGGCCATTTTTAAATGAAAATAATACAAGCATTGTTTTGTTGATAATATAGATTTTTCGATTTTTGCCCATTCCATTGATACTGGTATTTATACATTATTTAAGTTCTTTTTTAATTTTCAATCAATCCATTTAAAAATGCCTAGAAACACTTATATCATTTTAACAGATCAAGAGTAATTGCTTTGTTACAACAGTGCTTTAATCAAATGTAAACAATCAATTATAGGTGTTTCCCAAAGTGTTGTATCGAAAATTCTAAGAAACAAATAATTAACGTAAATGATCGCTCCAGAAGTGATAGAAAATGTTGTAAAACAGTTGCACAAGACCTGCAGATATCAATGATAGCTCGAAGAAATCGTCTGGAATTTACAAGTGAGACGAGAATTGGCTTGTTTTCTGATTCACGAAGAACATTAGTTTGGAGAACTCCAGGTCGATAAGCCCCAACTAGAAACAGTTCAAGCACGTATCCCATTTGAAGGTGGGAACGTGATGTTTCCGGGTGGTATTATGAGGGGTACACGGACACCTCTACTGGTCCTGGAGGGAAGAGTCACTGGTGCTGTGTACTTCGAGAAAGTTTTAAATCCTATTGTGTGTCGGTTCCGAGGAGCAGTGGGCGACGGTTTTGTTTTCATGGATGAGAACGCACCTCCTCATTGAACAGCAGCAGTACAAAATTTTCTTGAAGAGGAGGGAATCAAGTTAGGGTGGCCAACAAATTCCCATGGCATAAATGTCATTAAACATGCTTGGGATATTCTGAAAACACTCATCAAGAAATGAAACAACGAAACTCCTCTTACACTGCGAGAACTAAAAGATGCTGCCCGTGATCAAAGTGATCATTTAATCGACAACATGCTAAATCGCCTACAGTCATGCATACAGACCCATTGAGGAACTACTACTTATTAGTTTTATTGAATGTTGTTTTTTTTATGTTTAAATAACTTTCGAAGGTAATTGGTATATTGTGACTTTTTGACTGCAAAATAATAAATCAATTTTACACACATTAGTCATTTGGCGTCAAGTTTTATTTCGTACCAGTAAGAGTTGTAATGAAATGATGATTACGTAAATGAGTAAAAGAAGAACTTAATATCAATAAAAAATGTGAAATGTTTGAATATTCCAAACTTTTGAACATTTTCAGGCTTGAATACATGTTCTGGTGTACCTCAAGGATCCGTATTGGGTCCGTTGCTTTTCCTAATGCATACCTTCGATTTACAGGTAGTTACTGTAAATTGTAAATCCACATTTCTTGCGGATGATCCACAGCTGTACAAAGATATCGTGTGCGATGATTATGAACGTGCAGCCAAGACGATTAATGAAGATCTTTGCAACATTTCTGCATTCTCTGCAAGTCATTACCTATATTTGAACCCTACCAAATCAAAAGCTATAATTTTTAGCTCAAATAAGAAAAGGCAGTTTCTATATTCTCAAATAAATCTGTACATTAATCAGCAAAAAATCCAAATTGTAAATTACGCAAAAGTTTTGGGTATATTTGTTGACGAAAGGTTACGCTTTTGTGAACATATAACTTATTTGACAAGACAAAGTTATGCTAGCCTAAAACTTGTATACCCTGCAAGAGATATACTATCCTTTAACATGAAAAAAACGTTCTGTGAAAGTCTTATAATGTCGAAATTACGTTACTGTATCACTGTGTATTTTTTTTTTGCTTAGATATCGTAACCCGCTACGTCTCCAGAAGATACAAACTTCTTGTGGTTTGCATGTGGTTTGCGCAAGTACGATCATGTTTCAAAAAAAAAAACTAATTTGGGGTGGTTAAAAATGAACTCTTTATTTAAATATTGCTTACTATCAAGCATTGAACGCTTAATGTTTACGTCCTCTCCACTTTTCCTTTGGAATAAATTGGATTTTCGACGAATTATTCATGATTCATACCTTCGTCACAGTGCCCTTCTTATTATGCCACGTTATAGCACAGCCATGCTTCATCATTCTTTCAGCTACAATGCTGCTAAAATCTTTAACTCTCTAACTCTGTAGAGATATGGGATGTCATTTAATGTTCTACAGAAAGCACATCAGATTTAAATTTAAAAAATATCTGCTATCAGCTCACAGATAGAGCTTTGTATGTTATTTTATGATTATCTTAATATTTCATTGATGAATCTTAGTTATTTTCCTTTATTTCATTGTTTTGTAATTTTGAATATGGGCTGAGCTATTATTTGTTATTACTTGTTTTTGTTTGTGAGTTATATTTTCGCACAAATACGTTGTTGTTATTTGAATTTTTATCTGTGGAATGTTAGTTTATGTTTATATACTTCATTTAAGTCTCATACTATATACTGTAATTGGTTTTTGATACGGATTGAGTATGAGCAAGACTTCGCCTTTTCCATTGACATTTAATGAATTAATAAAGACATATATATATATATATATATATATATATATATATATATATATATATATATATATATATATATATATATATATATATATATATATGTATATATGTTTATATTAGCTTTATGAATATGGTATAATTTGTTTAATCTGCATTCATATCCGGGTTTGTAAAGGAAAACATTAAAAATAAGCTATATTTGGATGGATATGACGAATTCAATTCGAAAATAATGGTTTATTCCTTTGAAAGTATTTAATGTTTATGGACTGAAATTGTTCCTAGAGACTGTTTTATTCATATATATTTTAGTGATATATATATTTTAAGAAAATGTTACAGTTCAACTGTAAGTTCAAACCACCATTCTATTTACGGTGCTTGTTACAAATAAATCCCTATTATCTAGTTAAATTTTAGTATTGAATGAATAATACAATGAGTAATTTTATTTAAATGCTTTATAGTAACAGATCAAATTGATAAATTACTGTTACTTTCATTTCGTTTTATCAAGTTATATTTTGAAAAAAATTATTGAAAACGTTTAATTTTTGTCTCGCCTGTAAATCTACGAAAGTTACACAGGTATAACACAGGGCAAAAATAAAAATTGTCTCTTTTTTAGCAATCAAAGTGGAAGGCGCGGGTCACAACCGTTTTTTCCATGGAATTGTTTCGTTGATGTTTTATTCCGGATGTAAAAAGATTTGTAAAAAGAAGGATTATTATTTCCTTTTAAGTTTTATAGGATAACTGATAGCGCTCAGATACTTGATTAAAGTGTCATTAAATGTATGCTAGACAGGTATATATATATATATATATATATATATATATATATATATATATATATATATATATATATATATATATATATATATATAAAAACAAGTGAAATTGACTAGATGATATTAAGTGATAAAACAATATGGGGCAATTATTCTGTCCTTAAAAATTTCAACGTTAGAGGTGAAATCGCGGCAAAACCCTGGCAATCTTCTTCACCAGAAGGCAACCAGTAATCAGACAGTCTATCCATATCCACGGATTCCCAATTAAGGGGGCCAAGTCGGCACACTACCTGGGCCTTGAATATGACAAGGCCCTGACGTGGGTGTCGCATCTTAAGAAGGCAAGCGGGAAAGAACGAGGCATGCTCCATCTGCTTTATCCCCTCATTAATAGAAGAAGTAAGTTTTTGCTGGATAACCAACTAATCCTGTATAAATCCATGGTCCGATCAGCCCTTACTTACGATAATCAGGCCTGCTTCCCATTACTTCCAACCACTTCCATTGCAAGACTTCAGTCTTTTCAATCACGTGCGCTTCGCACAATAATCAATGCCCCATGCTTTGTAAGGAATGCGCAAATCCGTCGGGAGACTGACATACCAGAGATTCAGACGTTCCTGTCCAGACTACTGGACAAAATCCTAGCGACGGCGTCCTTATCGGACAATCCGATAATCAGAGCTACGGCAGCTTCCATGCCGGCCGTATGACCATCCTCTTCGGCCATCACAACCCTGCCTAAAGGACGGCAACTAAAACCCTCCTTCGGGTAAATTTAACAATCAGGAAAGAAGTAGTAGTGACCATTGAATACTCAGAATTAAACTGTCGAATAGAAAGTGAAAGAATGTTAAGGTCGAAGAAGGGCCAAGTGAATTCTGTGTAGCCGCTTCAGTGGGGCTATTTTAAGACTATTTTGTTGAGCCACTTTGAGGTGCTTCAAGACCTGGAGTCTGTTGAAAAAAAGTTGAAAGAAAAAGAAAGAGTTTATTGCGTATGAAGAAATCATCAATAATCTGCTCAAAATGGTTTGGTTCAATAGCACCGGCAGAAAAATATTTTAAACAGCCAAAAGTCTCCAATGGCACCATTGTTTTAATGGAAAAAACTATGAAGAACGCAGGGTGTCTTTTTGGCAGGGTACGCGCCAATTCAATATGTAGCTAGTGCAAGAAACAGTGGAAGAAAACAGGAGAATAAACAAAGTTAAACATAAGCTGAGAAATAAAAGGACGCAAATTTTTCCTTACTGTGGGAGGATGGCACCGTGTGTAGGGCGCGTACAGAAATGATAGAGGTTATCAGAAGATTTTATTCAAAGTTATATGAAGATCAAAACCAGTCCAAGAGAGCAATAAACGCGGAGGAGCAAATGCCAGATATCTTAATGGAATAATTGACAAATACTATAGAATCGATGAAAATGGTAGGGTTTCCAGAACAAGCCAGTATAGCGGCTGAAATGCTTAAAGCTGGTGGTCAGACTTTATATAAAATACTGGCAAAATTGTACTCAAAATGCCTCAAATAACAAAAAAATGCCCAACTTACGGAAAAATGCTGAAGTGATTCTTCCACTTAAGAAAGGAGAACAGAAAGAACATAATTCTCCTATCAGTAATGTACAAAGTTTTCACTAATAGCTAAAATAACATTAAGAACACCGATTGGCGCACAACTAAAAGAGCATGAAGGATTCAGAAGTGGATTCAGTACAATGGATCACATCCAGGTTGTTTAACAGGACATAGAACGACACAATTAATACACCATGTCACTTACTTGACTTTTATTGACTATGAAAATGGATGCAATTTAATTTCAAAGCAAGCCATAATGGATGTATTGCTTATCCAAGGGTTAGACAGAGCCTACGCGAATCTACTGGCGCCCATGTATGATGAAGCTACAGCGACCGTTCATATAGATGATCTTGAAGTTAAAATCATTGTAAAACGAGGTTTGGCATCATGACTCAATATGTTCTTTGTGCTTCTGTTCTCTACCTGTATTGATGAGGTATTCCGTAATCTGGATTGGTAACAGGTATGAAATAAAGATCAATGATGCATACTTAAGCCATCTTCGATTCGTTTCTCTCAATACTTTTCTCCTGTCACAAAACCCAGAGGAGCTACAAAAGCACATATAGGAGCTGCAAAGGGCGAAAGAACCAACTAGAATAAATCTGAAAAAGGGTCAGATCATGCTCAATGAATTTACCGAGGAAAGAAGAATTTCTGTTTTTGGGGAGGGATTTGGATATTGTGGGTCATTACATATATCTTGGGCAGAGGATTTTAATGGAGGGTGGTACTGCCCGCGAGGCGAAACGGGGTGTGAACGATATGTTTAACTGTCAGGCTAAACATGGTGTTTATCAACAAACCTCTACTTTGTCTGAAGGGAAAATCTTTGATCAGTGCGTACTGCCCGTTATGACATACGAAAGTAAAACATAGATGTTCGCATCATAGTCATTTCAAAAACTTCGGATAGTTCAGATATGATTAGAAAGATGTGTGCTTGGCATTATAAGGTAAGACACAAAGACATGCACATGGATTAGGGAACAAAGAAAGTATGTGACTTCAAACAGGTGTACGTCCACGTTCAAAGAACAGTACTATATTAGACTATGCAGGACATACCAGCTTATTAAACTAACCCGAATGACGGAACTCGAAGATAGTTCTGTTTAATATTAGTATTGAATAAAGTCATCAGCGAAACAGACATAGACGCAAATGGAACAGTAATAAATAAAGAAAAACAGATATCCCATAAAACAAAAAAAAACAGATAAGACGGGTATACAGATGACATAATTATATTATCACGATCGAAACGATCATTAAGAGAGACTTATGATGAAAGAAAGGTGAAACCCACAATGTCTAGGAATGCATAGAAAAACAATACAAGAAAAAACAAAGGTGATGGAAAAAAAGAACTAATCCAAGAAAAGACCTTAACTGGATAATTGGGTATGATAACATTGAAGTCGTGAAGGGATTTACTTATCTGGGGAGCAAATTAGACCCAAAATAATATCACATGAGATTTCAGAAATTTTGTTATGTAAAAGAACAAACCTACTTACTCCTAGCAATCTGTTGTAAGATCTAAGCTTATACGAAAGATCATAAAAGTTAAGATCTATGAAACACTCATTCGACCAGTCATACCTTATGGGTGGGAGGTGTGGACCATCACAAAAAAAAACAAAAGAAATGCTTGTAGTATTTGAAAGAAGAGTACTCGGAAGATTATTTTTGTTGTGAATGATGAAAATCGAAATTGGAGAAACCGGTATAACTTTGAACTCAAGCAATTATATATTGATGTGGATATTTATAGTCTGTGTGAGCGTTCAGCGTCTCAGATGGACGAGACAGACTGCGGGAAGGTCAGAAAGTCGAATATCAAGAACTACTACATTCAAGAAAGTTATCAGATAATATTATGATCTAGATATTTTAAAGCGTCTTTAAAGTGGGATTTTACTGCACCAGATTACATTTTTGCGTAAAAGCAACTTCGTTGACCCAAATGTACATATCTTTAGAGTAGAATGTAATGTGTAATTATTTTTTTATGTCGGAATCTTTAAATTCCCGAATGAAAACGAATGAAAACAACTCGATGTTTCCGAGATTTGTTAACACAGTTCAGGACCAATTGCAAACACACACATGTAAGAAATACTTTGAAATGTTTTTTATTTGTTCTAAACATTGTACAGAAAATAATAATTTCGAATAAATAATAACATTTAACACAATAATAAGTCCCCAGTCTGACGTATAGGTGGTGTTACGTACAAAAAATCCTTACCAGTGGTCGATTGTGCACATCTTCAAGCATCATGTGTTCATCATGACAATCTGCCGATTAGTTTCTGAGTTGTTGTACTTTAAGAGATGCTACTTTTGTTATTTTCAAAACAATAAAAAAAATGAACTTCGTGTGTACAAGCACCGATAATGCTGAACTCTCTGGCTGTCCAAATGAAGTGGTTACACCAGACAACATCAGAAACATTCACAAAATTATTTCGCAAAACCGTAAAGTCAAGCTGCAAGAGAGCTGATATCATGAAGATATCGAAAGAAAATATTTACCCCATTTTCCATGAATATTTGGGAATGGGTAAATTGCTATCGAAATGGGTACCGCGATGGCTCACATCTGACCAAAAACAACAACGATATATGATTAAAATAGATTTTTCCATTCAGTATGCGACAACGAATGAAAGATAGATTCATCCCTACACTTCGGCAGTCAGTTGGGTGAACAACAGCTGGTGAAAACCGTCCAAAGCGACCAAAAATACAACCATCGGCAGGCAAAATTTTGACCTCTTTCTTTTGGGATACGCATGGGATATTGTTCATCGATTGTCTCAAGAAAAGTAAAACCATCAATAGCGAATATTATATAGCGTTATTGGCACATTTAAAAAACGAGATCGCAAAAAAGGCCCCAAATAAACAAAAAAAAGAGCTGTTTCACCAAGACAATGCATCGTGTCACAAATCGTTAGTAACGATGGCTAAATTGCATGAATTGCTTCCTCGTCCACCGTATTCTCCAGATCTGGCCCCCAATGACTATTTTCTGTTCTTATATCTTATTAAAATTCTCGCTGGAAAGTAATTTCCCTCCAGTGAAGAGCTAATTGCCGAAATTGAAGGATATTTTGCAGGTAAAAATAAATCGTTCTATAAAAAGGTGTAGAAATATTAGAAAAGCATTGGAATAATTGTATTACTTTTCAAGGGGAATATATTTTTCAGACCGAGGATGTATTGACCGATGTGTTATAAACGTATGGCTTAGAGTATTTAATTAACTGTAATAATGTTATCTGCCTTTTCTACATAATTTCAACTTATAGCTAAATAATATTTATATATTATAAAATTAAACTTGCACTTCTAATATATTTTGGAATATACTGCTGATATTAATTTTAAATTGATGCTTTTAATTCATCTTACATTTTTTAGAACACTACGTATACCATAAATTATTAAACACATGATAGGATAAGTACTGACAGTTTTAAATACAAAGTTTATTAGTTCACCTTGATATCGTCATAGTTAAATTATTATAAAATATGTAACAATAACTAGAAAATAAAATATTTAGTTTTATTAATGCTACACTGGAGTTATTAACTTACCGTTACTCTAAACATAGTGAGTACTTCAAAATATCCTTTAACTGAATCATTTACAATTACACAAGGGGGTGAAGAGACGTTCCTTAAAGCTCTCATCGAAATCAAAGCTACAAGTCCTACTGAAGTTGTGACCATTACGCTCTTAAAATCAGTCTTCGTATGAACCGTTAATATATCCCATGGACCTCTCCATCCATTGACGCAAGTAAACGCGAAACACATTGTATACAACCGACTCACTATATAAAACAAGATTCTACTCTTATCAGGGTGGAAATTATTTTCCAACACTTTTTGAAATAGGAGGAAGAACAGATGTCCGCAAACGCCTACCGAAGTCGATATAACCGCGCTCAACAGCTGATCGTTTGGTGAGACGTAGATGTCCATCAGCGTCCACACGCTTCTCCAATAACTGACCACACATGGACACACAATCAGAGCAGAAAACAAGAGATCTAAAACGGTGATCAAGGTGTAATATGTAGTACCGTTGCCTTGGAAGGTGTCGGGCAAGCCGACGGTACTGCCTCGCATGTTGAACAGATGGATTCAGACGTCGTAACTAAATCCGCTCATCATCGAAATGGTGGCAGGTGCGCGCCGATGAACTCAAAGGATTCCTTTTGAGCACTAAATAAAATTTATTGGTGATAAGAGCGAACGGACGATGGTCGGTGGGGACTGTTGATCACGTGATCGATTTATTAAATTTGTACCGCGCGTTCTCCAGGCCGGCAGCGGGCTGACGACACCAGAACGCATCGATTTTGATTTATTTAATTTTAGGGTCGACGTATGGGGAATGATTTGTGAGATTATATTCTTGGGAAACCACCAATACAACGAAGGATTTTCCTTATATCATATGACATGGAAAAAGTTTTTTAACCGCTTGTAAATATAACAATGAAGAGTTGTATCGAGTATTCTGTATTCTGATTAGCATTTATGACGTGCTGATTTTTTAAACTGTCCGGTCACATTCGTTCATAAAAAGATTCGTTGAATAAAAGAACAAGATACATGAAACGCATTTATATATCCAATAAAATAAGAAGGGCGAAGCCTTATTAATATATTTTATTTAAAAGCATTTTTACGTTGTTTCTAAGACAAATTAATTTTAAAGAATGAATTTACCTCCCTACATGGTATTAATTTGAATATAAACAATTATTTTATTTATAATACGTTGATGAGATATTTTTTTTTTTTAAATTACGTGGTCAAAAAATAAGAGTAATTTTTATTACAAATCATAAGAAAACTAAAAGATGTAATCGCCTAAAACTGTTTAGTCTAGATAGCTACCGAAGCTAAGTACTTTGTTGCATGGTAATTTTTTTTTAATTACTGATTGACATCTTCTTGGCATGGAGTTGATTAGATGTCAGTATGCTTCTACAGTAATTGAAAACCAAACTGTCGGAATTTCTTGCCGCAATGTCTTCTTGTTTCTTTTTTTTCCAGCAAGAAGGCGTTTTAACTCTTTCGAAGGGTTCTCGATCGGATTTAAATACCCGGACTGTGAACACCACTTTCACACTTTAATGTTTCCTCTCAAGCTACTGTTTCACCACAAGAGGTGTATATTTGCGATCATTGTCTTGTTGGTAGACCCACTGTAAAGGCATATTCCCTTCAGCGTCAGCACGCATAATTGTGTCTAAGATTCCTAACTAATTTTTTTAGCATATTTTCTTTTATCCAAAATATTGGCTCTACTCCATATTATGAAAATCACCCCCATACTTTGATGTTACCACCACCATGCTTCACTGTACCCAAAGTGTTACGTGAATTGAATTCTTCATTAATACGTCCTCTCACATTTTTGTCATCTCACAATTTGCAATCAGAACCAAACAAATTAATTTTGGTTTCATCGCCAAAAAGAACGTTTTTCCAGTTACGTTAGAAATTATCGCTAGAGTTTCTTTTTGTAAATTTATCCGCTGTTTTATATTTTGTTTACTTAAAAACTGGACTTTCCTGGCTACTCTACCATATTGGTTCTTCTGTTGTAAACGTGTGTTGTGATTCTTGGTGCTGGTGGTTTTGATACTTAGGTAAATATTTTTTTATAACGACAGAAGTAGTAAAATGATCCTTCAAAACTTTGTGTGCAATACGATTATCCATTTTTTTACTGGATTTTTTTTGGACGACCTCTCTTTTCTGGTTGTTTTTAGGACACATGATTTTTTCAAAACTTTAGCAATTGCACATGGTGATCGATTGATTGAAGCCATTTGTTTTGGCTTCTCAATTGCAAAATTATAAGCCTTTCTTCAGCAATGGAGGTAACATATAGCGATGCCCATTTTTACTTTAAAACATATTTAATCAGAATTGTATAACATATATAATATGTACATGATAAAATAACATGCATATTTTTTCAAAATTGTATTAGTACAGTTTTATTTTTTGACAATTTAGGTACGACCTATTAGAAGGAAATAAATTCTTTAAGAATATAAGCAGCAATAAAATGCGCTCGTTATATTGTAAAGAAATGTTTAAAGGTCAGTTAATATTAGCATATTATATTATTTATTACGGTAAATTTGAAAAGAAAACTCGTTTTTAAAAAGTTTTTTTTATCACTGTTATTTCTTTTGTCCACAACTATAGATTCAATTAATAAATACATTATATTACACTTGTTGGTCCTCTAGTGTTGAATATCACGATTTAAAACTTCAATATAATTATTCTTAAGAGGTGTTCATTCGAATGGGTCTATTCACAAACGCAGCATCCAACAAGCCAATAACTTTTTCATACTCAAAACATTGTACAAAATATACTGAACATGATGTAGTGAATGTAGATGATGTAAATGTAGTGAAGTTTAGTAAGATCACGTACCTTGAGTCAGTAATCATTTATATAACATTGTGGATTTATGAAAAAAAATCCCCAAAAAGTTCTGATTAAAATTCTGAAGTCCACTACTTTATCATCGAAAATAAAAGGGAAAAATTCTTTAATGTAAATTCTAACCCCTTTGTATTTTCGGCGGGATGTAAACCCTTAAATTCGAAATAAGGCTGTTAAAAGGACATATTAATACTATATAATACATTTTTCTTCTCCTTTTAAAACAATGATGCAGATTATATATGTGTACCAAGTGTACAATTAGAGACTAACAACCAATTCGGATTGAAAATATATTAACAACAAAATAAAATACGAGGGTCGCTATTTATGTATTCGGAATTGGCAACATTAGTGTTGCTAGGCGCCATTTGACATATACATCATAAAGTTTGACATTATTTACTGTGTACGTACTCAGAATGTTTTGTTATATGGACGCTGTTTGTGTTGTTTAGTGACTTGGAAAGTTCATCTTAATCAAAAAATGGATTTAAGTCGTGAGAATTTTCGTCCGATGATTTACTACGACTTTCAACTAGATTATCTCAATAACAGTGCATCCATCAACTCACTTCGACTTTTCACAATGAAACATCATCTAAAGCCACTGTATATCATTGGGTTAGCGAATTCAATCGTGTCCGTCATTCGCTCACGGATGAATTTAAAGAAGGTCGTCCAAAATCGGTTGTTGTACTAGAAAACATCGATACTGTGCGCGAACTGATAAAGCAAGATCATTATATGACATGATCATTATTAAACCATGGGCATTAGTATGACAAGCATACTCAAGATTCTACAAGAACATTTAGCCGTAAAAAGGATTTGTGTGCATTGTATTCCGCATAACTTTACAATCGCTTAAAAAAGGTTCGTGTCAAAGAAACGCTCAAAAAATACAATCATAATACATAAAAAATCCTGTATAACATTTACATAGGTGACGAATCTTATGCCGAAAGTAAACAGCAGTCGACTGTATCGGTCTTTCAAATGAACTACAGTGCCACCAGAGAATCGTAAAACGGTCAATTCCTGAATGATACACAACCATTTTCTTACCAGAAGTTTTTGAAGAAATAAGAAAAAACAACCAGCGACGCAGGATCATTCTTCACCACGACAACGAGAGCTTTCACACATCGGACCAAACAACTCAATATTTGACTAGTCAAAACAACGAATTGATGGGTCATCCGCTGTACAGTCCTGATTTGGCACCCAATGATTTATTTTTGCCCCCGTTCGTTAAGAATAAACTACGAAGTCAACGATTTTCGATTCCAGAAGAAGCGGTTGATGCGTACAAAATGTGTATTCTGGAGATGCCTTAATCGTAATGGAAAAAGTGCTATGAAAATTGGTTGAAACGTATGCAAAAGTATATTAATCATCGCAGAAATAATTTTAAAAAGCAATAAAACCATTTTCAATGATAAATATTTGTTTTTAATTATTATACCGTATACATAAAACGCAACCCTCGCATTATAAATATAATTTCATAATAAATATTGTCGCATAAAACCCACTACCATAATTTCTTTTGAAAATTTCAAACGACCTTTTTTGAATCATTTCCCAACTTAAGTAGGTTTTCACTACTATATCTTTAAAATAACTCTCCATGAAAAAAGTTAGAAACTGTCAAATCGGCTGATCTTGATGGCCAGATGATATTGCTAAGTCAGAAAACTGGTCATCTTGGAACCATACCTCTCCAAATATATATTGTATCTTGAGCTAGATTACTAGCTTTGTTGAGATTACATATTCCTAAATTGTTTTTAAGCAATGCACATATTTATTTAATTTAGGGGCCGAAAAAGAAATTAATTCACAATTCTGTTTTTCAGTGAGATTCTCTTAGGTTCTTCAAGAACTTCCGAAACTCCTTTAAACTATATCATTTATTAAACTGTATCAAACTCTTTTAAATAATATAATTATCATATAGAACCCTTATAGAAAAAGCAAATGAAATCTATCCGCCTCTATTATTTGGTTTTATTAATTATAAGAAGATATTAGATAGTGTAGAACCATGGGTAGTAGATAAAATTTTGTATAATTACGAATTAGACTCCTGCTACAGCACGGGCGTAGCCAGGATTTAGTTTTGGGGGGGTTTAGTTTGAAGTAAATAAAACAACAAAAATATACTTACATGAAATTTAATATCTATATATTCATCGAAAAAATTACGACATATTTATAAAGTTCTTAACTTTAAATGAAATGCTTAAATTAATTTCGTTCCTCTGCGCTAAATCTATAACTATTAAAGAAGAAATTTTTGGCTTTTTTTTTTTAATATATCCACTACTTCATCTGCAGGAATTTCTGTTCCATAGTGAATGTTCATGAGAGCCAAACCATTAAGTCTGTTTTCACTTGTAGTGTTTCGTAAATAGTTTTTCAGTCTCCTTAGGCTCGAGAAAGACCTTTCTGTGGTAGCAGTGGATATAGGAATGGTAGCCAAGATTTGTAGTAATGTGTAAATATTAAGATAAAGGTTTTTATCGCACATATCTAGGCATTCCAAACTAGATTTCGGGGTAGGCGAGATACTTGTCATCACTGTTTTCCATACTTCAAGTTCTGCTTTAATCACTGATATGTTGATTTCGGGAAGCAGTGACGAGTACATGGAAATTGTTTGTTTCTCAGGAGTTGTAAGACATTAATAACATCATGTTTGAATGCCGTGATACGATCGATGTCAATTGTCTGTAATTGTTTTGATAGCGACAACGTATAGCTCATAACTTTCTGACGAATCACTAAACACATCATAAAATCCGAAGATCGAAGCGTACTTAGCAATTGGGCGGCTTGTTGCGATGTTTCCTTAGTGTGATTAAATTGGAGTTCTTCGAGAGCATTCACAATCGCTGAATAAATTTCCCTGAATCTTATAATAGCTTTATGTTTGTGGACCCACCGTATTTCACACATTGAGAGCAAGCTTTTTTGGTTACCGACGGGTAGTAGCTCTTGAATTTTTTCTTTCAACAAAGCAGTGCGTGGAGCAGAATGTCGAAAATAGGAACCAACAGACTGCACAATCCCAATGCAATTTCGGACATTTGCTAATGAATACGAATCAGCAATCTCAAGGTTGAGATATTGTGCACTACAGTGTACATAAAGACCAAGAAGACATTCTTGGCGAACATAAGCTTGGGCACCGTGCAAATAACCTGCACGGTGCAGCCCCACGTAACCTTGACCAACCACATGAGAACATTCGAGTCCATGCTTTTTCAGAGCTGTAATAATAAGATTTGCGAGACCGGATCCTAAAACATCGACCGTTGGAATGTACTCAAGGAACATCTCTTTAAGTATATGGTGTTTATTATCTGTAAAATCAACATATCGAAGACATAACGAGACTTGTTCTACATGTCCGATGTCGGTGGTTTCGTCAGCCAGAATCGCAAATAGTTTGGCTTTCTTTACTTATTCAATTATTTTATGTTGAATTAATTCACCACAAATGTCAATTATTTCGTTTTGGATCTGAGGGCTTGTGTACAGGGCATTCTTCTGAGAAGTATTCAAATGCTCAGCTAGATCATTATCTCCAGACTCAGCCGCAAACCGCAACAGGGCTCTAAAATTACCATCATTCTGTAGTGGTTGTTCAGGTTCTGCTGATTCTGGTGTAATTTGTATGCGCCCCGAATCGATTTTACCTCTCAAGAAGATGCCTTGTTTGCCGCAAAAAATTATTGCTCTTACGATAGGGATTAGTTTCTTTCGATTCTTCTCTTGTTGTCTCTTTCTTTCAGAAGACAGCTGTTCAGTGACCGAAAAATCCTGCGAAGACATTACTTTTAGAAAGTTATCTGCCAGTTCTGAATTTCGCTTGTGGTATCCCGATTTCGCATGAGCTTCAAATATTTCTAGGGCATTTTTCCACTTACAAAAAGGTTCGGTTACCAACTGGCCGATCCTTTGATGACCGTCTTTACCTTCATCAAGCGAACGTCCCATTACCACGCAAACTCTGCAGTATGCTCCACTTTTATATTCCGAATATGACAACCAGGAGAATCTCTTCGACCATTTCAATTGAAAGCGCAAGTTTCGTTTTGTGGAAATAGGAAACTTATAATCTCTGGGTGGGTTCCATGGCGTTTTTAAAATTTAGACTTTAAAATATTCATCCAAGATTTTTTCTTGATTCGCGTAAAAACCAACATCCAACTTAGCTACAGTTGTAAAAGATGAGGTAACAGGCGAGCTGGCCTATTGCAGACTAGATGTAGATTCGGCAGTTGAAGGTATCGAATAGGGCACCAGCGACATGGCATCGATTTCGACATTCGGTATTTTGATTGAGGTCGAGGTCGAGGGCCCGCTTGTCATCACAGTCTTCTTATCAGCATGCAAGGTAGCTGAAGCTTTGATAGCTAAATCCAAATTTGTTTCTTTATTAGAAACCCCTTGACTACACCACTTTTTCCAGTAGTCCATACCTTTAAGTTTATCACCCTTCCTTTTTTTCCCCTCCATTTTTCGACAGTAATAATGATTCACGTATCTATCCTTAAAAAGGTCACCGAATAACACTGCACTAAAATGACTCACATACACGGTGCCTTAATTTTCTTCACTATTCGTTCACCACTTTTCACTTATATTCGCTTCGAGTTCGCATGGAACAATACTGCCGTAAGCGCGGTCAAGCGCCACTTATATAGCAGCCCAGTAGTAGCCGTCCAGAAACTACCACAAACTTCCACAATGCTCCGCTCATTCCTATCGAGGGGCGTGGCGAATAATCGAGAAACAACGCAAAGTTTCCATACGATACAAAATAGTTCTACTAATCGAAAAGATATGGCGTTACTGTGCGCAACGTCCACTAGTTCGGATATATATTCAATTCAAGTGTAATAATTTAACTCTCTTCACTCCTCGTATTTTTTCAGTATAATATTAGGTAATATTTGGCTTATTTCGGGGGGGGTTTGAACCCCCCCACCCCTTGGCTACGCCCGTGTGCTACAGAATAGATGATACGATTCACATAAAAAGGGAGTTTTGACAGTAAGATATGATATCACCGAAGACTCTTCATCAGGTCTTGGAAAATGTGATTAGGCCGCTGGATTGCATATGTTATGGCATAAATATCAATGACAGAAAACTAAATCATCTTAGATTTGCAGATAATATAATTCTAATTATTAAACAATTCGAAAAACTACAAGCTATGACCAAACAACTGACTAAAGCCATAGATAAGATAGAATTGAAGACAAATCTCCAGAAAAACCAAAATAATGATAATTCTGCCAGGGTATCACTGAGCCAAGGGTGATTTTTTAGTGTGTGTGAACTTCCGATGGGCGTCTGTTAAACGAACTGTGAGTTTGCGGGCAAGTCTGTAAATCTATGTCTCAGTAACCTCAGAGTAACGGTTGCAAATTATCGAAATTAATTATCAAAATCAGTATTCTATGTTCACTTCGTTAATATTATGGTGCCCAACCGAGCAATGTTTCCACCAAATTATCCACAAATTCCGAAGGCATTTCGCGCTGCTCGATATTAAAATAAAAACAAGACAAAAACTGTGCGTTCCGAAGAAAATATCGACGCTGTTCCTGGTGGTGTTGATGAAGATCGAAAGTTATCAATTCGTCTCCGTTCGCAGAAAGTTGAATTTTATTATTCAACTACGTAGATTATTTGATTCCAGACATGAATAATATTGATTTGGAGATGTGGTGTGGACGCAAGGATTTCATATGTCATACAGCCAACGCAACAATCGACTTAGTGAGGGAACAATTCTCCTCCTAGGTCGTGTGATTTAATGGCTTTAGATTATTTTCTTTAGGGTAATATCAAATCTTTGGTCTATATCAATAAGCAACTATTGACGCATTCGAAGCCAACATAACTCAGACAGTTGCGGACATAAAACCCCAAATTCTTGAAAAAGTTGTCGGAAATTGGATTGATAGTAAGCGCTTTGTCAAATATAGACGCAGCGAATATTTGTTTGTCGAAATTGTTCTCAAACATTAATGCCATTAAATGTTATTTCACATAAAATAAATAGTTTCAAGGCATCTAATTTGGTTGTTGTTTTATTTGAATTTAAATATCGGACGAACTAAAAAAATCATTCGAGATTTGCGTTTTTCCTTTTGTTTATAAATATAGTTATACTTCACTCCTCAAAGGTTTAATCCAATTTCAACTTCGAATTTCCACTGCCAACCACCACACTTCCACTGTTCCACTGGCGGTTTTTAACGAGTGAAATAGAGTTTCGTTAATCAGTGAAATATGTGGTGAAATTAGGCCAATTTTCAGACATTATTCTAAAAAAGACTTCAAAACGACTGCCGCGTTTGGAAGCGGCAGTATTAAAGTGTGGGATCGCTTTAATATTGAAGAATGAATGTTTATTTGTCGGAGCAAAAAGTTGGAATTGGGTTAAACCTCTGACGAGTGAAGTATAAGGTAAAAGGTATTTGTCTGAATGATTGTTTCGATCTATTTGGATCAGTACTGGTGTTTCTTGAAACAGAGGCGAAAAAATGCGCGAAAACCTGATTATATCCAAAAATGGCATTGCTTATTTGCCAGACCCGTTTAATATATCTGCTTTTGTCGGAAAACTTATGTTGAAACGAAACCTAGGTAAAGGTAAACATAACCACCTTCCCACATTATCAGCAGCCTTTTCAAAACAGGAATATTTACTTACTTTGTTACTGATTTTATGGAGCGATTTCAGGGTATTTTAAGCATGAATGTACCGAGTTGGGTTTTAAATCCTTTCACAAATGAAGATTCAACAGAAACATCAAGTTTAAAAGAGGAACCTGTAGTGTATTGTATTAGCCAGTATTTGCATTGGTAAAATTGCAATTGCGTTATGTATTCTAAATATGCAATTTGCAGTTGTATAGAACTCATAACTAATGAAAAACTAAAACTAAAAATCAGTAATGGATACCAAAAGTTCTGGCTTCAAAAATCAATAGTAGCTCTCTACCCCTTGATTGTGGGCAATGACATAGACATTTTTAATTGCATGCCCTTCATCGTATTTGGCTGAGAGTAGATTCAGTCCAATAGCTATTTTACTGTCTAAGAAAAGGAACTGAAAAGAAAAGGAAAACATCACTGAACGTGGCGATTTGGGACTAATGTTAACGAAATTGGAACCCGATATTAAGAAATTGTTAAAACTCCACCAGCATTTTTTTATTTCTTATTGATTTTGTATTTATTTTTAAATTTTTAATACATAATTATTTACATTTGATGGTATAGACAAAAAATAGGCACATACAATGTGCAACAATATTTTAATATTTGGTATAATTAAATATTTGTTAATTTTTTTTCTAAAGGGGGTAAAATCTAGAAAAGGATCTACCTTGGACCACTGTATGTCTCAAATTCACTTGATAGAGATAGTTTTGAACCCTAACGACGTTGACAACTTTTTTCGTAGTCATTTTTGTTCTAGTTTTATAAATTTTCTGAAAAAAAATAAAATCAATAAACATAAAATAGGTGTCAATATCAAATTTGAGAGTTTTCTACAAGGTCTGTCAGAGGACAAATTTCTAATAAGTCGTGGATTGGCCCGCTCCGAACCCAATCTGATAGTCCCCAAGTTCTTTCCCAACCTGCACCCTACTTTACTTTATGATAGCTCTTATTTTAATATGATTCATTTTTATGAAGCTAATCTATATGTACGAAACAAGACCGATACATAAAATTTTGAATAGCAAAAGACTTGCTTTTGTACTTGTCAGTTAACGTTTAGCATAATAGGTGACCCTTGTTTTCCCAGAAAAAAATCAGCCTTGGGAATTTTTAGGTATACTATGCATATAAAATGCATGAGAGCATAAACAAATTACATCATGTTATTCAATTATATCTGCTTAGTCCTTTTAGCTCCTATTTGCATAAAAATTGTTATCGTGACACATTTCGTGTTAAAATGAATTTTTGGGCCAAATGTTTTGTTGTAATTTAAATTTAGTTCGACGCATTTAAGTTATTAAGTTAATTAGAAAATTGATACATTTAAAATACTGAGAAACAAACAAACACTTTTGCATCAATAAATTTTTAAATAAAGTTCATGTGCAGCTTTTATTTCTTTATGGTATTTAAAATGAGATAATTATTCATTAAAAATTATGAATCAATTTCAAGATGATTTTAGAACCAATCAAGGTCGACATTAACTGTAATCAATATAAATCTTCAAATTGCTCTAAAACATTTAATTTTAATTATTCTTCTATAAATCACCCAACTTTTTAGTTTTGCACACAGAGTAGGTCGATTTGACCAATTTGAATAGCCCACAATTCTTTAATGCACAGAGCGGTACAAAAGAGAGTTCTCTATTTTCAATTAAAATACTGGGGTGTAACAAAAGTATTTACATTTTTGAGCTAATTATAATGTTAACTCATTTTTGAACCATTAACTTAATTCCACTTCGGTACCACGATGAGTGTAATCTTCAAATATCGACTTCGAGAGACCCTGAATGTCCCCCTTCCTCTATACTCAAAATGAGTCTCCCTATATCTACATCCTGAAACTTTTTGAACCAGAGCTGAGTGATGTGGATTGATTGAAAAAACCCAAATACATTTATTATAGCCTAGTATCATATTTTTAGTTTAATATTTTTTTTTTTTGTTTTTTAATTTAAAATATGCTAAAACTTAGTAGTTTTGAAAATTGACCAGTATTCACTTACGTAATAAACATAAATTGTTGCAACCTACTTTCAATATGGAAGAAGCATTATTTCAATTTAGTGTCAATTTGGATGAATTTATAGAGATACTTCTTCCAAGTGCACAAAATAATAAATAGAACTTTTTGAGACTAGGACTATAAGTGACGCTAAAAAGCAAAACAGGCTACGAATAGCAAAATCGGTCGAAAACATCCAATCTGTAAAAGAAAATGTTCCTCAAAATCCAGAACCAAAGTTGAAGCAATGCAATGCTTCTAATCTTATTAACTGCTCTAATAACGTAATGGAGTGACGTATGCAGGAGTTCATTCAGATTTTTTGAAACTAGATGCTGACGATGAACCTAATGCAGAACACTTTTTATTACCTATTTGACAGCCGGTAAGATGAATTCCTTCCTAATTCCTGTTTTGAATATTTTTTCCAGTCCTTAAAAATAGGATAACTATTTGTTCTTTTTATTAGAATGCATTTTATTCAAATACTCTTGTAGCCCAGAAGACTATGGCTTAATTTGAAAAAACTTTTTGGCAAATTCAACACATAGGTAATGATTAGTTCGTAGGAAAATGAGTTTCCGCATTTTTTAAATACTCAGTAGTGTACTGCCGGCCTTTCTTCTTAGATTCAGATATTTTGAAATACAAAATTTGCGACGGTTTCAATAAAACGAAACATGCTTGAATGCGTGAATCGCGTCTTTTCCACCAACTTGCAAATACTGCCAATACCGTCAAAGTCACGGACAAAACGAAACCGAATTAGGTATACATACATATACGTAATGCTAATTAAACAATTTTAATGCTTATTTACGCGATAGAAAATTTTAGATAGCTAAAAAATATATTTATTCAAAAAAACAATAGGTATTTTCAAAATATTTTATTATATTAATTTACTTAATAGGTAGCACACATTCGGAATAGTTTTTACAAAGATTTATGACGTTGGATGAAACACTACTTTGAAAAGCATATCTATTTTTCTCTTTGTATATAAATGATGTTACAAAGCGAATGAGCAGGCGAGTTTAACTTTTTGTTGACGACTTAAAAATATTCCGTACAGTGCCGGAATAATCTGCTATGATACAGAGTTATTTAAATCAGTGCCTGGTGTAATGAAAATAAACTACCGTTAATATTAAGAAGTGTAAAGTACTAAGATTTTCTCGGAAAAAAACGAAACTCTAGATCAATTATAGTATCAACAACGAACGACTTGAAAGAGTTGATAACATTAAAGATTTGGACGTACATTTTGGCTCAGAACTATCATTTAACATGACTAAATTTCATTGATACTAGACAATTCGTTGAAAAACTTTTATTTTAACGAAACTTAAACAAGATCTTAACTCTACCAGGTACAGACATAACGTATTTCCTAAACTAAAAATATGATAGTTAAATATACTAAAGGCTGACTATGGAACGGTCAGGCCCTTTCGTGGGTACGGATATTCGGCGGTACTTATTATGAAGAAATATTTATCTTCGACCATTTCAAGTAGTGATGTTCGTTATTGAATATTTATCAACCAGAAAACATAAACTGGCCTAAAAAGTATACTAGTAAAAATAAATTGTTGAATTGTTTATGGACCTTGTTGATACATATAACAGAAAACATCGCGAAACACATCTTTCATAATCGGATAGTTCAAATAGTTCAAAAGCACAGCCTTACTTATCATATTGTTTCATTCCCCGGTTTGACTAAACTGCTAATTCAGTGACAATTCTTGAACATGTTGGTGTTTATCCACATGGGATACAATAAAAATATTCTATTACATAGGTTCAATTTTCAAGATTTGCTTTATAGTAGTTCATTACTTGCTTTACAATTTTTATAAAAGTTGTTTCAGTTCAAAATGTCGATTTTATAGCAAAATTTGAGCGTTTATTTCCATAACAAAATAAATTACCTTAATAATCAAAGTATTGGCCATCATTAGATATTACTTTTTCCCATCTTTCTGTCAAATAATGGGTTCAGCACCAAAGGAACTTGGTTGTGTACTGGTTGCGTACTGGTTGTGTTGTTGAAGGCTGGCCTTCAAGATAGATCCACTTTTCATCATCTGTCACACCTCGATGAAAAAAACTTTTTCTTTTCTGCCTGCAAGCAAAATTTCACAAATGGTTTTTCGTATTTTAATGTATTTTTCCTTCAATTCATATGGAATCCATTTTCCTCCCTTTTGGATCTTTCCCAATGCATGTAGACGTTCGAAAATAGTGGATTCGATAACATTCAATGCCAATTGTTTCAACGTATGAGTTAAGTCTTGATCCAATAATGCTTGCAAATCAGCATTTTCAAACTTTTCCGGCTGTCCTAGGCGCGCCTTGTCTTTCACAATTGTCGTTCCCAATTTTTATGGTTAGAGCATGTTTACCATAAGCTTCAACCAACAACTTTCAGCAGAGGTTTTTTTCTAATAAAAGAACGTTATTAAACTTCCCCGCAAAACGCCTTTTTCTTGTACATAATTGGACATATTCGAAGCTAAGAAAAAATGGTTTTTGCACAATGACAATTAAAGCGAACTGACTTAGGTGGCGTACCTTCCAAAACATCATAGATGTCATTAGTCTATACCAATAAATGTATTATTAACGCCATTTCTTAGAAAAATCGACATTATTAACCGAATCATCTGTTCAAAAATTTGAAGAAATTGAATCGACTGCCCTAAAATTCTTTAGGCACTTGGCATTCTTTAGGCACATTCTTTATACATTCGTGTATCGAATGTATAAAATTATTCACAGGAAACAAACGTTTTTTAAAGAAGTATGACTCCATTTTTTTTTAAGTAATGTCTGATTTTTAAGTAATGTTTAATTCATTTTTTTTGTAAAAAATATTTATTAAACTTAAGCGTAGAAAATAGTGTGATTGAATTGATAGCCATTATCACTAACATGTACTTGAGACGTTCTCGAAAGTTTGCCTCCACTGTTCCTAACGTTTCTTCATTGTGGCTCCATCTTTTTCGAAAAATAAAGAAAACAGTTTTGGATTGTGTTGTGGTATTTTGTGCAACCCCCTGGGAGTTTCAAAGACCTAAAATTAGCAGTTTTGTTTATTGAATTTCTCATTTAAGTGAAAATGAGCTTCATTGTTCATGAGTTTTACAATGATTAAATCTTCATTTTCGTCAAACATATCAAGCACTGTTTGAGCAAAGGTAGAAAGTTGTTGATGGTCCACTTCGCCCAACTCTTGAACAATCATCATTTTATACGGGTGAAAACCCAAGTCCGTATACAAAGTACGTTTCACAATGCTCTTACTCGTCCCCAGTTCAGAACCGTGCCGTCTAGTAGAGCAAGTGAAATTTCCCAGAATCGCGTATCTCACTCTATCCACATTTCGCGATGTGTTCGCAGATCGAGAAGGATCTTTGTGTGTAGTTTTCTGTATACTTTATCACACCCTTTAGCTTTGAATATTGTTTCACTGTTGACCAAGGCGCATGATATGAATTGTCTTCAACGACTGCCCGTAAAATGTCATTATCTAGAGCAGTTAATCATCCTGAACAAGACACATCAGATAGGTCTCTTCAAATTCCCCGAATTCAACTTAACAAACCAGTTTTGTTATTTACGACAACATAACGCTTTTATTTAAATCTTATTTTGTATTTTAAACCTGTTGTTGTTGCATTGCTTATCTGTCGAAACACATAAAAGTCATAAAACAAATTTTGGTTTCCAGCTTCACATCTCAACGAGGAATAAAAGTCACATTGTTATGTAAAACAAACGTAAAACATCACCTTCACATACAAAAGTATTTTATGAAACTACGGAATGATATCTACCGTTCAATATCAATCGAACAAGCGCACGCACCAAAACAACATTACTTTCTATCTAAAATAATGATTCAATTTTGTAATTAATGGTTTGTTAATATCTTTTATAATTATTATTATAAGAAATACCGATATGTGTATTAATTTAGAGTTGCTACGAATTTAAAGTGCGGAAATATCAGCCCATATTTTGTCATACCATGTACATAAATAACAATAATAATCAAAATCACCATTACTTCAAAACAGTTTTTAAAAAATCTTAAGTTCTCCAGTTATAAATGAGCTGTTTTTTCATCTTATGATCACCACTTTTCAGCACCATCTTTCAGATATGCACTTTTACTAACTTATTTAATTTGTATGTTTGAAACTGTTCACTAACATGTCCTCAAGACCTCATTCTTACTACATTATTGTAGACGATTCAATTTTTTTTTAAGCTTAAAACTTATACTGCAGAACAATATGACAAAAAATCACATTTTCTCCCGGATCCATGTCTAGCTTTATAGCCTTCATCAGCTGCGCTAGTTAAATCGAAAGTCTCGGAAGCACTGTTTTTAAAAACTTTATTTAAATTTAAAGAGTGGCGTGAACCATACTACAATATTTAAACTTGGTTAGAAAAATACAGTGGAGCGTACTGCGCTACTTGCGTTAGGAGAAAGATGACAAGGTGTTGTTTCCTTGTGTTTTATACAATTAAAAATGTTGAATAAGCACTAAAGGTGCTGAGAGGCGTTTTAATGGTACTTTTCCATATATAGTCAGCTAAATGATAGATATAACTCGCTCGAGTTTAACACCTGCAGAGCGTCTGAAGGAATGATCAAAGCCATGACTATAAACGGCTGTTCGAATAGCAGGTATAACCACTTACACTACCCACCATCCTCTGGAGAAAGTTCGCAGCAGTTAAGACTGTGCGAAACCGTCGATCCCACTAAAACCTCAGATTGGGTATAGTCCGTTTTTAACTAACTAAATAAACCTCAATAACAATATTCCTAGTTTCTTAAAAGACACCAAAGCCGGAGTGGTTTAACTTCTGAATAATTTTAGGAAAAATAAAATATCGTTAAATTATAATTAAATTATTATTACTATTATGCATAACTAAAACATTGTTTATTGGATTGTGTATTTTGAATTTATTAGTACAATCAGTACAAATAAATAAGTTTATCTATTGTACAATAAAAATTATAACTTCAATTTAATTATACTTATTTAATTCGATTTCGCTCTCACTGTCACTTTGATCTACATTAATAATAGGCGGTTTTATATTATTAGTATAAATAATACATAAGAATATTCTTTTTTAATAACATGATTAATCGCATTTATCCAACTTTCTTTGGGAATACTATCTACAACCTTCCTAATTAATGTTGCAGCACTTGCACTTAGAGTCGGAGAAATGTTTTCTGCTCTAACATTGGATTTTACCTGATACCACATATGCTCAATTGGATTAAAAATACATTAATACGGGGGAATATCGGGAACAATGGTATCACATACATATTCTTTTTTAATATTAAATGTCTTTAATATTTCTAGATCCCATCTTTTATATGTATTTTCGAAACATATATCGTTTTTTAACATATAGTTCTGCATTTCAAATTTAGTGTTATTTGCATTAGGAACATTATTTTTTTGGCGGTTATGGTTCCAATACGCTTTTCTTAAACACAATGAGCAAAAGGCTATTTATAAACCAATCTTTAAAAAGTTCTGCTGTGATGTGAAGACTGTGTAATGAAAGACGAATGTTTAATATTTTTGGAGGACAACCGTAAATAAATTGGAACCCATCCATCCTCGGAACCAGCATGTACAATTGTAATTATTTTTCCCTTGGTCGCTCGGGCTTTGGTTTCGCATTTTCTTGATCTACCCATCCCTTGTTCGCTGGGGCTTTGGTTTCGCATTTTCTTGATCTACCCATCCTTTTGGTAACGTCTCATATGTATCGAACCATGTTTAATCAAGTTAGATAATGGGACGATTTTCTAATCTGTATTGTTTTATAGAATTTATCCATTAATAGTTAGAGTAATTCCATTAATATTTGTCTTTTATTAATGGTCCGATATGTAAAACCCATTTGAGATAATATTCTCCGGATGCTAGTTCTGCTGCACAGAATGTTGGTTTTATTTTTCCTTAGTCGCTGTTGCAATGTACGCAATGTATGCCCAGTTTACTCTACATACATAGCATAAATGTTGCTTCTAATTAAGTCGTTGTCGCTTTCGTCAACACATTTGCTTTTACCAATATCACTACGGAGTTTTTTAGCTTTAATAGGCTTCGTCACAATAACTTTAACTGTAGACAACGGAATTTTTGTTAGTGAAGACGATTCTGCTGCGGCTGCATTTACATTAAGCCCCCTATTCAACCTATTCAATAAAGAAACACACGTTTTCAACAATTTGCTTATCATCGGGCGATAAATGATAAATTTTATTTTAAAATTAGCACTATCGGAGGCACAATGATCATTACCTTTCCAAGAATACCGCATTTACAGCACGTTTGAAATAACAAAAAATACGATCGAAATTATAGAACTGCACTGTTTAAGAAAAGAGTTCGACCTAAACTAAAATATTTCGAAACTACTAAACCAGGGATAAAATTAATTTTATCTTTTTACCTGTTATTTTATTAGGCCCCGTCCTGTTTACGTTTCTTGCAACTTTGCCGGGTTTCGTTACGGCAAGGGTTGTTAAGAGTTTATTGTAGTCAATCAGTCAACGATATATATTGAAATGCACTATACCAGGTATGCATAAAAAGTCTTTCTCCACGAGCCCACTTCATTATTATTTTTGACCTGGTACTTACGCGACGGGCCACGAACGATGCCGCACAGTTTGTCTGTCGCGGTCGTTTACCACAGGATGGCAGAGTTGCATGTGATTGCAGCCGCAGTGCGACATGGCCGGATGTTGTTTCATTGGACGCTGCCCAAAGAAATCTAACATTACATATATACGCCATCCGACGGGAAGTCGGCGAGAGTATAGGTTGCTGGCTGTAGATGGGGTCACCCTATTCTTGACGGGAGAGCATGTGTCGGTACCCTGATGAGCCTGAACATCGAGAGGCTAAACATGTGCCCTCCAATTGCAGGGATGGGTGGGGCCCATTCTCGGTCAAGCACATAACAAAAATGTTCATTTGGGCTGAGACGCAGGTTGCTGTGTGTTCCACATGAGATTGTGGAACCCAGCGGTTGGGTGTACTTGACACTTAATTACTGTTGTCTCATTGGACGCTGTCCAAAGAAATTAAACATTACATATATACGCCATCCGACGGGAAGTCGGCGAGAGTATAGGTTGCTGGCTGTAGATGGGGTCTCCCTATTCTTGACGGGAGAGCATGTGTCGGTACCCTGACGAGCCTAAATATCGAGGGGCGAAACATGTGCCCTAGAATTGCAGGGATGGGTGGGGCTCATTCCCGGTCAAGCACCTAATATATATATATATATATATATATATATATATATATATATATATATATATATATATATATATATATATATATATATATATATATATACATTAAAATCTTTTGACTTAATACTTGAAACTCGACCAGATACAGAGATAACCAAAGGATCTTTGCTCTCTTTCTGACGTATTTCATGATGTGCGACCTGCTCCTTGTGACTTTCTTTTCGAAAATAAAAATGTCGAAAGTAAAATTATTATTCTTCAGTTTTATAGTACCGCAAAATGCAATTATCGTATCACTATTTATTAATAAATTAAAAATTTCTGTAATTTCAAAATGCATTATAGTCTGATTTCAACCAAATGAGATCACAGTTTTAACAAACGGAATTTTTGAAATTTTGAGAATTAAAATTGATGATGATAAATTAAGATTTGATACTGATCATAACATCGGTGTGTGCAAGTTGCTGAGAAAGGGACTCCTGACTCATTGAAAAGTTGATTACTTAAAAAACTTAATGTTTGAGCAACACATGAGTTCAAGAAAATGCATTTCATTTAAAACATGAGCATGTGTAACTTTCTTCTGAAAACCAGAAGATCATAGAATAAGTGTAATGAGGTCTAACACAAATGAAATCTACAGCTGGCATAGAGCAAAAGGATATCAAGTTATTAAGTTAGTGAAATCATTGTGTATTGTCAAGAAATACGATGTTGAATAATGTTTTGAAACAAAATAAACCAATTTTAATGTTCTTTGTCCTAAATTTGCCTTAAAAAGTTTTTTTTACGGAAAGGGATCTGAATATTTTCGCAAACGCAATCATAAAGTTGTGTGAAAAATAGTCTTAAAAATCTTTATGAGTAAAATGGTTATTCCCAGGCTTCCAATTCAATAAACTAAAGGGAATGTATATCACACACGTTCATATATTTAATCCTATTTTATTTATAACAATAAGGGTGCGTAGTATTTTAGAATAGCACAATTTCTTTAAAAAATAATACAAATTGATTTCCTGTCAGGGCATATTATTATTATCATCATTATTATCATTAATACTATCTTTTATATCTACAACAAGATAATTAGTAACATCTATTTGGTATTTGTTCGATGAACTTTTATTTTTTCCAGTCAAAATCGAAAACCAAGTCTGATATTTTTCTTCATTGAATATAACTCTTAGGTAGTTGCATGGAAATATGACGCAAGTTCCATCTGGTTCCTCGCAGTCGATACACACACCTCGAACTAGCACAGAATTCGAACAACCCATTATCATTAAAATGATCATTGATATCCAATGACAAAGCCAACAACTTAATTCTTCATCATCTGAAAAATAAAAGGTAACAATTAAAATCAGAATTAAATAACATATATACATTACAGTCGAAGCTCCTTATTCGAGGGGGAAACGTTCCCTAAATATTAATAATTATTATCCGTCTTAGGTTTGCCGCTTTTGAAAGCCTTTTCTTTCAATTCGAATTGATTTTCGGCTGTAGCATTAAGAATTTACCTTTTAAAAATAAGACTTCTTTCCATAGACGAATCGATTTTTATGAAGAAATCACGAAGCTGATTTGCCACTCAGTGCTCGTTGAGGCTTAGTCTTTAATGTAATATGGATTATATCTGTTCGAAAGCATCTCGTCCTAGACCATTCGTAACTTGAGCAATGTTGTCAGTTAATGTTTGAATTTGCACGGATTCTTCATCATTACCGACAGTTAAATCAGGATTGAAGCTCACGAGGGTGACCTGAAGCATTGTCCTAAAACTAAACTGCCTTGAAATCTAAACTGTTTTTCTTTAAATAAGTTTAAGAACAAACTTCAGGAACAAAACAATCCCAGAACCAGGCATAGAAAATGACATTTGTAAGAAACGCTTTTTTGTTTGAACGCCAAACCACTGGTAGGTTGCTCTTATTTCAGTTTTTCAAAGCACGAAGATTTAGCGATTTGTAAAGCATAAGTGGCTTAATTAAACAATCCCTTGATGCATTAGAACAGAGGAGCAGTGCAACTCTATTTTTTGCTGCCTTAAAATCAGAGGCGGACTTTTCACTTTTGGATATAAAAGTTTGGCATTCTTTTTTTTTTTTTGTTTGTATCCACCATTAGCAATTAACTTAAAATTCTTCTAGATATGGTGCTGCGACTGAAGTATCTCCAGATGCATTGAACTTATTGAACCAACCTTCCTATGCTTGAAATCCACCATCCGTATAATCATCACCAGGTTCTTTAAAATGTGCGTAAAGACCTTTGGCTTTCTTGAGGATTATTGCACAACTTAGAGACACTTTTTTCTGGCTAAAGTCTTCAATCCATAATGTTAATGCAGCTTCCATTTTTTTAGTTGCTGGATCACAGACAGTTTTTAATGATAGTGAAGTAGAAGCTGTAGAATTTCTTATTTTGTTTTCTGATTTCTTAATGGATCGTACAGTTGATTCATTGACATTAAAAAACGTAATATGGATGCAAACGACTCGCCAAGGCGTAAACCGTCAAGCATTTATACTTTTACCTTAAGCTCCAACACGACTTTCTTCCGTGTAGGAAGTAATTTTCCAATCCTTTTACTCGACATTATAAATTGCGAACAAAGCAGAAGAGACACACAAAACAACAGATTCGACACAGATCGTACGAAGGTAGCTTTTATCAAAAGCTATAGCGTCATGCATAACCTGGCGACGCATATGGCTGCGGCGAGTTATTTGTCAAGGAATTTTCCGCCAAGTGGCTTTTTTTTATATATATTAAATACAAGACTTGTTTGTTTATAAATACTTTGATACTTGTTTGTTTTAAAAGGTAACTCGAAAATAAATACATATTATTCTAAAAATATAATATGCTTCATTAGTTTAGGATCCACGAGTAAAGAAATTTTCAGACTCGAATACTAAAACCGCAAATAACGGAACGATGAACAAGAAGCTTTGACTGTATTATATATTTGTATATTAAGAGCCTTTTAATAAAAGGTAAAGCTAAAGATTTAAAATGCACCTCATCTGTATTCTGTTAAACAATCTAAAGCTAATAAAGGGTGTCCCAATACGTAGATCGGGATTAAAATTTGGTGCCGTTTTTCAACGACTTAACGTAGATATTTAATAACTCGCATGTGTCATATACAGACCCGGCAATTTAGTTATGGATGATTTTACCATGGCAGAACGTGTTGGAATGACGCAAATAAGTGCAGAAATGGAGAATTTTGCAATAAAATTATATTTTCCTACGAAGCTTATTTCCACTTCACAGGTTATGTAAACAAGCAACATCGCAGAATTTGGGGAACTGAAAATCCTATAGTGGATTGCAGAAGAAACTCTACATCCTCTTCGAGTGACAGTAAGGGCTGAAAGGGTAAATAGAGCCATTTTTTTCAAGAAAATGACGATGGTGAAAAGGTAATTATTAATAGCGAACGCAACTGCAATATGTTAAGAAACTTGATATGACCCAAATTGGATAATATGTACCTTAACAGTGTGTTCTTTCAACAAGATGACGCCACGTGTCATACGGCGAAGAAAACTTTGGATTTGTTACGGACGTGTTTTACTGGTCGCGTCATTTCTCGAAATGGTGCAATTCAGTCGCACGCAAGATCATGCGATCTAACCCTCCTCGACTTATTCCTGTGGAATTTCCTCAAGGACAAAGTCTATTCTATAAATCCGGCAGTGATTAATGACCTGAAGCAAAACATGCGTCAAGTTATTAGTGAAATTGACCGCAATTGTGCCTTACTGCTCTTTACAATTTTACGCATAGAAACTCCATTTGGAGAATATTTTTTACTTTTATGTCCCTACTTTTTAATAAAATAAACAAGCGTATTATTTTTCTAAAATTGTTGGTATCGTTATAAAAGGAAATCCCGAAGTATCTATTGGAACTCTATTGATTATTTGATGACTTTCACCTTCAATATTGATAAATATATCATGAGAGTGCACAAATTCTTGAATTTAATTTTATTCGCAATCTAAGTAAAATTATCACTGGCAAAACCAAAGTAAGACATCTTTGGAACCAAAATTGTAAAACATTGAAAATTAGTAAGAGCGGGGATAGTTTGAGAGATACAACTGTGATACTGCAGGCATCGGACTTAACAGAAGACTGTGGATTAAATTAAATTGAGAACGATTGGATGTGGTCGATGTGTTGACTCACTCTGTAAATGGGGTATAGCGGAGTTTCCGAGTTGAGACTGTGGTGCACTGAAACAATCCATCAAATATTAGTGGGGAGTATCCGATACGATACTATCAGGGCTGCTGGAACGATGCAGTAGCGATGGAATGAATTGGAAACCTGAATATTAATGTTTAGTTCGATTACATTTTGTTCGTGCATTGTTTGTTTTCTTTTTTCCCTTTTCTTGTATACACTTGTAATATACCTTTATATGCGGCATGAGGCCATACGAATAAATAAATCTAAGTAAAACATTTAAAGAGACTGGTTCATGGCAAAATGCCAAGCCTTCATACGTCCCATTTACGAGAGAAGCAAATAAACTCGAAAGTGCCTAATTTTATCTTAGTTATAGGTGTTGTGGAAAAGTGATTGCAAAAGTTTCCTGCTATCTAATCACATCGTTATGGACGCCATTTCCATCCAGCTAAGCGCAGAAGTATTGAATTTATAGCTGGTGATTCGGTAATAGCATTAAACATTCATATTTTTGGCTCATCTCCCACATGGTAATTTCTTTCTAAATATTTAAGGATAGGAAATTTGACTAAGTAAGATTTAACCCTAAAGAGTCGATGTACTTCTTTCCAAGTAGTACTGATTTAGTAACAATAATAATATATGAAATAGTTTATAAACATCCAACGGCCTAGTGTCTATTAACGACTACTTTCTCTTCTTGTAGCCAGTTTTTACCTGTGGTGTCCCAATATTCAGGAAAGCTATCTTTGGCCACTGATATATTTTCCATGGATTCATAACTTCTGCAACTAATAAATTGGTGTGGGTTTTTAAGTTGATCTCAATATATTGGTAGGCGCTTATCATCTTTTTCGTTTTCAGAAGACCTTTCACTGAACGCACATTTTCGTTATATTGTATCGCCGAATGACCAGTGGCCAAAGAAGATGAATATAAGTGAATATAAGTTGAATTGTCGGGAGAAGTAGTTTATGCACGTTCATATTTAGTTTCCTTAGGATTGGTACATTGGTTATGTGTGCTACCCAAAGAATTTACAGTATGCATGTCATTTTCAATCGTTCAATCGGTCTGCGACAAGTTAAATTTAGTGTTCATATTTCGGACCAATACGTGGCGATGGGAAGTATAATTGTATTTACTCTACGTAGTTTAGTCTACATGGAGATAATATAGATTTCCAGATCTTCGTCCTGTTAATGCAGATTTGGCAAACCCGATTCGCTTTTTTACTTCGTTTTTGCAGCCTCCGTCATTCATTAAGCATGCACTTAAATAAATGACCTCACTTTTACTATATATATAGGCATCTGTGAGAAAATTGCTGGTAACCTTTTAGATCTGCCTGTAACAATTAGGTAGAATTCACTCTGATTAATTTAAGATATGTGTTAGCGTTAAATCTTTCGATCCGTTTGAGAAATTGGATTCCTCTATTAAAAAATCTCCTCCATAGACAATTTGATATGAGTACTGAATTCAAATTTTTTCATACTTTGCTTCACCATATTGCAATTTATATAGTTTGGTTTATTTTATGAGAAATTTTAAGTAAAAAGGAACATATTTCGTTTTAATTAACGGGTCTTTTAAATTGAACGGTTTATTATTCTTGAATGAAACATAGATGGTGTTGTGAATTTTCTTAGGTCTAGTCTCATTTCAGAAGTGTAATGTATGACATTTAACCATGCATTGGTTCGATGGAAGATAGAAGAAAAGTAACATATAGTCGTGACGGCCGTTCACAAGAGCATATTGATTTAGTATGTTATAGTGATGCTGAAGACCCAGAAGTTTCCATTAGTCGACATACACAACAATTTGGACTCAGTGAATCCACATCATGGCGTATTTTATGAAAGGATTTAGCTCTGAAGCCATATAAGGTTCAAATAACACATGCACTAAAGCCACTGGATCATTCAAAATGGCATGCATTTGTTAATTAAATCAAAGAATAAACAGATAACTCAAAAAAATAATCCTTTTAGAAGAAGCACATTTTGAAATTGGTGGCTATGTTAATAAAAAAAAATTGCCGCATTTGGGGTGAGGCAAATCCACGATTGATTCACGAAAAACTTTTACATTCTAAACCTTGACATCCATGTTTGGAGTGCATTGTGATCAGGAGGTGTAATTGGGCCGTATTTCTTTCAGAATGCTGCTGGTGAAGCTATAACTGTGAATGGTGTTCGATATCGTGAGATGATAACTTGATTTTTGTGGATTGAATTGACTAATATTGATCTGGAGGATATGTGGTTCCAACAGGATGGCGCTACACCTCACTCTGCTTATGAAACAATTGTCTCTCAATGACTTATTGAGAGAAATTGGCCACCAAGGTCATGTGGTTTGATACCGTTTGACTATTTTCTTTGGGGTAACGTGAAAAGCCAGGTTTATAAGAACAAACCACAATCGATTCCTAAACTAAAGGATGAAATTATTCGAATCATTGGTGAGATAGAGGTACGGTTATACCAAAATGTCATCCAAAATTTTGATAAAAGAGTGAACGCCTGTGAAGCTGCAAGAGGTGATCATTTGGCAGATATTGTATTTCGTGTTTAAATGTCATTCACTATGCTTCAATTACCAATAAAAATATTTTTGAAATTAACGCAAATTCGGTATTTTATTCAATAATTAAAAAAAAAACGCTCAATTTCAAAAAATGTTTACCTCTCAGTGATTTCTATTCATATGATAAATAATTTAGAAAAGAAAGATATTGAATCTCTTATAATAGCATAGCTCTGTACTGCATTTCAGAAGAAAAGAGTAAAATTCAACAATGAATCATCCTTTGGTCATAATAGTAACAAAAAAGGTAAAGCCGGAGACCTTCTGAGAGATATTCTAAATTGGATACTCGTCCATATGGCAAATTTAAATGTTAAGCACAAATTACGAGTTAATAGCTTAAGGAGAGTGCTAGCACCAGAATCTTAACTTAATTTAGAACAAATTAAGCGTTGATAGTTCCTTTCATTAATTACTCTTCGATATATTTTTTAAAATTGGTTTATTATAGCTACATAACTGATGATTTCAAATCTCCATGATAAATTATTTAATTACTAAGTATATTTATTGAAAAAAATTCTAGGGAAATATTTACTTACTTGGTAAAAAATAAATGTTTATTATATTCCAGATTCCTCTCCATACAATTATAACACCCATTACTGAAAATATTAGGTAGGTGTCAGCAATAAGCAGTTTTAGTAGTCCACTCAGATCATCACATAATTTCTTCATAGGTGATTGTAGAACGAAAACAATGGCCACCATCAAATAACCTAAAAACTAAAATATTATAAATATTAATTCCATTATTAATAGAGAACATGTAAATTAAAAATTAATATTAACATAATATATATATATATATATATATATATATATATATATATATATATATATATATATATATATATATATATATATATATATACACATACAGAGTGTTTTCAAAGTTGAGTCATTTAACAGGTTGTGAAACTCGCAAAAAGAAGTAATTTTGGCAAAAATCATTTCTATAAAAGTAGCAAAATGAGAATATTATTAACAGTTGCAGAATTTGAAAGCAGACCTGACTTTTTAATATTTTCGACCACTGCGTTGTAGAACTCGCAAAGAGAAATCAACTTAGCAAAAATCATTTATATGAGTTGCAGAATAACAAAAATGTTACATGTTACAAAAAATGTTCAAAATTATCAGCATTTGTTCGTTTAACACAAAATCTTGCTCAGCGTATCCATGCGTCACTACACGCGTCAAAAATAAAATCCCGGTGTCTACGAATAACATTTTTTTCCACCTTTTCAATGCGCTGTACTTGTTCTTCCTTAGTATTTACTTCTCCATCGTAACTTTTTTAAATAGCAGCACAGAAAAAAATCGCAGGGCGTTAAATCCAAGGAGCGTGCATGCTAAGAAATAGGTCCGTTGCGGCCTATCTATCTGTTAGGAAATTTCTTATTTAAATGTTCGTGGACTTCTCGTCTATCGACCTAGAAGAAAGAAAGACCCAATAAACATGCCATTTCCTACGCCAGCCCAAAAATGTACTGAAAATCTGTGCTGAAAATGGACTATTTTCACAGCATGTGGATTTTCTACTGCCCAAACAGCACGCATTCACGCATTTGACCATGGAACATATCGATTATTGAAACTGAATGTAAATATATGGTAGAGCTGAAGCTCAATTGGTTGGTGATAGCGTCTCAGTAACAGTTTAGGGTGCCGACACCTGGAAAGTATCAAAATTATGGGCAAGGCCACACTCTAACAAAGACGCACCAACACATAGGTAGCCATGAATCACGCCCTAGACGTGACCCTGTCTACCTACATGCATTAAGATGTGCGGAGCTCAGCTAACTGAGAAGGATAAGGGTAAAATCCCGGCGCTTATAAACTAGAACTCGTCGACTAAAATATGATAACCCCTATAGAAGAGTTCTCCGTCTTTCTGGATAGGGGATCAGGCTCGGGTCCGGCAGTCCTAACCCACACAGCCTCGGATTAAATTAATTAAATATAAACAGACTCAGCAAACAAATGCATGAGATTTGGTTCATAACATAAAAATATTATATCATTCAAGATCTTTAAGTAATACATGTCAACAGATAAGAAAATATGACTTGGATATTTGGATATAGTAGTACAACAGAAAAGATGGTTAGATACTGGATCTCTGAGAAAAGGTAGGTACCAAATTTATTACAGCGAACATGACAAGAAGCACAAATTTGGGTGTGGATACGTTTTAAACCAGTCAGTAAGAGAATCTACTATATGAAAATGGAGAAAATTTCTAAATCTATTAATGTTCTCTATACATGCACCAACAGATGACAAAACAGAGGAAGAGATGGAAGAATTTTATACGGTGCTGAAAAGCCAGATAGATAAGACTCCCAGAAATGACATTAAGTTAGTTTTAGTGGAATTTAATGGCTAAACTGATATAAAGTTTTCAAACAAAAACATCCTTAACATGGGTCTCACTTGATACAAATATAAAATGTAGCGGTAATATTTTTTTATTATTATTCCACGGACTTTTCATTTAATCGATGTACGTAACACATAACATATACATAACATATTGTTTTCACGAAATTTTCTGAACTACTTACGGCACGTGGAATATTCAACCGTACCGTACGCAATACAATGGCTAAACTGGAAAATCTGCGGAATATACCGTGATTGTAGACAAATATCTACATGATAACACAAATGATAATCGGGAAATTGCAATTTAATACGCTGTATGCAAGTTTTATGGTAATGATATAAAGTTTTCAAGCAAAAACATCCTTAACATGGGTCTCACTTGATACAAATATAAAATGTAGCGGTAATATTTTTTTATTATTATTCCACGGACTTTTCATTTAATCAATGTACGTAACATATAAGGTACGTTAAACACGAATTATAAAACATTTAAGTAATTAAATGGAAAAATTATCAAATAATGAACAAGAACAAAGATAAAATCTATCAGTAACAATTAATATGAATTCCTACTGTATCAACACTACAGTCACTTTTTAAGTAAGTGATAAACATAAACAATAAACTATATCAGAATCAACAATAAACTATATCAGAAATCAAAATTTATTAAATATATTAAGTTGCCTTTCCACATGATCTACACACGAAACCATAGTGCTACATCTACATTTGAGCATAGAGTTTTTATCTCTATTCGCTATGTTCTAATCATATCTGATCGATTTAGCAGATGGCTTGAAGCTATTTCACTATAACTACAAGAACTGGAAAAAAATTAGTTCAACATTTAAGAACTTGATTGCATGTACCGTTTAAAATGGCTACGATAGATGCAGGTAATTTAAGTTATTATTATTAAAACAACTTTTAAATTTTTAGAAACAAACTATTGAGTTGATATAAAAGTTCATGTATTGTTTTTTGAGAAAAATTATATTTTCTAAAAGTTACATTTAATCAACATCAAGAAGTTTCTACCAGCTAAGCTATTTTGAAGGAATTTAAATAAATGGTAGTTGGAGGGCACAAGGTCGGCGGAGTAAGGTGGATGAAGCAAAACATCTAAGCCAAGTTGTAAAACTTTGTGTCGAATTGTCAAAGAAAAGTTGTTATGATCCAAAAGTTATTACTATTTTGGCCTAAAACATATTTGTGGCGTCGGCTGGTATAAAAAGGCGAAAGGGGTCTAAAAGGGCGAAATAGGTAAGTAGTCGCTCTCTGCTATTTTCTTATATTATAAATATAATATATTTATTAAGAATATTAGTACCATTGATAATTTCACCCTTTGTACAGGCCACTTTCAAGTTTGGACTTGGACAAACCGACAACTACTAGAGACCATCATTCAGAAGAGATTTAGCATTCTCATGACGCTCAAAAGGGTAAGTAGAAGGTCAGGGACACAAATTACATCAGAAATCCACAACGAGCTAACTGTGTTGGCGCATACGAATATTAAATTTTTAATATATCACCATTTGGAGTGATCATTTTCGTTTTCTTATAACGTGTGGCCTACAATTATTTTAAGTGAGCGCAATTATCTAGACGGAACGCAATGTCCTTTCTGTTTGTTAATTCATGTTAATTGTTCACTTTAAATCACCTAGTATAAACAATATTTCTCCAAACAGCCATAATAAACGATTCTCTTCCTCTTTTGCCAAATTCACACAAGAGCTTCTTTGGGGGTAAACTGGATTTTGCACTGGTTGAAGGGGCATATTCGCGTTCACAACATTATTTCTTAGGCCTAACATTGTTATAAACAATCCACTTTTCATCACTTGTAACCACACTCTTTAAAAACAGATCGATTTATTTTTGCTTCAACAGATAATCTCAAGAAGATATTCAGTGTATCAAGTTTTTATGCATTAATTAATACGATACCCATACATCGACCTGAACATTAGTCCATTGTTCAGACGTAGTGAATCGCTAAGATTAAAATTGTTTTCACGAAATTTTCTAAACTACTTACGGCACGTGGAATATTCAACGACCGTACCGTACGCAATACAATATACTATTGCGTCTGCGAAGCATTCTTGCCTTTTTGGAAATTAAAAAGCATAATATGTCGAAAATGCCTCTTGTTTTCTCTCATATTTAATGTTTAACAAAACTGGAAAAATACAACATCAAAACTAGTGATACCTAGTGCTAACAACGGGACGAACTTTTACATCAACATTAATATAAATGTATTTGTATCGTAATAAAATAGACTTCATAAAGTAAAGTTTAGTCGAGAAATTTCTTCAAGTCTCTCGACGGTTTATTACCGAAGAACGCATTAATATATAAACAGGAAGTATATAAATAGAAAGTTTGCCAATAATAATACTCAGTTCGGAACGAGACTCTGAGGTGATCGGACGTGTTTTGTCTGGTCACCATGGGGACAGATAGCAGTGTCGGTTGGTAGTCTCGGTCGCCGACGTACAGATCTGGCCAAGGGAGCGGACAACCCCGAAGTGTCGTCTCCGCCAGACGGCACTTCAACCCTAACCAAGAGAATAAGTCTTAGCCCCGAAGTTGGTGAAGAACGAAGCACCGGGACCGGCAGCAACACCAAATCCTTCTTGCCCGGACTCGCTAACAAGGAATAAACAGTGTAATACTGTAAGCAGAGGATGGACTCTGTGATGGTCGGACGCGTTGCGAGCGCGCTGGCCATCGTGGGGGCAGACGTCCATGGCTGTTGACCGTTCCAGCAGCGGGAGTCCGAACTGGATTAGGGAGCGGGCACCCCCGAGGTTCGTCACGCAGGATGCGCGGCGACCTCAAACCTAACCAAGAGAATAAGCCTTAGCCCCGAAGACGGTGAAGATGTAACGCACTGGGACCGACAACAACATCCAGTCCGTTCATTCTGTGCTACCAACAACATCAAAACAAAACCACTAACACCGGTATAACATCAAGAAAACAAAAAAGAGAACATCAAGAAAACAAAAAAGAGAACATCAAGAAAACAAAAAAGATAATAATAAAACAAAATAGAACAGAATAACATCAAGAAAACAAAAAAGAATAGGCCAAAACACCACATACACGAAGAAGAACCGAACAGTACACCAGTTCATTCAAAAAATCCAGCGTCAACGACCAGCGAACCAACCAATCGATCTACGAATAAACTTCCACTGGACTCGACTCTCGCGGGTCGTTTCCGGAGCAGTAATCACTATCACTTCGGTCGATTAATCTCGACCAGTACCGTATGGTATTAACCGCGCCAAAAGGACGGCGCATAAAACCCAGATTGCGACTGACGCGAAACAGTCGTAATCGATAATAAGAGAACAAAAGTAAGGGCCTCAGAGTCAACTTGACACACAGGATAAGCAGTAGTAATAATAATACTAGATAAGGTAAGGCGTGCATTTCAAATGTAATATATAAAATTAACAGATGACCTATTCAAACCAACTTTCTAAAATTCAAGACAACAGTGTTAGATTTGCAATCAAAGAATAGCCTAATATCCTTTTGTCAGGCAAGATTAATTGCTAGCTTCTGCTACAAACCAGCATACATTTCCAATCAATACGAGATAACAGTCTTATAAAAGCCAAGCTCATTAGTAAGTGAAGAGGTAGGAATATCTTGGATCAGATGCGTCAGTAGATTTGCCAATTGAACCTTGAATTAAAACCAACTAGTTGAACCAACTCGCTTAAATATGCTCCGAACCATGATCATAATCAATCGATTAATCCCAATCAGCTCCTTCCAACGGTTATCAACCCTTGATTTTAGTGAGTAACCATTAATTTTGTTGAGAGCCTACCGACTGGCCACTTAATCCAAAAACATCCAGCCAAATCCAAACTTCCAGGCCAAATACATTCAGCCGCGAACTGGCTTATCTGAGAGACAATTTTGTGTCTGATTTTATACTCTTGCTTAAAAATATTTACAAACATCCACATAGTGGATGGAAGTCGAATCGACCACCTACTTTACCATCGGAGCATCACCTTAGTAAACACAGCAATACTGTCGGCTAGGAACATCTAACGTAGGCAATTAACTAAGAGAAGCCCTGTGAAAAGCCTGGCTAGCATTTTAAAATCATTAGGGCCAGAATTAGAGAGTATTATTTTGAGACTCCAAAGAATTCTAATATTTTTCACGGCACATTGGTAAGCAAATATCAGTCTGGACGGAGATTTTTTTATGTTGATTTGATGTAGTGAAGAAACTTTATTTTTGTATATGCAACAAGTCGTTATGTCGCCTGTGTTTCTACATTCCTGATAATGTGCTGGTAAATTGTCCAAATCCTTAGGAGCAAAACCAATAAAGGAACAGAAAGAACAGAACAGAGAGATCGCATGACAAACAGTGCTTTCTGTAGCATTAAATTGGTCGCAAAAAATTATTAGAAAAGTAGAAAGCTACTTCTTTATTTTCCCCGTTTGTTAATGCCAAGAACCGTAATTTGTTATTCAAGGACATATATAGTCCAAATTGAAACATGACAATTCTCGCTTTCATAATTTTCGATTTCAATCATTTGTAATAGAATTCTAATTTACTCACTTTCCTTCTCTAATATCGCATTATTTCCTTTTAGTTATAAAACTTTAATATTGGGGAAAAGTTTGACAATAAAAACTTACTATCAATACATGTATCTAGAAACCATTTTATCGCTGCATTTTTACGAATAATACTGAATAATTTATTCCAGAGAAATTATTGAAATTCCAAACATATATGTAGAGAGGAACATTCTATAAAACAATATAAATTATTACTAGACTTGATGGATCGTATATTTTTTGAATTAATCTATTAATGCTTGGATTACATGTACGTATATATTGATAATAAGCTTTAGATAATAAAATTCTATACTTTGATTATTAAATCGGTATAAAATTGTAAAAAAGTTTTTTTAATTATTGTATTTTATGTCTTACCATACTAGCCCAGGAAGATACTACCATATCTTCTGGAAACAAGTATAAATCTACTAATAACCATAAGCCTCTCCATACAATAACTCCAAGATTGGTAACTATTCCAATCGATATTATAACATCCAATATATAAAGAGACATTTTATCTGATGGCTAAAATAAAGAAAAACAGTTTCAATTTAAACAAATTGATACATTCAATGTTTAGTCAATATATACAATTTTAAGGTGAAGTGTTCCATAAAGCTCTAAATATATTATGAGCTATAATAAGATTTGATCAACGCAACTTATAAGACCGAATGAGGGCAGTTAAAAAGTTCTTGGCCTAACACTATGACTATGATATTTGTCGTTATGGTGTATTGTGATGATGGTGATTTTGATGGTGATTTTGATGAAGTTTGTGATGATCCAGTAAAACGAAAAAAAATTTAATTTACTAAAAAAACACTACCACCCATAACATTGTGACCAATTATTTTTCTCTTTGTAAACAATTAAAAAAATATTGGCAACAGCGACGGCAGCTGTTCGTTGGGAGCACCGGGGAGAAGGTCCTGGACAGGATGAAACTGCGCGTCAAAACGGCGCCACCCCGTTCATTAAATTATCTTGTGTTATAGAAGACCCTCGAACTGGGAAACGGTCTATCAAAGGAAACTATTGTCTTAATTTTATACTTTAATATACGTAAGCACACTCAAAAAAATAACACAAAATACATTAAAAGCTAGAAAGAATAAAACTATAAAAGAAACACTGGAAGGTTTAGGGACTGTGACCCACCAAACCGTGGAAAATAAAAAATAACAAGTTTCTCTAAGTTACACGAGCTCGTTTCTAGTTCTCTGTACTTTTTTAAATTAGATAGTACTAAATCTATTCAAACAATATCAAGAAAGTAAAGATAACTTAGAGGTAATCAAATAGGATCAAAATAAGTAAAATCATCAGATCTAACGGCAAATTGTCTATTTCCTGATGGTAGTCAGAGAAGTAGGTAATTTGAAAATAGAAACGTGAAATTTTAACTTTATACGAAAATATAATAAATCTAGCTTTATTTTTCGATTGTCCCGCCGCTTGCCTATCCAGTACTGGGGTATCCAAATACAATGAGTACACCTACGGGCAATTTGTTGTCCTTATGCGGGGGTCCTCAAATAGTCTGGAACCTGACTGACCAGTTACTGTGCAAAATGACCCCAAAGGCAACCCACGGCCACATACAGTAAAATGCCTGTGAAAACGATCACGGAGTTGGGCAGGCAGATTTTTTCGCTCCCGGTGTATTTTCGAAACTTGATCTCCTTGGATTTCATCTCTTTCGATTCCTGCAATATCATCTGGTTAATAGCCGCTCCACATATCTTGATGGAATTGAAAACCGTTTCAAGTTTTTTCTATCTGTGATTCAACAGTTCCTTAAAAAGTGGGAAAAGTGTATAGAAATTGGCGGAGATAACTTCGAAAATTAAGTTTATATATTTTTTTTCATAAAATAGCAAAGGTAGTCAAAAAGATCTCATAATTAAGTTACCATATATCTTTATATTCCTCGCTTGCCCATCGCGGAAAGATAAGTACAGATTGATCGCAATAGTTTACCACAATCTAAGTTTTCTCGAAAACGTTATCAGAAAGTTTGACGAGACATTGTAACATCAATTCCTTTCTCTAAAGAAATACCAAAGTTTTCTGTGAAAATGTTCTTGTTTTTACAACTTCAATGGTATGGCGGCAAGTAGAATGTCATCAGGAAATCTATTAGTGCGAGGAATATTTTTTGAAATTGAATGTCAGGCTATTTTTATTTAATTTGGTACCATTAGCTTATTAGCTATTCTAGTTCTTGTCAGATCAATTGAATCGAAATAAATAAAACAATTTTGTAGTAGTTAGGGATCAACGAACTTATTTAACCATTATTATGGTATTCAACATATGATATGATATGCCATTTTCATCGACAAATTTTAATAGTAAAATTATTTTTGAAATCGGTCTATATCAAATAAAACTTTTCCTTTAATTTTTAACATTATATAAATAATGATATAAAAATTAAGAATACAACAAAATATTATTAAATATTAACGGACTAGAAGCTCATTGTCGTCATCAAAAATTAATTTCCGTTCCCAATATTACAACTTTTATATTTTAAGTCCAAATAACAATGGTTAAAAATAACAACAATATATTTAAAAATCTTTTTTATTTATTTTACCACACAATGAGTTAAGCTATATAAGTATATGCTGTATAACTAAATGATAATATAATTTATTTCAAAAAACCATAATCTTTAAATTCTAAATAAATATATTGTATTGACATAATATTAATATTTTTCTACGACATCAAAGAGTGGAAAGTTTTTCTGATTTTTATAATCATGTTTAATGTTCAACAGAATAGAAAAAGTATTTTATCAAGGATAATATATTTTAAGCACACCTAATCAGGTGTGCTTAAAATTACACCAGATATTAAAGCGTACTGTAATTTGCTTCTACATTACCGTCTTTATATATTTCAATATAATTGAAGATATGATTTGAAAACAGATCTTTCATATGAATCTCTTTTGAATCTTTTCAAATGAATCTTTTCATAACACCGTGGAATTCGGCAACTACAGGCTTTTTAAAAGTAAAAAGGACAAAATAATACACAAAAATACACCACATCTTGGTGTTGCTTTCGCTATCTCAAGAAACATTCTTGGTTCTATAACTAATGTCCAGCCAGTAAATAATCAACTTATGACCCTATCCCTCAAGTGTGTTAACAAAAACTACACATTAATCAATGCACACCTCCGAGTTAACGAAGAAAATAAACCTAATCCTGAAAAAGTAAATAAGTCCTGGGAAATTCTGGACTATCTCTAAAATTCCCTCTAACCATGTAAAAATCCTATTGGGTGATTTCTACGACCAACTAGGGAAAGAAAGAAAGTACAGGAAAACAGTCGGTACAGGAAAACATGTTCGCAGTTTAATCTAAAAATAATGTAAACCCATTTTAAGAAGAAAATAACAAAACAAAAGACCTGGAGGTACCCAAACACGTACATGGGTGAATTTCAAATTGACCATGTTGCCATTTCGTACCCCAATTATAAAGAGATTCTGAATGTTCAAGTCAGGAAAGGAGCTAACATAGACACGGATCACTACTTGACTAGAATCAAACTTAGCTTAAAACCTCGAAAACTTATTCAAAAGAGACTGCTAATACCAAAGTTCAACCCTACGAAAATAAAACCAAGCCTAACAGAAGAGCTTGATAAACAACCAGCACCGAATTGGCAAGAATTAAAACAAAAAATTATTAAAACAGCTTTAAAGTGGGTCCCTTTACAAAAACGTAGAAAATATCCGTGGTGGGATGAAGTTTGCGAGCAAGCAGTGTTAAGCTGAAGTAAAGCATCGATGAAAATTAGACAAACTAAAAGAAAACATGAAAACAATCAACTCAATGAAATAGAAAAAGATTTCCAAAAAAATAACACCCGAAACTTTCACAAAACATTTAATACTAAATTAACAGGCTATCAACCGCAAAGTCTTTGCTTCCAAAAAAAAACGGAAAAATAGCTCTAAATAACCAAGAAAATTGCAAGGAACTTGCCAAATTTGAACAACTACTAAACTGTCCTGAGGCCTTAAAAAAATTTCCAACACTAAATCCTAAACAAACAAACCCAGATTCGTTACTACCGAATGAAAATGAAGTAATTAGGCAAATCAAGCGACATAAAAATAAAAAAGCTTCTGGTGGAGATGGAATGACTGCTGAACCTTTGAAAACCGCTGGTCCAGGTGCAATCAAGGAAATAACCAAAATTCTACATGAAGTTTGGCGAACCGAACGGATTCCGGAAGATTGGAAATATGCTCTAATCCATCTACTACACAAGAAATGTGATAGAACGGATGTAAACTACAGAGGGATATCTCTTCTCCCAGTTTGTTACAAGATTCAATCTCAATGTCTACTAGACAGAGTACAGGGACAGTTAGATCCTAAAATTGGTGAATATCAAGCAGGTTTTCGACCGGGCAGATCTTGCCCTGAACAGGATCCCTGAACAGATCCTGAATCTAAAGTTGATCCTCAGACATCAAAAACTCTACAATAAAAATCTCGTCTGTACATTTGTGGATTTCAAAAAAGCATATGATTCTATTGACCGCCAATCTTTATTCCAAATCTTGAAAGGACAAAGACTAGATCTGAAAACGATGGCAATTATTAAAGCAATATTAACTTACACTAGGTCAAAAGTTAAATTCACAGGTGACATCACAGAGCTCTTCAAAATTAAAACTGGAGTTAGACAAGGGGATGGACTCTCGCCACTATTATTTAACTGTGTTCTAGTAAAAGTAATACAGGAGTGGCGTGAAAAAAAGTCGGCCCTGAATATTGACCAACCCATTAAACTGTGGAGAACCAACATCAAAATTGATTGTCTGGCGTTTGCTGATGATCTAGCAATTTTGACTCAAGATATATTAACGGCACAAAAACAGATTGAAATCCTAAAAGAAACAGCAGAAAAGGTAGGACTCCAAATTTCCTTTGAAAAGACACAATACATGACCTGCAACAGATTTGAACACCATTTCTAAAAACAAAATATGATAGCATCAGACGAGTCTCTCAGTTCAAATATTTGGGTAAATCATGGAAGATGGGTTGGAAAAAGCGGTCAATAAGGGTAGATGTCAAAAAATGGAAACGGCATTGAACACAAAATATTTACAACAAAAAATGATTATCTAAAAACACAAAACTGATATATTATAACACAGTTATTATACCAGAATGTCTATATGGGTCAAAAACGCTCATTTAGAATAGAAACAGAGACATCGAGGACATTGAAAAGAAAAAAAGATCATAAGAAAAATCTTAGGCCACAAACAAATAAATAGCACAACATACCGACTTCGAGGAAACCAAGAAATCAAACAATACACAGATATACATAGCGATATGAGAAAAAGAAGACTTAAGTTTTACGGACACATAAAACGAATGAATCCGAGTAGGCTAACTAGACAAACAGCCGAATTTTATGAAAATAGGAGTAGAGCTAAAGCAGAAATAATGAAATGGATTGCTGCAATTAAAGAGGACCTACGAACAGCAAATATTTCACAAAGTGAAATTCAGAATAGAGGCTGTTTCAGATACAAGGTGAAGGTTTGGAAGGTTGGCCAAAGAGAACAATGTAGGAAGACTGGAACAACTTGGTCTTACGAAAGGAAAAAAGCTCATTGCGAAAGAATGAAATTAGTATGGGCGCAAAGGAAGGTTAACTGTACTTCGCGTAGTCCAGCAGGTCCCATACGTGAATAATAAATAAATATATATATATATATATATATATATATATATATATATATATATATATATATATATATATATATATATATATATATATATATATATATACGTTTGGGTTTTCCCCTCGTTACATATGTACCCTCATCCTCCTTCGTATTTATCCAACCTCGATCTCCGCCGGGCGTCACAGATTTTCTGCTTACATCCGTATGGGCGGCGACCTCTCTTATTTGTCTCCGGAAACACGCCATCCATAGTGCAGATTCCGCCATTCCTATCCCTTCTAAAATCGCTTGTATTGCCGTCCCGCGTACTACGACCAGCGCTGTCTCCGTGAATTAACCCGGATTTTGCGAATCTGACTGCCGCCGAACAGCAACGTGGCGTGTTCTCCTAGTCTTAGTATCGTCAACCACGCGTCTACTACAACCTCCATCACAACCACAACATACCACTAAGCATCCCGTACTGATTCCGTATGCCAACAGTTACGTCACCAGTTATGTCACCAGTTACGGCACCAGTTGTGACGATCGAACGTAATTTGTTATACCATTGCACCACTACATCATTCTATCATTCCATCATTACATCATTATCGTTGCCGTATTAGCCGAAGCGAACATCCGATACTTGAAGGCTATAGTACCGTAGATAAGTGCTTAGAGAATAAGTATTTCCTTATCGTGGCTGGCATAGGCCTTTTTTAACTTTTGATTTTCTCGTAATTTTTGCTAAGCATCTCTTTTCCTTTTCCTTTTTCTTATTTTTTTTACATATAATTTTAATTAGTTCATAAGTTAATATATACATATAATTTTATTTCAACGTTGTTTCTGTACACGACCTAAAGCTCTCACCCACGTATCCAACCCCGACATAAAAAAGCTAGCCTGGTATATAATGGTGCAGTGGTACAGCAAATTACGTTAATAAATACGGAATCAGTATGGTATGCTTAGTGGTGTGTCGTGGTTACGATGGAAGTTATAATAGACCCGTGATTGTCGATACTAAGGGCTAGGAGAATACGCCACGCTGCGGTTTGGCGGCAGTCAGATTCGCAAAACCTGGGTTAATTCACGGAGGTAACGCTGGTCGTACTAAGCGGGACGGCAATACAAAGGACTTTAGAAGGGATAGGTATGAAGGGATAGGGATAGGTGCAGAATCTGCACCATGGACGGCGTGTTTCTGGAGACAGATAAGAGAAGTCGCCGCCCATACGGATGTAAGCTGAAAATCTGTGACGCCCGCCAGAGATCGGGGTTGGACAGATACGAAGGAGGATGAAGAGTACGGAACATATAGCAGAATAAAGCAAAGGAAAGGAAAGAGAAGGAGCACTTTCTTGAAATAAAATAATAAAACTGGTGGACAGCTTTAGCCTTCTGATATTCATTACATTAATGAATAAACTATCAAAATACTAAAAAAAAACGAAACAATTTTGGACTATAATGGAATAGCAAAAGAGAACCGATTCAATTTGACATATTGATGAATTCAGATGATATTGTCATAATAATTAATTTAAAAAAGAAGATTTAGAGATTAATGGATATATGGATAGAAGAAATAGAAAGGATGAAAATGAAAATAAATAAATGTAACAATGCAAACCTAGAACAGAAACAAAACAAAACTTAGGAAGTATCATAACGAATGATGGAAAAATAAATTTAGAATTAGTATACAGGAAGAGAAAATCAACTGTACAAGACTATACTATACGCTAAATGCATTATTAGGGAAAAAGCAACTGAGGCAAGAAACAAAATTAATAATATTTACTGTAATAATCATCCCAACACTAGTATATGCAACCGATAATTAAAAAAGAAAACATGAAAAAGACACAGAACTAGATTCTAGAACAGAGATTAAACTCAATATATATTTTCCATTAAACACGAAATCGCCTTTTTTACGTGAGCGAGAAAACCTTAAAAAAAGTAATTTGGTGTTTAGTGGAAAATCTTTTTTGAGCTTTATGGTTCACACTAAAGGTTTCAATAGGAGAATAAAAATACAGAAGATGAAAGAAAAAGAAGAAAGCAGAAGACGAAATACAGAAAACGACGAAGGAGAAGAAAGAGGAATAGATGTTGTTGGAGAGGAATAGATGTGTTGCAATATAAATGAGACACCTAAGGGGAAAGTCAAAACAATACAGAGTTACTTATAAAACAGCAAGGAAAATATCTAAACAAAAACTTATTTATAAGTGAAATTAAAATGAGACAATAATTGGTTTGGCCACAAGAATAGAGGTTTTTGAAACAATTCACCAGACACAAGAAAAGAAAAAAGTTCATAATATAAATAATTGATCTCAAGTCTAAGAAAAAAAGAGCTGGAAATAAATGAGCGGGAAACAAAGAAATTGTATTGTAGCGGAAATGACAGAATAATGAGAAATTTAAGGTTAGCTATAAATCCAAAGAAGTGAAAACATTTAAACACCTGGGAGTCAGAAAAATAAAAAAATAGAGACTTGATATAGACGAAAAAATACAAAAAATATTTAAAGGCAAGTGAATGAATATAAGGAATAAATTAGAAATATTCAAAACAGTAATAAAACCAATAGTAATGTTGCAGAAACTATTATATAACACTCACAGCAAAAGAGGAAGACAAACTAAATATTTTTGAAAAGTGGGATATAATGCGTTCAGAACTCTGATGAACTTTGAGATCGACGAGTTGTTAGGAAGGGAAAAGTAGTGAGAACAAGTAAAACATAAAAGAATAAGACACGCCAATAAGAGAGATAACAACATGGAAACCAGCACATAATAGATCGAGAGGAAAATAGCTGATAAGGCGGAAACTCACTAATAATTATGAGAAGAGTAACAAGAAGAAATGTGGACCGATTCATCACACTAAAAGGATTTGAAGAGTTGCTTATATATGTATTATATATGTATAAGAAATGTATTAGCTTATCATAATAATAATAATAATACAATAATATATACATAAATATATAATAACATTTGTGCGGTAAAGTGTTGGCAACCAAAAAGAGAAAAAATTTTGACAGCTGAAAGTGTAGGCTTAACAAAAATGGAGCACTACATGAAAGAACAACGCGTTTTCATTGTTGAACAATATTTCAAACATAATGAAAATTTGGCTGCTACAGTTCGCAAATTTCGTACAAAAATATGGTCGGAATATTGATTTAACTTCGTCAATTAAGAAGAGAGTTATTAAAAAATTCAGGGAAACTGGATCAATTGGGGACGCTAAACACACTGGGCGTTCAATCGAAGCAGTGCGTAAGAATGTTGATGAAAGTGCAGGAACATCGATTCGGCGTCATCGACAAGAATTGCAAATTTTAAGAACCACTCAACAGCGTATATTCGCTAGAGATCTGCGTCTCCATGCTTACAAAGTTCAATTGGCACAAGAAATGTAGTCTAATGACCATGCACGAAGCGAAGAGAATCTGTTGAATGCATTATTGAACAACAAATGAACTGGTGCTGGTTATTTCTGCCTAAATTGGATGATATTGATGTGGACGACATGTGGTTTCAACAAGATGGTGTGACATGCCATACAGCCCGTGAAACAATCCAATTACTACATGAGACATTTCCTGGCCGTGTAATGTCTCGTTTCGGTGATCAGAATTGGCGCCCTAGATCATGTGATTTAACACCATTGAATTTATTTCTATGAGGTTATTTCAAGTCAAAGGTCTATGTTAATAAGCCCACATCCACCCGTAAATTATTAAATTTATATAAATAATAATCTAAATATGAGATAAATAACAATATTAAACCCTTTTAAAAGTAATTAATATAACAAAAACAATTATTGCCACAAAAAATGACTCTAAATATAACTAGATATTCTTAAAACTAGACAGAATTTTAAAATTTACTGTAATATGGTTTCCATTAGGATTTTTGAATATATTATCGATTATATGCTTTATATTCTCAAAATAATTATTTTTTGCAGGATTGTTACTCAATGCAAAAATATTCATTACAATAGAAACCGGTTGCCCGGTATTAAAATCATCTTCAATCATATTATTAGATTCTGTAAATTTTGTTGCTTTCATGGTTTTTATAAGTCTCCAGTCAGATGGTAGAAACCTAAAGCTATCAATGGCTAAAAGGTTTATTTCGCCCGGACTGGAAGGTCTGTAGCTGGAAAATGGATCTTCCATTTGAAAACCATTTCCTGTGTGTTCACTATCCAAAAATTTCAGTTCCTTTTTTTTATTGTTCCTTTCTTCTATTTTTGATGGAGGTGGTTCTAATATTTCTCGTATAATATTCGCATGATTATTAATTCTTTTAGAAATAATCGGAGAATAGGTAGAGTCATGAATAGAATCTCGATTAAGTTTTGAATCTGGATGGTTCTGATTTGTTTCTTGTTTGTAAATATCTTCAACATTTTTTGAAAAATTGTCTTTAAAATCCATATCCTCCTTTCTGTTTATATGACTAACATGGAGTTTTATATTGACAGCTATTAAAATTGTACCCTAAAAAAAATATTATGATTCCATATTATTTTAAATAAATTTTAAATTCTTTTGTTTCAGGGAATTGCACGCTTATATTTCTCTACTCTGTATTATTTAGTTAATATTATAATTTTATTATAAAAATAGTATAAAGCAAAATTTAGCATATTGGTTGAAAAAAAATTCTGATGTGAATTAAAAAAAAAAAATTCCAGTATACAGTGTGTCCAGGATAAGGACTTACCGCCCACTTAAAATTGTTATTTCTGGACCGATTTTCATAAACTTTCTTTTTTTGGATAGATCTGGGAAAACGGCAAAAGAAAGTGTATCACATGTTTTTTTTTGCTAAGATCATGGTCAACTGCGTCAACTTTTATGGCTCCCATTTTCAAGAAGTACTATTAGGAATTTTTTTAGAGAAAAAATAACAACATATGCTTGACCAGCACCACCTTAAACTAAATTGTACCGATTTTTATGGTTCTAAATTACTGGGTGTCCCAGATATTTGTGATATTTATATTATAATTTTTTAATAATTACATGTACTTTCTGTCTTTAAAACTATGTATGCAATGGAAATCAAAAATTGTAAACTAATTAACAAATGTCACTTTGATTCATTGATTTATATTATAGTGATTTCAAACGGCAATAATGATGTATTCTTTAGAAGAAAAAGTAGAAATTATAAGAATAGTTGGTGATGGCACGTGAACTTTTCGTAAAGCAGCAAAAAAATTTAATAGAAAATAAGAATTTAATAGACCCAGAACGCAACATTGATCTTCTTTAGGGTTTTTTGCATAACCTAATATTTTGATCAAAACGGAACTGTTAATAAACTTCCTAATCAACATTGTTCTGGTGAATTTCGAGCAACTCAATTAGTTCTTGATTATTTTAATGAGATCCACACTCAAGCGTTAGGGACGCTAGTGGAATTTTAAATATCTCGAAAAGCACTATCTGGTTATGCTTGAAGAAAAATAACTGGAAAACTTTTAAACCAAAATTTTTTCAAACACCTGAAGTTGGTGGCATGGAAGATCCTACATTTCTAAAAAATATTTTATACCCACATGAAGCCACATTTACGACAAATGGTATCGTATCATCACAAAATATTAGATTATAGGCTCAAGATAACCCCCATTGGGTGATACAATGTAAGAGCCAATATTCTACTAAAGTGAACGTTTGGTGTGGTATTTTAAATGACATTATTATTGGACCATATTTTTTTTTGATGGAAATTTGAATGCAGGTAGATTTTTTAGATTTTTACAAAATGAGTTTGATGATGAAATCGATGCATTGCCTTTTAATTATCGGTACAATAATTGGTACAATGTACACTTGCAAATTGACGGGGTACCCATTCACGCAATTAGTGTAAGAAATTAGTTAAATAATAATTTTTCAAATTATTGGATTGGGCGAAACAGTCCTGTAATTAATTGGCCGCCGAGATCCCCGGACCTCACGCCTCTTGATTTTATTCTCTGGAGGACAATTAAAAATAAGACTTATGTTTCGAGGCTCCAAATTCGAGAAGATCTTTGTGATCGTATTAGGTAAGTTTGCCGTAGCATTATCAAACAACAATTGAGAAATATAGTGAACAATACCCGACGACGTATTGAAAAGTGCTTGATAGAAAATGGCAGAATGATAGAAATGTCTAGTATTTAAGTTTTATAATGCCAATGTAGATCGACCTTTAATAAAGAAAGATTTTTGTTAAAAAATAGTCTGTAATTATTAGAAAAAAGATTAATTGGTACTGTAAAAATATCATAAAATAATTTCAAAGGCACCCAGTAATTTAGAACCATAAAAATCAATACATTTTGATTTAAGGTGGTGCTGGTCAAGAATTCGTTGTTAGCCTTTCTCTAGTAATAGTACTTCTCGAAAATTGGAGCAATAAAAGTTGACGTAGTTAGCCATGATATTAGCAAAAAAAACATGTTATACACTTTCTTAATGGCTTAATGTTTTCCGGGATCTATCCAACAAAAGAAAGTTTATGAAAATCGGTCTAGAAATAAAAATTTTAAGGGGCTGGTAAGTCCTTATCCTGGACACACTGAAGATGGAAAATAAATTAATGAACCCTTATATGTTACTTAAAATACCCCAACTTATTCTAGTAATTGTACTAGTTGCTGCATTTAGTTACAAGGATGAGCTAAAAAGTCCATGGAATGAAATTAAAAAACAGTATATTACGGATGTTTACGTATATTTTTCAATAAAATCCAATTATTAAGTTCTTCAAAAGAAGTATCCATTTTAACTTGAACATCGTCGTCTATTGAAGTTATTAATCGAGAACTTCAGACCATCCTTCACCTTATTTATGACTGTGATTTCCTAATTAACTCGCCATACTATTAATTAAACAATTTGCAAAATGAAACTTATAACTGCAGGTATGTAAAATATGACACTTAAGGGTCTAAAGGAATTAGCCAAAATTATTTTTCCAAACAAAAATGTTTAACATATCGTAATAGCACTATCAAACAGTTTTGACAATTTATAGGAAATTATTTATTCGTCATCCACCAACTCTTTCTTTATATCTTGCAAAATGTGTGACTGTTGAAAGAAAACATTGTTTATATCCACATTTATCATTTCAGGCCAAAGATATTCTGTTAGCATATTCCTATAGCGTCGACAGTAAATAATAATATGATTTCTATCATCGTCTTCAAAAAAATAGGGTTCTATCTCTTCTTTAGCCCAAAAACCACATCAAAAAGGGCCTTATTGAGAGTGAAGCAGTAAGTCTTGAATGACATGAGGATTTTCGGCCCATATTGTGCAATTATATTTGTTCACAAACCCATCGGACCTATGAGGGATTATTTATTAATAACAGAAGTTATGGACGCCTTTCAGCTTGCAATTTCTACGCGCTGTTGAATCGTGAATCCTTCCATGGTGATTTGTACACAATATACTGAACATGTCTATGAATGGCATTTAAACATTATTGCAATATTTGCTGCTAAAACTTCTCAAAGTTCAGGCACTCTTATTGGAAAACTATTTATAAGAAGAAATGTCGTTAATCATTATGTTGTACCTGTTCTAACGTACAGATCAGAAAGCTTAAAATTAAATAAAAAGATAATAGTAACACAATATGCCATGCAGACATCGATGTTGAGGTTATCATTAAAGGATGAAGAATCGGAGATATGCAAAAGAACCAAGTTATTAAATATAGTCGAATGGATAGCTACCTGTAAGTGGAACTTGAGGGGACGATTTACAGAATATCGAATGACAGATGGACTGGAAAGAAAGATTATTGAATTGAAACCACTACACAATGGTACCCGAAATAGAGTACACCCTTCAACGAGATGACATGATGATTTTAAATGCATTAATTCCAACTGAAGGCAACGTACACATAATAGATAGCTAAGGAACAACTCAAAGACTGATTTAAAAGCATTATCCTCAAATCCGTCGAGATATTGTGATATCGGCTCGATTTGTTGGCAAAATTATTTGTGAAAATCGCAGTTAAATCAATAATAATGTACTAAGATCATTATGCTCATCGATTTTACAGCTTTAATGAAAATGTTGACAAACAATTTGTTTCTATGAAATCTAATTGGAAAGTCTTTGGAACTAAAATTTTGTTTCGGTCAATTTAGCTCAAAGCTGTGATAATTCAGAAACTTGTACAAAGATATCGCCGTTCGCAAAGGTATTGTAGTACTTGATTGTCCACCCTATTTATTTAATTGCACTTCCTATGTCAATTTTCGATTCCGGAAACACCAACTTCAATCAAAGAATATTTGTTAGGATGTTACGAACATTGATATCTAACAAGATAAAAACGAAGTCTTTGTTTATCAAAAATATTATATTGATCAACGATCTCATGTTAATTGTATCATTAATAGATTCAAAATAAAAATTAATCAAACGTATTTGTTTTAATGAAATATTTTTTTGTAAAATGTTCACTTTATTGTATTAATCTTTGACGCGTTTATCTAAAACTGTAGCTTCGTAAGGAATAAATATTTTCAATGTTGAAGTAGGTATATATATATATATATATATATATATATATATATATATATATATATATATATATATATATATATATATATATATATATATATATAAGACGTTCATACAATAAAATATATATTTTTGGGAAATCCATTTAAAATTGCGGATCTTCCAGACTAAGCGGTTTTTTTAATTCTTGAATAAAACCCAGATGACTTTGTGAATTTGCTCAGGGCTAGTTTTATTTTAGAAGTGTAATATATGACATTTATACAAATGTAGTCGTATACAATAAAACACAACGTTAAAAGTGTTGAATTATTTTAGAAAAATTGGCGTTCAGTGAAAAATGTTTTTAGAAAATTACGTGATATTTACGATTTGCACAATCATCCATCTGAAAGCACCATCAATCGAATTGCTTAAAATTTTCAAGAAACTGCTTCGGTGGAAGATAAAAGAAGAGCAATATATAGTTGTAGTGCAATTATATATAGTTGTAGTATAGTTGTACGCAAAAGTATTGATGAATTTGGACTCATTGAATCCACAACATAGCGTATTTTATAAAAGGATTTTGCTCTGAAGGATCACAAGGTTCAAATAAGATAAGAAGTAAGAAACTGGATCATGCAAAACGTAGTGCATTTATCAATTGGATCAAATAACAAACAGATATTTTTCTCAAAACATTATCTTTTCAGATGAGGCACATTTTGAAATTAGTGGGTATGTCAGTAAACAAAATTGCAGCATTTGGTGTGAGGAAAATCCAAGATTGATTCATGAAAAACCTTTACATCTTAAATGAGTCACTGTTTGGTGTTCATTATGGTCAGAAGGTGTAATTGCGTCGTATTTCTTTCAGAATGTTGTTGGTGAACCTGTAACTGTGAATGGTGTTCGATATCATGAGATGGTAACTGGATTTTTGTGGGCTGAATTGAATAATATTGATCTGGAGAATATGTGGTTCCAACAGGATAACGCTATATCTCACTCTGCTAATGAAACACTTGATTTATTGAGAGAAAAATTTCTTTGACGAGTTATTGCAAGAAACGGTGATGTTAATTGGTGAGTAAGATAATGTGATTTGATACCGTTGGACTATTTTCTTCGGGGTTGCGCGAGAAGCCAAGTCTATAAAAATAATCCACAATCGATTCCTGAACTAAAGGTTAAAATTATTCGAGTCATTGGTGAGATAGAGCCACGGTTATGCCAAAATGTGATGTGAATTTTGACAAAAATAGTGGAGGTCTGTGGAGCTGCAAGATGTGGCAGATATTGTATTTCATGTTTAAATGTCATACACTCTGCTTCAATTATCAATAAAGCGTTTTTTAAAATCAATGCAAAATCTATATTTTATTCAAGAATTTAAGAAACCGCTCAATTTGAAAGACTCTACTGTATATTTCCTGTACCAGTTCAACATAGAAAATATTTATTTCTAACGAAGCTACAGTATTAGCAAAACGCGCCACACATTATAAATACAAAAAGTGGAAATTTTTATAAAACTTTTTTAATAAACATTTGTCATGTGATGAAATTCCATCAAGTAGAAGCCAAAACAATCTAAAAGTTGAAAGTATTTCGTTTTTAACACAGCGTGGACAGTTTATGAGGAATACTTCTCTTAAGTGTCATTTATATGCATCGAAAATGCCGGTTAATGGTATTGTGGTATACTCCTAATTCCCCTGAAAGTTTCTGGTTCTTGCCCTATGATCTACAACCAAAACTAGAAGGAGATCTGGGTGGTGTCGATTGATACAGCATCTTTTTTTTCTGCTTCGGAAATCTCAAGCGTGGCATCAGTAGCTTTGAAGCCTTTTTAAAGTAATATCTTAAAATTGCTTGACTTATTTCACTCAATTTAATGTTTTTGTTAAAAACCATCAACTATATATTTCGCAATGGAATCAGTTTAATACTGACGATTATTTATTGAAATAAAAAATTTAAATTGGATTAAACCTCTAAGAAGTGAAATAATCTTTTCGATATATACAAAGAAAAAAAACGCAAATACGTTTTGTTACACCCTAGTAGAATAATAACATAAAATCCAGGTTGTTATGGATCGATGAGTTATTTTCTTCGGAATAAAGTTTTAGTTTCACCGGTTTAGCAGGAGCAAAGAAGCATGAAGATTAACGAATTGTCACAATAAGTAAACTAGTTATGTATGTAACTCGTTGTTCTTTACGGTTTTCTAACCGATTATATGAAACAACATAACAATGAACCATGGTACAGAAAATACATTTCCGGACCAAAAATCATCGATTGCGATTACTGTAATATGACTAAATTATGAAAGTTCTATTCATGTTATGTGGTCATTAATGATAATAGTTAAATTTTGACTTTGATTTTTTTAAAATATTAATAGTGATGAAAGATAACAGTGAACAAATCATAGATAATTTGCGGTTCGTGACTTAAATGAGCGGGCGTAAGTTCTTGGCCTGACGTAAAGATGGCGCAAGTACGACACATTGATAAATATCTATAATATTTGTTGATTTATTAGATGGCATGCTGCGAAGTTTGAGATGGGTGTTTTTAGTTGTTTGTGGTCATCGAGTTAAGCAAACAAGTTTCGGCATCTTCTGAAAAATATAGTAACAATTGAAGCTATTAGAAAGTACTTGTATGATCATTGAAACCGATAAAATAGTGAAAAAAATCAACAATGTCGAATTATATAATCGCCGACTGAAGGTTACACACTAAATATCTCAATAGATCATATCCATTATATTTTACGCGATATTTTAGGTTATAAAACTTTCAGTTCGATTGGTGCCGCGTTTGTTAACACTCGACCAAAGATGCATGCGAATGAACACTTCTCGAAAGTGCTTAGACTTATTTATCGAGATTTTTTAGTTTCTTGAACTTTTTTATAACAGTGGACTAAACAAAGATTTGCCATTTCATGCCAGAGAGGAAGTAGCAAGCTAAACAGTCAACCAAAAAAGCGAAAACAGATCTATTGGCGAGAAAAGTTATGGTTTTTTGGTATTATCATAATATGATAATCGAAGAGAAACTTAATAATACTATGCAGGCTAAACGTAGGTAACGAGCATACGTAATAGGCAGGTAAACGAACCCGTCCATTAAATCTCGGGTTGCTACCGCAAAACTCCATAACCTACTCTTCGAAATCCACGCAAAATATATGCATCATATTCACCGAATTTGGCTTCCATGATTACTTTCTCTTTCAAAACCTGAAGAAATGGCTCGCTAGATGAAGATGCGTATCAGATAATGAGGTTTAAGTTTGCTTAAACTTGTCTTTGGATAATATCCTATTTTGGGATCTCGCATTATGGTGAAAGGTCTTGTGAACAAATAATAGATAATTTGGGTCTTGTGAGTTAATTGAGCGGGCGTTAGTTCGTGGCCTGACCCAAAGATGGTGCAAATATGACTATGTTACGAAACTATAGTATTTGTTGTTTTGTTAGATGGCGTGCTGAGAAGTTTGAGAATCGTGTATTTAGTTGTGTGTGGCGAAAAAGTTTTGGCATTTTCTGAAAAATATAGAAACAATTCAAGCGGTTAAAAAGTGTATTACCATCGAAACTGACAAAATAGTGAAAAAAATCTACAATGTCTTATTAAATGATTATCGACTGAAGGTTACACTGTAAATATACCGGCGAAACTAAAATTTTATTTCGAAGAATCATCATCGATGATTCGATCATCGATCATCGATCCGTAACAACCGGGGTTACAACCTAATTTTTTGTCGTTATTCTATCAGGGTGTAACAAAATAATCTGCGTTATTTCCTTGTTTATAGAGAAAGGATTATACTTCAATCCTCAGAAGTTTAATCCAATTTCAAATTCTTATTCCACTAAATAAACATTCCTTCGTCAGTATCAAACTCATTCCACAGCGAAATATTCACTCAATAATTTTTAACAAAAACATTAAATTGAGTGAAATAAGTCAAACAAATTTATAATATTATTTATAAAAGGCTTCAAAGCTACTGACGCCACTCTTGAGATTTCCGAAGCGGAAAAAGAAGGTACTACATCAATCCGCATCGCCTAACTCTGGTTCTAGATTTGGTTAGAGATCCTAGACCAAGAACCCCGCTGTCAAAAATGGAAATACTTTCTACTTTTGAATTGTTTGACTTCTACTTGACGCGTTTCGCTCACACTGTAGCTTCGTCAGAAATGAATATTTTCTATGTTGAAGTGATACAGGAAATATATAGTACCTGGATGGATTTCCCAAAATTATTGGATTTCCCAATTTTAGAGACACGCGTCAAACTTCATTACAATAAAGAGGACATTTTGACAAAAAGTATTGCATTAAAGCAAATACCTTTGTTACATCCTAGTATTTTGAATATATTAATGATAAAATTAATATGAGATCGTTGATACTGAAGGTATCATTGAAAAGTAAAAAAAATACATTCTAAAATCTTGTTTTTTTACCAGGCCAAAAACTTTTGGAACAACTCTCGCATAATAGTTATATTGAAAGTGGGGGATAATAAAATTAAAATATGACACATAAAAAAATTAAAAATTTTCTTTGCTTACTTACAAGATTACTTGCAGTATGAAAATATTATTAAAAAGTAAGAGAATTAAAAATTGACATGCGGTGTAAAAAAATATAAAAGAATAGGCACAAAAAAATTGCAGTGGACTAATAGAATATAGGAGAAAAAAAATGTATGATATTTTTATAAATACATAATTATCACATATTTTTTATATTGTAATTTCTACATATTACATTTCGTATAGTTAGAAAGTACTTCGAAAATATTTGAATGAAAGCTACAACATTCACTTTAAACGTGCATCTCCCTATAGTAAATAAAATATTGCATATATTACTGTTAACGTGCTATACGAGGTATGTAAATAAAGTAATAAGGCTGGTAGCGTAGCATTTAATCTGGCAACATAGTCGGTTTTGGAAGGGAGGCAGGCCAACATCTAATGCGTCTTCAGTGCGCGATTGAACTTCCTAGAGTCCTTGATGGCCCACAGCAATTATTTTCGTAAAACGAATTTTTCTAGTGCGTTCTAGAACTGAGTGAGGACTGTTTCGATACATGCACCATAAAGTTTTTTTCAGACTTGGGCACAGTGCGAGTAAAAGTTTTGCAAAACTTCAAATGACCTATGGAAGCAGTTTCAAGGGACTAAGTGTTCAGGTATTTTAAGGCATTCTTAGAAAGCCGAAACTCGATTGAAGATTAATCTCACAGCGGAAGGTCTACAACTGCAAGATACAACTGCAACTGAAAATGTCCAGAAAATTCGAGATCTTTTGCATTATTATCGTCCATTGATGGTCGGAATGACTGGGGAAGAGTTGAATTTGAGTCATACAACTGTTCATCATATTTTGAACAATGAATTGGAGATGAAAAAAAGCTGCACGAAAATAGTTCTGAATAATCTTTGGCATGATCTAAAGGACAACAGGAGAGAAACATGTCCTGACTTTTTTGGGCAGGTTGGAAATGACACATATTTTCTGGAATGTGTCATTTCTAGTAACGAGTCTTGGATTTTTGAATACAACCAGGAAATGGCACATTCCAACCTCACCATGGCCAAGAAAGGCAGATTAAGCAAATTTAAGATCAGGAGCAGGTTGATTTGCTTTTTTAATAGCCAGGGGATTATCCATAACGAATGTATGCTTCTGTATGCTTCAAGGCTTAACGGTAAACTGGCATTTTCACCAAATTCTTGACAGATTTCGAGAAAGGGTCATTCGTATGAGACAGAACTTCAAAAACACCTGGGTGTTACATCACGACAATACGCCTTGCCAGGCAGCGATTTCAATTTACAAGCTTTTTAGTTCCAGCAGACTTGAGTCCTTATGACTATTTCATTTTTCAAAGATTGAATATTCACCTCATTAAAATTCAACCCATTTTGGGACATTAAAGAACATTAAAAAGGCCTTAACCAACCATATAAGGGCGATTCCAACACTGAAGAGTAGACAAACCGGCTTCAGCGCTGTGCAGCGTCCGAAGGCAACTACTTGAAGGAGACAATGTAGAATTTTAATTTCAATTGAATATAAAAAAATATAGAAATTAGTGTTGTTACTTTATTTACACGCCCCTTATAATTACATGTTTGACGAAAACACTAAAATGCAAATTAATATAACGAACCAAACCACATATTATACTTACCAAAAAGAAAATTCCTAAAATAACAACGCCCAATATACTCAGTGTCCAATCATTCATGAATCTTTTTGGTGGTGTCTCATCCTTATACAAACCAAAATCCGAACACACTTTAACACTCATTTTTTAAATTAAACTATTTAGAGAAACACACTATTAACACGTCTCAAACTAAATAACTACCGCGTTTGTATTCGCGATGTGTTTTTCGAGTTCGTGCTTACTGAATACCAACTATTCTTTTCTTTGGATGGTTGCGAACAAAAGAAGTGAAAAGGAGCGTAATTCGACACGGGCGACAAATAAGTTGATTGATTCTTGTTGAACAATAGAACCGTTTAAATAAAAAGTGTACTAAAAATAAAAATTACCTACCTTAACTTTGAACATGTTAGGAAACAGGAACATATCGTCTCCATAATCCATGCAAATTTCAAATGGCGGTGAATTCAGATTTCTCAGACATTTCATAAAAAACATGATGAGGAAACAGCCGGCGAAGAACACAAAACATTGTATTGGTTTCTCTATCATAGTTTCCCCAGTTTTGGCCACTGTGACACCGAAATATTCATCTGCGATCATCCAGGCACCTAAAAGGAACATAATAAAGAGTTGTCCAATAAGAATGTCAGAACTTTAAAGAACTTTGAAGAACACATAATAAAATTATGTTTTGAAAATTATATCGTTCAAAAGTTCCCCATGGCTTCATTTTGTGGAATGCATTCTCGAGACCAAATTTTCGATTACTTTCTCACAGTCTACTCTGGTCTATTTTCAGTGACATCCCGAATGTTTTGTTTACGGTCAAAAATTATTCGCAGTTTCTTTTCGAAACGAGATATTTAACATAACCCCATAAAAAATAATCCAGGAGGATGAGATCGGATGATCTTGGTGGTCAGAATAGTACCATTTCATGAAATAATACGTCTAGGAAAATTTTCTTACAAAAAATCGATAATCTGACGAAATGTGTAACAATGTTGCACCATCTTGTTGAAAAAAAAACATTCTTTATATTCACATTTATTATTTCATGCCAATATACTATATTAGCATACTCCTATAGCGTTCACCATTAACAGTAACACGATTTCCATTCGTCGTCTTAAAAAAATATAAAAAAATAAGGTCACATTCTTTGGCCCCAAAAACTGTACTAAACAGTGACATTCTGAGGATGGAGGTGTAACTTCTGAATCACTTTTTTCTATCGTTCCAAATCCTTTAGTTATGTTTGTTACAAACCCAATATGCCAGAAGTGCTCTTCGTCGGAAAATATTATTTTTCTCCCAAAGTGGGGGTCGCCTTCCGGCTGCTCTAAAGCCCAATCTTTCCATGATGATTTCCATCACTCTATGACTGATATTTACACTTCAAACAGTGTTGCCGCTATTACATTTTAAAGTTCTTACACTCTCATTGGAAAACTCTTTAGTTATTAGTTGAATTTTCATTCATAAGAACAGTTATGTTCTTCTTCTGGTGCCCTGCTTAACCCGCCTAATATTTGTAATTACTCTGTATTATTGAATACAAGTAGTACAACTAAACGAACTATGTCTCAACTCTTATATTAGAACCTTCCGGGTGAAACACTTAACTCAAAGAGATTTACCACAAAATACCAAATCACTTTTTTGAAAGCTCTCGACGCACGTTTCGCTAACTATGTTAGCATCATCAGGAGATGATTTAATCTAATTCTAAACATGATCAACAATCGAACATGACCCCAATAGAGACATTAGTAATTTAAGACTGGTTGAAAGTGTAAATAACAATATAGCTTCGGATGCATATGAAAGCATTCAAATAGAAAAATGAAAGAAAATCATGAATGGAGATAAAGGACCTATTACGTTCAGTCAACTTTTTCAATTATTAGTGTAAGACTTAGTAAACTTCACGGTTCATTTTTTCTTTTTTCCTTTATCCTTTTTTTTATACACTTCATTAGGTAGGTAGTACGCTTCCAAGGTAGTAGGCTAGTAATTAGGGCTATCATATAAATAGAACATAGTTTAGTTTTAGAATTAAATTAAATCATCTCCTGATGATGCTAACATGGTTAGCAAAACGTGCGTCGAGAGCTTTAAAAAAGTGATTTGGTGTTTAGTGGTAAATCTCTTTGAACTATGTCTCGTTCAGTTACTAGGACGAAAATATTCATCCACATGTTAAGAGTAGTTTCGTTCTTTAAGAATTCATCAGTTAATATCGGGTGTTTTTCTATCGAAATAATCATAGACATAAACCAATCTGGTTTTTAAGTTAGCCCTGGGGCTTCTACTAATTTTACTTGAGATTGTACCCGGAAAAAGGAGTAGATTTTGTACGACTTGGGGGCCTCTTGTTGACCTAGGAAGTTGTTGGAAAATTTCGGCGTTTATGGAATGGTGAACGTTTTTTTCAATTGAAGTCCAGGTGAACTTCATGGACGACTTTTGACGACTTTTGTCTGTCTCATCGGAAAAAGGAGACGGGTTTGCAAAAATGCCGGTCGATTAGCCATTGACCTGGCAGGGTTTTGACGGCCAACGAAGTAGAGGACGGTCTGACGTAAGTTCAAGAATTGAAGTACGATTTTTTTCTGCGTGCTGTGTTCGAAATAACCGAATTCTGAATTTCTGAATGTATTTGGGGCCGTTGAAAAATAAGTTGTTATTTTATATTTTCTTTGAACTATTTGGTTTTTATGTTAATCCGAGTTTCGTCTGATCGCACTCTTAGAAAAAGTATTTAAAAAGATATTAGTTTTGGTTAGGATTATTTAGAAATACGGACCCTTTTTTGGTCTGGGTCTATAAACATTGTTTGGTATTGAAGTAACCGAACTAGACCCAGTCACCTTTAATACGAAACATCGTATAATTTAAGTGAACGTTATACGGTAACGCCACCTAGAGGTCGGCGATCGAATTTCGAGGTATTTTGACCTCTAACTTGCGGGCTAGGTTTAAATAAAAGAGAAGCAGTTCTGTCTATTTGAACATACTAATTATCAATATACACTAATTAACTCTATTATAAAATGCAGGTAGTACGACCAGACAAACTATGTCTCGTTCGATTACTAGGAGGAAAAAATAATAAAAATAACGCCACCGACCTCTAGGTGACGACTGGGTCTGGTTCGATTGCTTCGAGAGAAAAATATCCAAGCTTAATTAATAAGTTCTTAAAAAATGGTCTGAACTGGAAACTGGTCTTAAGATGTAGATGAATTTTTTCCTCCTAGTAATCGAACGAGACATAGTTCGTCTAGTCGTACTACCTCTATTTAATAATAAAGTTAATTATTATATATTAATAACACATGTCGACATGATTTTTGTAAGATTTATGAGAAGCTCTTTTTATTTAGGTAGTTATTAAAACACCTTTTCCCAGAAATGGCTTAGCACGTCCCATTTTCAAGTATCTGCTTCTCCTTTATATTAAGGGGTATTTGAAATTATTTATACTTGACTTTGGACTGGACAATGTAGGAATTACCATAAGACCGTAGAGGGGGTATTCCCACAGTAATCTATGAACCTTCAAGGGAAGTTTTAGTGGTTTCTATAGTTTAATTTATTTCTGTCTCATTTACAGTACAGACCATGTAAGTGATTGAATATTTTCTTAGTTAAGTGATGCAAAACTAAAAGAAGGCATATTTATTGGACCTCAAATAAAGAAGCTTCTAGGTGATTTCCTTTTTTAAGAAAAATTTAATGAAAAGAAATTGGCAGCTTAGAAGTGTTTTGTAAGTGTAATGAAAGGATTTCTTGACAACAAGAAAGATGAAAACTATAAAAACTTCATTGATGAACTCTAAAAAGCCTATGAAATACTAGGGTGTTGCATGTCCTTAAAAATGCATTTTTTACACTGCCATTTGGATATTTTCAGAAAATTTGTGTGCAGTAAGCGACATAATAGTATGTATTTACTCTGGTAAGTTCTACTCTATTTTCGATCAATCTAAATATTTTTTCTGCCATTTGTAATCCGGTTTATTCACGGATATTCTAATGTCTTCAGACATTAGACTTATTTTTTGGCCACGGCCCTCTATCGTGCTCTTCATTATAACCTACTGAATTTTATATCGATCTCCTGTGAGAATGTGTTCAAGGGATGATTTTTTTTTAATTTATGGAAATGTCTGCTCAACAATTACAATCGTTCTACAAGACAGTGTTGTAATAAAAGTTTTAACATTAACATCACAAATCTATTCTAAATACATATCTTGAGATAGTTTCCTCTTCAGTCTTGTATGTATGTTTCTGCGTCCTAGTAGATAATGTTCAGTGCTGATAGATTGCTCTAGCCTCTGATGAAAGATGATCGTTCGTTTTTTAATATACTCTGACACTGTTAGTAGACCGAGTTCTTGGTGCAGTTGTCGATTAGTTACGTACCATTCGGCATTCACAGCTATTCGTAATATTTTGTTTTGAAGAACCTGCATTTTATGTACATTGGTAGGGATGCGTTGCCCCAGATAACGCATGCGTAAAGGATTAAAAGCCGAATTAGTGATTTGTATAGCAATAAGGTACATTCTGTTTTTAATGAGGATCTCCTGTTGATAAGCGGGTAGAGTTGAGAGAGTCTGGCATACCCTTGGTTGAGTTTGCGAATTATGTGTATTCTCCACATTAATCTGGTATCCAGGTGTACACCCAGATATTTAACATATTCTTCGTTTGTTTTCCAAGCGACTGGGTGTTGATTTATGTGAATAATCGGAGGGTTATTGACTCTCCTTAAAGTAAAAATTTTTGCTGCGCACTTTTCTGTATTGATTTTTAAATTCCATTTATTGCACCATTTTACAATGGTATTTGTAGCTTCTTGAAGTTTGGTTACCCTAAGTTCAAGATTCTGTTCCTTGATTAGAATAGCTGTGTCATCTGCAAACATTAGAAGAGAGGCTTCTGTTTCTGGTATGTCGTGTGTATATAGGTTAAAAACAATTGGGCCAAGTATACTCCCCTATGGCACGCCGGTTTTAATTTTTCCAATAGTTGATGTTGCGTTGTGTATGGATGTTTGGAAGGATCTGTCGTTTATATATGAAAAAAGGATGGCTTTTAAATATTCTGGTATCTTAGCCCATGTTATTTTATGTTTTAATCCGTCATGCCATACGCTATCAAAGGCTTGGGCCAAATCTAAGAATATGGTTAGAGTGTACTCCTTGTTCTCAAACCCCTCTTCTATAGTTTCTGTTAAGCGTTGGAGTTGATGACACGTAGAATGCCCTTGTTTGAAACCAAATTGGAAGGCTGGAATTATGATCTCGTTGACAATCGCTTGGTTTAATCTGTCGTATATAATTTTTTCAAAGAGTTTAGCCATTGTAGATAGGAGGCTTATTGGCCTATAACTTGAAATAAGTTTGTGATCTTTTCCTGGCTTTGGGAAAAGCAGAATGTATCAGCGCTTCCATGCTTGTGGAAAATATCCCAATTTTAGACAAGACTTAAAAAGTGAACTTAGGTAGGCAATCAGCTTTTTGCTTGCATTTTTGAGTATTATATTCGGTATTTGGTCGTGGCCCGGTGCTTTTTTAATCGATAGGGTTTTAATTACTGACATTATCTCCTGTGGCGATGTAGGTTTGATGTCTACACCAGCTAGTGGTCTGTGGGCTTTCACTTTATTTTGTACCAAATTTGCAAAGGCCTGTTGTGTATGCTGTTGATCAAACAGTGTTTCCAAGTTGTCACCAAAAGCAGTACATTTCTCTTCGTCACTATGTAGTAATGTATTATTAACCAAAAGAGACGGGATTTCTTCCGATTTTCGTAGGATTTTCTTAGTAGATCTCCGCAATCCTGGATCTTGCGGCTCTAGATCACTTATGCGTTTTTGGTATTCAATTATTCTAAGAGTATCTAGTTCTCGCTTAATGCGATGCGATAAGTTATTAACTACATTTTTGGTTGCAGGATCCCTTGTTCTCTGCCATTCTCGTCTGGCCCGATTATTTTGCATAATTAGTTGATTTGTAGAGATGGGGGGGGGGGTATTGTTTTTAAATGCTTTTCTTGTTTTTGGTGGCATTGTTGAGAGGCGTATGCTTTCTTGAATTGTTATTATAATCTGTGTAACTTGTTTATCCATATTTGTTTTCGTTGTGAGAGGTATTTGTACCAGTTTGGAGTCCATTCTGTTCTTGAAGGGTTCCCAGTTTACCTTGCCATTGATAAGTTTTGCCTTAGGAGAATTTTTAACCGGTTCGACTTGAAATGTAATTATAACTGGCAGATGATCTCAGACGAGCTCTATATTCACTGTTTGATGAAGTTCTTTTCTTACATTTTTTTGTACGATTATGTCCAAAATATCAGGTTTGTGATCTTTCCTGTATGGGTAATATGTGTGATCATCCGGTGCGAGTACCTGTAGGTTGTACTTTGCTGCAATTTCATTTAGCTTTACCCCATTTGGGTTGGTTTGGCGACAGCCCCACACAGTGTTTTTGGAGTTAAGATCTCCAATTAACAATGTTGCCTCTGTGGTATTAAAAATTGCCTGTAAGTCGTTGTCCATTAATTTTTTGTTGGGTTGTTTGTAAACAGTGTATAACTGGATGCTGGTGCTATTGAGAAAGTTTACTATGATTGATACAATTTCTAAGCTTGTAACTTTTGGCATATCGACTGGTGTGTGAGATATTTGGTTTTTGATTAAAATGGCGACTCCGTCCGAGGCTACCCTAGCTTCTCTATCGGTTCGATAAATTTTATAACCTGGTATTTTCAATTACTCTTTATTCCAAGATGGGTTTCACTGATGCAGGCTATGTCAATGTTGTGACGGGCTAAGAAGGCTATAAAGATAGACCGTTGAGCCTGAATTCCATTGGCATTCTAATTGAGTATTTTAGAACCGTTGAAGTTTTGTTGATAATTGTTAATTAGTTTTTGATTATGGGCCATTTAACAGTATTGGGATAAGGTGTGTTAAAAGGAAATTTTTAATTTGTGTGATATACGGTTCCAGAAGATCAAGGAGAGTCGAGAGAATATTGTTGAGGAATGATGGAGAGAGATTTTCTTGTGAAGGGCGTGTTAGGGTTTCTGCATAGGTTTTCTTTTCACTTGAAGTTGCTGTCTGAGTGGTGTGAGTATTGTGGGTTGATGTATAGTGTTGATTTATTCTTAGGGTTCTTCTGAATCCAGTACTCTCGAGGTAATAGCTGCATCCCTTGTAGTTTGCAGGTGGTTCACCGTTACAGTTTACACAAGTTGGCGGGTCTGCTATTTTTTTAGCACAGTCGGTATAATAGTGATCACCTGCACATTTAACACATTTTGGATCAAGCTTACAGTAATTTTTAGTATGCCCTGTCTGTTGACACCGGTGGCATTGAGGAATGTTTTTGGCTAGTCTTCTTGATTCAACTGTGATTACAGAGTTTTCCAGTCTGTTTACTTTATAAATCTCTTAAGCTTTCTCATTTGCTGTTAATTCGACAATAACTACCGGCATTGGAGTTCTGTCTTTGTAGTAGAGTCTATTAATTTTTAATATAGGCAGATCATATTGTTTTAAAAGTGCTTTAATATCCTCTGTAGTTAGAGAGAGAGGAACATTTTTTAATGCTACTGCTAGTGGTTTAGTTTTTGGATCCTGATATGTGTGAAATTGAATTTTATTGTCTAGATAATGTTTAGCTAATGCACGATAATCATTGTCAGAGGTTAAATTGATCTTTAACGACTTACTTGTGGCTACTGTGGTAAATTCACTGCTGGTTATTTTTTTTATATCGCTTACAACTTCTTTGTGATTGTGTTAACCGTGTAGAAAAATTGGAGGGATTTTCGGTATTTTTACTTTAGTATAAGAAGTTCCTGGCTGGCTGCTATCATCTGATGGTTCTAGCTCTGGTGGTAAATAATATCTATTTTGAGTTAACATATTTTTAGGATCCCACTGGTATCGTTTTTGTACATCGTTTATCGGTGGAGATAAGTGGTTACTGTTACGTTTTTGAGATGTCATTGTTCCATTTGCCAGCCCCGACGGGCAGGCAATATTAAAATGTTAATTTGTACCGCACTTGTGATTTTAAATATTGTCCCGTTCAACGTTAGTTTCTATTTTTATTCATAGAATTTTATCGCACTCTTTTTGCCACTGTAAAATCGATAACGGAGCGAAGGAATATGTCCACACTGTTTCACTGCTCGCAGAGTTCTCCAAGGGATGATGACTTTCGACTCTTAACAATTATTCGACAGCCTTATTTTCTGTTGTATGTATGTTCAGAAAACTCGAAGCGTCCATCTGTGTAGCTATATCTCACAGGCCTCAAGCCACAAAGAGTGTGGCATTTTTTTAGAGTCCAGACTTTTTAGGGTACTACGTTAAGACTTTTTTAACAGCGTATAAAACTCGATAAAATAAACATTTTTTTAAATACGATTTTTAAAAAAACTGAAAGATAATAAACTTACCATATTAATTTCGAAAACAACATTCGTTCCGGTTCTGCGCCTTGTACTTAAAGAAAAGGTCCAAAATGATAAAGGCCTTCCCCTAATAATCTCACCAGTATTTTATATGCAATCAATAAGTTTTCAATAAGTTGTATTAATTGGCATTTAAAAACTATGCTTTTCATGTAACCCCATAAAAAGAAATCACAATCAGTGGCGGCTTGTGAGGGAAGGCATTGGGGGCCGCCCCTCCAGCATTTATCACAGTAAACAATTTTTCAAATCAAAAGGTCATATTTTATTTCCGTTCGGTCTCTTTCCTTTAACTCATTTTCCAGGTTCACCTTCTGTATAGGGTTTCAATAGCACGAAAAGTAAAAAAGGGGAAGGGGAGGAAAAAAATCTTCAGCAGCACTATTTTCTTCTACGCCCTCCCACTTTAAAAATCCACGAGCCGCCATTGATCACAATGGTTAAGATCTGGTAACCTAGGCCGCAACTCAAGTGGTCTTCTACGACCTACCCATCTATTAGGAAAGGTTATGTCTAAGAACTCCCGCACTTCACGTCTAAAATGAGCCAGCGCTTCGTGTAAAAATCGTTCTGCCTGACACTCAAAGGCACATTTTCTAGAAGATAATGAAGATGATTTTGTAAAAATTGGAGATAGTTTTCGCACGTTAAACGATCCGGAAAGATAAAAGGCCTAACAAGAGTACCGTTGACAATTGCCGCACACACTTTAATCGAAAATCTATATTGAAAATTTGTTTGTCATGTTGCAAGAGGATTATTAACTGACCAAAAATGAGTATTGTTCCATTCAGGTACATAAAGCTTCGTCCATAACATGACATCCATTGGTGTCACTCGCAGAACTGAACTCTGCTATATGCTGAACGTTCAGCATATACCTGAGATGCAGCATTGACATTTTGAAGGCAGCCTCTATAAATTAACAGCATGTCTGAATAACTAATTCACTATTCTCATACACGTGGGCCATTTTATCTTTCCAAAAATCAAGGTAGAAGACCAGATTAAAACTGACAATAAAATAGAAGATAAGAACATTATAGGAATGCCTGATTCGCCAAACGATAAACATTAGTTGTCTTCTGCTCGTTTTGAATTTGCGGGCCATCGATCAAATTTGTTTTAAGGGCCGGGCTTAAATTTTTCAAAATTTATTAAAGGCAGTAGCCGACTTATTTTAGAGATATTTAAAAAATTGAATTAAAAAATTTTTTAATTTTATCGAGATCATACGCTATTTAAAAAAGGAATCACGTCAACTTAAGAATCACCCTGTATAGACCAAATGTAATATTTGATGATTCTTTGATGTAGTTTGATATTTAAATAGAAAGACTTATGTCTAAATTTTCATCTTCTAAAATGTTTGTATTATTGTTTATTTAATTGCTGCTTCAGTTATATTTGTGATTCAGATTGTCATTACAAAAATATGCTCGCGTTTTAACTAATGTTGTGCGCGTGCTATTGTAATCCTATATTTTATTTCTCTATCTGGGATGCAGCAACCAAGATATTTAAATATTTAAAACACATTTATCAAAAATAAGGCCATGAATTTTGTTTTGGTTGATATTTAGACCCATCTCTTATCCCCTCATACTGATGCATAAAAACTCCTAGAGACCTAGTAAGTTGTCACTCAGGATGAACGTATCGTCGGCATCTCGAATGCTGTTTATTAATTCGTCGTTAAAATTCATCTCAATCGTGTGGTCATGTAGGCATCCTTGAAGATTACGCTGAGTACAAGTTGAATAGTAATGGCGGCAACAAGCAACCTTATCTAACACTTTGCTGAATCTAATTTACTGATCAATTTACTTGAATAATTGCTTTTTATCGCCAGTATAACCTTTCAATAATTCACTCATATCTGCTATTGAGACCAGTATCCCTTAATATATCCATTAGTTTGCCAACTTAATGCTTTGTTTGCCAAGTGAAACTTAATCAAAGCTTTTCTCATAGTTAATAAAGCACGTGAAACTGATGATTTCTAAAACCAAGCCGTGTATCATCCAAACCTTCGTCGCATTTTTCTGATTTTTTCATACTTTTCATTACAATCACACCATTTTAATTTTAAGAAAATTTTTCAGATACACTTTGGTACACTTTTTAAACGCTGTTCCTTTGGAAGAAATATGAAAACTGACCTTTTTAAAAGCTCTACAACAATCTCATCAGGACTCGTGGCATTTTAGAAACTACCTCAGACTTTAAAATTATCGCGTCCTTTGTCATTTTCTAAATTGAATGACAAATATAGTCTATATTGGCTCTGTTGCCACACTCGTTTTCTTCCGTCTAACTATACTTACTTCTAATCTATGGTCGCCTAGCTTATCAATGATTATATTATATTACAATTTTATGTATTGAAAATTTAGTGCTAGTAATTTCAACCTTGATATTATACGACAATATGGTGCACATTTTTTTGTAACAAAACAAACCAAATTTATTCTGAAACATATGGAATAAATAGCTATACAAATATTATATTATATTTTGTTTTCTGTTCTTTATATTCTAATTGTTGGTTAAATTTACGAAACTTCTTTCCTTTATACCCTATATATATATATATATATATATATATATATATATATATATATATATATATATATATATATATATATATATATATATATATAATATATATAATATATATATATATATATATATATATATATATATATATATATATATATATATATAATATATATAATAATATAATACATATATATATATAATAATAATATATATAATAATAATAAATTTAATAAGTAAATAAATAAATAAAATGTAAGTCAGTGCATCTTGGTCTTACCTACCTCTCCAATGCAAATTGGTAACCATATTTAAGACAACAGTGTACAGTTTCATCAAAACGATTGCCGCGAAATTGATAATCCCATTCTTATGCTTCCTATTCAAAATTTCATGGAAACTCTCCTGAGTTATTCCTATAATGATATGAATTACTGTTCCTAAAAATAATAAATAATTGTGTCAGTGTCAGTTTTATAAAGACGATACGATGTTACTAATGATCATCAATCAAACCAAAATAGATATTTGTTAACTAAATCCGATAAAGCTATTTTTTAATATTGTCTTTTTTATAATAATCAATAATCTACGGTTATGTCTGATGTGGGAAAATTTCCCATCTCGGAACAGAGCCTTAGGAATATTAAACTTGCCATATTTTTGGTGCTCAATATTCTCAACACTTCTAAATTTAAATGCAAAATGTTATTTATTTGTAGTTTTCATTATTATCTTTTCAAAATACACTCCTGTCTACAAAACGATGCTTGATCTTTTCCTTTTTTTGGCATACCTTAGATATTTATTTTTGGAAATTGCTTCCAAAGCCTAGCCAGTCCAAATTTGCTGGATTTGCTGGATACTCGAGCACTTAGATATTTTCTTTAATAAAAAAAATCCGAAAGAATCGCCTTTAACGCTCTCTCTGCAATCACATCTTACAAACCATTGTATAACATTCTGAGAGTTCATTGTTTCGTAACTATACGCAAATTCAATCATTTCAAGAGTTTCTGTGACAATTTAACCCAACTTAAAACAATATTTTATGTGATCTCTTCGACCAATATTCAGAAGATATTGTCACATATTAAATCATTATAAATGTACAAGATTGAATATGTTAAAAATATGATAAGATGAATGCCAACATATGGAGTTGAATCCTCAACAAGTCAAAAATATATGCAGTGGACATATTATATTTTCAAGAAAAAAGGAAGAATATACAAGACTGAATAAAATACAACAGCAGTGCGCTATCAAGTTTTGTTTCAGACCTGGGTACAGTACGAGAGAAAATTTGCAAAACTTTAACACACCTATGGAAGCAGTGTTTTCTCAAGGACTCAGGTTTTCAGGTGGTTTAAAGTATTTTCAAAAACCCAACACTCGATTGAAGATGAACCTCGCAGTGTAAAACTGCAGGTTTCAAGAAGTGCGGGTCTGATCGTTGGTTGTCGGTCAGCATGAACGGAAAAGTTATTTGACTCACCCAACTGTTCAGATTTTAACCAATTAATTGAAAATGAAGAAAATCTATGCGAAAATGGTTCCAAAAACCTTTCCCAATATCAAAATGATACTAGGAGAAAAATATGCCTTGACTTTTTGGGCCGGATTGAAAATAATCCTCATTTCTCGAGCGCACAGTTGCTCGAAATTATTGTCTCTACATGCGGCAGTTCAACTCGTCCTAAATGCGCATCAGACATTGGCCCAGTTACCAACAGTGTTGCCAGATTGAAGGTTAGGCCGCCAGTGGCGGAGACAATTAAAAGAGAATTAAATATTCAACCAATAAAGAATGAAATAAAGGAATAGCTAAGATGGTTAGGATATGAGTTCCAAATGCAGGATTAGTGAGTTTCTAGAAGATTATATGAGCAAAGATATCGAGGAAAAATATAAAGGGAAGATCATGAAGAATGTGGAACTTTGATATAAGTAAAGATATGTCGAAAAGAAATATCTCAAAGAAACAATGAAGAAAGATCTGCAAAGATAAACTAAACTCGCATAGCTTTACACTTAGCTGTAGAAATGGTTAGGATTGTGAGTAAGTATTAATGAATAAAAGATGCCTTGAAAATGCGATAGCCTAAATAGGTCATAATATAACATGTATTTATTCAAAGATGGAATGGTAATGGTATTTACTTGAACATACAACCAACATCTTTTTCGTTGAGTAGAATGTATATAATTTATTCCAGTTTGAATTGCTGAACTCCTGTCAATTTTCAAGTTGAAAAAATAATTATAACCGTTCTCTAATAAATACTGCATGGACTATGAGATTATCAGATATCTATAAAAAATAATCTATCACTGCACTTGAAAATCAAATCTTGCAGGTTATAAATATATACTTGAAGTGCTTATAATTAATATAATAAGTTGTTGTGCCAATAAAGAAAAAAATATTAAAAAGTATACTGAGTAGTAATTATATGTAGATTTAAAAAATATAAATGAAATGCTTATGTAGATTACAGAAATGAATGCCTCTACTTCGATTAGTTAGAATGATACGATAAAAAGCTGCATAATGGGCCTCGTGGAGAATATTGAAAATATTCAAATGCGGAAAATTTATCTGTATTTCACGCAAATATTACCCATTCCTTCAGCCGCCCCTAAAACTTTAGCAAGTGTCTTCCGAAACCGAAACCGATTTCTGCTGTTAAACCGTTATCAATCGGGCTCGAGGTGAACGTTCGGAAAGCAGCTGAAGGAATGAGCTAAGGTACGATCATACATATCGGCTATGTCGGAAGTAGACTGTAATATAATACAGCTCTTGCCATCCTGAATGTCTCTAACAATCAGACGGCGCAAAACTGTCCTTGACCCGCCCAGGCCTTGCCTAATTACTAGGTTTATGAAAAACAGCATAGCGAGCTCGTAGAGCTCAGTTTTTTGGATATTAAAAATATTCAAAAAACAAAGATTTATCCACGCTCTATGCAAATATTGCCCATTGACGACTTAAGGCCAATCTCGGAACATTTGGCACCGTTTTAGGAGATGGACAATATTTGTATGGAAGGGATGGACAATATTTGTATGGAGCTTGGAAAAAATTTTCCCTTTTTTGAATATTTTTAGAAATGTTATCATGTGAAATCATTTGAAACAATAATTAGAATAGGCATTAATTTTCGTAGTAATCAACATAATTAATCAAATTTCATTCTCAAATATTACACTTGACAATGTTCCGATTAGGACAAGTCTTTGATCTCGATTTTGATGCATTTTATGTAAGTAGAGTAATTAAAACTAATTCATAACGTTTTTGGGAATGGCAGAAGGTCCTTAGAAGTTAATTAGGAACTTTTTAGAAGATCTTTTCAAAGGATGTCATAATGAAACCTTATACAATAAACGTTGTTCAAGAACTTTTTCGTCGATATTTTGTAGTTGGTGTACAAACCAATACTGCCAGTGATTTTTGTACATTATCTTAACAATAATGACGCTTTAAACTTAACATTTTTCTCCGACACTTAATTCAACATTTTTCTGGTAATATGCCAACAAATTTCAACCATATTAGATGCTCAGTTGTTGTTTAACAATCATTTATGTCAGTCGATATTAGTATTTCTCTAAAGATGGAAAAGATCGAATATCGAGACGTAAGACGTAAGGAAATATGCATGCGCAAATTTAATTCGAGATGGATGCTGTATACGGGGTATCTGCCCCATCATTTGCCATCGTGACGAAGCAAGGAAAAATCCTTGTTCTTTTGGATGATTTAACTCCGATGATTATCTTTCTGACAATTAACAAATGCCCTCTCGAAAGAAGCTTCGGGATTTTGACTGAATATATTTTCTTATCAATGCATTCTCAAATACCAGGTGTGGCGGTTAATAATTCTTTTTTTTAAGAGATGGCGCTGGAAACCAAGGTCGGTTCAAAGTCTAACCTCTTATGTAACACTTTCGAGTTAGCGTCATATTTTTTCGTGTGATAAACATGTCAAGTTTCGAACCAAATAAAGAGTATTAGCGGCATGTACTACTTTTCTTATTCAATCAAAAAAAATCGGATCGTGACAGGAGACAAAAATGGATATATTTCGAGAACCAAATCATGGATTAACCTAGGACAACCATTAACATCGATCGCAAGACTGAATCGCTTTGGAAAGAAGACTATGTTGTGAATTTGGTGGAATCAGAAGGGTGTCGGGTACCATAAGCTTCTGAAACAAGGTGAAACAGTTAATATAATTCGCTACCATTAACAAATGATTAATTTGAACCATACATTGATCGAAAAGCTACCAGAATAGGCTATCAGATATGGAAAAGTGACTTTAAACGACACAACCTTTTTTCTTTATCACACACGCAGCGAAAACTGGTTTAGTGAATCCAATCGTGGCCGTCGTTCACTCACGGACGAATTTAAAGAAAGTCGACCAAAATCGATTGTTGTGCATCGATACTGTACGCGAACTGATAAAGCAAGACCATCATGTAACATTCCGTGAGATCGAGACATCTCTGATTAGTATGACAAGCATACACAAGATTGTTATTAAACATTTAATAGTATGACCTTGAACATAATTTGACAATCACTCAAAAACATTCTCGTGTCAGTTAGTGCAAAGAAATGCTCAAAAAACACAATCATGGTATGTCAAAAGCCGTGTATAACATCTACACAGATGACGAATCTTGGATTTATGCGCATGAGCCCGAAAGTAAACAGCAGTCAACTATATATGTCTTTCAAAATAGTTAAACCCAACAAAAGTTGTGCGCGCAAAAAGCACTTCGAAGCAAATGGTCGCCTATTTTTTTTTTTTTTTTTTTTTGATAAATGGACATGCGGCTACAGTCTAGAACGATCAATTCTGAATGATACACAACCATTTATTTGCTAGATGTCTTTAAAGAAATTTAAAAAAAAACAACCAGCGACGCAGGATCATTCTTCTCCATGACAACGCGAGCTCTCACACATCGGACCGATGAATTTAATATTTGATGGCTCAAAATTTCGAACTGTTGGCTTATCCACCGTACTGTCCTGATTTGGCACACAATGATTTCGTTTTGTTCCCATCCGTGGAGAATAAACTACATGGTCAACGACGTAAGAAGGAGCGGTTCATGCGTTCAACATGTTTGTTTTGGAAATACCTCAATCGGAATGGAAAAAGTATTATGAAAATTGGTTTGAACGCATGCAAAAGTGTATTGATCATCGGGGAGAATATTTTGAAAAACAATAAAACTATTTTCAATAATAAATATTTGTTTTTATTTATTATTCCTATAACTCCTATATAATATATTCCTATATAATATATTCCTATATAATAGCAACCTTCGTAAAACTTTTTCAGTTACTTTTCGTAATAATGGTACCTTCAAAAAACAATTTGCTGCAGGAATAGTGAAAATTGACTGATTTAGACAACCAGTTTCAATACAAGATAATCCAGTATTATGTATCTGGTTACAAAAATGTATTTTATCTATTATATATATTTAATTAGCTGATCCAACAGACGTTAGCCTGTCCAAATTTCAATAAATCGTTTTGTGAATTAGTGAAAAGCTATTGGAAATGTGTAAAGAAAATAAACATTTGTTTGTTTGTCTGTTATTTTTTTGTTTGTTTTCTTGTACGATTATTCAAATTTATTGCCGCGCGATTGGTTTCTACTGACCGATGATGTCTCATTCAATGCATATCTCTTCGTTTTTATTTTCTCTCTCTTCTTGTGTAGGTGCTTGTGATAATCGATTCCGTTCAATTTAATTTTGCTCTTCGCGTTGCTCTGCAGTTCGATTAGATCGAAAATTTGTTTGGTTTGTAGCATTGCGAGTTCTGCGACCTAAATTGCCCCGTCTTAATGGCAGCATTGCAATGCGATTAAATGATGTTCAATTCAATGTCAGTTCAATTCAACTGTGTCAATTGCGACACAATGTACGATGCGAAGATTCATACTTCAACTAAAAATAGACGATTGATTCACTTTGTTGTTATTGTTTAACCATTTGTCACTTTAAAACTCATCGTATTTCGTAGGTAAATCTGTAAATTAGTTTGAGATAAAACAAAGAGATTACGATGAACTTACAATAGAACCACAATTTAACTGAAAATAAACAACTAAATCAATTTTTTGTCACTATGTAACGGATTGGCTTGATTCACAATTTGACAATCAGCTGTCAAACGACATTTGTGCATGTAGCAATTAAATTGGAATAGAAATAAAATAACTAAATTTGTTGGACAGACCGCGAAACAACACAAATGTAATTTTATTTTAATTTAGGCTGAAATGCGTTTTTTCAAATTTTTCGCCAGGTTTTCCAGATTTTTTTTTTCATTTGAGTTATTTCCATCGCAGGAGCATAACGAATAGAACAAAAAAGAATCGACCAAATGTGTCGTTCCTATCGTTAGTTGTGATCGAGAGTGTATACACAAATTATTAATTTTGCAGTATTTCCGAATTTTCCGATTTTTTTTTTGTAATTGTCTCGAATTTTGATTCCTGAAAACTTTTCCAAAATATGACATAATCTGAAATAATATATACTGTTTTTTCAGTAGCTTCTCAGTTACATTAATTCTTAAACTTAACTTGTTCGAACCTGTATAGAACAGAACAATAATTATCTTGAAAGTATTTACGATATGTGAGAATTTTTAAGGAATGAAGGTTATTCAATTCAGGAAATTGTTGTAAATATATATCAGGTCCAATTATTCTAATAATAACATTTTAGGTACTCATCTAAAAAGCAGACATATCAAGTATAATACATTTTTATTGATTATCTGTATGACGAAATATAAAACAATTGGGTTGATGCAAAAATATGTCTCGTTTTTGGCGCTAAATAGTAGTGTATCGTAAAACCGAAGTATTATATATCTCAAACATGTAAAGTTATCTTGTTTGGCTGAAGGAATTTCACAAAATTGGCAAGTACCAGGCAGGCTTTCGCCCTTGTCGCTCATGTCATGTCGCTCACTGAACAAATATTTAACATAAAAACTATACTGAAATACAAAGCGATCAGGAACGTCCCAATAATCTGCGCGTTAGTGGACTTCAAGAAAGCATGCCACTGCATCGACCGAAAACCTCTGTTCAACATCCTAGAAGAACAAGGACTCGACCCCAAAACACTACGATTGATCAAGCAGACAGTGACCGACTCAACCCCTAAAGTGAAATTTATGGGAAAAGTTTCCGAACTTTTCCTGATTAAACTGGAGTACGCTAAAGAGATGGGTTATCACCACTCCTCTTTAACCTGGTCCTGGACAAAGTCATAAGGGAATGGTAAAAAGAACTGAAAAATCAAGGGCACTGGAAACCAATATGACTTGGACGACCCAAACAACATAGAAATATCATGCCCAGCAGACGACCTAACCATACTCGCTCAAGGAATGTGCAGAGAAAGTCGGCCTAGAAATCTCCTTTCAATAAACCGAATTACTCTGCTCAAAATTAGATATCCAACATTTGAACACCAAATACGGCAAAATAAATAGGGTCACTCATTTCAAATATCTGAGAAATAAAAAAAACAACTTTTTCACACACAGACACAACTTCTACTTTTGCAGACTCTATTTTACAGTATCATATATCATTTATTTCTTGACTTAGGATTATCATTTTAGGTAGAGATATCAGTAAAACTATGACTTAACTTTTATTGTAAACCCAATTAGTCTAGGTTATATAGGGTGTACAGAATGTCTAATATTTTTTTATTTTACAATATTCCTAAGACAAAATACTTCTATTGTTGTTAAACATGTCCTATACCTATCTGTCATAATTTCCGAGATGTTTAAATTTTTGTGTTTAATATCTCGTTTTTAATGGAATTCACTTTAGGCTTTATGTTATTATAAAACTTCTTCTTCTTCTTCATGTCCCCTCTCCGGTCCGGAGTTTGGCAATCATGTTAGCTATTTTGATCTTGGACACTGCCGCTCGGAACAGTTGGTTGGAGTTGCAGTTGTACCATTCTCTCAAATTACGTAACCAAGACATCCTTCTTCTACCGATGCTTCTCCTGCCCTGGATTTTTCCTTGCATAATTATTTGTATCAGTTGGTACTTCTCTCCACGCATGACGTGACCCAGATATTGTAGTTTACGTCGCTTCACGTCTGCCAGCAGCTCATTTTCTTCCTTATTCACGCGATTCAGAACTTCCTTGTTTGTTACTTTCTTGGTCCAGGCGATTCTTAAGACCCTTCTGTACATCCACACTTCAAAGGATAGCAGTTTATTCTGTGTATATTTGTTTAATGTCCATGCCTCCATTCCGTAGAGGAGTACAGAGCAGACGTAGCATTTTATTAGTCTTAGTTTAAGAGTTATTATAAAACTAACGAATAAATTTATGATAATAAATGAAGTCACGATATATTAAAAATTTAGATCATCACATATTTTAATATTTGATTAGGGCTCAATTATTATAGAGTAACAAAACTTATTGTTGTAGTAAACAAAACGTCATAAATATTTACTTTTTAGTTAGACAGGTTAAGTATAAACATTTATAAAGAAGAAGAAGAATTATTTAATTTAATGTTCAATGTTTCTACCATTTTGTGTAATACAAACTCTAAGCCTATGTTCAAAAGAACTATTGACTGTAATGAGCATTGCTTTATTAATATTCATAAACACATTTTTTATTTTAATTTTCATGTCCTCTATTGTGATGGGTTGCATTTAATCAACTTTTTTGTTAACAGAACCCCATAAGAAAAAATCTAGTTTTGTTAAAGCTGGGGATCTGAAAATCCATTTATTTTCATAGTGCGTGTCCAAATATTGTCACACCTGCCTGTTAAAATGTGGACTAGCGCCATTTCGCGACAGTTAAAACAATTCTTCGATACACCCTTCACAATTATTTTGCAAAAAATTGAACAAACTATCTCCTTTAACTTTATTTTCAAAAAAAATATAGCCCTAGGAGGCGATCTCCGATAATACCAGCCCACACATTAAGAGACAATCTTTGATGATGATCTAGATGGATAATGAATCTTGGATTTTCACTGCCATAATAGGGGAAGTTATGTCGGTTGGCGTATCCATTTTTGTGGAAAGTTGCCTCATCCGTGAATAAAATATATTTAAAAAAGTTTGATTTTTCTGTATTTTTTTTTTATTGCCCAGTTACAAAATTTAAGCCTTCGATCAAAATCATTTTGATTTAGTTCTTGAACCAATTGTATATGATACGGATGAAATTAATATTTTTGTGTGTTTTTAGTGCCTACCTCGTTTTCTATGTGCCTGCATAAAATATACGGATTTTTAATTACATCTTGAAGAACTTTTTTTGTCTTCACTTCAACAAAAATGTACAAATCTTGGAAATTATGACAGAAGGTATAGGACATGCTTAAGAAGAATGAAAGTATTTTGTCTTAGGAATATTGTAAAATGAAAAAAATATTAGACAATCCATTTAAGAAACCGATATGATTTTTTGTCATTAATTTATTTTTTCATTTATCTCACTTATCCTGGAATCCCTGTATAACGTAGATAGATTTTGTTTGCATTAAAAGTTAAATAATAGTTGTGTAATAATGTGTTTTTGCCTCGCCCGTTATCCTTGTACACTCCTTTCTATTTATCCTGATTCTTTTGCATTCCGCTATTCCTTGCAGGTCCTTCCTCACTCACTCCTTTCAACTCTTTCTTGATCTTTCCTTCGGTCTTGATTCCTCTATACTCCTTCATAATATTTTCTTTATTCTTTGTTAGAGCCCATGTTTCTAACCCGTACAATATTAGCGGTCTAATTATTGTTGTATATCTTTATTTCTATTTTCCTCGATATTGATTTAAATTCTAATATGTTCTGTCGAAGGAATATATATATATATATATATATATATATATATATATATATATATATATATATATATATATTCCAAAAACCTTCATAATTCTCTAAATTTACCTGTTTGTTTTCAAATCTTAAAGCATACGATGTATTGGATTAGAACTGGATATAAGCCGAACGTAAAATCAAGATAGTAAATAGTTATTTTTGAGAATTGGTGCAAAAGTCAATCTTTATTATTGAATTATAAAGCTAAAGGAAGATTGAATCAAGAGGATTAGTGAAATATTGTATATTGATTATTTTATCTTTTATCTCAGACAGCACTGATATTTCGACGAAATTGTAATGACAACGACTTTCACAAGCAGGTAGCAAAATATTAGTACAAATTAAAGCAGAAGATAGTTTAGATCTAACTAGATGCGAAGAATCATCATGATCAGTGTGAACAATTTAAAAATTATGGTAGCACTTCCTTATTAGCTATACTAAAATTTATTAGAATATAAAAAATAACAGATATAACAAACATTATTTATGAAAAGAAAATTAAACTATTGTTAGACAATAAACTATAGCCAAACATTCTAGAAATATTATATGTGTAAATAAAGAATTAAAAAATATCGCTTAATAATTACATTTTAATTTGAATTGCCAGTTTATAAGTAGTAGTCAACTTTCAAGTAACGTTAAATTCACTGCAGATGACAAATCTTTCTTTATGGCATCAGATTCTATGATAGCTATCCGAAATAAAGTATAGATACAACTCAACGCTGCAATCAAACGGTGATATCGCTGGTGTCTGGAAGTCAATTCAGAAAAGACCATGGAGATAATATTCTCTATAAAACATCGTATATAAGACAATGCCAAATTAGTTGTAGAAAAGGTTTCCATACTTTTGGTGTATAAAACAACTTATCAAGACCTCCAATTTGATAAATCGTTTAGATGATTCCCCAAACCTAATACTCTTTATGCAAAGGATGGAATATACTACTATGATCAAAAAGTAAGTTGGTTTTTTTAAATATGAAACCATAACACATTTTATTCATCCAATTTTACTTTGTTTCCATCAAACTAATTCCCTCTGACTACAATATACTTATTCCAACACTTTTCCCAGCCTTTAAAACATATTTTTATTCGACTGCTCAAAAAGGCATCCTGGAAGTAGTTTTTTCAATTCAGGGTATAGGAAAAAATCACACGATGCCATATCCACTGAATATGGTGCTTATGAAACGGTAGTTTAATTGATTTATTTACGAGAAATTGAAAAATAATAATTCCTATGAGCGATGGTGTATTACACACACACACACACACAATATATATATATATATATATATATATATATATATATATATATATATATATATATATATATATATATATATACATCATGTCATACATCACATACATCATATACACCATGCCACTGTGCTTGGCTTTTATCGACTACGAAAAAGCATTTGATTCCATCTCAAAGCATGCGATAATGGATGCACTGCTTAGCCAAGGTGTAGAGAGAGCCTATGTAAACCTATTAGAATCGATATATGATGGAGCTACAGCCACAATTCACCTTGATGATCTTGAAGTGGGAATTAATATAGAACGAGGTGTACGGCAGGGTGACGCAATATCGCCTATTCTTTTCTCGGCTGGCCTTGAAGAAGTATTCCGTAAACTGGATTGGGAACAGGATGGGGTAAAGATCAATGGTGCAAACTTAAACCATCTTAGATTTGCAGATGATATTATTCTCATTTCACAAGACCCAGAGGAGCTGCAAAGACGCATACAAGAACTGCAAAGGGCTGGCAAACCATTTGGCTTGAAAATAAACCTGAAAAAGAGTCAGGTTATGTTCAATAACTTCGCTCAGGACAGAAGAATTTCAGTTTTAGGAAGGGATTTAGAGATTGTGGACAGCTTTGTATATCTTGGGCAGAGGATTTCCATGGAGGGGAATACCGCCCGGGAGGTGGAACGGCGTGTTAAATGTGGCTGGCAGGCATTTGGTAGGCTCAACATAGTGTTTAAGAGCAGACTCCCACTTTGCCTGAAAAGAAAAGTATTCGATCAGTGCGTTCTACCCGTTATGACATACGGAAGTGAAACCTGGACACTCACATCGCAATCAATTCAAAAACTTCGGGTGGCACAGAGGGGAATGGAAAGATGTATGCTTGGCATTACAAGACGAGACAGAATGTCCTGCGCATGGATCAGGGAACAAACAAAAGTCTGTGACATCATTGGAAGAGTAAAACAGTTGAAATGGAGATGGGCAGGCCATATAGCGAGGCGATGGGACGACAGATGGACCAAGGCAATCCTGGAGTGGATACCGCTTGATCGCAAACGTCCGCGAAGAAGACCGAAAGCACGATGGACTGATGACATCGTTAAGTATATTGGACCCGAGTGGCAGAGGAAAGCCCAGGACCGTGAAGGTTGGAAGCATGCTGAAGAGGCCTTCATCCTGCAGTGGATCGATGAGGGCTGATGATGATGATGATGATGATGATATATATATATATACAACTTCGGGTAGCACAGGGAGGAATGGAAAAATGTATGCTTGGCATTACAAGACGAGACAGAAAGTCCTGCGCATGGATCAGGGAACAATCGAAAGTCTGTGACATCATTGGAAGAGGAAAGCAATTGAAATGGAGATGGCGATGGGATGACAGATGGACCAAGGCAATCTTGGAGTGGATACCGCTTGATCGCAAACGTTTGCGAAGAAGACCGAAAGCACGATGGATTGATGACATCGTTAAGTATATTGGACCAGAGTGGCAGAGGAAAGCCTAGGACTGTGAAAGTTGGAAACATGCTGAAGAGGCCTTCATCCTGCAGTGGATCGACACAGGCGATGATCATCGGACTCTGTCGGGTCGTTTCGTGCCTTTCCTAGATCAGTTCTGAATTGTGCGATCCATGACTTGACCCTTTGTATGTATGTAAGAATTCTGTTGGTGAGTCTTGTCGGTGGGAGTCTACTGATATGTCCTTAGAATTTCAATCTTCTTTTTCTTATGTCCGCCGCTACGTTGGACATTCTCTCTGTGGTGTTTCGGGAATGTAGTCTGTATCCTTCCTCTGTTAGTTTTAGGCCGACAATTTTCCTCATAATTTTGCGTTCTTCCTTTAGTATGTTTTCTATGCCGCTTTTTGTGTGGAGTGTAAAGGTCTCGCTTGCGTATGTACCGCTGCTTTGATTACTATGTTGTAGTGTCTTATTTTTGAGTGTGTGGATATGCATTTCTTATTGTAGATATTGTGTGTCTTGCCGTATGCCCTCTTCATCTTCTGTAATCGAGTCTTCTGTGCTATCTTCTTTCCTCCTGGGGGGTTCGAGGATTTCACCCAGGTATTTGAAGTGAGTGATCATATATATCTTGTCTTATGTGGTGTTCAAATTTTGGATATCTAATTTTGAGCAGAATAATTCGGTTTTTTGAAAGGTGAAATTCGGCCTACATAGACTTTCTCTGCACATTCCTTGAGGACTTCTATCTGTTTGGTTACCCTTGTTTCGTTGTCTGTGAGTATGGCTAGGTACTCCGGTATTAATCAGAAAGGGTTCGGAAATTTTTCCCATAAATTTCACTTTAGAGGTTGTGTCAGCCAGTGTCTGCTTGATCAATCGTAGTGTTTTGAGGTCGAGTCGTTGTTCTTCTAGGATGTTGAACAGATGATTGGGACGTTCCTGATAGCTTTTATAGCTTTTATAGTATTTCAGTATTGTTTTTAAGTTAAAGATTTGTTCAGCGCATGAGCGACCAGGGCGAAAGTCTCCCTGATACCAATTTTGTGTTCTAGTTGTTCTTGTGTTCTCTGGAGAAGGCATGCCGAGAGGGTTTTGAAAGTAACTTGTAGTAAATAGATTCCTCACATCTCTCCTGATCTTCACATCTGTTCTGTCTCCCTTCTTGTGCAGCGGGTGGATAAGAGCACATTTCCATTTATCTAGCAATTTTTCTGTTTGCCAGATATTCGTGATAATTTGCGTGAGTTCCCGCAGTGAATTTAGGCCGAGATTTTTCAATAGTTCCGCAGTGATACCATCTTCACCGGATGTTCTGTTATTCTTTAGTTTGCGTATGTGCCTGTGGATTTCTTCTTGTGTTGGTGGTGGTGATTCTGAGTGGGTATAGATACAATTTTTCTTGGGGAATTTTGTGTCGCGTTGGCGTAATTGAGGAGATCAGAAAAATAATTTGCCATCTTCTGACCTGAATTCTCCTGATTGGTTAGCGCTAATCTCCCATTGCGCTTTCTGAAACAAAGATTTTGTGTGTACATGTGTACATGTACTTCCTCTTAGTTTGCATGATGACCTTTGCGGTCTGTTTTCTAGTCTCGTCAAAATGCTGTTGACTTTCTGAGGATTTTTTAATGTTGTACTCCCGAAATGTTGCGTCGCTGCAATACACTTTCGCATTCCGAGTATATATATATATATATATATATATATATATATATATATATATATATATATATATATATATATATATATAATATTTGTTTCACACTATATTCAAGATATCTGACATGTTTCCACTGAAAGAGAGTTATATATAAACTCAACTAATGTTTCAAAATTCTGTCTACATTTTCAATAATCGGGGTATTTCCGAAGTCCAGCTGAGTGTTTGTTCGGAAATTTGCAAGTCGTTTAACAACCTGCTTTATGCAGCTATATATTAATTTGGCATGATTGGTGCTAAAAAAATGGTTCTGGTCTATACAATGTTCGGGCCCGTCTTTCTTTAATTATGTAAAATTGAATATTTATGTTCTTTTAGCTTATCATTGAGAGATCTGGCCCTTTTGACTTATATATGTTATATAGCGTCACACATATTACATTTTATTTCGTATTCTCCAGATTTGTTACAAAATTTTGCTCTTTCTTTTTTAATATTTAACTTCGATGCAAGATTATTCTTATTAACAGAGATAATATTAATATTTTCTTTCTTTAAATCGTTTGTGATTCTGGGACTTAATTTATGAATATAGTTTATAGCAAGTTCTTTTTCACAGATGTCTTTTTTAAGTAGAACCGTTAGAAATCTGTGGGTCCATGACTATGATTTGAACTTGAATTTCAGACATTTCAGTATAAAATCATGAGGGCGGCTCATAACATTAGAAACCAGGTACAAATAAGAGCCCAAGGGTCAACTGAAAGGCTTGACTAAAGGAAATAAAAATACACAGAACAAATTAAAGTAGATAGTTAAACTGATCAGTTTAGAAAACAAAATGACCAAATAAATATACCCTGGAAGAATTGGAAGGCTTTTAAAAAAGCTCCACTAGAGCATGTAGAAAATAAAACCATTATAGTGCGAGGTGCACTGCCAACTAAGTGCGTGTAATGCAAGAGTTTATTATTGAGGTTTCCACAGTTCTTTATAATACAAAAAAGCATAGAAATATATTATACCGAATAATTTAATTTTAAACGAAAAGATTTTTATGAAAAGAGAAATTTATTGAATTGTAAAACTAAAATTGTATTGAAAAGTAAAAATTGAATGGTATATATCAACATTGTTTAAAGCTGTTCTTGAGACAAAGTAACAAAGTTTCCTTTCTCACAGTCAAAATAAGTAATATGTTATTGAAACACTTATATAAATATTTTATCTCAATAAATTTTAAAGAAAAACGAATAAGTGAAAATATTTACTCAGTTTGACGCAGAACAATAAAATTAAAAAATAATAATCACTTTTGTTTTTATTTATTTACAATTGTTTCACTTAAACCAGTAAGAACACTCATCAACGAATGTTTCTGATAATTTATCACAATGTTCTACTGATTCGGTATGCGATAGTTCAAGTATTTTCATTAGAATATTTAGCTAGAATAAAACACTGCAATGGTTAATGTACGGGGTTTACAATATAAATTAGAGGCACAAAATGAGTGTCAGTGTTAAATATAGTGATGCTTCCGGTATTGATGCATATTTTTTAAACGAATTTCCCATACATTGATGATGTCATATTACTTTCTGAAACAGAATCACGAAAATTCTAATGCTGGAATCAATTTCTTTTGAATCAAAGCATACACCACCCCAAAGCTTATTGAAATTAAATTATAGTTACAACGATAACTGCAATCATTAGTTAATTGCAAAATATCTTGGCTAATTTGTCAGTTGGTGTGGTAAAAATGTAATTCTTGGTGAAAAACCAAGTGTATTGCTACAGCCGATGCAGTCTCTATCATTTGGTTGGTTTAGCAATTATTCCCTATTATCATTAAAACTCTGCAGAATTTTTAAAATCATTGTTGTCCAGCATTATAGTATTATCCTTCCCTAACTGTGAAGCGCTAGAATATTTTCAAGTGTCATTCGGGTCTAATTGTTTAACCAAGCTACTTGGATTTCTAAACAAAGGTAAACAAATCAATTCGTCCCAATATGTCAAGCAGTTAAAATGGAGTGAGTTAACAAAGAAAATCGTTCTACTACTACTATAGCGCTATAAATCTGCAACAGATTTTCAACTTGCTCAAGCCAATAAAAACATCGAAAAAATATGTTTATCGCCCTGTGACAAGATACGAGATCTCTGTCGACGACATAACATTAAATAGTCAACCTCGCGAGACCTGGATCCTAAGAGCTGCTAAAGCTTGTGGAGTTTCATCAGCTTTACGTAATATAACAGTGAAGGTTCTACTTGAGCTGCATGCGAACGATGGGCGCAGAAAAATCCGTTTCATCTGTGAAACTGTTAAAAATAACTACAGCGGCAAAAACGAGTTTACGATATTGGCTGTCGGGAAGCAGTTGAAAAAAGTTTAAAAGTGAACATAGGTCATCCGGCTTCACTGTTGGTTTGGTGCTGAATGTCTTACGATGACATCACTGAACTGTATTGCTGCGACCGAAGAGGCAAAATGCGTGCAAACTACTAAAGCAATGTTTTAGATAAACTCAATAACACCACTGTTTGCAGGAAAATACTGGATCTCGAATAAGATTCAACTGTAGGTATTAAGGAGAGATCTACACAGCATTGGTTACAGGCCAATTTGCCTGAGTTAATCAGAATGTTACGAGCAGTCCTGACGGCTACGAGCATTCGCCGTATGATGGAGTCATTTGTGTGCTATTACGACCCGCCATCAAAATAACTAGGCCCTGATCGTGTCTCCCAACTGCTTTCCTTGCAGTCATCTAGAGCTCGACTGATGACGACTGAAAGGCTAGAAACCGGTTCCGAGAGATACATGATAGCACATGGTGGCAGTTGGACGAAGGCGATCAGTGGCATCACGTGGAGAAAGGGTGAAAGATTTCTGTAATATATACACACACAACACACACATACACACATATCTTCAAAAGTTCGGAATATTTAAACATTTCACTTTTTTTATTGATATTAAGGTTTTCTTTTACTCCTTTGCGTAATAATCATTTTATTACAACTCTTACTAGTACCAAATAAAACTCGACAACAAATGACCAATGTGTGTAAAATTGATTTAATATTTTGGAGTCAAAAATTACAATGTGCAAAAGTAATTTAAAAATAATAAGAACAACTTTCAATAAAACCAATAAGCAGTAGTTCCTCCGTGGGGCTGTATGCATGCCTGTAGGCGATTTGGCATGCTGTCGATTAAATAATCAATTTGGGCTTGAAGAGTTCTCTCTCATTCTTTACTAGCAGCATCTTTTAGTAGTCGCAGGGTAAGGAGAGGATTGTTTATTTTCTTGATGCGTATTTTCAATATGTCCCAAGCATGTTCATTGAGATTAATTTCAGGGGAATTTGCTGTCAACTAAAACAAACTTGGTTATTCCATCCTCTTCAAGAAAAATTTGTACAGCTGCTGTTCGATGAGGAGGTGCGTTGTTATCCATGAAAACAAATCCGCCACACACTGTGCCTCGGTATAGATGTACAACAGGATTTAAAACTTCCTCGATGTATACAATACCAAAACCAGTAGGGTCTTCTTTCCAAGACCAGTAGAAGTGTCCGTGAATCCCTCGCAATATCACCCCAAAATATCACGCTCCCCCCTTCAAATCGGATACGTGGTTGAGCTGTTTCTAGTCGGGTCTGTCGACCTGAGGCTCTCTAAACTAGTGTTCTTCGTGAATCACAAACCAAGCCAATTCTTGCCTCATCGGAGAACATCACGTTATTCTAGTAAGGTCTATGATCCACCATTTCTCGAGACCATTGTAACCTTACATTTTTTTGTTGAAAGGTTAGTTTGGAAACATGTAAAGATCTTCTGCGATGCAAATTTACGCCTTTCAATCTGCTTTCTAGTTTTTTACCACTTCTGGGGCGATCCTTTACGTCATTTGCTTCTTGGATTTTTTTTATTAATTTTTGATACAGGAAACATCTACAATTTCCCCGAATTCATTTTGATTAAAGCCTGCTATAACAAAGCAATTACTCTTGATCTGTTAAAATGAGATATGTTTCTAGGCATTTTTAAACGGAGGCATTGAAAATTGCCTGAAAATAGAACTGAAATAATGTGTAAATATCAAGTATCAATAACAACATGTATATATATATATATATATATATATATATATATATATATATATATATATATATATATATATATATATTATATATATATATATATATATATATATATATATATATATATATATATATATATATATATATATATATAGTTGTAGGAAGGGATTTGGAGATAGCTTTATATATCTTGGGCAGATGATTTCAATGGAGGGGAATACCGCCCGGGAGGTGGAACGGCGGGTTAAATGTGGCTGAAAGGCATTTGGTAGGCTCAACGTAGTGTTTAAGAGCATACTCCCACTTTGTCTGAAAAGAAAGGTCTTCGATCAGCGCGTTCTACCCGTTATGACATACGGAAGTGAAACCTGGACACTCACATGGCTATCAAGACGAGATAGAAAGTCCTGCGCATGGATCAGGGAACAAACAAAAGTATGTGACATCATTGGAAGAGTAAAGCAATTAAAGTGAAGATGGGCAGACCATATAGCGAGGCGATGGGATGACAGATGGACCAAGGCAATCTTGGAATGGATACCGCTTGATCGCAAACGTCCGCGAAGAAGGCCGAAAGCATGATGGATTCATGACATCATTAAGTATATTGAACCTGAGTGGCAGAGGAAAGCCCAGGACCGTGAAAGTTGGAAGCATGCTGAAGAGGCCTTCATCCTGCAGTGGATCGTAGTGGATAGTTATATCATCTATACTAAATGATGTTGTGATTTATATTACTTGGTGTTAAGCTGAGTGCAAATCGAAGTCTAAGTCTAATTTTTTTTTATAGTAAGCAATAATATAACGAGTCTAATATTCAATCAATGGTAAAGTAATTCATTTATTCAAAATTTATATCATTTATACAAAATCCTAGAAATATTGAAGAAAAAGATACAAATCGGAGATCAGTATTATACATAATTAAAATGTTTTAGAATCAATGCTTCAAAAGGATGATTTTTTAAGTTATCTATGTTTGAACATTTTTGAATTAATAATAGCTAATATACAGTTCATTTTTTGTAAGATAACATGCAAAAAACAATATAATTATAATTAAGAGGAAAAAGACATGCAATCCACTTGAAGATACTGGAACTACATTGTGACAGTTTGAATGTATCACTAGTAAATATAATGTTTGTATAATAAATTTTGAAATATATAATTACAACATAAACATACATCTTAATTTTAATAATAAGGTTTGCTGATATGACAATATCGTACCGCACGTAATAAAACGAACCCTTGAAAACATAAGTGGAAGATGATAATTTCTCTATTAGTTACTATTAGCACCCAGTGATTTCCAGTTAATTTGAGACATTATAAAAAATATAAACACAAAAATACACACTTCATTCATTAAATCGAAAATTTTTATTAAAATAAAAAAAACCTTTTTAAAAATAGTAATAAAATTATTTAATTATATGTAGACTTTACTAAATAAAACTTTTGCCTATTATCCAGTTGGGGTCTTGAGAAGTTTTTTAATATATAGCAGTAACATTCGCCATTAACATTTACTGTATCATCATAGTCATTTTCATGAAAAAATTACCCTATAATCCCTCCAGCCCACAATACACACCACACTGTTACTCGAAAAGAATGTAAAGGTTCCTCTGCAATCACTTGACGATTTTCAGTTACCCAAAACCTACAATTCTGCATGACCTACAATATTCGCACAACCTGTGATGTGGAAATGAGCTTCGTCGGAAAACATAATTTTAATGCAAAATTGTACATTATTTATAACTTCATCAATTTGGACAATTCTAACAAGTTCTTCTGTCGTAAAAAGATCCATAATTAAATTACCGGGTCACTAAATGACACATAGGAGATATAACATGTCTAGGTTAAGTCACTAAATTTAAATCACGAAGTACCTATTAGGACACCCTTTAGAAATGTCCATTCGATATTTAGTCCCTTTAGAAATGTCCAAATAAAATTTCATTCAGTCATTTATATAAATATTTATATATATATTTTATATTTTCTTTTATATTATATACAATGCATTATATTATCACTTGAATTAATAATATCATTTCAAAATGTTCTATTAATTTGTCAGACTTTTCAGATGATTTAACGCCCGATTTAACGACGAGCGATAACGCTCGCACAAGTGTTTCGATATTCATCGATTAACTTACAAATAATAAAACTTTCCTAGAGTTGAAAATAATAAACATAAACATCCATCAATTGTTATTTCTGACGCCCCGTGTAATGAGTATGTCATTCGTTTCTACATCATAACACTTTTACCGCTGCTGACTTACTCCAGTATAAATTTTCATGGTGTGTTATCTGGGTGTTACCATTATTATCTGGACCAATGCTAGTTCGTCGATTTAGTTTCAAATGTATTTAGTACAAGCCCTTATAAATGGCACAAATGAAGATGTCAGACAACCCCAGAATAAAATTTTATTTCATTCATTGTTTCGAGCATTCCAAGGATCAATAATTTAATATATATTCAATAATTCAATGGCAAATGATCCTTTATAGGTAACGAGTTAAAGGAAACGAAGATTAAAATAACAAAAGTTATACAAAACAAAAGTTAATACAAAAACTGTAGTTAGAAGTATCAGATAATTTATTTTTTTATAGATGCACGCACACACATACGTGTACTAATAATAAATGTAATACAATGTAAAATCCTAGAAGAGTAGCTCAAATCAATATCTACCATCGAGAAATAATTCCAAATCATGTAACCACTGCAGATATATATATATATATATACAGTGTGTCGCATTTAAGATGAAGATACCCCATATTTTCGCTATTTGAAGAAATACAGATTTGAATATATGCACAGTCATACAGTCTACTACGAATTCACAAACAGTGTCAATCCTGGATATTTTGCTTCGCGTTAGAGATATCGAAAAGGGTTATTAGAAAAAGTTGTTCACAATATTATTTTAACAGCACAACCCGAGTTTTATGACAAAATTCGCATTTTTATTTTTTTCATTATTTTGGTCTATTTACACAATTATTACAAGTTTATTTTTTAATTTGATAATTAGTGTGCCATGGAAAGTAAAAACTTGACACATTGTCAATTTAATAGTATCATATATTCAATTATTTCAGTAAAATAAATAGACTCAGAAAGAAATAATTAATTTATTATTAAGGGAAACAATTTTTGGTAACTGATCAAATTTAGGAAAAAGTACGAAAAATCATTTTAGGAAAAAAACGATTCAAAGAAGATCGTGAGGACATCAAGGACGACGAACATTCTGGTTCCTTCGATGGTTTGTGCACGTTTTGTTCCACACAAATAGACTGACGACCAAAAACTGCTCCGAATCCAACATTGCAAGGACTTGATTAAAGAGTCGAAAAATGACGAAAACTTTAACTACAGTATTGTTTCTGCTGATGAGACGCGGTGTATTCAATATGATCCAGAAACCAAGCGTCAAAGTGCCGAATGGAAGCATCCTAGCGAGCCAACGATAATGCGCCGTCCCATCGCTCGACGTTCATCACTGACTTTTTACCAAAAAATGGCATTTTAACCATCAATTATTCACCATACTCGCCTGATTTAACTCCCTGCGACTTCTATATCTTCAAAAAACTTAATTTGTCGATGAAAGGACAGTGTTGATGCCGACATTGAAGCCATTCAAAAGACGTCGACCTCCTGAAAAACATATCTTTGGCCGAGCTCAAAAATTCATTCATCAACCTAATTGACCGTGCAAAACTTTGTATTAATGCATAAGGAGACTATTTTGAATAATAATAATTATTTTTGGCGAAAAAATAAATATTTGTTTTCCTGTTTTCCCTGGGTCGTACCTTGTATAACTATATAAAAATTATATTGAAGATATGATTATTACTTAAAAAAATTATATTGTTTTTGTTATAACTACAAATACATACGAATTTATGTAGTACTGAAATCCTTGAGTGGATTAATTATGGAAATGTTCACAATAAATAATCATTGTGTCACGTTTAAAAATATTTTATATGGTATTATTTAATGCAAAATATATTATTACATATAAATATAAAATAATATGAAGATTTTGACTATCTTATCACTTCAATAATTAATAAATATTATTACAAATAGTTATAACAATTTCTTAAAAGTTTCTGCTGATTTTGTTCTGCAGCAATAGCACGTGTGCATTCTTGCAAACAAATGCGCGTATATCGTTGGTGAAACCATAATTATAATAGTTAAATTCTCTTAAAACCTTACCAATAATGAAACTCTCCCATGGTGGAAAATAGTAACCATAGATATCCATCAATTGCCATGTTCCTCGCCAGCAGGCCACCACCAATGGCGTGACCAAAAATAACGAAATGAAGATATCCAACGTACCCAGAATGACCTTTTGTTTCTTCCATCGTTTCGGACATTTTAAAGCTTCTATGCTTTTAATTTGAACTTCTTCCTTAGAAAACTCATTTATGATGACGCCTGCCACTTTGTTCGCACTGCACATATGTCCGAAGACCGATTTATTAAAGCCCTTCCAACACCGTTTCGGTTGAATGTTTGACGCGGAATGTTCCCAAATCGGAGAGGACCTTAAAAAATAACCACTCATAATAAAATTTGCTTAAGTAACCCTACCGCTAAATACGATAATGATTGAAGATAATAGAAGGTACTTGTTGTCAAATTATTTTTATGGATATGAATGATAGTGTATCATCGTCTCAAAATTGATTGTTTAAAACAATAGTGCTCAGAGACGCACTACGTTTATAACACTGAGTGAATGGAACAGTACTAAAGATATGTCTTCTTATCGAATACTATTCTTTAGTTTACTTGTTTCTGGACGTTATCAACTGACTGTTTATGTATGTGAATGATAAATCTCAATTTTCATTATAATATATCTATCTATTTTTAAAACAATGTAAACAATATTTAAACCAATAGAACTAATCGAACTAATTCATTTAATATCGTCTTTGTGAACTACGTTAGTGAAAAATTCGCTCCAAATAAAATAAATTTATTTAGTAAGATTACTAAACTATTACTAACTATTATAAGATTATATACCTCACTGATATCGGGTTATCCGGAAAGTACTAAGAGAATTTTTTAAGAGAAAGAGAAATACAAAATGTAGTGGAAGTCCCTAATGCCTTTTTGGCAAGAATTAGCGTCTTTATTGTCAAAAAATGTTAACAGGTTGTTTTTCATCTTAACTTCCGTTTTAAAAGGTTTCTCATTTAACAATTTTTAAGGAGTGGAATAGATGCTATTCCGGTAGCTACGTTCGGTAAATGAGGTGGATGGGGTAAGACATCTCAATTGAAACTCAACAATTTTTGCCGGTTTCTGACTGAACGGTGTGGTCGTGCATTTTAATGATGAAACACTGGCCAGATTTCTTCACTTACTATCTTTAGCCGATCTAATTGTGAACAGTAGAAGTCACAGTGTGTTGTTGTGGTGTTTAGTTGCGTGGAAAGAGCTCAGCCTATATGGGTCCCTTCCAATCCAGTCAAATGTAAAGTAATATTTTATTCAGATGAAGGCTGTCTATAGTCGTAGTTAAAACTGCTGACCCTCTCATCGATCGCATGAAGAGATTCGGTCCAGCAAATTTCGCTCACTAAATTCATGAGGGACCCGCACATCGTATCGCCAGACGTCCTATTTTTTCAGATAGTCAAAAAAGGTCGATTTGCCAATATTTATTGAATCTCATGGACCATGGTGCCTACACACCATCTACATTTTTGGCTATTATAGTCCTTATTTCTTCGATATCAGTGCTTGAAGGACGGCCAGTGCGATGCTGGTTTTCCAGATCAAAATCTACCGCCTAAATCGACCAAACCACTTTTGCACTATGGTCTCTCAAAAAAAACCCTCTCTGTAAATGGCACAAATATTTTTTTTGTTTGTATAGCGCCCTTGCCCTTTTTGTAATAAAAAAGCATAATGTGGCGTAAATGGAAGTTATCGACTGACATTTTCAATTTGAATCAACTAGGCTAGTCGAAGGACTATCAAAGCGAATCTAAATATAATCATTGTAAATACCACAAGAATTAGTAATGTGTAAATATAAATTATTAATCCATATATTACTAATAATTAATTAATCATATTACAGAGGTTTATTTATAAACGTTAACAAAGCCACTAATGGAAAATCTCTACGAACTTTCGGGACAACCCCATCATAACGGGTCTTTCAAATTGAACGGTTTTTTTTTTAAATTCTTGAATAAAACATAGATGGCTCATTTCAAAAGTATGACCCAAAGTATGAAAATATATGACATTTATAAAAATAGAGTCGTACGCAATACAACAACGCGTTAAAATTGTTAAATTATTTTATGAAAATAGACGTTCAGTGAAAAATATATTTAAAAAATTATGTGATATTTACGGTTTGCACAATCATCCATCTGAAAACACTGTTAAACGAATTGTTCAAAAATTTCACAAAACTAGTTCGGTGGAAGATAAAAGAAGAGCAATATATAGTCGTAGTGGTCGTTTGCAAGAGCATATTGATTTGATACTACATTGTTGCTGAAGACGCAGAAAAAAATAGATGAGTGGACGTTTGCAACAATTTAGACTAAGTGAATTCATAACATGGCGTATTTTACGAAAGGATTTAGCTCTGAAGGCATATAAGGTGTAAATAACATAGGGACTAAAGCCACTGGATCATTTAAAACATCGTGCATTTATTTGTCAATAACAATAATAATAACAAACACATGGTTTTCCTGAAAAAATCGTCTTTTCAGATGAGGCACATTTTGAAATTTGTGACTATATAAATAAACAAAATTGCCGCATTTGGGGTGAGAAAAATCCAAGAAATCTTTACATTCTAAACGAGTCACTGTTCCGTGTGTATTATGGTCAGGAGAGGTAATTGGGCTGTATTTCTTTAAGAATGCTGCTGATAAAACGGTGAATGGTGTTCGATATCGTGAGATGATAGCTGGATTTTTGTGGGTTGAGCTTAATATTAATTTGGAGGATATGTGTTTGCAACAGGCTGGAGCTACACTTCACTCTGCTAATAAAATAATTGATTTATTGAAAGAAACATTTCGTGAGCGAGTTATTGCAAGAAACCACGGTTATGTTAATTGGCAACCAAGATTATGTGATTTGACACCATTGACCTATATTCTTTGGGGTTACGTAAAAGTCCAGGTTTATAAGAACAATCCACAATCGATTCCTGAACTAAAGCATCAACTTATTCAAGTCATTGGTGAGAAAGACCCATGGTTAAGCCGAAATGTCATCCCAAATATTGACAAAAGACTGGACGTGCAACAAGTGGTCATTTGGCAAATAATGTTTTTGTTGTTTAAATGTCACTATGCTTCAATTATATATATATATATATATATATATATATATATATATATATATATATATATATATATATATATATATATATATATATATATATGGGGAGAACCAACATCAAAATTGATTGTCTGGCATTTGCTGATGATCTAGCAATTTTAGCTCAAGATGTATTAACGGCACAGAAACAGATTGAAATCCTAAAAGAAACAGCAGAAAGGTAGGACTCCAAATTTCCTTTGAAAAGACACAATACATGACCTGCAACAGACTAAGAACACCATTTCTAAAAACAAAATATGGTAACATCAGACGAGTCTCTCAATTCAAATATTTGGGTAAAATAATCATGGAAAATGGGTTGGAAAAAGCGGCCAATAAGGGTAGATGTCAAAAAATGGAAACGGCATTGAGACTTACACAAAATATTTACAACAAAAAATGCCTATCTAAAAACACAAAACTGAGACATTACAACACGGTTATTAAGCCAGAATGTCTATATGCTGCAGAAACGCTCATTTTGAATAGAAAGAGGGACATCGAGGACATTGAAAAGAAGGTAAGAAAAATCATAAGAAAAATCCTAGGCCCCAAACAAATAAATAGCACAACATACCGACTTCGAGAAAACCAAGAAATCAAACAATACACAGATATACATAGCGATATGAGAAAAAGAAGACTTAATTTTTACGGACACATCAAACGGATGAATCCGAGTAGGCTAACTAGACAAATAGTCGAATTTTATGAAAATAGGAGTAGAGCTAAAGTAGAAATAATTAAATGGATTGCGGCAATTAAAGAGGACCTAAGATCAGCAAATATTACACAAAGTGAAATTCAGGATAGAGGCTGTTTCAGATACGAGGTTAACGTTTGGAAGGTTGGCCAGAGAGAAAAATGTAGGAAGACTGGAACAACTTGGTCTGACAAAAGGTAAAAAGCTCATAGCGAAAGAATGAAATTAGTATTGGCGCAAAGGAAGGCTAACAACAACAAACGCATCTAATTGTACTTCGCGTGGTCCACCAGGGCCCATACGTGAATAGTAAATATATATATATATATATATATATATATATATATATATATATATATATATATATATATATATATATATATATATATATTCAGCCTCCGTATGTTTGGATTGGCAAAACTCGAAAAGTAGTCGATCGATTGACTTGAAATTTTGACACAACATTGCATTTCAATACGAGCGTGTTTTTATAGTCAAACCTGTCAGATACCGGCCACGCGCCTAGCGTAACTTCGGCGTATCCCATGCGTTTTCATGACCGGAAGAGCCATTCTGGCGGCTAAAAATCTCGACATACACGACATGAACAACATCATTCTAAACAGAATCGTAGATAAAACAGTGGTATACAAATTTATTGACTCCATGAGGAACCAAAGTGAAGTAGTGAATTTTCCAACGGAATTTCTTAATTCACTCTATGTTCTCGGATTACCGTCATTACGTATTCTGAATCTGAAAATTGAAGTGCCAATTGTATTACTCCGAAAAATCAATCAGCCAAAGTGATGCAATGGTACAGCATTATTAGTTAAAAAATTAATGAACAATCTAATTGAAACAACAATTCTTACTGGACCTCATTAAGGTGAAGTACTACTTCTTCTTCCAACAATACAATTCATTCCGACCGACATGGCGTTCGAGTTCAAACAACTTCAAATTCCAATACGGCTTGCGTTCGCTATGACTATCAATAAAGTGCAAGGGCAATCTTTGCAATTGTGCAGTTTAAATTTAGAAAACGAATGATATCCTCATGGGCAATTATACATCACATGCTCCAGAGGCAGTAAACCTTCTGATCCTTATGTTTATGCAGAACAACAAAACGTACGTAAGTGTAGCTTTACTTTTTATTTCCTTTCTTTTATTTCTTTCTTCTTTTATTTCCTTTCTTTCCACATCATAGACACAGCAACGCAAAGCAGGGTATGAAATTGAATGATGTATTTTTTGTCCAAGTTCGTGGCCAAGTTTAGCTAGTTATTAATAAAAAGTTTTTTGAAATCAACGCAATTATGTGTATTATTTAAGAATTCAAAGAAAAACGTTCAATTTGGAAAAGCGAAATGGTTAAAAAGCGATGGTTAGCGAAATGTGCATCGAGAACTTTAAAAAAGTGATTCAGTGTTTAGTGGTAAATTTCTTTGAGCTTAGTGTTTCACACCGAAGGTTCCAATAGAAAAAATTATATATTTTTAGTATTGTATCTGTATTTAAGTCTTACAAAAATGTTTTTTGTAAAACATTATTTTCTTCCAATATTTATGAGATTTATTTGGGTAAATATTTATCGCAAAAAAAAACAAACTTCATTATCAGATTTGATATATTACTTAATGAGAATGCCTCGCAGACAATCAATGAAAAACCGATATCATGAACCGATAACTGGACTTGTAGCCGAGGAAAATACACAATTCAATCATCATGTTAACATTATTAGTACGCGAATTATTATAGTACTAAATAATTGCAGTAGGAAAATAATTTAAGGCAATAGGCCATTAACTTGGCTTCTTCCAATATTTACTGAAGAACAAAAAACTGCAATGTCCTATCTGTTTGAATAACATAAAAAATGAATTCATAGGATACTATGAACACAAAATTTCTACGATAATATCTCACGTACTGTACAAAAAATAGCAACAGCTGACATTTTTACTGTAATGGTGGATTTAAATGCAAAAATTGCATAAATTGGAAACGATAATACTAATCTGGAAAGAATAATGGGTAAACATGGATTGGGTGAAATGAGTGAAAATGGTGGAAAACTCCTCACAAATTTTTGTTCAACTTACAACTTACTGATCGGTGGCACTATGTTCCCTCATAAAAGAGTTCACAAAATAACCTAGGTCTCACCTGACCAAAGAACCGAAAATCAAGATGGAGAACTTCGCTATTGGATGTGCGAAATATAAGAGATGCTGACATTCCTAGCGATCACCATCTTCTAACGGGTTGCATATGACTGAAACTTGCAACAAACTTCTATAATCCAAATGCTCTAAGAAGGGAAAGGTACAACAATAGCAAATTAGTCACAAAACAAGGAATAGGAAGTTACAAGGATTTCGGAGAAGTCGAGAAGAGAATGGAAAAATAATCCAGATACAGAGCACATAACGGAGACTTGAAAGACAGAAAGCATATAAAGAGTTAAACAAGGCTGTAAAAAGGTCTGCACGTCATTATAAAAAACATGGGCTAAACAAATGATTCAAAAAGCACAAAATGCTGCAACAAACGGCAACACCAAACAACTTTATCAAATAATCAAGAAACTATCAGGTAAGGGGAGCAGCAGTACACGACCCGTCAAAGCAATCTTCGAGCAAGTTCTGATCACACTCCCAGAACAACTTAATAGATGGAAGGAACATTGTCAAGAGTGAAAGAATAGGGTGGGCCATCACAAATCGAACAAAATGATGAACAATGGGGGCGGGGGGGTTAGAACAAGAAAAATGCGGGCAACTTCCCATTAACTGTGATGCACCTTTGAAAATGGAAATACAACTAGAGCTATAAGAGCATTAAAAAACAAACATTAACTAACAAAGTCCAGGGATAATATATCAGCAGAATTACTGACGTATTCTGAACTATTACGACCCTTAATACATCAGATGTGGGTGTCAAACAATGTTCCCGATGATTGGAAAAAGGGATTAGTAATTAAAATACAAAAAAAAAGAGACCTACGCATTTGTGACAATTGGAGTAGTATAACATTATTAAACACAATCATTAAAGTTGCAGCACAAATTATCCTAACAAGATTGATAGGACTCTAGAGAAGCAGAAATGCGTCCAGGTTAAGCAGGATTCAGACCGGGTCATTCAAGTACTGGTCATACATACTGTTAGGATCATACTAGAACAATCTGCTAAATGAAGATCGCCACTCTACTTATTGTTTATCGATGTTAAGAGCGCATTAAACAGTTTAGCCTACCATACCCACATGGAAAGTTTTAAAACAAAAACAAATACCCGAAAAAATTATACACCTTATTCGGAAAATGTTTATGAAGGCACAATCCTGTGTAGACCATGGTGGATGTAGAAGCGAGGTATTTAAAATGTTTACTAGTGTGAGGCAGGGGTGCGTCTTGTCTCCTCTTCTCATCAATGTTCTTCTAGATTATGTCCTTAAAAATATCAACGAAGATCAATCCGGCATCCAGTGAACCTTCAATTCTACCTTGACGTACCTTGAATACGCGGATGGCATAATATGCCTTATGTCGCATCAACACAACAATATGGTCCATTTGCTAAACAGACTTGCAACGGAAGCCTGAAAATTAATGTAACAAAGACCAAGTCGTAACAAAAACCGAATGTAACAAAGACTAGACCAAGAATCAACACCAGAAATTTCAGCTCTTTCTTCCTCAACGGATCACCCATAGAATATGTGGAGAGTTTTTCACACTTGGACATCATTCTCACAAAAGATAGAGGTACAGATCATGAAGTTAAAGTCAGAATACGAAAAGCTCAAGGAGCTTTTGGAACTGTGGCACATGTATGGAGATCAACACAATACTCGACGCAAACAAAACTCCATGTATTTAACACCAATGTTAGGATGACAATAGAAGGAAGGAAGGCAATAACAAAAACTTCAGGTCTTCATAAATAAATGTTTGCGAAAAATATTCTGGTCGAACAAAATTCAAAACGAAGACTTGCTCCGTCTCACAAACCAAAAGCAAATTGAACATGAGATAGCACTTCGTAAGTTGGGTTGAATTAGGCACACACTCAGAAAACAAAACAACTTTATAGCTAAAATAGCATTGGACTGGAATCCGCAGGGTAAAAGAGGTATTGGAAGGCCTGTGCAGACTTGGAGAAGAACTATCAATAATAAAAAGAATAAATAATAAAGTGAACATGTTCTGGCAGGAAGTCAAGATTCTGGTGCAGAATAGAATCGGCGGTCGGTAATATTATAATTACTAGGTTCTCGGGCAGAACCGCTTTTTAGATTTGTAAAATCTCAACGTTTCGTCTTCCACTTTGAAGCCATTAGCAAGAGAATCTAATTGATTGAAATCAACTGGATTCAACAAATTGATTGAAAATCAACTAGATTCTCTTAATAATGGCTTCAAAGTGGAAGCCGAAACGTCGAGATTTTACAAATCTAAACCGCGGTTCTATCCGAGAACCTAGTAATTCTAATACATACAAGCTTGAAATAAAACTTGATAGCGTTAGTGGAAATTGTTGTCACTCATTTTCAGAACGCGCTAAAATATCCGGTTTACAAAAAGAATTGCTACTAACCACCAAGTGACTCTAAAGTGTTTGAACTCATACTGAAGACACATCATATATTGACATGTCACCCCTCCAAAGAGAAAGTCAAAGTTGGAGACGAATATTGAAGGCACTCAAGGCTAACTAATAAGATGTAGCACCACAGGAAAAATATTTGCTTTAGTGATAAGTTTAAAATTTGTTTAGATGGCCATGATGGAAGTAAAATGGCCATGATGGCCATGATGGAAGCATAGAATATTGATTGAATACTTGAGCGATTGAGATGTCTTGCCACGAGAAGACATAGATCATATAATTTGGTCCATGCCTTTATGATTTTATATTTCTGCAAGTAATAGTACGTGTATATTTCTGCAAATACTAGCGCGGCAATCGTCTGAAAATGCAAGAAGTTCATCAGCAAGAAATGTCCACAAAATCCGGAATATTATGCGTTCATATCGTCAATTGACGGTCAGAATGATCGGGAAAGAATAGAATTTGACACACTCAATCGTTCATCAGATTCTCAGTCTCAGAGTCTCAACCTTCCGAGAATGCCTTCAACCACCTGAAAACCTACGCCCTTGACAAAACACTGTTTTCACAGGCCTGTGTAAAATTTTCATTGCACTGTGCCAAATTCTGAAACAAACTTGACAGCATATCGTTGCTTATTTTCAGAATGAACTTGAAACATCTTAGAGTAAAACTCTTAGTCAATCTGATTCTGAATGAAGTCTTACTTCAATCTCGTACCGAAGACGCATCAGATTTTCTCCTCCCTTCCCTCCAAAGAGGAAGTGAACAGTGCTGCGTGATCGAATGCTATCCCACCAGTCTCATTACTTTATTTATACATCATATATGGTGTATATACGTATACTTATATACAGTGAATCCCAAAAATATTCGGATACCGTATTTAAAAAATCATTCTAATAGTTCCAATTTAAGCAAAAATAAATAAAATATTTTTTCACCCGTATATTTTACTGTTCTTACATCCTTCTAATAAAAAAAAAATCTGGATCAATCATATTAATCTAATTAAGGTAATCCTCGATTTTTGTTTACTACAAACAGTAATTGACAGACTGGTGTCGAAGGAACATCTTAAAATAGGTCGTATACTAAAAAAAAAACATTAGTTGTGAAAATTACCATGTACATTACGACATTACCATGTACATTACGAAAGGGGAAATTCCTACTGAAAAATTGGGCAAATGCTTCTGTTAAGTAAAAGTACGGTTGCAGATATCGTACAACACTACAACAAGAATTTTTCCAAAGAAACAAACAGGACGTCCGAAATTATTAAATGAAAGAGACTAACGCTTTATTTTAAAAGAAATACACAAAAACGCACTAAAATTAGTGCACCCAAGTTGGAAACATTGGTGGAAAACCATTCTCAAAAAGTAGCCAGCACCGAAACAATACGGCGTTGTTTTTTAATTCATAAACGACCCATTTTAAAATGTTCCTTCGAAACCAGTCTGCCAATTACTATTTGTAGTACCAAAATTCGAAGATTACCTAAATTGGATTAATATAATTGATCCAAATTAATTTTTTTATTTGCGCGTCCGAATATGTTTGAGGTGTAGAAAAACAATATTTATGTTTTTTCTTAAAATTTTTGAATTAAACCGATGATTTCGGAACTTTGTTACACAAAAAATTAAAAGGAAGTAAGAACGGTAAAATATACGGGAAGAAAAATACTTATTTATTTTTTTGCGAAATTTGGAACTGCTAAATGAGTACTGCTGTAACTGCTGAATGATTTTTACATGGAGTGTCCGAATATTTTTGGGAAACACTGTACATATAACAACTGTGCATCTTAAAAAAAAATACTTTACAAGATGGCCGCTGAAATTATTCGGCCTTAAGTATACGGATTTATTTTTTTTTGGAGTACAATAGAAACAAATTTTATACAAATAGACAATAGGTAAATGAATAATGTATTTATTTGTTATTTAGTTATATGTGCTGACATTTGAATACAAGACTTACAATATGTTATATCTAATATTAAAAGATGACCAAAAAAGTGTATAGAACTGAATGATACGTTAATTGATGTAACAAAAATTTAATTATTGTAAAATATATATTCTATAGGTCAAATCGCCTCGAGCTTCAGTTAGAAATAACTGATGTTAAGCGACGCCGATCGTGGTCGAATTTGGATGGGACGAAAATAAAAGTAGGCAAACACACAAAAGAAACCTCCCGACACTTCCTGCAAGTCCGAAGTCCCGAAGAGTTCCTGCAAATATATTATTTGAATATAGGAAAACCTTCTTATATCCAGACAGAGTTTGGTTTTCAATTTCATTACATTCTGAATTTATACCAAATGCTTTTAAACTATAAAAATTTATTTTAAAAAATTATTACAAACAAGAAATCTCAAACAAATTGATTAAGTTATTTCTTAAAAAAAAATCCTAATACGACATTTTGAAAAAAAATATCATACAAAATGCAGATGGTGCTGGATTTAATGAATTATAGAGACGAAAGCACCTAGAAGTTGATATTTGAGAGATTTAAATAGTCCAATAGAGTCCAATATGATTTTCAGGAATACTCACATGAAAGGTGGACATAATAAAGTTGGTAGTGAGGAATTACTCATTTTAAAAGAAATTTAACGCGGTTTTTATCATCGAAGTATTTCTTTTTTGTAATTTTCAGAATTTTAATTAAATCACGAACCCTTCAAATTCTATTCGAAATATACCGATCGAATGTTAAAGCTCAGAAAGCTCTTCTCTAATTAGCTCTGGATTTTTTATTTTTTTCTAAAATTGGGGGAAGAACATACAAATTTCAGGTTTCCTCGCTATATTGAATAATCGAAATGTCAAAAATTGGATTATGCTGTTCAAATGAGATCTATATTTGCTAACAATCAATATTATGTCCTTAGATTAAGAAAAATATGTATATTTTTACGTTCGACTATTTTTATTGAATAAATAAATAAAAGACTTTTCGATAACGTAAAACAAAATCAAATTCCTACATGAAAAATAACGAAAATTAAAACAGGAGCTTTTAAAACAAAAGTGTTCAGATGTTTTGGTAAACGGTTACGGTAAACGGTTATGTTTATATCACTGGTTATTAGATACCAATTTAGAGAAAATTATTCTAGACGAAAACAAACTATTATTGATTTATATTTAGTCTGTATTTATATTTTGTTCGAAACTGATTATTATGCCGAAAATAACATATTCAAATTTAGAATCCATCGTTTATTATTTTGTATTGGGTTGATGCAAATGTTCTCAGTTATCTACTTCACACGTGTAAAGTTTTTATATTGTTTGAAAAAAGGAATTTCAGCGAGTACTTGAGAAACACTGTATTTTTTTAATTCTGTTAAATATTAAACAATGACATTGACAAATAAGAGAAAATTAAGAAGGCGTTTCAAAATATTATGATTTTTTATTTTCGAAAAGGTAAGTATATGTCGCATATGCAAAAGAAGATATGTGCCCTGTTCGGTGAGGGAATCGTTCACCTGCCGTAAGTGATTCACAAATTTTCGTTAACACAATTTTAATATTACCGATGCATCCTATTCTGGATAACCATCCGAGGCTTATGGCAACGAAATACTGGTGTTAATTGAAAGTGATCGGCACAGAATAACTTGAAAAATCGGAGAAATTCTTGGAGTCAGCTAGGTTGCCGGGTGCCGCATAAGTTAATAAAGAAAAATCTGATAGAATTTCTGGTTGCGGTTCGCTATTGAAGCGCAACGAAATCGATCCATTTTTAAAGCGTATGGTTATGGCTGATGCTAAGCTTAAGAGATCATAGTGTAACCGTGTAAACTCATGAGAATTGGACTATTGTAAATATAATCGAATTAAAGGAAAGATTTATTCGAATTGAAGATCAGACCTGCCCATATAACAGCACCAACTATGTTGAGGGATCTTTTATCATACTTTTGAAACAACTGGCGTAAGTGGATCCCCAGGAAGTTGGTCTTTGTAGATTATGTTTATCAGCCGCAAAAAATTACGAGATTTCTTAAAATCGTATTTTTTAATGACACGATATGGCTGAGTTTTAACAAGCTATTTAGAGAATCGGGGTTAAATCCTATTCAAAGCAGCATATCTCATATCAGTTACAATCTTCTAAAATAAGCCAGATTTTTTTCGCTATCTCATTGTCTGATATTCAAAACATCATACTAAATACGTTAAACAAAATTGGAATAAAAAAAATATAACGGATAGTGCCAAAAGCAAACTATTGACATGTTAAAAATTACACAATAGAAAAGTCAATATCAATTCTATTATGATCCAATTATATACCTTATAGAACATTCCCGTAAAATAATAATAAATTATCATTCGTTTATTAAAAATAATAAGAAATCTTATTTAGGACTTACCATTGAAATAATATCCGAATGTTTATTAATTAACTAATTCTACCGTGAAATCTAAACATCTCGATATCACCTTTTTTTGGGTTGAAGTTAAGTGATCGTAGTTGGACTACGACACTATATGATTAACATTTTGGTTGGAAAATTTAAAATATATATATATTCGTATATTATTTGAACATATTAAGACGCCATTCAGATAAAGACATAAAATAAACAATATGTCCTTATTTGTCTATATGTCTTCACATATTGTTTGGTTTAATATTAGTTAATCAAATTAGTAAAATAACATTAGTTTAATATAAATTTAATTAAATATGTATATTTATACACATATATATATATATATATATATATATATATATATATATATATATATATATATATATATATATATATATATATATATCCAGTGTACCTCGCCTAACTAAGGTGCTGGACGGGTCACGGGTGGTGGATAGTGAAAGTTCCATTAGATATTAATGGACAGCTGCGAATATCTCAAAATAAGCAGCACCGAATCAAGGCAAAAAAAAACTAAATCCACTTAGCGTCTAACTTGTATCAAGCGGTTGAGTGGTCAGCGTCTGTTCACCAGTGGTGCGGCTGATATTTAAATTCTGGAACTAACCCCTCCAGTCTAATCCTCTGAACCATTATGATTCAAATTTTTAATTCAAAGTATAAGATTAAGCGTTCTAGTAATTACAAAATTACCCCAGGAGGTAGACAATCTTCTGTCAGCTTTGCTGATACAACCGGACTTTCGGATTCTGGGGCGTCCGGGCTTAAACGCAATATCTTTCAGAGGGAGTCGGAGACCTCTGGCCAATATCTGAAACCGAAAACAAAAACTTTCCATGGAACGGTAAATGTTAACTCTCTTGCGGCCAGGAAAACTACACGAATTAAGGCGAACATTGAATCAGAAAAAAATCCAAATTTTAGCTTTGCAAGAAACCAGATTGACAGATGATAACACCTTGAAATTCGGCAACTACAGACTTTTTAAAAGTAAAAAAGGTCAAAAGAATACTCAAAAATACACCACATCTCGGTGTTGCTTTCGCTATCTCAAGAAACATTCTTGGTTCTATAACTAATGTCCAGCCAGTAAATAATCGACTTATGATACTATCCCTCAAGTGTGCTAACAAAAACTATACATTAATCAATGCACACCTCCCAGTTAACGATGAAAATAAATCTAATCCTAAAAAAGTAAATAAGTCCTGGGAAATTTTGGAAAAAACTATCTCGAAAATACCCCCTAACCATGTACAAATAATATTGGGTGATTTCAACGCCCAACTAGGGAAAGCAAGAAAGTACAGGAAAACAGTCGGCAGTTTTCCTGCTCATAAATGGACTAACCATAATGGTAGAAGATTGGTTGAACTATGTTAGCAGTTTAATCTAAAAATAATGTCAACCCATTTTCTGCCAGCTTTGCTGATACAACCGGACTTTCGGATTCTGGGGCGTACGGGGTTAAACGCAAAATCTTTCAGAGGGAGTCGGAGACCTCTGGCCAATATCTGAAACCGAAAACAAAAACTTTCCATGGAACGGTAAATGTTAACTCTCTTGCGGCCAGGAAAATTACACGAATTAAGGCGAACATTGAATCAGCAAAAAATCCAAATTTTAGCTTTGCAAGAAACCAGATTGACAGATGATAACACCTTGGAATTCGGCAACTACAGACTTTTTAAAAGTAAAAAGGACAAAAGAATACTCAAAAATACACCACATCTCGGTGTTGCTTTCGCTATCTCAAGACACATTCTTGGTTCTATAACTAATGTCCAGCCAGTAAATAATCGACTTATGATACTATCCCTCAAGTGCGCTAACAAAAACTATACATTAATCAATGCACACCTCCCAGTTAACGATGAAAATAAATCTAATCCTAAAAAAGTAAATAAGTCCTGGGAAATTTTGGAAAAAACTATCTCGAAAATACCCCCTAACCATGTACAAATATTATTGGGTGATTTCAACGCCCAACTAGGGAAAGCAAGAAAGTACAGGAAAACAGTCGGCAGTTTTCCTGCTCATAAATGGACTAACCATAATGGTAGAAGATTGGTTGAACTATGTTCGCAGTTTAATCTAAAAATAATGTCAACCCATTTTAAGAAGAAAATAACAAAACAAAAGACCTGGAGGGGCCCAAACACGTACATGGGTGAATTTCAAATTGACCATGTTGCAATTTTGTACCCCAATTATAAAGATATTTTGAATGTTCAAGTCAGGAAAGGAGCTAATATAGACACGGATCACTACTTGACTAGAATCAAACTTAGCTTATAAGCTCAAAAACTTATTCAAAGAAAAAATTCAAAGAAAGACTGCTAATACCAAAGTTCGACCCTACAAAAATAAAACCAACCCTAATAGAGCTTGATAAACAACCAGCACAGAACTGGCAAGAATTGAAACAAAAGATTATTAAAACAGCCTTACAGCTGGTCCCTTTACAAAAACATAGAAAACATCCGTGGAGGAATGAAGTTTGCGAGCAAGCAGTATTAAGCCGAAGTAAAGCATTCAAAGATTGGAACAGTCAAAAAACAGCAATAAATTATAACATCTTTTTGGAAAGAAACATCTTAAGAAAGAAACATCTTTTGGAAAGAAACATTTTTAAGAAAAGAAACATCGAAACTAATTAGACAAACTAAAAGAAAATATGAAAACAATCAACTTAATGAAATAGAAAAATATTTCCAAAAAATTAACACCCGAAACTTTTACAAAACATTTATAACTAAAGTAACAGGCTATCAACCCCAAAGTATTTGCTTCCAAAAGGAAAACGGACAATTAGCTCTAAATAACCAAGACAATTGCATAGAACTTGCGAAATATTTTAAACAACTACTAAACTGTCCTGAGCCCTTAAACAAATTACCAACACTAAACCCTAAACAAACAAACCCAGATTCATTACCACCGAATGAGGATGAAATAATTAGGCAAATCAAGCGACTTAAAAATAACAAAGCTTCTGGTGGAGATGGAATCACTGCTGAAATTTTGAAATCCGCTGGCCTAGGTACAATCAAGAAATAACCAAAATTCTACAAGAAGTTTGGCGAACCGAACGGATTCCGGAATATTGGAAAGATGCTCTAATCCATCCACTACACAAGAAAGGAGATAGAACGGATGTAAACAACTACAGAGGGATATCTCTTCTTCCAGTTTGTTACAAGATTCTATCTCAATATCAACTAGACAGAGCACAGGGACAGTTAGAACCTAAAATTGGTGAATATCAAGCAGGTTTTCGACCGGGCAGATCCTGCCCTGAACAGATCCTAAATCTAAAGTTAATCCTAAGACATCAAAAACTGTACAATAAAAATCTCGTCTGTACATTTGTGGATTTCAAAAAAGCATATGATTCTATTGACCGCGAATCTTTATTCCGAATCTAGACTAGATCTGAAAAGGCTGGCAATTATTAAAGCAACATTAACTAACACAAGGTTAAAAGTTAAATTCATGGGTGACATCTCAGAGCCCTTCGAAACTAAAACTGGAGTGAGACAAGGGGATGGACTCTCGCCACTCTTATTTAACCGTGTTCTAGAAAAAATAATACAGGAGTGGCATGACAAAAAGTCGGCCCTCAATATTGACCAGCCCATTAAACTGGGGAGAACCAACATCAAAATAGATTGTCTGGCGTTTGCTGATAATCTAGCAATTTTGGCTCAAGATATATTAACGACACAAAAACAGATTGAAATCCTAAAAGAAACAGCAGAAAATGTAGGACTCCAAATTTCCTTTGAAAAGACACAATACATGACCTGCAACAGACTAAGAACGCCATTTCTAAAAACAAAATATGGTAGCATCAAACGAGTCTCTCAGTTCAAATATTTGGGTGAAATAATCATGGAAAATGGGTTGGAAAAAGCGGCCAATAAGGGTAGATGTCAAAAAATGGAAACGGCATTGAGACTTATACAAAATATTTACAACAAAAATGCATATTTAAAAACACAAAATTGAGACATTACAAGACAGTTATTAAACCAGAATGTCTATATGGGGCAGAAACGCTAATTCTGAATAGAAAGAAAGACGTCGAGGATATTGAAAAGAAGGAAAGAAAAATCATAAGAAAAATCTTAGGCCCCAAACAAATAAATGGCACGGTATACCAACTTCGAGAAAACCAAGAAATCAAACAATACATGGATATACATAGCGATATGAGAAAAAGAAGACTTAAGTTTTACGGACTCATAAAACGGATGAATCCGAGTAGGCTAACCAAACAAATAGTCGAATTTTATGAAAATAGGAGTAAAGTTACAATAGAAATAATGAAATGGATTACTGCAATTAAAGAAAAGAGGATCTAAGATCAGCAAATATTACACAATGTGAAATTCAGGATAGAAGCTGTTTCAGACACAAGGAAATGTAGGAAGACTGGAACAACTTGGTCTGACGAAAGGAAAAACGCTCATAGCGAAAGAATGAAATTAGTATGGGCGCAAAGGAAGGTATATATATATATATATATATATATATATATATATATATATATATATATATATATATATATATATATATATATATATATATATATATATATATATATATATATATATATATATATATATATATATATATATATATATATATATATATATATATATATATATATATATATATATATATATATATATATATAAATCGTACCGGAGGGGACCTTAATAATCGGTACGTTATATAATAAGAAGTTATACATATACATATGTATGGGCGCATAGGAAGGCTAACGAGAACAAACGTCTAATTGTACTTCGCGTGGTCCACCAGGGCCCATACGTGAATATTAATAATATATATATATATATATATATATATATATATATATATATATATATATATATATATATATATATCGTACCGGAGGAGGGGACCTTAATAATCGGTACGTTATATAATAGGAAGTTCGTTAAAAAAAATTTATATGTCTATGTACCTACATTTACATATGTAATTACATTTTCATCGCTTTTATTAAAATCTACTCTTAAAATACACAACAAAATTTAAAACTACCTTGTAGTCTGTGATATGTTTGTATCTGTCATATCTTGTCTTTCTTTCTTTTCTTCTTATTTTTCTGTAGTGCTTCTACATTTGAAAAATTTTCGTTTTACGTTTTTTTATCCATGTCATGGCATCATAAATAGTTGGAAACCTTTCTTCCAACGGTACTTCTTCATCACTCTCAAGCTATTCAGCTCCACCAATCTGCGCCGTAATCTCCTGGTCAGTAGGCATACTTGTTGTCGCAAGGTCGTTATCCACATCAACGAAAACGTCTATTATAGTGGAATTTAATTTTTTCAAGTTAAAATTATTATTACTAAGTGAGACACTTAAAGGCATGTTGTCAACGTCCTCCTCAGCTTGTTTAATAAGCCATTGGGTTAGAGGCAAGTCATCATCTATATCGAACTCGCAAAGGGAGGGCCATGCATGTTTTTGAAACAATTCTTAATTGTTTTTTGAGAAACCTCTTGATTAGTTCTTTTTTTAGCATATGTTCTTTTATCTATATTTATTTCTAGACCGACTCGTTTGGCTTTCTTCATGATCCTTTTCCGAATGATCTTTTCGATCATCGGGTTAATATGTTTGAATCATATGCATATCCTACTATCTATATTTCTTTATTTATCACTATTGCATTTTGATCTATGTCTGGTTCGCTGATGAGTTTGTTCAATTCTTATGTTATTTAGAACTGGTGCCAATTCATTACTTCCCTGATCGAAATTCTATTATGGTGTTTTGTTAGATTTATATTAATGCCTTAAAGTTAAATATCCTTATCCGGGTTAATATAATAAGCTTTGCTGGTATTCCCATTTCCTACATGGAGTCATTTTCTACTGCTCTTTGTACGCGGTCATCAATCTGAAATCTCAAAAATATATCTGTTTGATCTGAAAAATAATCTGTCTCAATATACCTGTCTGAATATACCTGTCTGAAATCCATGAACATCTGGAATAAAAGATCATTACATTCTGTTGTTATCTCCGTTATTTAACGGACTATTATTAACTGATCTATTGTTGAGCGCCCCTTATTAATATATTCCTTCTTTTACATACGGTACTATTCCCTGTCTTACTATGTCTGTTAGAACTTTATTTCAAGGCTACTTCCACCATATGTGTTATACAATTAGAGTCTATGATTCGTAAATTCAGAATTCGCTTAGCGATAATATTTGACACATGCTCAATTAGTAAAAGACCTGTAGATTTTCGTGGCCAAATTAAATGCAAGCTCCGAAAACCTTCAACGTTACGCTTTCATTTGACGGTATCTCATTACTGAAAACGGGTTCCTATATACATAATGGTTTCTACAGTTCGACGTATATGCCTTCTTACAGAAAACTGAAGTTGGTCATCTCTCCTAATCTCTCTCTTTCTCTCCTAGTCTCCTAGCGAATACCTGACCTGACCTAAACATGCAAATATAATATCTCCATTCGTCACTAAACACAAAAGCCTAGCCTAGCTATGTAATCGTGGAAGTAAATATGCAAATACTCTTTCGAATATTATAATGATGATATTTGGAATCATCTAATTATATACTATTGTTTTGAGTGTTAAACGGCTTCGTAACATCATTATAATCAATAATCATTGCCATCATTTAAAAATTAAGTTACTTAAGAAAGAAAAGCTGTCCAGAAATAAATTCATATTAAATGAAAACAGCATCGCCAAAACAAAAAAACTATTTTGCAGAGTTCGCAAGTAATACTTTTTGAAAAGCATGAAAAAGTTTAGGCGAAGTATATCGAGCTAAAAGGGAACTAGGCTAAAAAATAAATCGATTTTCGAACAAAACAAATCCATATTTCATTCAGAAAAATATCTAATATTTATAGTACGAGGGTTGCTATTTATATATCCGGAATAATAAATAAAAACAAATATTTATTATTGAAAATGATTTTATTGTTTTTCAAAATATTCTCCGCGATGATCGATATACTTGCATATAGCTGAAGTAATTTTCATAGCACTTTTTCCATTCTGAGATATCTCCAAAACATGCATTTTTAACGCATCAACCGCTTCTTCTGGCGTCGAAAATCGTTAATCACCTAGTTCATTCTTCATAGATGGAAACAAAAAGAATAGAATTTTGCATATTTATTATTAGTATTGGTGTGCTATTTTCAATGTACTTAAGATTACTGCTCATAAGCTGTTGTCGATAATAAGCTTTCGAACTGTGAATAACATCTTGATCCATTATTTGCAGAACGGGCGTAAAATTTGGTGGGAAAAAATCCAGTTTAATGTTTTTTAGATTCGTAAGATGCGGATGAACATGGCAGTTATCAACAAGCAATAATATGTGCTCATTTTCTCTTATCAGTTATTTGTCCCATTATCTTCATTCACTGCCAAAAAAGGGATATAAAGCTGGTTCACGTTCGTAGCAGAATGCTACACGTGCACCCTGGGTAACACTAAATGAGCTAGTGCAATCTTCGGCATCCAGACAATATCTTCGGATCTCCTGGCTATTGCACATGAAATAACTTATTTCAAGATATTCTAATCATGGTCCTTCTCAGGACCAAACGACAAAAAATCTCGGAAAAACAATCCGAATGTGCCATTTGAACGTCGAAGGACTTAACAGAGCTAAGAGTGATTACATTTCTAAGCTCTTACTGGACCAAAATATTTGCATGGTCATTATCCAGGAAACCCACATAGAAAGCAAATACCAACAACGCCGCCGAGGTAAAATTCAAGGTTTCAACCTGCTTGGAGTCACCTACCATCGTTCTTATGGAGTTCCAATGGAGTCACTTGATCTTTGACGCCAAAGAAGGTAGTTCTTGCAGATCGGCTGCGTGGAACACTGAGACAAACCTAGACCTCTGCTTTGTCTCAGAGGATACTAAGAAACGCCCTATCTCAATATTAAGGAAAGTTTTAGATATCTTCCCACAGAGCCAACACCGCACCGTAGTTCTCGAAACTGGAATTAAAATCCTGATAATTCATTCTCTACCCAGGCCTAGATGGAATTTTGAGAAGGTCCAATGGTATACAGCTATAAATTTGGTATACAGCTAGGCAAAGTCGTCAGATGGATCCCTTCTAAGAGCAGCAATGATGGCAGATTTGTAAAAGCCGTAATAACAACAGCAAAAAAGTATATACCCCGTCGATTTCGGAGGGCATACGTCTCAGAATGGAACAAACAGATGGAACGGCTCTATCAGTAATTCCAGAACAGCGGACGAGCTTCTTAATCGTCTGGATACCGAGCGACGCAAAAAAGGAAAAAAACGACAAGTAACATGGATTTAAAAAAATCTTGCATGAAAGCCTGGAGCCTCCGGAGAAAACTAGATAGTTCTAACCCACCCGTTGGTGACCGACCGGAAGTATCGGCGGATCAAATCGCTGCACGAGCTATAGCTCTTTCTAAAGACACGAGTAGTAAACAACAAAACGCATACATTAAGAAACAACTGACAATCCGCCGACAAACAACTGCAGTCCACACTGGTTAATCCAGACCATTCACCGCGAAAGATGTAGATAAAGCACTGGTAGACACCAAATCTGGTAAGGCTCCTGGTTTCGATGGAATTCACTCCAAATTCTTCAAAAACAAGAATGTGGTTAAGTAAATTCTACTCCGACATCGTACTAACATGACATATCCCAGTGGAACTCAAGAAATCCAAAATAATCTCACTCCCGAAACCAAACAAACCCAAGAACTTGCCACCAAGCCAACCAAACCAAACTTCTAGAGAGATCGTTTCTAAACCGATTGTTTCTAAACCGATCAGTGGGCCCACTGATACTGGAACATACTCCTGTTGAACAGGCTGGATTCAGGCCCCACCGCAGCTGTGTGGACCAGGTACTCAGCTTAACAACGCATATTATGGCAGGGTTTCAAGAACGGCTGAAGACTGCTATGGTGTATATTGACTTGACTGCAGCATATGAGACGATCTGGAGAGAACGTCTTCTATACAAGTTCCTCAACGTGATACGGCCGGGTAACAACTTTATTAAACAACTCAGGCTCTGTGACAGGCCCTTCCAACCACCACACACGACGTCAACAAAATTTCGGTATGCTGACGACCTAGCCCTTGCTACCTGCAGTAAAACCATAGAAGAAGAGAGTAACATATTATTAGAAGACCTATTTTTATTGGGAAAATATTTCCAACTGGAGACTAATCCCAAACATGAATTAAACTGAAGTATCGTGTTTCAACCTCAATAACAAACAAGCACACCTGTAGCCTTAAGTATACTTCAATAACAACAGGCTACATTACAATCCCTATCCAAAATATCTAGGAATAACAATGGATCGAACACTTAAAAAAAATTAACACCAGAAATAATATAATGCACAAACCTTGAGGTACCACGTGGGGCGCAAATGTATATACCCTTAAAACATCAGCTTTTCGCTTGGTCTACTCGGTTGCTGACTACTGCGCCGCAGTCTGGCTAAACAGCTGCCACGTAAAGATGATTGACACCAAACTAAACGAAACAATGATAACAATCAATGGCTGTTTAAGAAGCACACATCTAGCTTGACTTCCCACTCTGAGTAATATTGCTCCTCCCGCTATCCGCAGGCAGGAAAGGCTAATCAGGGAATACACTAAAATACTATCAAATTCCTACCTCCCAATGACTTACCTGTTGTCGGCCTGCGGAGACTGAAGTCCAGTAACCCCCCCCCCCCCTGTTGTTAACAGAACAACTCCTCGGAGAAAATTTTAACCTTAATGCTAAATGGAGGGAATTCTGGAATATTTCGGGACCGAGACAGGCGGCTTATGTTATCGACCCTACCGTACCCTTAGCAGGAATGGAGCTTCCTCGCCACGAGTGGAAAACACTTAACACAATAAGAACATCCCACGTCATATGCCGTGACTCTTTCTACAAATGGAGACTGACTGGATCGCCAGCTTGTGACGGTGGAAAACTCCGCCAAACCCATCATAGCTGAGTGCCGTCTTACAGCATATGGTGGTAAAATTAATGATTTCTTTGAAGCTACACACTCCGTGTTGGGATGGATCAATGGCCTCGATTTTAAAATTTGATGCACTTGTTGTGATATGTCTTATCTGATGTTGCACTATATTTATTGTTTTTTTTAATTTTTTTATATGTTATATATTTCTAGAGTGTATTTTATATTTTATATATTTTTATGTATTTTTATAGTTTATTTTATAATTTATAACTTTTTGTTTTACAATTTAATCTGTTTATGTGCTATATTTTAATGTATATACCTGATTCAAATCCATATGAGCCATACGCTAAATATAATAAAAAACTGTCGAAAATATCAGCTGTCATCCACACTCTCTTGTTTGCTGTATAATTAACCGGTCATTTTTTTACGTTTTTAAAACACATGGGTTTGTTAAATTTGTCAATAACTAAAAGTTTTTCAGTTTTTCAGTTCTGGTCATGTTTGCGCACACAAGAACGGTTATTTTTTCCTTCGATAGTTTCGCCCGATACATTATTCACCCTTAAATATCATTGTTGACTGGAAACGATGGTATTGTGATTGAAATGACGAAAGCTTCAAACATGGAGTAACAATAAAAAGATTATATAGACAGTCAGATTTCGGATTCATGATATATATAAAATTTTAGTTACATAAGAAAAACTATAAAGTCGTTGTAGTTATTAGGCAGTTATTAGCCATACCACTAAGAACAGGCTGTATATAATATAAGAACGATCGAAACCTTACCTACTCCCACAAATCCCTCAAGAACACTCTAACTTTGGTTTAGGTCGGGAAACAAGAAGCCATCTCATAAATATAAGACAGATGATTTTGAAATTCTGCGGGTATCATGTACCAGTTATCTTTTGTTTTCTAGATTACTCAACACCATTTGACACTGTAAAGTGGTATCATCTATCGATTGCATTTCGAAAAAAGCCATTACTAGAACACTATATTTTCTTCATAAGAACACTCTACATAAATAGTAATGCTTTTGTAGCAGTCGATGGTAAAATGTCCATCAATTTCAAAATAAAAAAAATTAGCCCGTCCTTTCTTCTATACCCTTTAATGTTTATGGGCAATAAATAATTAGGATGGCCCAGAATACTAGCCAGGTGGGATATGAATCGGTCGAAGGGGGGCCTGTCATACTTATGTCTAATATCGATTTCAACTTCTGTAATATGTATTTTAAAAATCTTCCCGAATTTTTATTAATTATCGCCAGATTTTCCTCTGTTTTTACTAAAAATTTTATTGCAACATTTCTATTATTGAAAACCATTTTCTTTACTACAGAAAAAATGACCTAATATATCCGCCATATCATCATTAATTTATTGTCGCTATATGGTACCTTTAATTTTACATATGGATGATTTTGCAATCAAAAAATGTAAACGCTACTACATATTAAAAATGATAAATCCTGAACGCAACAAAACACTTGAAGCTGTGTGCAATAATGCAAATAAATGATAAGTCCTCAACTATCAACCACTCTCGTATTTCATCAGCATCTCGAAAATAGTTCGAAATCCAAGGCGAATGGAGACAGGTTTAGTTTGGTTCTATTTAAAAATTCTGTAATAATTTTGAAAGAAATTATCTTGCAGTTAGTTTTACGAGTTGTCCATAAAAAAGGAGGAGACTCATTTCTATAACTTTTATTCCATTGAAATTACAATTTTACATTGTCTCCTTCAAAATAGTTGCCCCAGGAAGCCACATAGCGTGGAAGACGGTTTGTCAACTGTTCCTAGTAGTGCTGGAACTCAGCTAGAAAATAGCTTTTAGCTGGTCGGATACGGACCTTTCAACGTTATCCAATGTCCTAAAATGGTGGCCTGTGGGATGAATTTTCAATCTTTGAAAATGTTACAAAGATACATTGTCATGATGCAGCACTCAGATGTTATTGGTGGTCGGTGATGGTTCCCTGTCTATCGAAAAATAAAATCAGCATGGTTTTGATCTTTGTTTAGTTCATTCTAGCTTTTTTGGCCTTGGTGAGGTTGAATTGTACCATTCCTGGCTTTGGCGCTTCGTTCCCAGGTCGTATTAAAAAATCCAAGACTCGTTACCAGCGATAACATGTTTAATGACAAAAAATCAAAACATGATTCACTCCTGTTGTGCTTTATTACACTGCTAAAGGTTTATTCAGAATCATTTATGCGCAGATTTTCTTCATTTCCAATTTTTTCCCCAATTTGCATAATTTTTTAAAATTATTTTAATCGTTAAATTAGGTAAAAATATACAATAGATTTAAATATTTCATCGGAAATCGATATAGTTTTTTTTTTCATAGTCCTGCATAACTTAAGTCCTAGTCCTGCATAACTTAAACAAACTTTGAATAACTAGATTGAAAAGTTAAATATTTTATATTTAAATTATAATTAACTGTGACTATGTACGCCGCTTATTTCGGCTGTATTATAATATTTATTTTTACTGATATAATCAAAATACATTTCAAAACTTACAAAAGATAAATTTTGTGAAGTTCCTTTCAAATAACCAGGTTCAATTGACATAATTAAATAATATAAATGACATTAAAAAGTAAACTAACACATTATAAATAATTGTTGACAACTATGACATAAAAGGTTATGTTTACATGTAAAAGGTTATGTTTACATGTAAAAAGTTATGTTTATATATTTATGTCTCAACTCTGGAGCGATTGATATACCATCTCTCTGATATAATGTGAGTCAAGCGGTGTTGTGATGTCACAAAATAAAAATCTAATCTAATGCTCAATTTTTTCTCCAATTTCTAAAATATAAAATCAATGCAAGTTCCCCATTTATTGGTCAAAATCTGATAAACGGTTGTGTGAGTCAAATTCATCTTTTTCCCAATCATTCTGACCGTCAGAATGCACAAGACCCCGGATTTTGCACGATCACGATTCTTCCGGTTCAAGGTTTCTCTAAAATCGAATTTTGACCTTCTGAGAATGCTTTAAACTATATAAAAACTTGGGCCATTAACAAAATACTGTTTTCATAGACCTGTTAAAGTTTTGCAGAAGTTTCCATCGTACTGTGTCCAAGTTTGAAACAAGACTTAATAGCTGCTTGACAATGTTGTCACTTATTTTCAGAATGCACCAAAAAAATCCAGCCACCACGAAGATGACTCTAGAGGAGTTCAAACTCGTATTGAAGACACATCAGATTAACCTACCTCTCCTCCAAAAGCGAATCCGACAGGGTTACCAGATCGAACGCTACACTACCGGTTCTCATTACTTTACTTACACATCTCGCATATTCGTGCACTGATTTGGTGATGAGATTCGTCCATGAGAAATGTCAACCTATATTTATTATTGAAATTATAGGTTGGCGATATTGGGATATCTCTATTTTGAAGGCTGTTCGAAACTTTTTTAAAATTATTGCACATTCTTAATAAACTCAAGATTTTGAGTAAACACCTCAATAAAATACGATACGAGTACCCTCAATAAAATACGATTCTCTATACGAACTCTGCAAATTAAGCAGTTATCTCAGCTTTAATCTCATCTTTTATTACGATTGTTCGTCTAGCGAGCTGTTTATTCATATTTGGTATGAAGTAGTCACTGAAAGCCAAATCCAATCCATATGATTCATTTGGAAGAAATCTAAGTCATGGAAATTGACCATGGTGAGAAACCACTATGGACAGATGTAGACCTAGTTGTTTTTGACAAAATGTGGACATAGCCTGAATACTAATCCTTCCATTGGTTCATAATAAAGTGTAATGATATGGGGTGATGACCCTATTTTTTATCAGGTAGTTTTTGAGTACCATGCCACGCCAAAATCCGAGAAATTCGTAGCCACGGATTTTCCCACAGATGGAACCGTTTTCACTTTTTTTGCCCCACCTTCACCTTCTCCCACTAACTGTTTGGACTACTGTTTCATTTCTGATCTATAATAGTGAATCCATGTTTCTTCTGCTTTTATAAAATGTGAAAAAAACTCAGTAGTTAATTTCGAATGCCATTTTGGTCAACTGTTTATAAACGTGACACTCATTGTGACAACAATAGACGTCCTGAGTGTTTATCAACTTCAATGAATGTACGATCACGTTTAAATTTAGCAGCTCACTTTTTTATCACCGAAAATGATATAAAAGAATGCTTTAAAGTGGAATCTAACATTAACATACGCATCTGAAACTTCGTAGTCTCCAATCTAAGGAATCGTACTTGACAAATGTCATACTTGCATCATTTTTTTGTCACGCCAAGAACTTTTCAAAAGACCCTCCTAATTAACATCTTGCTACAACTTCTCTTATAAATTCTAGATACCACCAACTCTAGAACAGATGGTGGTATTTATTAATACTGCAGTTATTACAATATGTTACAACAATATGAAATCACTGAGTATTATAGAGACGAAGGTTCTAAATATTTTCGTTGGATAAAATTTAAAGTTTTCATTCAAAAAAATTAAAAGTTACGAATAGAAATTAATTTAAAAATTATTTGGAAATCATTATATGAAGCAATATAACGAGAACAAAAATAACTACCAAAGAAGCCACTCTCGACTATTTCACACGTTACAATCTTGAAAGAAAGGAATTCTCCTTAGATTCAACTACACTCAGATGAAAAAGAATATCAAATAGAGTGCAAATAAAGCAGTGATAAACAGTCAATAATTATAAGGACAGTTTTCAAAGAAGACATAATGAAAACCAATATATCGCACAGTGACGCTTTGTGAGGGAGGGCGTTGGGGCACCGCCCCTCCAGCATTTATCACAGTAAACAGTTCTTCAGAACAAAACACCATATTTCCGTTCAGTTTATTTCCTTTAACTTATTTTCCTGGTTCACCTGTTGTATAGGGTAGCAAAAGTAAAGTGTTCGGGTTAGAGGCGCATCAGCAACTAGGCTATTTAGCCACCGAACCTACAGCTTAATGTGGGTTCCGAACCACCCCCCAGGGGTCTAGCACCCCCCTCAGGCTATAAACCCTTGGTTATGTTCCTACCTATAAGTCTATCAGGAAACCTACCGACTGGCGAGTGACCAACGTACAACACTTCTCAGAAGGCATCCGGCCTTACCCAGCCTTTAACTGCCATGACTGAAGGGTGATTCGTTATCGGATTTTACACTCTTATCTAGAAACAATTACAAACATTTAGGAAGTAAACAGACAGAAGAAAGAAAGGAAAACAACCATCCGAGTGCTGGAATCGAACCAACTACCGCTCCAATGCGGTTTCGGCACAGCAGCGGCACGCCGCTGCTTTTACCGTCCGCACCAAAGTGACCGGCTATAGGGTTTCAATAGCACGAAAAGTAAAATGGAGGAAGAGGAAAGCAAAAAAAAATTTCAACAGCACTATTTTCTTCTACGCCCTCCCACTTTAAAAACCCACGAGCCGCCACTGATATCGCATGACTGTGTGGAACAAAACAACTTAAAAATAGCAGAACAATCCAGAATCAATAAACATCAATTCATGTTATCAATATACGAGGGTAGTCTAAAAAGTTTCCAGCCTGGCACAGAAACAAGTATTTTTTGACAAATTCAGTTTTTAACATAGTCTCATTGTAATTCTATACACTATTCCTAGCGATGTTCTCATCTCTTTAATCCGCCTAAAGAATTGTTGACATTTTGTTCTGTAAAATAGTAGTTTACGAATGTGATGATCTTCTCATTCGATGAAAATCGCGGTCTCCGAGCAAAACATTGAGCTTAGGAAAGGGAAAAAAGTCACTGGGGATCTGATGAATACAGTGGGTCAATCAATTAGCCTTCCAATTCGTGAATTTTTGCCAAGGCGACCACTGAAGTGTGACACGGTGCGTTCTCTTAGTCGAACAAGACTTTCTTTTCTTCAAATGCAGCTGTTTTTCCACAATGTCTGCCTTTAAATTGTCAAGTAATGATGCGTAGTATGCCCCTATTATTCTTTCGCCCTTTTAAGATAGTCGATTAACCCAATTCCAATTCCCGGCCGATGGAATAGTCTTCGCCTTTTTCGGAGTCGATTCGCCCTTCACAGTTCAGTGTTTCGACTGTGCTTTTATTTCAGGATTGTAGTGGTGTATTCAAGTTTCATCTACAGTGCCAAAACTCGATGCCAAAACTCCGACTTATTTCGCTTAAACTGCTTCAACAGAGCTTCGGAAGTGTTCATTCGAATGCGTTTTTGCCCTGAATGAACAATCGCGGCTCTTAACGCGCGATTAGCTTTTTTTACATGCCCAAATCTTCAGTCAATATATGACAAAGACGTTATTTCGAGATGCCTACAGCCTCTGCTATATCTCTAACCTTAATTCGACGGTTGTCTAGCAACATTTGATGAAATTTTTCAATTACATTAATAGTGGATGAAGTTTTTGGCTGTCTCGAACGTTTATCGTCATCCATGCTGGTACGACCACGTTTAAATGTAGTTGCCGAAAATTTCATGATGTCAAATGATGGTGGAGAGTTCCCGTAAACAGCATCCATCTCGGCTATAATTTACGTTATCATATTGCCTTTCAAATGCAAGAATTTAATGACGGCTCGATATTCGATCTTTTCCATCTTTACAGAAATCTTAACATCGACTGACTGACATGAAAAATGACTGTTAAATAACAACTGAACTTCTAATATGGCTAAAATTTTCGAGTTTCGAAAATTCAACGAGTTCTTACATGTTGAGACTGGAAACTTTTTATGCTACCCTCGTAATGGCTAGAGTTTCCAACTATTCATAAAGGAAATCACTGAAAAATGATTAAACTGAAGGGTATAGTAGTCATGTCGAGAAACAATGTTGATACAGCTCAGTGAACTGAGTTATTATATCGACTGTTACATTTCCATAAATATAGATCCGTATAAGTTATACTTGTTGCTAGAAAACTATTAGCAACTAAAGTAATCGAAACCTGCTGACTAAAATTAACGATGCCGATAGTGGAAGTTCAATCTCAGTTCAACAAATATTTGTTATTGATGACAAACAAAACCTTGATATGAAGTTGAAAACAAATATTATTGGATATTCCCACATTTCAAATTATGTAAAATAACAAATTGTATTAAATTTCTATAAAAGAAAATTCAGACATATTGCAAAATTGTGTCGGTGATAACTGCAAAATAAAGACCCAGTTATTTTAAGTCTTCCTTGTCAACTGATAATTAGTTGATAATTAAATATTCCGCTAAATGAAACATTTATCTTTGATATTTCTTTATAAAAAAAGTAATACAATGTGACCTATTATTTTCTCTTTTGAAACAAAATAAAAAAATATATAGATCACAACGACGGCAGCTGTTCGCCGGGAGCACCGGGAAGAAGGTCCAGGACAGAATGAAGCCACGACAAAAATTGAGCGCCACCCGGTTACTTCATATATCAGAAAAGACCCTGGAACCGGGAAGGGGTCTATCTTAAATAAAACGGTTTACTAGAATTTTATACATATATATTATAAAAGCACACTCAAAAAAGAACGACACAAAGCACACAAAAAAAAGGAATAACTAAAAATATCAAACAAAAGACACGGGAAGGTTTAGGGAAGGTGGTTCTCCAAACCTTACCGTGAAAGAAATCAAAAATCAAATAAACAGCTCTGAATTACACCAGCTGGTCTTAATTGAATAATGAATTACACCAGCTGGTCACTTACAAGTTAGAGATTATTTCCTCTATTCTGACAATAGTAAAAAGATAAATATATAACGCTAGGGTAACCAAGAATGGTCAGACGGCAAATAGATACAAAATATAAGATGATAACGTGACCATTATCAGTATAAGAAATTATGGTAATAATGTATTTGTGAAAAATAACTGGTAATTGCTATCCTTAACGGTACAAAAAAATGTTTATCTGGCCTTATTTCCTGATGTTGTCTATCCTTGCCTATCAAGGTACTGGGTGTCCAAAAACACTGAGTACGACTGCGGGCAGTCCGGTATCCCTATGCGGGGGTCCTGAAATAATCTCGATCTGACCAACCGGTTACCGTGCCATATGGCCCTAAAAAGGTGTAAGGTTTCCACGATGGTCGGGCTCTGTAATAGGTGGTCGTTCAATGGCCTGATGTCTGTTGATCGGATTCTATGCTGCCGGGTCGTAAAACCCTCTATAAGAATATCAGAAAAATCAACTCAAGCGTGACTTGGCCAGCAAACCTACGTACCTCGGTCGGAAGGGTAAGGCGCGAAAACGTCCGCTCACCTGGAGATTTGGAGTTAGACTGTCTTGCCTTGTCCCAACTATACCGAAGCTCTTTCAGTTAAGAATTTGTCCGAAATAAACCTACCAGTGGTGATCAACAATTTACGAATGCTACCTGTAGCGATCAAGAATTTGTGAACGCTACAACAAACTTAATTTTCTAAATAATCTTCCTCACTTTCGCTAGTTTTCGGTCGACAAAAATGCTTAGTAGTTTTGACGTGAAAAAGTCTTTGAGGTTTTTTTCAACTTCCTGTAGAATGTGAAGTGGCTCTCAAGCAGATGATGTTACAGGGATCGGAATCCGGAGAATACGACGGGTGGTATAATATCTCCCACCTGACCGCGGTGATCATTGCCAAAGTCCTTTTTCTTTTATGTGCAGGTGCTTCGGCCTGAAACATCTTTCCTATCCGATCTTCCCTAGCTGATATAAGTTATTTTTCCTCCAGAGCGTCACTAACCGGAATCAGTTAGTGTTGATAACGGTCAGTAGTGACTGTTTGATCAGATTGGAGCAAGTCATAATGCACGTTGTCTAACTGATGCCATCATATACACAATAACACCTCTTTTCGATACAAGTCACAATCTTACGCTGGAAGTTATTTTTCTTGAATATAGGGAGTAATAACACAACTATTACGTCTACTCTTACTACTCAGCTGTGAGTTCTTAGAGGATCTATCGACCCTCCTTTTTAGTTTTTCCTAATTTGTCTAAATGTTTAGAAATATATATATATATATATATATATATATATATATATATATATATATATATATATATATATATATATATATATATATATATATATATATGTATATATATATATATATATATATATATATATGTATATATATATATATATATATATATATATATATATATATATATATATATATATATATATATATATATATATATATATAATTCAAGTCTGCGATCAGGAGCATTTTCTGTGAGCTGGTGAGTCATTTGTATTTGTAGGGGTGAAATTTTTGTATTTATAAAACCTTTTGCACAGTTTGTGCAGATACTCTACAGACGACTGCAGTTTGAGATCTAGATTATGTAGGATTTACGACTGTTTCAGCAACAATATCTGTTGGTTATCTGAAAGTCCTCGGCGACCAGTTCTTTTTGTATCATGAATACTAACATTTATCTGAAACTTCTGCATTAGCTATCGCTCTAGACACAGGGCGATTGGCTTATCTCTCATTAAAGATTCTTTCAGCTGCATGTAGATTTCTTCCAGCCTCGTCAATAATTAGAATGGCATTAACTTTTTCTTCTAAAGTACATGCCATTTTACTCAAACGTGGCAAAATTAAAACACATTTCTGAATGTAAATACCAAATAAATTCGAATATACAAAAACGACGAGTTTCTGTGCGGCTTCTATCAGAAAAAAAACTAATATTTATTTTTAACAGGGAGACCCTGATTAAAAAGTTTGATAACTTGCTAATATTAAATTTAATTGTTTTTTTTTCAAAAATCAAATGACAGACGTCAGAATAAAAACAACGTTTGAATAAAAATAAACAACGTCATCTTTGGCAATTATATCATTGCCTATTAACTAGAAAAATGTTTGCACTTTAGTTTGTGTATGCCAACTTTCGTTATACTTTTGCCTTTTCGCTATAAAACCTAATCCAAAGTTCTCTATTCGCTTGATATATATCAAGTATTTAGTTTGCTATTCGATTGATGATGTCACTGACTTATAATTAATTGTCTTTTACTCTGAGCGCACACTAAGAGGTGTCCGCTCAGTATTTCAGTTCAACTACAAAAAAGAATTTAAGAATTGCGCAATAATCTTGCAAAAAGTGTACTGAAATAAGAAAAGAGAGAATAATATTAGATGAAAAAAATCGTTATTGGTGGTTACATAGATTGTGTTATTGTTTATACGTTTTGGTTTAAGTAGTGCTTTGAGAGAATAGTGTTTTTGCTCGAATTTAAATACCACGACTTCGGATGTAATTTTTATTTTCGAAATCATATTTATCATCTATATTCGAACTCTGTACTGAATTCGGCTCAATTCTGAGTGTCAAAACTTGATTAAAATATATTTTTATTGCCCTTCAATTCACGAGTGAGTCTCTTAGTCAAACCTTTTAAATAATCTTTTAATAAAGAGTTAAGGTTTTTAACCATTAGTTAAACTTTCATAATACAAAAATAAACTACCCACTAAAGATTATCTATCATATTTTTTTCATAGATTAACATCAAAATGAAATTATGTTAGGTTATTAACTATACTTATTATCAATTGGACAAGGAAATGTGTATTAAACGTCCAGAATTTGCAACTCGACAAACGTACAAATACAACGCCAGATCATGTAAATTATAAGCAATTAATTATTTTCTAGATATCATCCTCCAATTACACAATATTTGATATTTTCCAATTATCACTTATTTCTGTCGTTGCAAAACTGTCTGAAAGCAAAAACGTTCGCTGCATTGATGCATCATCGATAAAGCTCAAGTGTTTTAAGAATGCTGATCCACAGAAACAAGTTGTTAAATTATACGGGGATCAATCGAAAAGTTCTCAACTTCACACGGAGATGTCGCAAGTATGTCCAAATAACGATATTTGTCATGTATGATTAATAAGATGTAGTACTCCGATGTTTCAAATGCATGGTTGTTCAATTCCATTCTCCTTAAAGGATTCTGCTTCGACGATAGGAAAGTAGGCTGCTGAATTTTAATGCGGTCACATATTGAAGATAATACCCGGAATACGTAAAAACTACTACAATTGACAAAATCATCACAAAAATCCATAATGTCGTATTAAATAAAGACCGACTGAAAGTACATGAGCTTACTGACAATTTGTATCACGATATTTGAGCACGATAGATAGTGTCCACTATATTTTACACAATGTTTTGGGTATATAAAAGCTTTCGATTTAATGTCGATTACAGTATTTAGCTATATTTAAAAGCGATTATGTCGAGTGTCTGCTACCTTTTATGACAGTACATGAATTTGCAGTAGAGTTACATAATGTGGTGCTTATAAACTACCTGGCAAAATACATGACCATTACCGGAAATTTTACTACTGGGCCAAGTAAAGGGTGCTATTCAGGCCAGACGTACACATCTGCCCAAAAAGTACGTTCACAATGATAATTACACACGTAACGTCCATTGTTACTCCGAAAATTTATAACCTACGCTTTAAAATGCTTCCACATACTTCATATTTGACGGATTATATCTCCTCCCAATGATTACATCTTCCTAAACCTTAAGAGGGTGGCGTAAGGTTTTAACATTTTTTTTTCGATTTTTTCAAAATTTTTTAGATGAATGTACAACATTTAAAGATTATTGTATTAAAATTTCAAGTCGATCAGAAAAAAACTGACGGAGATAGAGCGTTTTTAGTCTCCATCCCTCCGATACGGTTTATAGCTCATGCGCAGCTATAATAAATTTGCGGCTCAAAAATATTGAGTGGTACCTCAAACCTCGTTGAAATTGCTGCTCATGTAACATGTACATTTAATGAAGACTGTTTTGCTCCGCTGGCCTTTATGAATGATATGAATATCAGTACAGAACCAAGTAAACAAGGCCAATTAAAATCCCCCCCCCCCCCCCCCAACTCCTTAAGAAATTGCTCGTTGGACGAAGAATCACTTCAAATAATGGGAGCAAAGCTGGGACAACTGTTCATTTTGCAGAGTTGAAAAAATTACCCTATACTGAGGGTATATTTTATATATGTATATTGAAGATAACTACATATCACTATATTGAAAAATACATAAAAAATCCCAAATATTGTGTTTTCTATATCAAGCCCAGAACTTTTCGAACGATCCTCGTAGATAATAAGGGTCAAAATATGATTAATTAGAATATATCTTAATTAAATAAATAATGTCATTGCAATATAAAACCCTAATGAAATTTTCCATCCAAATTTAATGAATATGAAAATAAAGCATTATATAAATAAAGCCCAAATATTTAGCTGTTCTTAGATATTAGAAAATAAATGATAGTAGAAAGTTGTGATAAGAAATGCTATGATATTTAAAATTTCATTTATAATAATAATTAGAAACTATATGCAATAAATAATTTAATAAATGATATTGACAAGTGGTGAAGGTGCCAAATAACATAAATAATGAACTTTATTGTAACAATTGTATTAATTATGTACTCCTTTATATTTCTTGCTCTAAAATTCAATTTTTAATTTAAATAGGTTTTCGAATCCTGGTCAAAAATCGAAGTGTCATTGTAAAACAAAGGAAACTATGTAGGTAAATACGAGGGATGCTAGTTATGTATCCGGAATTAGCATCAATAGTGTCGCTAAGTGCCATCTGGCATATATCTCGTAAAGTTGGACATTGTTGACTGTATACGTACTCAAAACGTTTTGTCATATGCTATTTGTGTTGTTTAGTAACTTGAAAATTCACCTCAATCTTAGTCAAAAAATGGAATTCACTCGTAAGAATTTTCTGGCGATGATTTATTACGACTTCCAGTGTGGATTATCTCAACACAGTACATCAATCAACTCACTTCGACTTTTGACGATGAAACACCTTCTAAAATCACTGTATACCACTGATTTAGTGAATTCAATTGTGGCCGTTCACAAACGAATTTAAAGAAACTTATCCAAAATCGATTGTTGTGCTAGAAAATTTCGCGCGTATAGATACAGCAAAACCGTCATGTAACATACCATAAGATTGAGACATCCCTGGGCATTAGTATGACAAGCACACACAAGACTTTACATAAACATTTAGTGGTGAAACAGATTTGTGCGCATTGGATTTCGCGTAAGTTGACAATCGCTCAAAAAAAGGCTCGTGTCGTTTGGTGTAAAGAAATGCTCAAAAAATACAATCATGGTGCGTCAAAAGCCGTCTAAAACATCTACACAGGTGATAAATCTTGAATCTATGGGTATGAGCTCGAAATTAAACAGCAATCGAAACTATGGTTTTTTCAAAATGAGCCAAACACAACAAAAGTTATTCGGGTAAGAAGCACTTCCAAGCAAATGGTCGCCTGTTTTTTGGGGATATATGAGCGTGTGACTACAGTGTCACTAGAGGATCGTAGAAGGGTCAATTCTCAATGGTAAACAATCATTTGTTTGCCAGAAGTCTTTGAAGAAATTAGAAAAAACAACCAATGACGCAGGATCATTCTTCACCACGACAACGTGAGCTTTCACACATCGGACGGAACAACTCAATATTTGACCGGTCAAATCATCGAATTGATGAGTCATGGCTCCGTATAGTCCTGATTTGTCATCCAATTATTTCTTTTTGTTTCCGTCTGGGAAGAATAAAGTACGTGGTCAACGATTTTCGATGATAGAAAAGGCGATTGATTCGTTCAAAATGCATGTTTTGGGGATATCTCAATGAGAATGAAAAACGTGCTGTAAAAATTGGTCCAAACAAATGCAAAAGTATATCGATCATAGCGGAGAATATTTTCAAAACCAATAAAACCATTTTCAATGATAAATATTTGTTTTTATTTATTATTCCGGATACATAAATAGCAACCCTCGTATAGTAATGAAATCGTTGACGTAACGGTTCGATCTGGCAATACTTTAGGCTGCCCCTTTAGACGAATAATCGGCCAACATCTGATGCTGACTCGTCTTCAGTGAAAATTTGAAGTCCCTAGAGTCACTTGGTTGTCCATAGCAATTATTTTCGTAAACTGTATTTTTCTGAAAATGCGTTACGAAAATAAGTGACAATAATTTCGAACAACGGCCCACCATAAAGTTTTATTACTTGGAAATAGTGCGGTGTGAACTTTTTTTGACCGTGGTGACGTTGGAGTGGGCAATTCCTAGCTCTAGCTCTTCGTTTCCGGGTCGTATTCAAAGATCCAAGACTCGTCATCAGTAGTGACTCATTTCAGGAAATGACGATATAAAGGTAGTGCCAGTACCCAACTCGACAAAGAAAACACAATACATTTGAGAAAAAAAAACTTTATTTCTCTATATAGTCTCCTGTTAGCTCGATGCACTTTTCCCAGCTATGCTCAATAGCTCTGATTCCCTGTTTATTGTACACCTCTTTATTGTTGGCAATTTTTTTTATCACCGAGCCATTTTTTCAACTTTGGAAACAGAAAATAATCCGAGGGAGCGAAAGGTTGCGAATATGGTGCGTGCGGAAACAATATAAACTTTGGTTTTGGCTATCGTGATAACGGATATGTGATCAGGTGTATTCTCTTGATGAAACAAAACTTTCTTTTTTTCAAAAAACTCTCACGCTGCAATAAATTCCCATAATACTCTCCGTTGATTGTTTTTCCTTTGGGAAGATAATCAATGAAAATTATCCCCACGCATCCCGAAAAACTGTCTTCGCCTTCTTTGAAGCTGATTCTCCCCTTTCAGTCAATTACTTTGAATGTTTCTTCGTCTCAGGTGAGTAGTAATGGACACATGTTTCACCCATGGTTATGAATCGAAGCAAAAACTCAGCTTTATTCTTGTGAAACTTCGCCAAATACTCGATTAAAATATCCTCACGACGCTGTTTTTGTTCCATTGTGAGTAATCGCGGCACCCATCTTGCGCACAGCTTTTTCATGTCCAAATTTCCAGAGAATATGCGATGTACAGCACTTTTTGAAACGCTTACCATGTCTGCTAGCTCGCGCACTTTCAATCGACAGTCATCCAATACCATTTTCTGGATTTTCTTCATCATTTCTAGCGTGGTCACTTCATTTGGTCGACCTCTGCGATGTTCGTCTTTGCAGCTCGTACAGACTCGTTGAAACTCTGCCGCTCAATATTTTACTGTTATACATAAAGGAGCAGACTCCCCCAGAGTAGAATTTAGCTCCGCTTTGATATCGGTTGGACTGAGACCTTGCAAATGAAAGTATTGAATCACTTAACGATGACCAATTTTTTCCATGTTTACAATTTCACTGAGAGCGTTCACTATTAATGGCTGTCAAACAAATATTAAAGAACGTAGCGTCGTCAAACTTCAAACTTCAAACTGCCAACTATACATCAGATCGAGTACTTCTAAGACTATCCTCATAGTAATTTTCAATCCTCTCTAACAAGTCAAAACATATTCCCCTTCTGTTGTCCATTTGATTTTGCGAAATGTTTTTCTGAACCTTGTTCGCCCAGATTTGATTGACTCTCACTTCATTGATCAAAATCTGATAAACAGTTGTGTAAGTCAAATTCAACTCTTCTCTGTTTCTAATCGTCAACTCACGATCAGAATGCATAAAATTCCGGTTTATGGGAACATTTTCAGCACTTCTTGCAGTTGAAGGCCTCTCGCTGCAATGTGCTTCTTCAATCGAGCTTTTAATCGGCCTTCTGAGAATGTAGTAAATGACCTGAAGACTTCCCGCCATCTATAAAATATTGTTTTCATAGTCCTGTGGAACTTTTGCAAACATTTTCGTCGCAGAAAAATTAGAAATTATTTTCACTCATTTTCAGAACGTACTAGAAAAATTCGATTTTCAAAAAAAAATGTTACTCTACTGAGTTTTAACTCCCATTGAAGGCGCATCAGATGTTGTTGGAGAGCTGGGTCTAAGCCACACCCCTACTCCAGCAGTATCATTACTTTATTTACACACATCATATGGCGAGACATTAATAATTTGATAATGAACGATCATATTACATAATAATAATTGTATATGAAGGATTATTTTGAATATTAAATTTACAATTAAAAAATGAATGTACAGGGTGGCGCAGAGGAAACGCATATTTTTCACCTAAGCATAACATTGTTTATTTTCTTAAAGATCTTTTTTTTTATAATTACAGCTAGATCAAGTAATAATAATACATTTTTAAATTAAGGGTGAAAAATAATGTCAGTCAAGTGTCGCCCTTCTTCGCGGTCACACATCTTTTTTGAAACACACACATCTCTTTTAAAAGTTGTGCATCACTCTCAAAATCATTTCTTCTGGTACTCATGCGATTTCTTGACGAATAGCAAGTTGACGGAAATTTCAAGTCGTCATGCAGAATTCGTTGTAGCGATGTCGACGGGACATATCCAGAGCTGAAGCTTGGCGACTAGTGGAATGCTGAAGACTGGCGAGAACCGCCCTTCTCGCTGCCATGCCTAAAACTGCATTACCTGAGCTGTCCGTTAGCGGCGCTACGAGGTCGTCTTTGCAAAATACCAGCCGTTTAAAAAATATGCGTTTCCTCTGCGCCAGCCTGTATAATAATGGTTGTTAAATAATTATTTTAATGAGATTAAATTCAGAATTTCTTTAATATATTAACATTTTAACATATAAACAATAAACTTCGAAATTTTGCTAATATTCTTTCAGATTTTCTAGTTATTTTAGTTGTAGCAAATCATTCTGGCAATTTGACAATATCATCAAGGCAGCATTGTATCATAGGTAAATATAATAATTGAATATGCGTCTGTTTAAAACATTATAATATCAGTTTATAAATAAATTAGAAGTGTTTTTTTTTATTCTACAATACATATAACAATCAAAATATTTTTCGTTGCTGTCAATCATTTGCGACAACATTATCATAAAAATATTTACAACAATTTTGATATTGCTACTGATTACAGATTAGATTAGTATATTAGTGTGTTAAACAATAGACAGAAGGCTTTTGTGAAGATGGAATAAAAGAACTCATAGACAATTGTACTTCAGTAGATAACTACGAATATGCTGGTATACAATATTCTAGCGTCATTACGTAAAATGTACAGAATATTGACATAGCATATATGAAAATGAGATAATTTTGTATACTAGTTTTATTATAACGAGTGGAGCAAATGTCTCGGTACCATTATAATTATGTCCAATATTCTATATTTTTCATGCTTGTTAAAAGAAATAAGTTCAGAGAATATGGTGAATATGGCGGACATTAACCAATTTTGCTATTGTAACGGCAGACATATGAGTGAGGGCGTTTTTAAACAACTTGATTAAAAGTTGACTAATAATTCAGCATCATAGTCTCTAGTGATCGCTTGCCTTTACCAAATAGTTGATAAAATAAATGCTTTACAAATCCCAGAAAAGAGTGGCCAAGACCTGTTCAGTCAATGGAATGATATTAACTTTTTCTGAGGTGCGTTCGTTGGGTAAAACCGACTGTTTTTTGGTTGTTCCTTCATTTCTGATGTGTAGTGATAAATCCAAGTTTCATCAACAGTCACGTACCACCGCAGAAACTTCGTCGCTTCATATCTAAGTATCGCTGTGAAGTAGTCACTCCAATCCGTTTGTCGTCCTTAATGACAAGTGCAGCACCCACCGCGCCGATATGGTTCTAGTGTCAAATGTTATTACAGTCAAAGGTCCTTATTCGCGGGGGATGTGTTCCGTAAATATGCCGCGAATACAAAAAACATGAATATAGAATGGTAATTTGTAAGGAATTATATGTTCCAAGGTTACAAAATGACAAGAAAAAATATATAATAAAAGCAACTTAATGAAATTTCCAATATCAATAATTAGTATCAGGCTTAATGGTTTAAAGAATGTAGTATTTTTTCCTTGTTTTGCCTCTTTTAAAAGGTCTTTCAATTTGAATTGATATTCGGCTAATGTCACCTTTTCAGTGCTCGTTAAGGCTTCCTCTTCAATGAAATGGGGAATAAGCATTTTCACAAAGTCGATTTCAGTCAAATCTTTATCTTGCGATTCAAGCAATTCTTGAATGTCATTTGATTATATTTGTTCGAAACCATCTCGTCCTATGCCATTCGCAACTTGATCAATGTTTTCAATTAATGTTAAAGTTGCACGGATTCTTCAACATTACCGACAGTTAGATCAGGCCACAGTTTTTTCCAGCATGATTTCAATATGTATAGCTTCAGCTCTTGCAATAATTCTTTTATGTTAATAATGCACTTTGCTATGTTAAAATTTCATGGTATCCACTATGATTTTAAAGATTTGTCTAATGTAGAAAAATAGAGCTTAAAGGCCTGGATTATTCCTTGGTCCAAAGGTTGGGGTAAGGCCGTCGTGTTAGGAGGCAATATATTATATTTGGATGAAGGCTTCCAGCTCATGACGGTTGCCTGAAGCATTCTCCAAAACTAGAACTGCCTTGAAATCTAAATTATTTTTCTTCAAATGAGTTTCAACTTTAGGAACAAAGAAATTCCGGAACCAGTTACAGAAAATGACACTTGTAACCCACGCCTTCTTATTTGAACGCCAAACTACTGGTAGGTTGTCCTTATTTGATTTTTCAAAGCACGGGGATTTATCGATCTATAAAGCATAAATTACTTAATTAAACAATCTCCTGGTGCATTAGTACAGAGTAGCAGTGTAACTCTATCTCTTGCTGCCTTAAAACCAGAGGCGGACTTTGCACTTTTCAATGTAAAAGTTTTGTTTGAAATTTTTTTCAAAAACAGGGCAGTTTCGTCTGCATTAAACACTTCTGGATAAGTTATGCAGTTGCAGCTTCTTCAACAATTTTGATGTTATTCAGTGATTTTTAATACTATGCACCATGAACTTATTAAACCATACTTCCAATGTTTGAAATCCTCCATCCGTATTCATCACCGGGTTCTTTAAAATTTGTCTAAAGACGCCTAGTTTTCTCAAGGATTATAGCATCACTTAGAGGCTCTCTTCTCGCTACAATCTTCAATCCATAATGTTAATGCAGCTTCCATTTTTTTCAATTGCTGGATCACGAATAATTTTTGCTGACTGTGAGTCGATCCATTAAAACAACGTGATATGGATGCAAACGACTCGCCAAAGCGTAAACGCTCAAGCATTTCTAAGTTTACCTCAAGTGGCAACACCTTTTTTCCGTGTAGGAACTAATTTTCCTTTGATTTTACTCGATATTATAAATCGCGAACAAATCAGAAGAGTCACGTGCTGTTCACTCGAAATTATTGCGACAAATAAAATGTCGAAGCAATATAATAAAAGATTCAGTACCGATCGTGCGAAGGCACTTTTTATCAAAATCCATAGTGTCACGCATAACCCGGCCGCGCAAACAGCGACGGCGACTTACTTGTTAAAAAACTTTCGGCCAAGCGGCAATTGGTCACAATTTTTTAATCTGCGGATACAAAAAAGACGAATGACGGAACCGTGAATAAGGAGCTTTGACTGTATAGGATATTCCCTAAGCATTTGTCTGAGAAGATCAACACAACAATCTCTCTAATCTTCACCCTGCGATCGGTCAATACGATATCATAGATTTTGTGAGCCGACAATTTCCTCTGTATTGATCTTAACGAGGCGCCTTGATTGCGGAGCGTCACTCGTGTTGGTTCGACCACATGGAAACTCAATAAACCACTTATTAATCATTAAATGTGAAGAAGCTATGTCCCCATAATGATTTTTCAATTATTTTTCAGGTTGTATAATGGTTTTTCCAAAGAAAAGTAGTATTTTATCACCATACGAAACTAGCTTTTTTCGATGTTGACAAAAATATTGAACTTATCTGCTTTCGAAAACTGTGAAAACAAAACTAAAGTTCATATTAGCTTGAAATTCATAAACATTACTAGAAGAAAAGCTACTTTTCAGAAATGCAACCATCTTTGTGATCGTCCCGCCATCTATTCAAAAATTATCTGACTCTTTACTCATTCCTCGTACACCAATTATGACTTTTTCCATTATAGTTTCTGCCATAGTCTAAAAAATAAATTATAATACGTTTATTTCGCATTTTCAGGATATTTTCATGGATCATAGAGTGATCGACAAATAAATTTAATATAATAAATTAAAAAAAAAAAAATCTAAATATTCTAAATATTCAAATAATAATTATTAGATTTCGAAGAAAAATCGACCTTTTTAAAGACAGAAAGCTGTAGGGTGAAAAAAAATTGTTGATAGAGTTAGTGTTCATCCTTGAAAATAACTAGTTTTTGTGGCAATTTAAAAAATGTCAATATAGAATTTTTCTTTTACATGACGGAATTATCAATGTGCTATTGATAAAATAACAATAATTTGTTTTAGTTCTAAGCAATTAGAAATGGTAGAATATGATTCAATATATGGGACTCTTGTAATTTGAGACATACTAATTCTATATTATATGTTTATATATTTACATTTGATCAAAAATATATAGATTATTTGAAAAACGACATGCATGCAGAATGCGCTGTAGCGATCGATGGGACATACCCGAAGCTGAAGCTTGGCGCCTAGTGGAACGCTGAGGACTAGAGACTAAAACTAGAACGCAAGAACCGCCCTTCTCACTGTTTCAACATTATCTATTGTCCGAACGGCACGGGAAGGCCAGGTGGTTTCCTCTTCATGACAGATTTGGTAGTTTGAAATGCTTCAACCCTTCGGAGTATCGTGTTTCTATCTGGAATTGGAGCTCGGCGTTCAACGTTGAACTGTCGATGGAAAAGACATTGCACAGTAACTACAGAATCCCTGTTTCTAAAAAGCTGCTAGACGACAAATACATGATACTCCACGGTCTACGGTGCCAAGCTTAAAACTGCATTACCTGAACTGTCCGTTGGCGGCGCGGTGGGTCGTTACTCTTCTCTTTGAAAAATACTAACCGTTCAAGTAACATGCGTTTGCTCTGTGCCATCCTGTACATGACTTATACTTAATACTTAAGATGTATTTTAATGTTAAGGAATTCGTTAATTTACACTCATCTCCACTTCAGTGATCGCAGTGAACTGCTGGGATCATGATCTCGAAAGGTCGGCCACTTCTTGATATATCGTCATCAACAGAGGAGATCTCATACTATCGCTGCACATCGCGATCAATAAACGATCAATCATAGTAAAATGACTTTTTTGATATATATATATATATATATATATATATATATATATATATATATATATATATATATATATATATATGTATATATATATATATATATATATATATATATATATATATATATATATATATATATATATATATATATATATATATATATATATATATATATATATATATACAGTTGAACACGGTTGAACACGGAACAACGGTTGAACAAATTCATAATCTCCGTTGTAGATTTATTACACTTATCACTGTACAGTGTATACTGCTATAACACACTGTATAGTGCTATAACAGAAATACGATTATGTTTTTACACCATTCAACATTTACTGCTTGACGTATTGATTTCAACTGATTTGCCCATTTTAGTTTAGAAATCTAATTAACCTTGTTAAAAAATATACGGACCAGTTGCAGTTGAAAACATTCTAGCTCGTCTTCACATTTAGGAAAGGTTAACCACCGTTCAGGGCAACAATGGTTTTAGAAATTCTGCAGAGATTAAATGACAACAGGGAAGAATACTCCAGGGCACCGTCACATTAAAAACAGAATTTCTGGCATTGCTACATTATTATTAAAATAAGGAAATAAAATATCCTTTTTCAGGGTAAGTAGACTTTTTTTCAATTTTGGTTCTAGTGCATAAAAGGTACGTTAGCTTGTTAAAAATTTAGAAGTAAAAAAAGTTAACAAACCTGCTGCTAATGTTTTATTTATTTAATATATCACACTACATGTAAAACTATGCACCTTCTGATTCGGTTTCTACAGTTTTTTACTCGCGATTTATAGGATCTAAAAAAATCAGGTAACATTCATTTCAGTAAACTCGGAAGAAAACTTCCAACATATATTTTAATGCAATTATCTTTTTACTTACTCTTTTCCAAAAGTACTTTTTCTAATGCTATAATTGGAGATTCATATAACATGCACAGAATAAAAGCCAGTATATAACCCAGAAAAATATCAGCGGCAGTTTTGTATATCTGGAAAAGTAATAATATTTTATTATAACATTAAAATAATAGCATTACTCGAATAATTAAAATTTTAGTTACACGGAAATATTTTTTTCACGTGCAGATCTTTTACGTCAACAGATGAGTAAAGTTTTGGATAATTTATCAACAAAGACCCAGATTTTTAACATGTTAGATTATTCGATTCAAGTGAACCAATTCTGAAGCAAGAATTTAGTACCATAATATTACTTTTGATTACATTTTCCATGTTGTTATTGATTGCTTTATAAAATAATTTAATAACAATAACAAATAAGGTTTTAATCTTTTCCTTTCAATAGAAGGGTTCTGTTTATTGAAACGCTTCTGGCCTGAATTTATTTTCAATCATACTTCGGGAAATAATACTGCTTCATGCAATACATGCAAAAAATTGTTCCAACCAACTAGAAATTCTGAACTCGAAGAGATTTACCACTAAACACCAAATCACTTTTTGAAAACTTCTCGACGCACGTTTCGCTAACCATGTTAGCATCATCAGAAGATGATTTAATCTAATTCTAAAAGCTAAACTGTTCTATTTATATGATATGATATATCATATATGATATTATCATATACATATTTATATGATATATCATATAAATAGAACATAATTTAGTTTTTAGAATTAGATTAAATCATCTCCTGATGATGCTAACATGGTTAGCAAAATGTGCCATTTCCCATACGTTTTCCTAAGATGTAAAGCGCTGCTCAACAAGTGCGTGTCCCATCGATGCAAATAAGTAATAATCGAATGGAACCAAATCTGGTAAGTAAGCCGAGTTCCCAACTAAACGCCTTAATCGTTTCCTTGACCAGTTTTTTTGTGTGTAATGCTGCATTATCATGAAGCAAAATCACTTTGTGTTGCCTTTTTTGATATTCTCATCGTTTTTCACGCAAAGCTTGATTCAAATCGATCATTTGTTATCGGTAGCGTTCAGTTTTAATGATTTCGCCAGGTTTTAGCAGTTCATAATAGACCCTTCTGATCTCACTAAACATAAAACATTGTTTTCTGTCCATAGTAACCATAGATGGTTCGCCTGGAATTACCAATGATCTTTTACGCTTAGGATTCTCAAAATATATTCACTTTTCATCGCTTGTCACAATTCGATGGAGAAATAATTTTCTTTTGAACCTGGCGAGCAGCATTTTGCAAAAAGTGTTCCGGTTTTTCTGCAATCTTTCATTCAGTTTATGTAAAACCCATTTTCCCATCTTCTGAATATTTCCCATGGCTTTTAAAGGTATAGAGACGTTTTTTAGTGTCACATTTAATTGATCCGCGAGTTGTTGCGTTTCGACCTTCATCCTTATCCAACAATACTGACCTTCATCCTTATCAACAATACTGACCTTCATCCTTATCCAACAATACTTGCAATTGGCTGTCTTCAAACTTTTTAGGTGGTCTTCCGCGTTCTTAGTTTATCATCTCAAAATCGCAATTTTTTATTTTTTTTAATCAATAAAAGTACTATGATTTATCAAGAGTATGCTCACCGTAAGCTTTGACAAGCATTCAATGCGATTCTGCAGCAGTTTTGTTCAAATAGTAACAGAAAATCAATGCCATCCCAAAATCTTAATTTCCAGGCACAAAATTCGACATGTTCAATGCTATTACCAACTGTGCTATTGTATTAAACCTGTATTGTTGTGTTGAAAATCTTTGTCAAATGTCAACAAAGAAATAGCGCCGATGACGCGGATTGACGGTAACTACATTGAGAGCTAGGGCCATCTATGGACAAATTCCGGTTTCATATTTACAGACCTGGTAAAATCGAGCTCGAAAGACCTATAAAATATAAAACTAAATGGTTTTTAATCTGAAAACTGATCTTTTTTAGTTTTTGCTTAGCTATCCACTCCTTATTCACATAACAGTACATGTGATGAATTTTTCAATTGCTTTAACAAAATTGCTACAATTTTCTATCAATATATGAATAAATCAGAGCAGGCATGCTGTTAATATCAGTTTCATATTAGAACGTGATATAAGACAAGGTGACACAATATCGACTGTTCTTTCCTGAGCTTATCTTGAATATTGAAACTTGAGTGGAAATAAGTTAGATATAAATAGGAGGTGCTTCATAAGCCACTTAAAAATCCCCAATGATATCTTTCTGTTTTTACAAAACACAAAAAAGTTAAATGATACTTGAAAGAAATATAAGACACAAGAATTTAACATATTTATCATAAAAAAATTCTTAGAAGAAAAACTAGACACATTTTTTCCAACTTGTCAGCCTGGTTTTTAAGTTAACTGTTCTTCAAGTAGCCACAACTTGAAGAGGGGTTAACAATACCTCTTACTTATATAGCATAAATTTAACCCCAAAAGGGGTTACCCATAGCTACCATGAATATAGAACGCAAATGTATGCCTTAATGCGTGAGGACGGCACAATGTGCAGAGCGCATATGGAAATTTCAGATGTCAGAAAATTTTACTCACAATTATTATATGAAGATCAGAACGAATCAAAGATAACACTACCCACTGAAGAAGAAATGCCTGGTATCCTAGTGGAGGATGTGACAAATGCTATAGAATCGATGAAAAATGGCAAGGCTCCAGGAAAGGACAATGTAACTGTTGAAATGCTAGAAGCTGGTGGTCGGACTTTATATAAAACACTGGTAAAATTATACTCAAAATACCTCTAAGAACAAAAAGTACCTGACTTATGGAAAAATGCAGAAGTGATCATTAAACCTAACAAACACCCAGCTAGACTTCGGAAATACGCCAGTTATTGAAAGTGCCATGAATTTAAGGAGATACCCTAAGAAAAAAACCGACCTCCATTAGAGAGAACTTTGAAAATATAGTTTAGTTTATACATAACTCTCTTTGAAAATGATTGCGATGCCGAAACATGTCAGAGAATATCTCGAATATATTATGAAATATTATATGAAGTGTTTTAATTATCATTGTTTAAGTTCTTTGCAAGGTTCAGACTTAACAAATATACAAACTCAGCATCATTTCGCCAATTGGATTATGAGTTGTAATAAAATACGACAAAAATTTCGACAAGCAAACTAATGGCTAGGTCCTTCATAAGTTAACACGTTCAATACCACAGGACGCGAATCCGCATCCTACAAACTTTCCAGGGGGTTTACTAGACGCGGATCCGCGTTTTTGTCTTCTCTAATTTTGGTGTATTCTCGGCATTCGTGGTATATTTTTGTTATTTCCGTTGGCGTTTCTAAATATCCCATAGTGTGAGGATCCACTCTTGGTTTCTTACTTTTCATAACGTTATATTTGTATGGCGCAGTTTTGTCAGCTGTTGTTTATAATCAGTTTGGAAAGGTTTTTGATTATAAAATGACTTTTTCTTAATAAAATTTAATAAATTAATAAACGATGGATAATAAAGTTCTACAGTAAAAAATAGTGGAGAGGTAAGTGATTTTTAATTTTTTGAAAAGTTTTTTAGAACCAAAATATCATTGTATTTTCATAAATGGTTTTTAATTTTTGATAATTAAATTATTTTAGATAAAAAATTAAGGTTGGCGTGTGTTCATCCTTCTCAAAAGGAATACCAATTGATGAATTAACTTACAAAAAACTTTTACAACTACTTGATTCTTTAGATTCCGTTGGGAAGTTTAATTTTGATAAACCAGATATTGAGGATTTGGTTCAAGATGAACCTGAAGAGTTGGAAGATATTGAATGTCATGATGAAAATGTAAATATTGAGCAGAATGATGGTGAAGATGAGCCTGACGAGTTGAAAGGCGTTATATATGCTGACAATGATATCCCCCTCGACCCGGATGCGGAATAATTGGATTTGAGAAGTTTAGCTCTTGATCTAAACTTGAGAATGATGGGAATAACAGAAAAAAAAATGTGCAAAAATTAAAAAAAGGTGAGGTAAAACAATTTCATTCTAACACAGGTGTTTGTGTTGGCGTCTGGAAATGTAAACGGGACGTGTATATGATTTCTACTCAAACGCCAATGGATCTAGAGGATATGACAACAAAGCGATAAAGTGTAGTCCGAAAACCAAAGACCGCGGCATCGACATTCAAGTCCAGATACTCTCGTATTATTCATGCGAGAAAAAAACCCTAAGATGGTTTAAAAAGTTTGCTATTCACTTTGTTCTCCAAATGCTGACAAACTCCCATTACCTTTATAATAAATATAATAGAAACAGAAAAATGAATCTATATGATTATAGGATGGGCATAATTTATAGCTTGGTTGTGCCACAATCACTGCCAAAAAGGCAGAAAGAATTCCTGTCCATGCATTGAGTGTAATCGAATCAAAAAACGAAAAGGGTGAAACATAGAGAAAAAAATGTTTTCATTGTGCTTCACAAAAAAGTTAGAACAATATACAACAATCGAGTGCGTCCAGTGTGAAAAACCATATTGCGCTACCTGTACAATGTAAAACCAATCTATTTTAGCTTGGTTTTTTAGTTTTTGAAGTTAATTTCATAATATTTTTTGTATTTTTCAAATAAACATTTTTTTTCGTGTTCTTTGCTTTTTTTGACGATAATGATATAAATAAATTTACAGCTGAGAAATAAAATAATTGAAATATTTTTATTTTTTGCTGTTCAATAAACAATTGTTCAAGTTTTGTTATTATATTTTTATTCAATATTCAATATTGTTTAGAAAAATGGGATCAATGAAACAGACACAATATTCCTGAGCCGATGGACGTGGATCCGTGCTGTAGTTGAGGTCGGTATTTTCACTCCTGGCCACAGCGTATTGACTAACCTACACCGCGCGGCACTGAACGTGTTAATCGAGGTAGTTTCACTTCTAGTATAGTATCCTATTTAGCGCTATATTTTTGCGCGAATAAACCTTCGATTATCAAAAACGAAGTCGAAAATTGGTACCCTCAGGAGATCGATAGAGAGAGTCTAATTAAATGTTCTTTATTCTGCAATTTTTTGGTGTCGTTTTGATGTGATGCAAAATTTACTTTAAAACTTTTAATAAAATATAGGCAACGGCCTAAAAGTTTGTTTAGATTTAACTTACCAAATTCGTTACGTTGATATGCAAAGGTGTTCGAGTACTACCAACAATGTACATTTGAATAATTCCATGAGATATATAAACACAAAAAGATAATCGTGCTAATATAATGAAAGGCCTCCAACTCAAAATTGAGTTAACTAATGCTGGTAACAAAAAAATATTTAATTTCAAAAAAGTACTTTTTCGTTTCTACTTACGCCCATATCCTGATGACAGTGCAATTATAATCCATGCAATACCTATACTCCACAGAGGATGGTAAACGCAAGCATAAAGTGCTGTTATGATTTGAGGGATTTCGTACAAGTAAAAGAAGTACCCACCCGCAAGTGAGAGAATAATCACTGGAAATGATATTATCCACCCTGTGAAGAAAGAATAACATATAATTTATTGACGACAAATAAAATTTTAATTCCGTTTACTAAATTCGAATGGAGTAAAATAAGATAATAGACTTAAAGAATACGTAAAATTTAATTAGTAAGTGATGGGTAGGTAGCAGGTAACAGCAGATAATAGGCAATATATATATATATATATATATATATATATATATATATATATATATATATATATATATATATATATATATATATATATATATATATATATATGCGCGGAAAGGCTTCCACGGACGGTAATATTAGAATCAAGAGAATCTAGTTGATTTACTCCGAAGCCTCAGTCTACCTACTCCCCAGAGTTCACAACTAGATAAGGCTATATATAGGCTACAGGCTAAAGGTATTTCGCCACTGCACCTGCAGCTTAATATGGGTTCCGAACTCATCGACTACCGAAAACCCGGTCAGCACCCCCCTCGGACTATCAACCCTTGGTTTTGTGGTTAACCATAAGTATCTCGAAAAACGTACCGATTAGCGAGTGACCAACGTAGAAAACCTCTCAGAAGGCATCTGGTCTTACCCAGTTTCGAACTGGCGTAACTGAGGGGTGATTCCTTGTTACACTCTTACTTAGAAACATTCCTATGATTCTCTCCTACCAATCTACCTTCTACCCTATTAGTTTGGCTACCATATTCTAGTTAGTTATAGTTATTTTATTGCCGTTATCAGGGTGACACTAATATTTTTTTTTCTATGGGTATTCGGTACCGAATCATATCTTTTTCAAATCTACAAACAGTGAATATTTTTCTGGTTGAAAGACGCTTTTTTGCTATTATTTATTATTGAGTGACGTTAAATAGGTGGTCTACTGTTGGTCGTATCGCTCTGAATCATTCCTGCTCTTGTAACTTGATGTCTTGATGTTGATTTTTCATCTTATTTTTGAGCATTTTATCGTATATTCTACAAAAACAAATATTCCTATGTAGTTTTCGTACCGTTCGTTATCTACTTTTATCGATGGTAGATATTAAATGAATTCGTTCTCTTCGTTTTTCTGTTTCATTAAGGTAATTTCGAAACATTATCCTTTGATGTTTGTGTAATTTTTCATTTCCGTATTTTGCATGCTGTGCCGGTATATCACCTTGTTCAGTAGATTTCGCATTTGTTTAGAAAATGGCGTATATTAGTTTCTTATCAATATTTAGGCTGATGGTAATACATCATGATTTTTTTATCCTCCCAAACAGATAGAAATTTAATTTTACACTTAAATTTCCATGTTTCGTTCTTGTTTCGCTTAATTACACTAGTCAACAATTAAATTGTTTGGTTTAATTACACTGGTTTTTGCTCAATGATAATGAGTAGTATTATCAAGAAGTACGCGGTAACTACTCATCAACAACATAACTTTCACAGTTGGCTTTGCTCGGCTTTATCAAATTAGGCACGCTGAAATATGTATCGGTATATTCGGGTATATTACACGTTATTGCTATCTCTGGCGAATATGACATAAGAACTGATTAGTAGAGCACTCTTGAACCCGTAGATTGTTATATCTTTTGCCAAGAAATAGTTTAAATAGTATATTAAGTGTATTTTTACCAAGTTATGGTTTTCGATTTTTCTTTTCATTTATATTGATTTATTTCTAAGTATTTCTCTATTTAAGTCATAATATTGTTATCATCAGGTAGAGTCCTGCTATGCTAGCAGATTATTGTTAGATATTAGGAAGAAAAACTGTAGATTAATTATAAAAGAAAAAGCACTTCAACTGTACATTTTTAAAATTAATTAATCTAAATATATTCTTAAATGGGTTATAAATCCTGTTATTGATATCCACAAAAAACCTAAGCTAACCAGAGCATGAAATTAATACCACTGTGAATGTTTCTAATGCTTTCTCAAAATTAGTCTAAGTTATTTCATAGGCTTACAAAAGTAGGTAATTTGTTGATTAGTGTTATTTGTCTGGTCTTTCTATGCGCTTCTTTATCCATAATGATATTGGTGTATGTTTTGTTTGCTATATATATCAGATGTTATTTTCGTTGTTCTTCTATTTCCGTTTTTATTTCTTGTTGTTTTTTAATTTTCATATTGTCCAGTTGTTATAACTCAATTTCATTAAAATATTATCTTACTTGAATGCAGCTCTTTTACAATTCAAGGAATATCTCAAGAAACTAAGATTCTTGTACTGAACCAGAGAAAACTTTCCATTGAAATACTAACAACAACTTCATCTTCAAACTTTACTTTTTAAGACCAATCTCAGATATGCAGTGAGATGGAGCAAGTGAATGACATTTTCCCCAACAAACTATGGTATAGATATAAACACACTTCGTATTCAATAGTTCTCCAATAAGCCCCGAATAATAAGAATATCAGCTGAGAAATAGCTAAAATCTAAGCCTGGCATGTGCCAAACTCTCATCAATGATGTTATTTTTGTTTATAATAAAAATGAATTTTAATGAACATAGGCGTTAGTTTTATTTTACTCGATTTTGAAATGGCTATCCAATAGAAATTTTCTGTAATTAGTCAGTTTTAGAAACTAATATTTTTCGGATCTTCATTAAAGAATGCACAATTGTTTATTTATTGAACAGTTTGATATGAGAAATGTACTTTTTTGTGTGTTACATAAATTTGCAATTTACATACCTATTTTAACAATATTACTTGATAGCTTGTAGTTCGTTTCATTCATCTTAAATTTGATATAACCAAAAAGGCTTCCGATAAAATAGGAGCTAGCTCTCATATGTCCGGGAATGTATAATACTTTAAATGTTTTGTGCACAACAGGATCCCGTAATAACCTAAAATTAAAAAAGACATTTATACATATTAAACATGGATATTATTTCAGTCTGTCCATTGAAATATAATAGGGAAAGAATTTCGTTGTTTTTGAATTTTCACCCGGATTTTGATCATCCATTCTATTTGCCCGATTCAGTTTCATGTATTTTCTGTTGCTGAAAGAGACTTGTCCAGTACTGAATCGGATATGAAAACAGGATGATGTGAAAAATTGTTATAAAATGATCATTCTCTGTCATTCAAGTTATACTGATGCAGATGCTACTACCTAGATCAACAACAAATTTTCTTAGTTAATTGACCAAAAGTTCGATTTATTTAGAAAAAAACTGAATATTAATAGATCTCATCATATTAGGCTGTCGGAGTGATCAAAGAAAATATCGTCGAATTTTTAGAATACGCAATGCTTTATCTGATACGAAAATTTGTTACGAGGTCTATAAAGAAAGTAATGATACTGGTAATGTAACGCTCGATCTGATAAACACTGTTTGCTTCCTCTTTGGAGGGCGAACATCTGATACGTAATCAGTGTGAGTTTCAGCTCCCTGGAATCACTTGGTGGTCCATAACAAGTATTTTCGTAAACCAGATTTTACTAGTTCGTTCTGAAAATGAGTGACAAAAATTTCGAGCAACAGTGTGCTCAAGAAATTAGGGTAATTTTCAATCCGCTAAAGAAAGTTGTTTCCAGAAAAAAAAATTTCCTCCTATTGTTCTTTGAATGTTGCATACGATTTTTCGGCACCATTTTTACATACATTTCTTTCTTCATCCCCAATTCATTGATCAAAATCTGGTAAAAATACCAGATCATTCTGGTCATCAACCGACGAACAGAACACACAAGATCCGGAATTATGTAGACATTTTTATCGGTTCCTGCAGTTGAAGGCCGCGAAGTTTATCTTCAATCGAGTCTCACCCTTCTGAGAATACCTTAAATCACTTAAAAACCTGGACTCTTGACTAAACCTTTTTTTCATAAACCTATTGAAGTTTGCAAAAGTTTCCGTCGTAGTGAAATAAAAAGGTCTGAACTAAAACTTGGATGCGCACTGTTACTATATAATGTTGTCACTCAATTTCAGAACACTCTAAAAGAAACCCGGTTCACGATAAGAATTGCCATTAACGACGCTCCAGATGTTTGACAGCCTCCTATTCAAGGAGAAAACTTAACATCTTACCAGATTGAATGACCACCAGTCACAAGTATCATTTCTTATACACTTCGTATGATTCAAATTTGCAAAACACTTACTTTAAGTAAATCATATACATAGCATCTAACTTATCAATATATACTTTTGCAAATACAGCAGCAATTGATGTTATTATCAATAAAACAAGTATAACCAATCCTAATTTTGGTTTCCGAAATAAAAACCACGCAAGAAGTGGAGAAAAAATGTAAAAGTTCATATCACATGTTATAAACCATGATTGAAACATACACTAAAATATAAAAATATTAAATAGAAATTAATATATGATACAAAAAAATATTCACTCACTATTTTGTCGGTGTTAACATAGTTATTTATATAGAGTAAGTTTGCCCACCAACTACTTATACATCTTTCTTGTTCCACACCAAGTTTTTGCTGCCAGAGTGGTCCAGATCCAATTTTAATGAATAATGTGCAATAAAATGCAATAATAACAGCATATGGTGGGGTCACCCTACAAATTTGAGAAAATATTAGACATAAAATTAAGTATTTGGTAATAGTAGCTTACCTTATATATCGATGAGTGTAAAAAAATAATAAATTACTGTTTTTATTAATTTTCAACTGTTGTAAGATGAGATATGTAGCAAGAAATCCTGATATCGTGAAGAATGTTTCCACGAGAATTGGACCATTGAGTAATATAATTGTTTCAAATTTTGTATAAAGCTAAAAATAAAATCCATTGTACGTTGATGATCCGTTTGTACGTTGATGATCCATTTGTACGTTGATGATCCGTTTGTACGTGGATGATGCTTGCTTCGATTTCAGGCAATTTATCGACTCAATAAGTAGGATACCTTTAGGTTGGTTTTAGAGCCATTAGAAAGTCCTAAATACTTTTACAAATATTAATTTACAAGTTGTACCTGATAGAGGAAAGAAAACATTTTTCTTAAACTCAGTTCGCACTAGAAAAATCCGGTTCGCGAAAAGAATTGCTATAGACCACCAAGTGACTTTAGATTCAAACTCATGCTGAAGATGCATGAGATGTTGGTCGTCCAAAAGAAAGCCAACAGTATTACCAGATCGAAGGCTATACCACCAGTATCAGTATCTTAAAGCACAGTTCTTGTTTTCCTAGTCGAACTGTATGTCGGAAATATGTATTACTGTGATCACAAAGTAGAGTGATTTACTTTAAAAATTGACGAGGTTTACATATTGAGAAAACCTTTTGTATTTTAAGTTGGTAACTGTCTTTTACATTTAACAAAAGTTTCAAATCATTTCGCTCATTAAAGAAGAAACTGTAGCGTTTTTTTGTATCCAATTCCAAGGAAATCTTCACATTTTAAAGTGATCCAAGTGTGACTTATGTATATGGACATTGCAAGAAATTGCAACGGTTCTTACTGACTATAATCAATGATGGGCAAAAAATTTAGAACTATCGGAAAATTTTTATGTTAAATATTAGTTACTTAAATTATTGGATATGTAGATATATATGAACGATCATAGAGAATCGCAGAAGGAAACGGACATTTACTGACAAGGAGGACCACAATCCAAATGTCAGGATATGCAAGGAAATCTATGATACCTTAATCATTCATATTCAATTCAATTCAATTTCATAAACTAAAAAAAAATAGATCTATTTTTTCGAGCATGATTCGTCATCCGAAAATCGGATCTCTCCTCAATTCTAGCAGAACATCATATCCAAACGAGTCACAAAATAGATTTCGACAAGGCCAATGTAATCGCATCTATATATTAGAGTTCCAAATCCATAATTTCATTCTTCCCATCAAACGTCTTCTCTCACCCCCACCTATCAACTGAGCGCTCCACCCATAACCTTGCTTAATAATGAAGAGGTAGTGCTAACTACGTCTTTTTCTAGTTGTTAACCCCGGGGAGTATGTATTAGGTTTTTTCCGAGAGTACATCCGGTTGTCGAATTAGTCCTTGTCGGGAGCTTGCTAACAAAGTCAGACGGAAAATCAAGGAGTTTACCGCATCTCATGCTCAGGCTGTAACAAGGCTTACATCGGATAAACAAACCGAAAAATATCTGCTAGAATCAACTAACACAAAACAAGCATACGAAATAAGCAAACAACATCGGCATTATTCCAACACCAACTAAAAACAAGGCACAAAATGAACTTTTATGAATGCAAAGAGATAGCCAACATAAATCATTTCATAAATCATCACGCCTGATCAGAGAAGCTATAGAAATCCAAACACAAGGACTAAACGAGAGAGAAAGCATTCTTAGACCAGCAAACCTAGGCAATATGACAACCAGAGAATGACTGGAAACAAAGGCGTCGCAAGTGTCTTGGGGGGTGGAGGCAGCGCCAGCCAATCGCTGCCGACTAAAACCCAGGCCAGAACAGATAAATACCGTACGGGAAACCGATCCTTTTCAGTCCAATCAGAGCACTCGTACTGTACGGACGTGTTTTCAAGAGCTCATTGGTTAGCTACTCCAAACTACCCAAACTGCTTGGTGGCGTGACTAGTGACGTACCCAACGGTTTTTCTCAGTGGTATTGATTGTTTTTCTAAAAACAATTAATATTTCACAACTTTTTAACGATTTTCTCGCATTTTCGTGATTTTTTTCCGAAGATCACGCGGCAATCCTGCAGCAGGATTAGCCTTTGGGCGTAAATAGGCATATTTTTAGCACTAGTAGTAGGCTATTTAGGCACTTTTATGGTGTCTATCTAGAAATTCAAGGTGTTCAGAAGATTGCTGGTGGCATTGGCAAATTAATATGGCTTCACTAGTATCGGTTCCGACTTTCGGGCCCGATGAAGTAATAGCTAGGCTCCAGGAGGAGCTTGAACTGTCGCGCCGCGAGAATCATGGTCTCAACGAGACGGGGGAGGCCGGCGCTATCACCTTACCCACCATGAACTTGGCTATTTTCCAAAGTGATCGATCAGCCGTGTCGATTGACGCCAGGAATTCATCCCACCTGTCGTCCGTAAATTCCTGGAGAGCCCGTTGGGACTCTCTGTTGGCTTCGTTGACACGAAGTCGGAGTTTAGGATTGCCAGTCACGTGAAAGCGTCTGTAGAGCCGGTTTTTTATACAAATCTTCTCTTTTACCTCGAACGGGATGTCCAAGGTGGTCCGAGTTGATTCTGGAGAGGTTTTAGTAGCCCCTTGCGTGGCTTCTATTATATCTTGAGTTAATTTTTTGACCGCATCTTCGAGCTGCTGAACGGTACCAATACGCGGGTTGTGTCCACTGTCCCGCAAATGCTGCTGAAAAATGCTCCAACAGATATTAGTTTTCTTTCTCGGCGGGAAGGTATCCATCTTGGTGCCGATTATTAGCAATACCGGGCAGTGATCCAAGGTAAGCTCATGGACAACCTGGCCATCACATTGATTCCTTAGATTCTTTATGATAAAGAAATCTAAGAAGCTGCGGTATCGTGAAGGTTCGTCAGGAACAAGGAGGTCTAGCCCGTATCTTTCTGCCAAAGATAACAGGTCAGCTCCTCTCCTGTTTGTCAGGTCCGAACCCCGCGATTGGTTATGGGCGTTGTAATCTCCTCCAATGATGACTGGAACGTTGTTATTCAGGAGCCTGCCAACTTCACCTGAATCGAAGTCGTGGCAGGCTCTCTGGTACCATGAGGATAGATTTACCAGATTACCTTCCAGAGCCACCTGCACAGACATGACTTCTGAGGAAGTAAAACCCGCCGGAGGCAGCAGGTTGTGTCTGATTCCTCTCTTGACGAGAATCATCAGACCACCTCCCGCTCCGCTGAGCCTGTCCTTCCTGTAACAGAAGAAATTCCTCACACCAAACCGTTCGCTCGTTTTAAGGAAGGTCTGCTGAATCAGAGCCACGTCTATGCTGTGGTCTTCCAGAAACGCCGTGAGTTCCAATTTTTTCCCGTTCAGAGAATTGGCATTCCATGCTGGTTTGGAACATGGCTAGTGCAGAATTTATCGGCTTTTGGACCATAGCAGCCATCTGCTGCATCATTTGCTCTATCATTACCGTGAAGTTCGGTAATTGAATCCTTGGAGCCTCCATCCTAGGAGTGGGCTTTGGGGGAGCGACCGGCGCAGAAGCCGGGGCTTTGCTATTGCAAACGAACGTTGGTTGATTGATTAAAAGACTTTAGTCCTTTTAATCACGTACGCTTTGCACCATAGTAAACGCTCCCTGGTTTGTAAAGTATGCGCAAATCCACCGGGCGACGGATATTCCAGAGCTTCAGACGTTCCTCTCCAGAATACTCGACAAATTCCTAGCGACGGCATCCCTTTTGGACAGTCCGCTAATCAGAGGCACGGCAGCTTCATTGCCGGCCGTTGCCCCAGTCGGTCACCACAATCCTGCCTAAAGAACGGCAAATAAACCATCCGGATAAACGACATTGTCGCGACATCCGGAAAAAATCAGAGAATATAAGTCAGGGCCTTCGGGTCAACTTGCCATCCAGGAAGAATCAGTAAGTAAGCGATCCTTTTCAGAAAATCACGAACCTCGTGACAAGAAGCGCCGAAGTTGCCAAATGAGATTTTGGCGAAACATCTGTAAGCTCCCGACAGGACCAATTCAACAACCGGATGTATTCCCGGAAAAAAAAAAAAATATATATATATATATATATATATATATATATATATATATATATATATATATATATATATATATATATATGTATATAATAGAATTAATAAAAATAATAGAATTACTACGTTCTCGAGTAGATTTGTAAAATATAGGCTAAAGGCATATATATATATATATATATATATATATATATATATATATATATATATATATATATATATATATATATATATATATATGAATGAAAAGCAAAAAATGTGATGTGCAAACGATGTTAACAATCGTCTTTTGTTATTTTGCTCTTTTATTTATATTATTACGATATTAATACTTACATTCTCAACATATTCTGGATTCATAATTGGTGATCCAAAATCAAACATTATTCTGTGTAGCATTATAACGGCCAACATTGAAAGCACTTTCATGCCAGCTAAACAATTTAGTTCGTTACCCTCTTGAGTTTTTATAAGTTTTCCGTAGTTTTGGGAGAAAGAGAAACACAAAATTATTCGATGTAGTTTGCCTGAAACATATATTTTTTTACCAGTTTGTTGTACCAAGGCCACCTGAATCTAATGTAGAAAATATTAATTGCTTCTGGATGATTGGATGATGGAGATTATAGATAAAAAGGTTACCTGGTAGATACAGATAAATATATGAAACTCACGGACTAACGTATGACATGGGGTACACAGCAACAAGAATAGCAACAGCGTGAATGGAAGCCGTCGCAGCAACAAAGCTAATTTATTCGCTGGTCTGCAGGAAAAGCAAATTGGCGGCGAAACTTAAAATTCTACTGATTAACTTGGTAGTAAGAAGCGTCTTAATCTATGGATTGGCCACATAGAGCTATCCGATAAAATCGTACATTTATGGGTTGGAAGCATCATGGTTAGCGAGGAACGAACAAATGACAAAGATAATACATGCACAAGATGCTCCTAAAACCACGCATCTAACAGAAAGATGAAAAAGCATTCATTCAAATCAGATACCGCTCCAAGGAAGAATTGCGACGGCTTACATAGTACTGTCCGGAGAAAATCATTGAGCAAAGAGGCAGAAGACATCGGAGATCCAAAATCCAGGTTTCCGATAACTAGGGCACCAATTTAAGCACCAAGAAAGAAAAACAAAGAAAGAAGAAAAGGAGAAAATTATTTTAGTGCCACTTTTCATGTATCTATGTTATTAGAATACCGAAGCACCCTATTTGCCATCGGCAAATACGATACTATTACTTATATATTAAGTAATTGTTACTTTTTTTCGACAAAGTCCCCTTGGTTTTTTCTTGTCCTGCAAAGGAGGAGTGCTGCAAAATGTCATGATCCATTCCGTCCGTGATCATGTAACGGAAACACCAAGAGAGAAAGAAGTAATTGAGGTGCGTTTCTTGAAAATCAAGAATCCCAAGCGAAGGTGGAGTGGACGTGTATTTAAATATTCGCGTAACCAGCAGAACAAGAACGTCGATCGAAAAACAACATAAAATATTATTTTAAATTGAGTTAAAAAGTCACAGACAATTTTGAAATCTCTTCAAACTATTTAAGAGAGTGGTGAAATCGGCCTTAAGGCCGGTTTTAACTAGTTTGCAAGATTATCTAGCAAGAAAACAATGTATATGATGCACTCCAGGTCTATGATTAACAGTTTAAATGGAAGAAACCCCTTAAACAATGACTGAAATATTTCAAAATAATTGTTATATATTTCCAAACCAATTCGTCCAGTGGAAAACTGGTGTTATTTAATTAATTGTACAACTCAGTGGAATAATATAATGCATATCAAAATAAAAGTATCGTAGCGGTCGACTGTTCCTTATAATCGTCTGACTTAGGCCCGTGGGTGCTTTGACTATTTCTAAACTGAACTAAATTGATTATAATAATGAAAGAAAATTGATCAGTAAGTTGTCACCGGGACTTTGGAGGTAATTTCCAAAAATAAGTAACAGAAGTGCGTCAAAACTGAGCGAAACCATCCGTCAATTGCCCCGGCCCTGTCTATGTACCAATGTTCAATCAGAAATATTTGTGCAGATTGATGAACGACAAGGAGAGGTGCTTAACTCTAACTTAGTACTTCAAGGTGAGGATAACAACCAGCCGAGTCTCAGCTGAATGATGGAGATTAAAGATGAAAAGGTGACCCGGCATATATTTCCAATCTAATTCATCGAAGAGAAAACTGGTGTTATAAAATCCACTGTACAACTCACTGGAATAAAATAATGAAAATCAAAACTAAAAGATATCGTAACGGTCGACCATCCCTTATATTCGCCTGATTTCGGTCTGTGGATGCTCTGAATATTTCTAAACTGAACTAAATTGATTATAATAATTAAAAAAAAGACGACTAAGTTATTACCGGGACTTTGGTAGCAATTTCCAAAAATCAGCAACATGAGTGCTTCAAAATATTTCCGAGCCATCACCAAGGTTGTATTAACTCACAAGGAGTCTATTATGAATAAAAAACGAAGAAAACTATAAAGAAATGTCATATTGGCGTTCATATAGCATCAGTCATCTTTTCGGTTGAATAAATAGCCACTTTCAACTTCCCTACTAATATGTTACCTGTCACGTTCCTATCCTCAAAACTATTTGAAACACTTAAGTAGATACTAATAATAAATATATATATATATATATATATATATATATATATATATATATATATATATATATATATATATATATATATATATATATATATATATATATATATATATATATATATATATATATATATATATATATATATATATATATATATATATATATATATATATATATATATTGAATCATAATCATAATACCTTTTAATTCAATATGTTTATATTGATATCTTCCCACCATTATATCGTATATAGTTGAGAGAAACATTATCAACAGGGAAAATATCAGGAAGTATCTACAAATAATAACAAAGAAATAATATAAACCTAATAATTTTCATAATAATTCAAACTAATCAATTATTTATGAGGACAATATTTGCTATAAATAAATAGTGTTTTAATTTCATGATGTATTACTTACATAAAACCCATATCACTGCTTGTTAGAATTAAAGGTTGTGTAGTTTGACAATCACGTTTATTTATATCTACTAGTAGTTGAAATTCATTTTGTTCACCATATTTTTTGGCTTTTTCTTGTAAGATATGTTGTAGATCGTCGAATAAACAAGATGATGGTAAACATAGCGCAGTGTATAGTTCATTCCTTGGTCCTTTGGTTTTGTCTTCAGAATAAACCTAAAGAAAACATGCTCTAATAATATATATATACAGTATAATTCTCAGTAGCCATTTAACTTGTTTATTTTTTTGTTTCTTCAACAAAAAAAAAATTACCTATCCCGATCTGGTATCTGCTAAAAAATCTGTTTTTCATTCAGAAGACGTCCCTGTTCTATCTTTTCGTGGCCCGTCTGATCTTTCAGATACATAATGTAATACATCCGAAGATAGGCAAGGTTGTACTAGCGAAGAAAGTGATAATTTTGAAGCGTCGTCAAAACATCCAGTTTTTACTCAAGACGCTTTAAATGATCTTATCAAAGAAGTTTCGTTTTAAAACTCAAAAAGAGCAATTTGGTTTCTCCAGGTACTAAAATTACATGTTATCGTACTCGAGGAAAATCTACTTCTTTGTAATGATGTAATTGGTCTTCGTTCTAAGCAGAGTTTGAAATACGTTTTGCTGCATAATGACAATAAGCACTATATAAAATATGAGTATGAAACTATATCTCTTGTATTGCCAAAACTCAAGTACCTTGATCGTATATACGTTAATTTAAAAATGGTAAACAATGGTAAAATTGGGTCAACAAAGTGGCTACATGAAATTTTCATATTTTCTCTGATTGTGGGATAGCAGAGTTAAAAGCTAGCATTGGATTAAAACAAACTGGCCCGAAATAAAAGACGAAGAAGTTGTTGCCTGAAAAGTTGTTCTAAAAAAAAGAAGTTGCCTGAAAAAACTGGCCTGAAAGAAAAGACGAAGAAGAAGTTGGGAAACAAAATATTATAAATACACCGTTAGTTTCTAGAGCGAAAATAAGTCTGCCTCCATTGCACATAAAATGGAGACTAATGAAGCAGTATATCAAAGCATTGGATAAAAATGGTTCCGGTTTTAATTATATATCGAGGAAATTTCCTGGTTTGAGCAAGGAGAAACCCAAAATTTCGAAAATTATTGCGAATTCATGTAAAACATGCTGGAAATTTGCGGAAAGCTTGGATCTAACATGAGCATCAAAGTTCACTACCTCCACAATTATTTGGACAAATTTCCGGACAATTTTTCCTTGGCACTTACAGAGGAGAATAAGAAGAGCGATTTCACCAGAACGTAAAAAATATGGAAGAAAGGTACCAGGGTCGATGGGATGAACACATGATGGCTGATTAGCACTGGAGTATCATGCGTGAGTGCCTGGAAGGACTCACTCAAAGAAATCACAGAACATTTTTTTATCCATGTTCAATGATGTAACAAAAGGCAAAAAATATGAATTAAATGTTTTTTAACATTTCAGAAAATATATGTACCGTTACAACTATAAAAGGTACCAAATCCACTGTAAGCCTGTGAAATCGACACATTTTTAAACGTCGTTTCTCCTTTTAACTCGTTATATTTCGACCAACGATTTTTCAACTTTGTCCTGCCTTCCAAAAAGTACGACTTGTGGAAGTGTGATTCTACAAAATGGTCCCTTTCTTTTCAGCCAATCATTGGCGTTTGGAAAAAACAAGTCGGACGTGGCCAAGTCCGGGGAATAAATCAATTCGTAGTTCAAATTGATCAATTTCGCTGTTACACCAGAGGACGAATTGGTGGATATATTGTCGTGGTAAAATAGTACTTTTTTCTTCACTAAATGAGAAGGTTTTTTAGTGAACTTTTCAAATAATTTGAACAACAATCCTGTGATCGTTTCTTCATTTTCCAAATAGTCACAAAAGATAATGTTTTGTGGCTCCAAGAAAACAGTGACTGTGGCATTTTCGGCCATTGGGAACATCTTCGCCTTCTTCGAGGCACCTTCGTCAGATAAATGGCACTGTTATGACTGTTTCTTAATTTTTGGAGTGTAGTGATGAATGCAAGTTTCATCAACAATCACGATCGCCTCAAGGTCAAAGTGAATTACGCTTATATATGTGTTGTCACTCAATCGTGCTGATATCTTTTTCATACCTAAAGGTATTTATCATCTCAACCTTTGAATGTAAAACTAACAGGAAGGAACCTTGTCTATCTTAATGCACGTATGAATGAAAACGGAAATGGCCATATTGAAACACCACAGATGACTCATTGTTTTGGAATTTTGGTAGTTGGTGTCAACAACTTAGATGTTTATTAGTAGGTTTGTGCAATTTTAGTATGTTTTAATCAATAATATGTGACGAATAAGCGTACTAGAATACTCTTTTTGTGTGTTCTAGTGTGAATACATATGAATACTTATTATATTGACAATAAAAGCAATAATATCGGAAGTAAGGTAAGGTGGTTGTTCCCTCATACGAAAAAATCAAAATTCGGAAGTAACATTACATAGGTAAGTGCTTTTTATAGTAAATTTGTCAATTATTTAGAAATAAAAACGTATTTTGTTTCAATGCCGTTTATGAAGTAAACATATCGCCTGGTATGCATAGGCGTATTCAAATTGATTTAGGTAAAATAATATAATTATAATGTTATTCAAGATAATGATTAGTTTTTTTAGAACTTAATTTTTTAACGTATGTTCTAAATTGTTTAGTTTTCTGAGATACTGGGCCTTAAAAATGCAGATAATTTTTTAGTTTTCGTTTGATACATATAAAACAGGCTACTTTACTCATATAATCTATAAAATATAACTAATCATACATAGTGTTACCTTTTTTCAAAATCTTTTTCAGAAATTATTATTCTAATAAATGTAAATGTTACTTCAATTGTGATTTCGATTTCAAGTTATTAAACCAGTTCAGCTTTGTTCAAGATTTCCCAAAGATTCCGAATAGAAGAACACAGTCGGTTAATTTTATTCAAAACCCTGACTTTATTTCAAACCGCAGTAGGTGTTTATGTTTCCATCATTTTGCCGAGGACTGTTTTGATCGGACATCTAAGATAAAATTGAGACTACTACCAAATGCTGTTCCAACAATCGAAGTGGACTGTTTAAAATAAGTAATTTTTTCATTTTATTATTTTGATAAACTAAACATCTTCCATAGCATTTACTCTTGAAAGTTAGTTTTTTTGGTTGTTGTGAAAAATGAGTCTATTCTCGAGTTTATATCTAACACTTTAGCTTGTTTATTGACTATTTACCCTACAATAATTAATTATATTTGCAAAAACGGCGTAGTAGATGAAAATATTTTTAAAACATATAAGATACAATCAGACTGGATAGTGTCTTCTTATTCTTGATGATAAGGTATATGTCGGCGCCCTGATGAGTCTGAACCTCGAGAGACGAATCATATGTCATCCAGTTGAAGGGATAGATGGGGCTCCTTCCCGGTCAATCAACCAACAAAAATGTTTATATATATATATATATATATATATATATATATATATATATATATATATATATATATATATATATATATATATATCTATATATATATATATATATATATATATATATATATATATATATATATATATATATATATATATATATATATATATATCTATATATATATATATATATATATCTATATATATATATATATATATATATATATATATATATATATATATATATATATATATATATATCTATATATATATATATATATATATATATATATATATATATATATATCTATATATATATATATATATATATATATATATATATATATATATATATATATATATATATATATATATACCTAATTTAAATATGAACAAGTCGGCGCAAGATGCAACTGATTACCTAACCATTTTTGAACATTATATGATTTTATGAGAGAAGATTTCAGTTTCTTAATAACTTTTTGTAGTATTGGCCATATAAAAGACACTTTACTATTTGAAAAAATAGGCTTTATTTAATTAATTTAAATGTTTACATTTCTCTGTTGTATTTAGTAAACCTTCATTAATTTTATTGTTTTAAACAACTGTAAACTTTTATCAGTTTCTTGTTTTTATTCATACTGCCCTACGCCACTGTCAAACCGGAAACAGTATTCGGCCATATCCCACTTACAGGATCATATGCTCCTTCCTGTAGTTTTATATTCAAAGATCTCAACAATCCCTCTAATCCCCACTTTGAGATCGATGGACAGGATATCGAAAGATTGGATGTGGAGATGCACTGAGCGTTGAAAGTGGAGATGCACTGAGCACGGAACGTCACTCGTGCTGGTTTGACAACATTGAAACTCAGTAAACCAGTTCTGAACAATGAAATGTAAAGTAGTAGAACCCCATACTTTTTCTTAATACTTTTCCATCCAATTATTACCGACCACCAAGACTTTTTCGAATTATCTGCTTTGCTGCTTTTTTTAATATCGAATTTATCCACTTACGTAGACTGTCAAAACAAAACTAAATGTCATGCAGGCTTCAAATTCGTTGAACATTGCGAAAAAAAAACTAATTTTCATAAATGCAACGGCCTTTTCGACCGCACCGCCACCTATCGGAAAAATATCTGATTTTTTACTATTATAATATAAAATCGTGTCCATTTGCCAAGTGAATAGTAAATTAGAAATTATTCTAATACCTTAATCTCATTACTGTACCTATAATTAAGCATTGTCTTTCATTTGTACTTATTGCGTTACACAATAAGTTGATTTTTTTAAGTATGAATAAAAAATCCATTAGTCTATATTAAATTAAATCTGAAAATATTTCTGCAAATGACGCAGTTAAGTATAACTTCGAGGTGTAAGATATACAGGGTCATTCAACAAGGAGTTATTTATTTATTTAAATGTAAACATAATGTTTATATTTTATATTCGATTCATAATTAATAAGAGTTGAAGTTTTATGATTTATATTTCGAAAATAAACAAAAAAAAATAATAAAAAAAAATAAACCCAGTATTGTAGTTAAGCGCGTGAGTGGTTCCATTAATTGCAATAGAACATTTTCCAATTGTTTCTATTATTCGCTTTTCTTTTAGATTCATTCTATGTGATTCCCCTTTTCTTCGGTATATCTCCTATCTTCTAATTCCATTTTGAGTTTCCCTCTCTTTCTCGTCCAGTTCCATGCTGTCTCCCAGAACTTGACATATTTAAATTATTGATTGATTTGCCCGTTACTTTGTGATAGTTCATTTTTTATAAAGGAATAAAACAATTTTTTACTTTGTTATCTATCACTTTTATTTTTAAAATAAAATTTGTGTGACTATAGTTTCCTAAAATGATTTTACATTACATTACAGAATGAATGTAAAATCGTTTTACGAAACTATAGTCACACAAAATTTAATTAAAAATAAAAGTGATAAATAACAAAGAAAAAAATTGTTTTATTCCTTTTTTGTTACCTAATTATTTAGTAATAAGGTGTGTAACCCTCCGAGGAGAGAGCATGCTTGCGTACTGCATTTCAATAGGCGAACGTGTAAAATCCGACTAGGAAAGTTCCCTTCAAGCCGGTCAGTTCCTGGCCTTACCTAGGCCAGAAGTCTTCTGAGAGGTATTCTAGGTTGGTTACTCGCCAGTCAGTAGGCTTCTAAAATCAAGAGTTGACAGCCTGAAGGGGGTGCTGACTGGCGTTATAGGTAGCCGATGACCATGGTTCCGAACCTACGTTAAACTGTAAATCCAGTCGCCAAATACCGCCTAATGGGTTGACCCGTCTCTAATTTAAACTAACTAACTATTTTGTCACATGCGTGGTAACTAACTATTTTGCCATAAGGTGCCCAAACCTACTTAGTTGCCTCTCTTCTATTTGTTTTTATGATCGGATCGACTTTCAATCTCTCTTATTTTACTGGTAATTAACTATTTTGCCACAAGGTGCCCAAACCTATTTAGTTGCCTCTCTTCTATTTTTTTTATGATCGGATCGACTTTCAATCTCTCTTATTTTACTATTCCTTACTCTGTCCAATTTTGTAACCTCTTTTTTCGAATTTTTCCAATACCCCTATTTCTATTTTTGATATTTTGAACTTTATTCTGTTGTTTAGGGACCATCATTGAGTACTATCAATTAGTATTGGATTTTTTTTTTTAACTTCTCTCTTCTTTAGGAAGACTGAGTTCATCGTATTAAATATCCTTCATGTAACATTTATTTTGCTGCTGATATCTACTTTCCGATTTCATGCGTCAATCGCCTTTCCATCTATATTAATTTGTATTATTTTCTTATGCCTTAACACTACCATGAGCTCAGGGTTATTATTATTAGTGTTTATTTCATATTCGTATAGAAGTAGTTTCTAGACTTCCAAACTTTTTTTAGGTTATCTATGTTATTGAAGACTAACAGAAAATCGTCTGCATATAAAAAGTTTTTTATTCTTATGTCTTAAATCCTTGGCTTCCTTTCACCAAACTGTTTGCTATTCTCGTTTTACTGACTTCTCTCTTATTTATTTAGAAAGGCTGAGTTCGTGGCATTAAACATTCTTGATGTAACATTTATTTTGCTGCTGATATCTACTTCCAGATTTCATGCGTCAATCGCCTTTCCATCTATATTAATTTGTATTATTTTCTTATGCCTTAACACTACCATGAGCTCAGGGATATTTTTATTAGTTTTTATTTCATATTCGTATAGAAGTAGTTTCTAGACTTCCAAACTTTTTTTAGGTTATTTATGTTATTGAAGACTAACAGAAAATCGTCTGCATATAAAAAGTTTTTTATTCTTATGTCTTAAATCATTGTCTTCCTTTCACCAAACTGTTTGCTCTTCTCGTTTTACTGACTTCTCTCTTATTTATTTAGAAAGGCTGAGTTCGTGGCATTAAACATTCTTGATGTAACATTTATTTTGCTGCTGATATCTACTTCCAGATTTCCAGTTTTATTCAGCATAGATGTAAAATATTTTATATTTCCTGTGTCAATTGTCTTTCCATTTATATTAATTTGTATAATTTTCATATCCTTTAATACTGCCATGAGCTCAGTGTTATTTTTATTTCATATTTATATATAAGTTGTTTCTAGAGTTCGAAACTTTTTTCGGCCACCTATGTTATTGGAGACTAATAGAAGATCGACTGCATATAAAAAGTCTTTGATACTTATGTCTTAAATTCTTGACTCCGACTAACCTAACTTCAACCTTTCATCAGACTGTTCGCTCTTCTCGTTCTACTGATTTCTCTAATATTTACTTGATCTAATATTTATTTTACTGCTGATATCTACTTCCAGATTTCCAGTCTTACTCAGCGTAGATCTAAGGTATTTTATATTTCGTATGTAAATTGCCTTTTCATTTATATTAATTTGTATCATTTCCTTATCCTTTAACACTACCATGAGCTCGGTGTTATTTTTATTTGTTTTTATTTCATATTCATATAGAAGTTGTTTCTAGATTTCGAAACTTTTTTTAAGCCATTATCTATGTTAATACAGACTAACAGAAAATTGTCTGCGTACAAAAAGTAATTTATTCTTATATCTTAAATTCCAGACTCTAACCAACCTTGACCAACCTAACTCCAACTTTTCACCATACTGTTTGCTCTTCTTAAAATATCATTCATGACCACAATAAATAAATTAAGACTTAATATCTCTCCCTCGCAGACATCCCTATCTGTGACAAATCCCTCAGATCTTTCATTAAATACGCTGAACTGATTTCGTGTTTTCGAATAAGTACTTTTTATTCCAACTAATTCACTTGATATTCCTTTGTCCTCACGGTATTTCTAGACCCATTTTTTTTGGGAAAGACAAATACAATATCTAGCCGTGGGTGCTCATACCAGCTCTAAGTTCTTACTACTCTTTTTGAAAACTACCCTCCTATTTCAATTTATTTTCACGTATTCTATAGCAAAAGTTTCCTACATTTTCTCCATAATTGTTATGTGTTGGGATGTCTCAATTCTTATGCAGTGGGCCGACCGCGGTAATCTGTTTGAATAGTCAACCCAGTGATCCCGGGTTCGAATTCTGGTGCAGGCATGGATGTTTGTGTGCGTATTTGTATGTGTTTGTCGCTGTTGGGTCACTAAATAACGCCTAGAGCGTTGACGTGACTTAAATTAAAATAAATAAATAAATAAAAAAGCTTATGCAGTGGTATTAAGACTACTAGATTTCAATCCTTTGATATCTCTTTAATTTTCCAAGTTGTGTTTATAAAGGGATTTCCAATAACAGTGTCAGAACCTCGAAACGTAATAGTGGCAACACTGTTTGAAATGTAAATGTCACTCATAGACTGATGTGTTTAGGACATTGTGTCAATTAACCATAGAATGATATGATTCAAGAGTGCATATAAATTTTTCGCATTTATCATCTGAATGCGTAGATACGATTGGAAAAAAAATTGTGGAGTTATATTAAATCTCTGGTTTACAGAAATAAACCCCGACTAATTATTGACCTTGAATAAAACATTCAGACCACCATACAAAATATACCACGCGATATGTTATATGTAAAAACTAATAGAAAATTGGATCTCCAGAATGCATTCCACCAGACAAAACCGAGGAGACTATTTGAACAACAATATTTCTAAAACATATTGCCATTATTTGTTCTTCAAGATAAAATAAAAATTACCGGATTATCACTCGTAGTTATCATTGTACCTCATTTTAAAGGTTCGACAATCTTCCTTCGCTTCGAAAGCGTTGCCTTATATTACTATTTTCCCTTATTCTTTATCATTTTTAATTTTACAGCGTCGTTTCCTGGCGTCTTGACCGCTTTTAGCATTCTTATTAACTCTGTTACCTCTTCCAATGTTACTCCAGGATTTTCTCTTATTCTGTTATACAAGGTGCCCATAAGAAAGTTTTTTTTTATTTCATTGGTTCACTGCGCAAACGCAACAACTGCGAGTAGCGTGGGGCGCATGTCAATCGATAGCCCCGCATTTAGGAATTTAGTCGGCGTAAAGCGTTTTGTGCGAAAATTTTACGAAAACGATGATTCGGCGACTGTAGCGCAGAGAAAGTTCTGAAGTCATCGTCGTTTGCATAAGATACGCCATGTGTTCTCCTCATTGGTTAAGAAGTTCGAAGAAACTGGTTCAGCTATGGATAAACATAAGTCCGAGCGACCAAAGTCATCACGAAGTGGCGAAAATATGAAAATAATAAAGCAGTCCAGTCGTGACAATCCGAACCTATCCGTTCGTAAGCGAACGCATTCTTTAAATGTGCCTCGATCGTCATTACACCGCATTCTACGCAAGGACTTAAAACAGCACACATACAAAATTCAACTGATGTAAAAGTTAAAGCCATAAGACGCCGGTCAGAGGCTTCAATTCGTTAATCAGGTAACTGAGTGTTTTGCAACATTCAACAACAAAATGTTTTGGATCAGGCTCATTTACACCTCAACGGTCATGTAAATAAGCAGAACTGTCGTTACTGGAGTACAACGAATCCGAAAAACAAGCATAAAAAATCCCTACATTCGCCTAAAGTCACTGTGTGGACTACAATATTCAGCGCGAGAAATAGTCGGGTCACACTTTTTTGAAGACGGTAGGACATGCTCAGTTACTGTGAATTCAAAGCGTTATATGGAAATGTTGGACACTTTTTGGAACCTGAACAGCAAAACTTTGCTGGTTATAATCAAAGAACATAGTTTGAGCAGGACTGAGTAACGTCACACAGTTCCAACATGTCTCTGCCACGAGTTTGTGAAATTTTTCCACCCAAATAGATCTCCAGGAGAACTGACAAAAATTAGCCTCTACGTAGTCCTGATTTAAGCCCTATGGACTTTTCCTTGTGGAGTCTACCGAAAATCGAAAGTTTACGTCAATAAACCGGATTCTTTGATGCAGTTAAAAGAAAATATTCAACAGGAAATAGCAACCATTCCAGATATTATGTGCCGAATCGTCCTAAGGAATTTTACTGTTTGTTTAGATGAGTGCCGTAACTTAAAGGGTTAAATTTGAATGGCATTATTTTTATAAAGTAATTTCCTAAAATGTGTATTTCAATAATTAATAAAGGTTTGTTTGATGGACGTCTATCTTTTATTTATATCGCTAAATCAAAAAGAAACTTTTCTTTTTTTTTCGTCTTTTGGAACACTTTGTATTTTTTAATTTTCTTCACCCCGAGCTTACGTTGATGGGCACTTAAATAGTTCATTAAACATTCATAAGTCTTCTCCTTTACCTCTAATAAATTTTAACTTCATTCGTTTTTCATATATTTTTTAATATCTTTTAAGTCCTATACAAAAGCTTAACATTTCCTTGTTCCTGCTTTTCCATTCTATCACTTAATTCCTTTACTGGGGTTTTGGGATTTGATCTTTCCACTTTACGTAAAGGTTTTGAAAATAACATCATTTTGATGTCCGTGCTGCTTTAAAATATTGGATGAATAAAACAGTTCGTCCCACTTTTTGAGAAAAAAATTATAAAAAATAGAATTTACTAAAAAATACATTTGATTAATGTGTTCGATGATCTTTTTCATCTCTGAGAAGTTCTGATATTTCTGGCTAAAGAACTAAGCTGTTTTGAAGCGATCTAAATAAAAGTTATTCGGAGGGCGCATGGCCGGGAGAAGACGATAGACCAATACATCCAAGTTAAGTTGTAAAGTGTTTATGTCGGAGGGCCAAAAACACGTGTGGTCTATTATTATCTTGATGGAACTCAGTGTCCTTTCTGTTGGCTATTTCATGGCGTACCTGGTTGGTTGCTAGCTTTAATTCAGTTGTGAATAGTATATTCCCACAAAATACATAGCGTAATCTTCGTCAGATATAAACTGGTTTTTATGTTAAAGGAACATAGCTATTCTACGCCATGATCTCTTACGCTTAACAGTTTTATGCAGAATCAATTTTTCATCACCTACAACCAACTATCAGCTTTAAAAATGAATCTATTTCGTTGCGCTTCAATAAAGAAGCACAAATAGAAATTCAGTCTATCAAATTTTTCTCCGTTAACTCATGCGACACCTATACATCGTCCCTATACTATTCCAAGTTGACGTAATCGCTTTGCTACTGTTGATTGATTCTAAAAATTTCTCGGATCTCTCGAGTAGTTCTATGACGATCACTTTCAATTAACGCCAATATTTCGCTGCCATCAGCTTTGGCATCAGATTAAAATTGTTTTCACACACCACTTACGGCATGGCACCCTCACCGTAAGGTATCCTACCAATCCTGCAAGGGACGATGGGAAATGTGTCAAGAGGTGGCGCCATCTCAAGTGTATCCAAGGCATCAATTTAAACTTTTTATGTGTGCCGACTTAACAGTTTGGGGTTCAAATCCTCACTATTGTTATATTTTTTTTTGTTGAAAAATAGTAAGTAGTAGTAAATAGTACGACGATATTTTGGTCACATGATTGAACTGTTATGTATTTAGCTAAGAATATCGTGATTTACAACTCTCAAAGGGCATACATGTGAACTTCAACTAAACCGTTTGGAAATGAATATATTCAATTTATTGTTTTTTTTTGACAAATACCTTCCTGATTCCTTAATGTTATTGTCTTTTTTATATTTTCTGAATAAATTATATAATTAGAGTTATTGCATGCTTTTTCAATTAAAAAATAAATATATATGATGTATGACGTATTTTTTTACTACTTATTTAGCACTAGAAACTGAAAAAATAACGTCGGTAGGCCATAAAAATTTTACATTGATGCCTTGGATATATTTGAGAAGGCACCACCGCTTGACACATTTTCCCATCGTTCCTTGCATTATTGTAATACCTTCTTATACATTATCTCACCGTATACAGCACATATCTTCGTTTTGTCTGCAAAGACACAAACGTATTGCCTTATTACAAACGTCTTACCTTTTCTAAAATAAAAATGGATTAGATGCTAAAAAGGCTCTTTATTTTCTGCCATTTTTAATGTTTAACAAAATTTCAAACACACAATCAAATAATACAATTTTTTTTAATAATAGCTGAAATTTCTTCTCTCAAACAACATCCAAACTTTATACATGAGAAGTAGATAAGATCGGTTTTGTAATGCAAATATCGATTAGATAACATCGGTTTTGCAATGCAATGTCATATAGTGCCAAAAACAAGACGAACTTTTGTAGTCAACCTTTTATTAAAATGCACTGACGGTAATCAAGTTACCAAGAAGCTCCGGTATAATATAACGTTATAAACTATTTTTTTAATGTCCCAGTTGTATCCCCCTAAGGGATGTCCTAGTAGGTACTTCGGGATTTTTTTTTTTTAAATATAAGCAACAATTTTAGAAAAGTAACATGCTTGTTATTTTATCAAAAAGTAGAGACATGGCAATGATGTTAGATTTTTAAAGAATAAACTTGTAGCTTTTTAATGTTTTCAATGTTTATTATAGATTTTACTCTACATATGTTTCGCTCTCCATGTAACCCCTCCAGTCCACAATGCCCATCACTCTCTTACTCTAAGAGAAAGTAAAGATTTTTCTGCTATCACTCGAGGATTTTTACGTCCCTAAATCCTACATTTTGCTTGTTTACATAACCTGTGAGATTGAAATAAGCTTCGTTAGAAAACATAATTTTATTGCAAAATGTCTTTCGTAGTAACACGTTCTTCCGTCGTACAATGATCCATAATTAAATTGCCGGGTCTCTAGATGACACATGCGAGATATAAAATTTCTAGGTGAAGTCGTTGAAAAACGGTGCTAACTTTAAATCCCGAAGTATCGATTAGGATATCCTTTATATTAGGGAGAATATTTCATGAAGCCTGTCATGTAATTATTTTAAATGCTAAAGGGTAATAATACAATTTAAAATTGTATTAAGGATTATTTTGCTCGCAAAGAAACAAAACTGCTGAAGCAAAATTATAAGAAGAAATGCCTTGAAGATAAAGTAGACATGTGTCATAGACAGTAGAACATCTCAGAAAAATGTTCAAAATCTTTTATACGTTAGTGTAGATAAAAAAATTAAAATGTAAAGTCAATTTACAATTACATTAACTGAAATTAAAAAATGACTTCTCTTTGTATGAGAACCCATTAATTAAAAAAAAATAGCATTAATTATTTCATAGCAAGAAGGCATTCTCTTAGAAAAAAAGTAATTTAAATATAACCTGAGGGATTTTAATTATACGTTTATTTAACGGCAAATGTTTATTTTAAATTGAATGTATACTAATAGGTGGGTAATAAATTATTCATTTTACCAATAAGTAATATTTATGATAAAAAAGGTGTAACTAATATTATTTGTAATATTTATATTGACATGATTCAATTTCAAGTATATAAATTCAATAAAAATAGCACAACGATGTTTTAAAATATTTATGGCAGTGAAGCTGCGAGCAATAAAAATGTTTTAAATGATTCTCAAATTTTAATGATGACATAAAGAATATTGAAGAAGATTCATGGTCAAATGCATTAATAACAATTCGTGTTCAACAAAACGTCGGCAAAGAGGCTGACATTTTATCAAGCAGAAATCTCAATTAAATCGTTTATTTAATTTCAACGCAAAATTAATATTTTTTAGTTAATAATTTCTAGGTAAAAATAGTACCTTAATTTTCGACGATGTCATATTTTTCTGATATGACTTTGTGCGACTTCTCACTATTCTAAAAGCTGAAAGTTATACCCAGCTAGTATATGTAGTACCTTACACAGGGCTAGCGAGCGCGCTCTATATTAGGAACGTCCATCGTAGGATAGCGCGAGGCGTATTGTGATTACTGCCGTTTTCTAAAAATATTGATATATACAGTATATGCCTCTAAGTCTTTCTTCACTAGCGCATTAACGTTTGAATCAAATCCGATAGGTCGAAGGCTTAGGTTCTAACAACTAGTCTCTAGTGATCCATGTTGACATCATGGTGACAGTCGAACAAAACAGCACTCATAAGGAATATGGATGAAAATTATTTGCTTCTACATACAATATACATAGGCATCCCGGCAGACGTTGTTCTGCCCTTTTCGGTAGATGGTGTGATGAGTTTGATTTGGTTATAATCCCTGCATAAATTTTTTTATAATTGATATTAAATTCTTTTTTTTTAACAATAAATAATAAAAATGTTGAGTTGATTAACGCAATAACGCAAAAATTAGGTTCATATGTCATATTGTGTAATTATGAATCATTTTGTTCAATAAATATAGAATTTGTTAATAACTCGACTACGGCGCCACCTATCGGAGCCTAGCATAGCTATGAACCATCGTGTCGACAAAACAAATATATTATGGGAATATGACCTCAGTCGATGAAGTCGTTCAGAAGTTACAGGATCACTAACGGATGCACCAATGGTATATATATATATATATATATATATATATATATATATATATATATATATATATATATATATATATATATATATATATATATATATATATGGTGGTCCGTAGCAATTATTTTTGTGAATCGGATTTTTCTAGTGCGTTCTGAAAAGGGATGACAATTTCGATCAACGGCGAGCTATGACGTTTTGTTTCAGATTTGGGCAGAGTGTGACGGAAAAAATGACAACACTTCAAGAGATCTATGTAAATATTGTTTGTTTTGTAAAGAACCCAGATTTTCAGGTGGTTTAAGGCATTCTCAGGAAGCTGAGAGTCGATAGAAAATGAACCTTGTCGGTTACTATAAGAAGTGATGAAAACGTCCACAGAATCCAGGTACGGTCTGATCGTCGGTTGACGGTGAAAATGATCGCAGGAAAATTGAATTCACACCCATTCGTCAGATTTTGACTAACAAATTGGGGATGAAAAAAATCTGCGAAAAAATGGTTCCGAAAACCCATTCGGAAGATCAAAAGCACAGCAGGAGAGAAACATATCTACCTTTTCTGGAACGTATCATTACGGGTAACAAGAATACGTTCCTGAAATGAAGGGCCAGAGCCAGAAACGGCACACATCCATTCACTAAAACTAAAAGGAACCAGAATGAGTAAATCAAACATCAAATGTTGAGCTGATTTGCTTTTTTGATACCCAGGAGATCGTTCATGAGGAATTTGAGACTGAAGCTAGTAGTAAACTAAAGTAAGTAGCTTCTTCATTTCCCCAAGATTGAAAATTCATCACAATCAATACTGTTTTGAGACTGCACATAGATTAGAGAACTAACGAAAGTATGTGGCATCACTGTAAGAGTAAAGGAACTGAAATGGAGGTGGGCAGGCCACATAGCGATGCACTGTGACGACAGATGGGCCAAAGCAATCCTGGCATGGATACCGTTTGATCATAAACGCCACGAAGAAGACCACCGAAAACACGATGGACTGATGACATCATTATGTATATTGGACCCAAATAGCGAAAAAGTACTCTGGACCGGGCGAGTTAGTGGATAGACAATGTATGCCTGCATGCTTCTCCCTGTCTCATCTCTCGATCTTAATCTTACCTTGTCTCCTATACTACTTTCAAGTATTTTTTGGTAATTTGATCTTGTTATATCCTAAAAATATGTCTTATTTCAAGCTTTGGAATTTCACAATAACATAATATCTAGTCCATTATACAACTGCTCCTCGTTTGTTGTTCTCACCCATCTGTCTTCTACTCGTTTAGCCTTAAATAATTTATTTAAAATCCTTCTTTCCCATACTCCCAATATTATTCTTTCTATTGCTCCCAACATCCATAGTTTACAATTACAATTACAATTTTGCAAACGTATCTATTAGTCTTATAACTATTTTATAGATTCTTAATTTTAGATTTAGTCCTGGGAATTAGGACCTGGTTTATAACTGATCCGTAATGATGTGATATATTCTCTAACACTGTATCGACTTCTTGTAGCGCTATCTTAATTACTATTTTTAATAATTACGATAACATCTACAAACGTTAAATTTAATACCATATATACTATATTAGTCTAGGCCTATCGATATCAGCTTCTCTTATTTCCCTAATACAATGCTGAACATATATGAATGACAGTGGATCTCCTTGACTAATCCTTTCCGTCTTTAAATTTTTTCTGATAGGTTTACCCATACAGAAACAGGTAAACTTAATCATATTATTAATATTATTATTATTCATGTATGGGCCCTAGTGGACCACGCGAAGTACAATTAGGGGCGTTTGTTGTTGTTAGCCTTCCATTGCGCCCATATTGATTTCATTCTTTCGCTATGAGCTTTTTTCCTTTCGTTAGACTAAGTTGTTCCGGTCTTCCTACATTTTTCTCTCTGGCCAACCATCCAAACGCTAACCTTGTATCTGAAACAGCCTCTATCCTGAATTATACTTCGTGAAATATTTGCTGATCGTAGGCCCTCTTTAATTGCAGCAATCCATTTCATTATTTCTACTTTAGCTCTACTCCTATTTTCATAAAATTCGACTATTTGTCTAGTTAGCCTACTCGGATTCATCCGTTTTATGTGTCCGTAAAACTTAAATCTTCTTTTTCTCATATCTCTATGTATATCTGAGTATTGTTTGATTTCTTGGTTTTCTCGAAGTTGGTATGTTGTGCTATTTATTTGTTTGAGGCTTAAGATTTTTCTTTCCTTCTTTTCAATGTCCTCGATGTCTCTCTTTCTATTCAAAATGAGCGTTTCTGCCCCATATAGACATTTTAGCTTAATAACTATGTTGTAATATCTCAGTTTTGTGTTTTCAGATATGCATTTTTTTATAAATATTTTGTGTAAGTCTCAATGCCGTTTCCATTTTTTGACATCTACCCTTATTGGCTGCTTTTTCCAACATAATCATTTTCCATGATTATGGAAATTTGAAATGAGAGACTCGTCTGATGTTACCATATTTTGTTTTTAGAAATGGTGTTCTTAGTCTGGTGCAGGTCCTGTATTGTGTCTTTTCAAAGGAAATTTGGAGTCCTACTTTTTCTGTTGTTTCTTTTAGGATTTTAATCTGTTTTTGTGTCGTTAATACATCTTGAATCAAAATTGCTATATCATCAGCAAATTAATCATATAATCTTAATCATATTATTTTTATTTCTTTAACATTTAACTCCTTTAGTAATGTGTAAAACTGCTCTACCTAATCTATGTTTAAAGTCAACAAATGTTACTGAAATGTTTTTTTACTATATTTGTAACATTCAGCTTGGATTTCTCTTAAAGTAAATATCTGGTCCATAACTGATCTTCTCTTCCTGAAACGAATTAATATTCTCTTATACTGCCTTCCGTTGTTTCTATTATCTAGTCTTTGAATATTAAGAGTGAACAAGCGAGATTAATACTTTGAAATTTCTGGAGGTGAAACTACTCACATTTTCAATTGAATACGCTGTGTGAATATTGTTTTGGCGGAGTTCAAGTGTCGCTTATGCGCTTATTGAGGAATTAATTAAATTGTTATTCTAACCTGATTATTAGACATACTTAACTAACACACTTTGAATAGGTCATCAAAAACAACTAGTTGTGGTTAAAATTCATGTTTTATGGTCTTTATCGCTTTTCATAATATTAGTGTGGGCAAGACTATGCATAGTCTTAGAGACTATGTATAGTTCTTGGAAGAACTATAAGAATATCTTAGAACTATAAGCTCCTAAGTCAGTCTCCTAAATTATCTGTACAAATGTTTTATCAGAATTATCACTTCACAATTGAAAAATTAGATTTCTACCAGCCTAAAGAACAGGCTGGATTTAGCTTAGATTTTGGAACTATCGACCACCATTAAGCTGTTGATGGAAAAGTCTCATGAATACAATAGACCATAACTCTCGCTTTAGTACATTTTCACGCATTGTAATATATGTAGAACTAGTCCATTAACACATATACCTGGGCCAAGAAACAAGTTAAATAAGTATCAACAGCAGAAATCCAACATCTGAAATTAGAAGAAGGATAAGTCTCGCCTGAGCCGCATACGGAACTTTAAGAGATGTATATAAAAGTGGCATTTCCATCAGTCAGAAAAGAAATACATTCAATCGATGCGTATTCTCCGTTTTCGCTTTAAGAATGGAAACCTGCCCGCTAATATCAACATCAGCATATAAATTGAGGGTTGCTCAGAGACCTGTGGAAAGGTCAATGCTGGACATAATCCTCAGAGAATAGAATACCTTGCCAGCTCTGTCAAGACTAACAATTATAATAACTTGCAAAATTTAAATTTAATTGCTATTGTTGTTTATGAAAACGAACGATATATATCGACATAATCTGAAGTACTTTGCCCTAAAAAAAACCAATAATACAATTGTACTTTGAAATTGAAGAGGCTATGAAAGAAATGACACAAAAACTGTTGATCAAACAATAACATACTTATTTTTCTTAACATATCAGGAACTTATTTAATGAAAATTTTAAGTAAAGTACATTCTCGGCACATAAAAGTTGATTATTTGAAACCTCCGTATAAATAAATATATAATATAATATTATAAATTAATATATAATATTATAATATAATATTATAATAATATTTTATATAATTTTATTTTAACGTTGTTTCTGTGCATGATTTACGTACTACGTACCCAGCCCCGATATAAAAAGCTAGCCCAGTAGGGTGAGTAAATGACATATTTATGGATAATCATACTTTTCAATCAATCAATCTGGGTCTGATTTCATTTTCTTTTAGAAAACTTAATATTTACGTACTCGGTAGATGTAAACATGTGGACGTAACTCTCTACTATGTAGTATATGTGTGGTATGCAATTATGTGTAATATTTACCAAAAATTCCAATTAACACATGAGTTGGCATTGTAATGAAAAACTGAAGTTATATCTACTTCAAACAAGAATAGTTTTGATGTTGTTTGACAGAAGGGATATCAGGGAGTCCTGTACAGTAAAAAAAAATGTGTTATTTGGTTGTAGTGGGTCTCAAGACACACAGCAAGCAATTGATCGGAAGCGGTCTGAATTAGCCAACAGAAATAACATTGCGTACCATCAAGAACATGCTAGACCACTCGTTTTTTTGGCCACCCGACACAAATATTTCGAAGTTAACTGGGATGTTTTGATCCATCTACCATACTTTTCCGAACTTACATCCTCCAACTACCATTTATTTAGATCGATTCAAAATAGCTTAGATGGTAAAAACTTTAAATCTTTGGAAAAGTTGAAAATTCTCTTGAAACAGAGCTTTATCCAGAAACCTCAGAAATTCTCCCTCCAATACGATAAGCCCATTTTATTTTGAAATTGAAGAGGCAATGGCTTTTCTTCGATCGCCATAAACAAATAACTCAACGTATGCTCTTAAAACTTCACAACACGTTGTCTGACGAACTGCACTCGTCAAATATCATAGTAATTTGATCATACTTGCACTATATACAGACAGACTTTTGCGCTGGAAAACTGTACGAACAAGGCAGAATTCACGAAATAAATTTTAAGGACAACTGATACCAAAACCTACCAAATAACAAAAATGACTCGTTCATAAACAATAGAGGCTAAAAATAGATTACTTTGCGGCGATGATAAAAAAAAATATTTTTATATCGGCGAATTTTTTTTAAATTTTTTCTATTATTGGAAAATGGAATTTGTCCATGTTAGAAATGGTAAATATTATTGAATGATATTTTAAGACAACTAGTGTACCTGCTAAATAACAAAGATTATTCAATCACAAGGAATAGACGCTAAAATAAATTACTTTGCGACGCCGATATATTTTTTTCCATTAATGGAAAATTTGTTTTCAAAAATATATCTGCGTTAGAAATTATGGAATTAATGATAACTAATGTACCTGCCAAATAATAAAGATCACTCGTTTATAAGAAATAGATGCTAAAAATAGATTACTTGCGAAGCTGCAGTAAAAGAATATTTGTTTCTAAATTTTTCCATCAATGAAAAATTCGTCTTCAAAAAATACATCCATGTTTGAGGATTGTATTATGATAGTTAATTTTATAAACTTTGTATTTTCAAAGTATTTCTTTTTAGTCCTTTCAATATAATAAAGACTACTAATCTGGTCCATAACGTTAAAATAACCTCAGTCATTCATGTTATTAAGGTTGAAACATATTTGACATCTTAATTAAGCGAAATAAATGCAATTGCACTATAAATAATTATATACAATAGACACGAACAAATGTTAACTAGATAGGCGTGACTAATATGTAGCTTTGAAATACTTCTACTACTTGTAATTTTCTTTCGATAATTTCTTATAGCCTGTTTTTTTTTGAAAATATGTATGTCATCTTCAATAAAAATCTATGTCCTCGAATAATCCACCTTACTATAAAAGTAGATTAAAAAGTTATCCAAAACACCAAGCTTTAAAAGAGAATTAAATTTGTTTACCTAATTCTTCTGAACTCACTCTCCCTCTCCCTCTCCCTCTCCCTCTCCCTCTCCCTCTCCCTCTCCCTCTCCCTCTCCCTCTCCCTCTCCCTCTCCCTCTCCCTCTCCCTCTCCCTCTCCCTCTCCCTCTCCCTCTCCCTCTCCCTCTCCCTCTCCCTCTCCCTCTCCCTCTCCCTCTCCCTCTCCCTCTCCCTCTCCCTCTCCCTCTCCCTCTCCCTCTCCCTCTCCCTCTCCCTCTCCCTCTCCCTCTCCCTCTCCCTCTCCCTCTCCCTCTCCCTCTCCCTCTCCCTCTCCCTCTCCCTCTCCCTCTCCCTCTCCCTCTCCCTCTCCCTCTCCCTCTCCCACTCCCTCTCCCTCTCCCTCTCCCTCTCCCTCTCCCTCTCCCTCTCCCTCTCCCTCTCCCTCACCCTCTCCCTCTCCCTCTCCCTCTCCCTCTCCCTCTCCCTCTCCCTCTCCCTCACCCTCTCCCTCTCCCTCTCCCTCTCCCTCCCTTTCTTCCAAAAGACGAGGTCTTGCGCTTGAAAAGATTGATTAAGAAGAACAAGAGAGTTGACAATATTATTAATAACGTCCAGATATACGAGGGTCGTTCGCAAGCAAACAGAGGTACCGCAATCAAATCATATGAATATGATATTTGTCAAGTATGACTCATTAGATGGGACATTTGACAAATCACGTTATACTGGGGGTATCAAAAATTTGTAACATGATTGGAGTAAATGTATTGAATTTCAAGATATCTACTTTACAAAATAAATTTAATTCTCAAAAATTTTGTGTTTTCACTATCAGATCGAGAACTTTTTAAACTACTTTTGTGTAATTTAAATAGATCGATTGAACCAAAAAAGGTCGAAGTGAAATCTTTCTTACTCAGTTTACCAGTTTTATTGAAAATGTCATTTCAAGAGCTTACAGGAGAATTTTTGTATCACCATACTTTACCGATCTTGCGCCATCAAATTATATATACTTTGATTATTAACCAATCAAATGAGGGACATTACACTAAATAATAATTTATAAAAAAATCGGAAACATTTTTAAGGGTAAATTCAAAGATCTCTATCGATAGAGCACAAAACTATTTTTTTTAGTCATAATAATAATCCTATTTGATCATGGAATTATGTGTAGATTTAAGTGTTCATAATATATTTTTCGGATTCGAACTTTTTCCCACTAACCCGACTTTTAAAAGTCTAAAAAAAGTCAACTAAAGATATATTGTGTACACATAATGCAATTGATATTTTGTTCTGTTCATCACTACTGAATCTGTTCACAATGCTTGTTGTTCGAAACAACTATTTCATAAGATTTACGAGCAACTTGGTTAAATATAATATATCAAATATAAACCGGAATTGTTTTATATATATTTGTTATTTATAGAATAAGACAAAAAAAACTTATCAATTGTCGACATAGTCTTCTCTATGCTCTACACATTTTTCCCAGCGGTTTGGAAGCTTGTGAGTTCTTTGCTCATAGAAACTTTGAGTTTGGGTCATCAGCCAATTGCACACGAAGTCCTCAAAATCTTGATTATTGTCGAATCAAAACCCTCCCCCAAGGGTTTCCCAATACATATTCTCCTTTTTTTCCTTCGTCGAAACTGCTAGCGAGTTAATATATCGGATGATTTACTGTTGCTCACTCATGTCTGTACTGACAAAAGAATGAGTGAAACAGCTCACCGAGCGATCCCCACCTCCTAATACATTGCACTGCAACGACCTGCACTGACAGCCCGCTCGTGATTGGCTGAGGAAAGTAATCGTAAAATTCCGGTTTATATTTGATTCACCCTCGTATTTTGTGATCAATACTGTCGGCTTTCCTTTTAGAGGGAAGACAGGTCAACATCTGATGTGTCTTCAGTACCAATTTGTTCCGTTTTATACCGACCACCAAGTGACTCCCTGAAGCCACTTGGTGATCGATAGCAATTTTTATGGTTAATCGGATTTTTCTAATGCGTTATGAAAATGAGTGTCAATTGTATGAAACGTCAGTAAACAATTGCAAGCAACGGTGCGCTATCAAGTTTTGTTTCAGAGTTCAGCACAATGTGACGAACATTTTCAGAAAACTTCAATAATGTTTTGTCAATGGCCCAGATTTTTAGTTGGTTAAGGCATTCTCAGAAAGCTGAGATTTAATTGAAGATAAATTGAAGATGTTTCTTGAATTGAAGACGATCCTTGAATTGAAGATGATCCCATCAATGCCCAAAAATATTTCCGAAAAATCTTACGTAGGATCAAAAGGACAACGGACGGAAACATGTTTTGACTTTTTGCGATGCGCTGTCAAAACTTAATTTTTAGATCACACCAGAAAAACCCGCTTTACGAAAAAAATTGCTACGGACAACCAACTGACTCTAAAATGTTTAAACTTGTACTGGGTGCGTTAGTCTCGCATTTTTGAAAAAGCTGTGAAAAAAGGATTGTATTTTTCATAATTTTATTGACATCAACATATTTTACATTAAAGATCATTTAAGAAACATGTTCACTTTTCAAAAATAACATCAGTTAAATGGTGTCCATCGTAGTTGCTGCATTCTTGCCTCCAATTCTCCATCACGTCACGCGCCATTTGTTGAGGAATGCTCTCAATGCTCTCGCTGGATTATTGTTTTGAGTTGTTGAAGTATACGAAGTCGGTGTTCGTACATTTTATTCTTGAGGTAATCCCACAAGAAATAACCACAGGTTGTAAGGTCCGGTGATCGGGGAAGTCAAGGAATGTATCCAATCCGGAAAATCAACTGGTTCGGAAACACGTTGTTGAGAATGACCATTTTTAGCCAAGCGAAGTGGTTTGTGACCCCATCTTGTTAGAATAACGTGACCTTAGAATGCTAAAGCTGAGAAATGAAAAACGTGCCCAACATTTCAGAATACCACACAGAATTATCAGTTTCTGCTCGTCAACGCTCATCTTCAAAAAAACCCTTTGATTCCTGATGAAGAAATAGCGCATCAAACCGCGACCTTGGCCGAAGGAAGAAGTATTTAATGCAGTTGGTAAGAGTTGTCGCAACTATACTATCTGAAATTTTGCTTGTTTACATAACCGAATAGGTAAAAATGCTCTTCATCACTCATCCAAAGGTAGTGGACGATATCCGCATGTTCCTTAGCCATTTCCGAGAACCTTTCACAAAAAAAAACCGTCGGGCAACAACATCCACCTGAACCACTTAGTTTTTATGGGGGTAATGGGGAAAATCAAACTTTAAAATATGTCGGACTGTTTGTAGTGTCAGAAATTCCGAGAGCAACTCTTTATCGACGTACCGATCTCCGAGGGCTTCTTCCTCACTGCGATCGCTGCTCTCACACAATCAATATTCACGGAAGTACGCATTCGTCTCGCACAACCACCTTTCCTGTGTGTGGTTTTTCCAGTGCCCTCAAAGTTTTCAACCTATAATTTGATCGAATTAATTCAGGTAACTGCGCGATTACGATAATACTCGAAATGCGTACGAAAATGACGCTGAGCGGCTGTATACAAACCGGTTTGAAAAAATACCCTCAAGGCGAATGCTCGTTGTTGTTTCGACCAGTATTCCATGGTAACTGAAATGCTTTGAAAGGCCACACCCAGTACTTAAGATGCATAAGATGTTGGCATGTCACTCCGCCAAAGAGAAAGCCAATAATATTGCCAGATGGAACAGTATGCCATTAATCTAATTAGTTTATTTACACATCTAAACATATACAGATATCAACTAAATCAATTACTAATAAGAAAGAATTAACAAAACGTTTTAAAGCAGGCCTGCTTTCGGTACAATCTGCTAATTGTAGCAAATGGCATAAAAGAAGATTGTATATGAACAGAGGAAGGTCTAACGAAAATAAATATCGAACAATATAAATCGTTCGAGAAGAAAAACATTCATTTTTGAAAACCTATTAAGGCTATTTTTGGATATATTAATAATATATCTTTTTTACAAGAATATGCAACACATTATAAAGTATATGAATTGAAAAGTACTTACCCTCATTTTTTCCCAAACAGATTGATTAAAGAAATTGACATAATTATTTGTTGTATAAAAATTGCTTGGATGTATAATATTCATTTTATTCGGCGGAGTAATTGTCATTTTCGTCAAACAATACTGACCAACAAATGCATCGTTTTCTTCGTAAGGAACCTTTATATCCAAACACTCGTCAAAATTCCCCAAATTATGCAAGGAACCGTATAAAAATCCACTCGGAAATTTTCCTGATGCATCAAACACTAAAAACATATCAATTTATAAATTAATACATGTCTAAAATGAAACCTTAATATCCACTCATACTTTCTGTTGCCCATATTGCCATTTTTTCCAGTTCTTCCAAATAATACAAAGTGTGGTTTTTGCACCGAATATTTTCGGACACCAAAGTGGGAACAAACATTTCCAGCATATTATTTCGAAGTGAGATATTCAAATAATTATTAAAAACCCCATCTGAAACGGAATATGTCAGTTCAACGAACAAAAGAAAATGTAGCAAAGTGATCATTTCTTATAAAAATATATCGGAAATGATTTAAAAAATTATTCTCAGCTAACAGACTCTTTTTTTATATGATTTTAACTGTTATTAAAAAGTGGGGATAATTGTTCCCTCCTTTAATACAATACTAGGACGTATAGAAAAATTCTAAGTTTACTATTAACATGCCCGATATTTATGTTATAAAAATTACTTATAATATTAAAATTATCTATTCTTTTATCGGGTTGCCTCATAAATTCCCGCCATTTCCTTTTTATTAAAAAGTTTTATTGAAAAAATCAACAATTATAACAATGAATTCACAATAACAGCTCAACTTTCGACCAATTTATCGATGCCTTTTCTCCTGAAATCGTCGGGTCTGGACTCAAAGAAGTTCTGGCATTTTTTGAGGTCCTGATCATTGGCGAAGATTACATTTCTCATTTGGTTAAATAGCGAATGGAAAAGGTGATAATCGGTTGGCGTAAGATCTGGAGAGTATCGCAGATGAGAAAGCACCTCCCATTCGAGATTCAGGGCATCCTTGACGATGTTTGCTGTATGAGGGCGTGTATTGTCTTGGGAAGAGTGTATTTCCTTGTTATCGTCAGTTCATTAGTGTGGTACCCCAGCTTCAAGTTTTTGTGTAAATTCCATAGATTGAAGAGGTCGCGAGATTGTCGTAAGGCCGCAGTCCATCTTCTTAGACAGTTCTCGACATTTTTGACGGCCGTCCTCCTTCAAAACGCTTTAAGATGGTCCTAGCTAAAGTCGTGAGGTCGACCAGTGCAGGGCGTATCGTCCAGGTTGAAGTTGCCTTTTTTGAACTTAGCAAACCAATCTCGAGCAGTCCGATCGGCTATAGCCTCCTGTCCATATACGGCGCAAATATCTCAATTTGCTTCGGTGGCTTTTTGACCATGACGAAAGGTGAAATATATCAAGTGTCGAAAGGGCAGTTTTTTATCGTCTGGAATTTCTATTTCAAAGGCTTGAAAGTTAATCAAAATTAAGTTTTATCAGAATAATGATGCCAAAATTTTGTAGAGTAAGAAAATGGCTTTCGAATGAATATATACACTTGGCCAAACAAAATAAATCTGGATGAAAAACAAGTGAATTATATAAACGGCGAGAACTTATGGAACAATTAATTCTTTAAAAAGAGCCGCAGACTCCTTTTATCTTGCCGTCCATAACTTTTACCATTATGTTAATTGTTAATCTTAATTAACAATTTGTAAACGTGTTCTCTGGATAAACTACTTTTCAAGCTACCCTTGTAAATTCTGGAATAAAAAGAATATCAGAATATTTCATTTTAGAATTTAACAAATGATAATTTCTCAGGTATTCCGTGTTAGCTGAATGTCCACTGGTGGACGGTTTTCCTGACGTTTCGATGGAATCTCATCCATCATTTTCAAAGCCAATATATATATATATATATATATATATATATATATATATATATATATATATATATATATATATATATATATATATATATATATACCGTGTGTCTCAGCCAAATGGAATAAATTCGTTGATAAATAAATGTGGGCGTGTTCGAAAAAACGCTCGAACACGTCGATTGGTATTTTTAGATGCGCACTTTTTTCAACAAGAATTTTTTATACAGGGTGTGTCATGTAACAGTGGCCAATACTAACTTTCTTATTTTAAATACAACACCCTGTATATTATTTAATTTTTGGATTCTTCAGGAAATTCTAGACATATTTCTTGTAAAATATCCTAGACTTATCTTCAACTGTTTCAGAAATATTAAGTGTTTTCAGATTTATTGCAAAAATTAACTGATTTTTTTGATTTTTTTTTGAAAATTATTTGATTACAGAAATTCGCTACAACACACAATAGAAAGATTGTATTGGCCTCTGTTACATAACACACCCTGTATAAAAGGTTTTCGTTGGAAAAAATGCGCAACTACACTTTTTTTAACACTGTAAACAAAATTGTGGAAATTTCAAGACTATTTAGTTTTTGTATACATTTTTTATTTAAAACATTTAATGCAACAAATGCTCGAATTGTGAACCGTGGACGTCCTGGCAACACCCCAACCTCAAGTAAAACTGATTCCTGACATTATTTAATGTTTGTGCCGTAATTGACCTAATGCTGTCGGTAATGCGTCCTCTTAAATCATTCAGATCTTGTGGGTTGGTTTTGTATACGACGCTTTTGAGATATCCCCATAAAAAAATCCAACGGAGTGAGGTCCGGGGACCTTGGTGGCCATTCTAGTGGCCCTCTCCTCCCAATCCGCACCTTCCCTGCCGCACATTAACTTGATAATGGGGGGTGCTCCATCTTGTTGGAACCAAATTGTGTCGGCTAGGATTTCTTCTATTAAGGTACAAATTTATAAGATTTGGAATGAGCTGATTTTGGAGAAAGTCTAAGTAATTTACCCCATTTAAATTTTGATCGAAAAATATTGGACCAATTATTTGATGTCCTATAATACCTGCCCAGACATTAATCTTTTCAGGTCTTTGTGTGTGAATTTCCCGCATCCAGTGAGGATTTTCTCTCGATTAATAAAGACAGTTCTGGCGATTGACATGCCCATGAAGAGTAAAAGTAGATTCATCAGAAAATAAAACGTTTTCCACTCTCAGAAGGTTGTTGTCTATTCTGTGCATCATTTGTTCGCAAAACTCCATTCTCCTGTCGAAGTCGTCTTCACTAAGCTCTTGAGTAGGTTATATATATATATATATATATATATATATATATATATATATATATATATATATATATATATATATATATATATATATATATATATATATATATATATATATATGTATTGTAAATTAAATCTGAACTGTTTTATTTATAAAAAGATCTGTTGTGCCATCTATCCATCGAATTTTTAAATAACGTTTGCTCGGGAAAGCGCCATCTGTTCATTGATGACTAATACTTTCGACACAAAAAGAAAACGATTTAGATCCATCATATGTTAGTTTTATTATTTTTACCGAAATAATGCAAAACTAATAAAATATATTCATATTTTGGCATTATTAATCGTTATTCTTTGTAAAATATTGTCATAACTTTTATTTTCTGTAACAATACGCGGCAGCACGTTCAAATTAAGCTACTTATCTATTTTAAAACGTGAATATATCAATGTCTTTTCGGTTTTTAGGATTTCGACTAAAACTAACCAGGAAAAACTTTAATGTCGGCTGTCGTTTTTGGTTTTGCGCTTTTTGTGGTCAGAGTTTCTAAGTGTGGTGTTCTTTTTGTGTTTTATCTAGAAAAACCAAGATATAACAGTAAGTAAATAATTTAGAGTGTATCTGGACAATGTTTCTAATAGTCTCTGCCACTTCCATCAAATGGCTCTTCAGGCTTCTTGAGGTTTTCAAATCTCATTTCCAAAAGATTTTAGATGGCAATTTTTTCCCTCGTACTGTAATTTAAACTCTTCTTTTTTTACTCAAAGTACCGTAATTTATAATTTGACGATTGTTTTCATAACATCTTATAATAGCTTTCAACATGACCTTAAGTTTAGGGTTAGTTTTGTAGTTTGTTTTGATGGATAAACTAACATTCATTTTGGTTAAAACTGATGTCTAAATAAGGCTATATTTGTTTCAGCTTTAGAACTAAGGGAATGATTGATTATTTTTGAAGAATATTTGAGGTGAAGCAGTAATCCAGTACAATGGCAATCTTACCGTTATGTCAACAAGCAGCAGCTGCCCTGCTTGATTTCAACCAAAAATTGGACATAAATTTATTGGATAGTGTTGTAGTTAGTATGTATGCAGGAAATGGGGAAACACAGAAAATAGCACAACAAGTATTAACTACACTAAAGGAACATCCTGATGCCTGGACTAGAGTTGACACAATATTAGAATTTTCTACTAATCAACAGACTAAATATTTTGCATTACAAATTCTAGAACAAGTTATAAAAACAAGATGGAAAATATTACCAAGACATCAATGCGAGGGTATTAAGAAGTACATAGTGTCATTAATAATTAAAACAAGTTCGGATCCAGAATCACTTGAAGCTAACAAAACATATTTGAATAAATTAAACATGATATTGGTTCAAGTACTAAAGCGTGAGTGGCCTAGGAATTGGGAAAGTTTTATTCCAGATATTGTCGGAGCTAGCAAAACAAATGAAAGCTTATGTCAAAACAATATGATAATCCTGAAATTGCTTAGTGAAGAATTGTTTGATTTCTCTGCTGGACAAATTACACAAACAAAGGCCAGGCATTTAAAAGATACTATGTGTTCTGAATTTTCGGCTATCTTCCATCTATGCCAGTTTGTCCTTGAAAATTCACAAAACCCACCTTTGGTAAATGCAACATTAGAAACTTTACTTCGTTTCCTCAATTGGATTCCGTTGGGGTACATATTTGAAACAAAATTAATACATACACTTACATTCAAGTTTCTTCCTGTTCCTATGTTTAGAAATGTTACTCTGAAATGTTTAACAGAAATTGCAGGAGTCTCAGTTACCAACTATGATGATATGTTCTTAAATTTGTTTAGTCAGACAATGACGCAATTGGAAGCCATGCTGCCTTTAAATACCGACATTAAAACGGCCTATTCTTGTGGACAAGACCAGGAACAGAATTTCATTCAAAACTTAGCTCTGTTTTTGTGTACATTTCTAAAAGAGCATGGGAGCATAGCTGAAAATCAGGAAGCACTATTAAGAAATGCTTTAAGGTATTTAGTACTAATTTCAGAGGTAGAAGAAGTAGAAATCTTCAAGATTTGTTTAGAATATTGGAATAGTTTAGCCTCTGAACTATATCGAGATGCTGAACTTCAACACATGGTAGCTGGATCTCCAATGTTTTATAACACCCGCAGAGCTATGTATCAAGAAGTCTTGAATAAAGTTCGATATATTATGATATCACGAATGGCAAAACCAGAAGAAGTATTAGTTGTAGAGAATGATAACGGCGAAGTTGTAAGGGAATTTATGAAAGATACTGATTCTATAAATCTATATAAAAATATGAGAGAAACTCTTGTTTACCTAACGCATTTGGATTATGCAAATACAGAAAGGATTATGACCACAAAGCTTCAAAATCAAGTTGATGGAAGTGAATGGTCATGGAAAAATCTGAATACTCTTTGTTGGGCAATCGGGAGCATATCTGGAGCTATGCATGAAGAAGACGAGAAAAGATTTTTGGTTACAGTTATTAAAGACTTATTGTTATTGTGTGAACATAAAAGGGGCAAGGATAACAAGGCCATTATTGCATCAAACATTATGTATGTAGTGGGACAATATCCAAGGTTTCTTAGGGCACATTGGAAATTCTTAAAGACTGTCGTTAACAAATTGTTTGAATTTATGCATGAAACGCATGATGGTGTGCAAGATATGGCCTGTGATACTTTTATAAAGATTGCTCTTAAATGTAGGAGACATTTTGTAAGCACCCAAATTGGTGAATCATGTCCATTTATAGAAGATATCTTAGCATCAATTTCCACCATAATTTGTGACTTACAACCGCAGCAAATACAAACATTTTATGAAGCTGTCGGGTACATGATTTCTGCTCAAGTAGACCAGGCAACACAGGAGGCTTTAATAGAAAGATATATGCATTTGCCAAACCAGGTATGATGTAGATGTATTTATATATATATATATATATATATATATATATATATATATATATATATATATATATATATATATATATATATATATATATATATATATATATATATATATATATATTCAGTATGTTGGACAAAAAATTTTCTCTTTTTATTCAAAGTACATCCCTTCCGCATCAATACACTGTCGCGGCTTCTTGGACACTCATAAAACTTTCCTTTCGTGGATAGTTTGAGTTTTGGGAACAGGATATAGTAACACGGACATAAATTAGGTTAATGCGGATGATGTTGAAGCACACAGACTTTTCACACAGTTTATTTTTTCAAAAATTCACGAACAGCGACTGCCGATGGTGCATTATCGTGCAGCAAAATCTAACTTCGGTTCTCATTCGAAAGATTCTCTTCCACAAACGCCTCATAACACCCAGATAATATTCACTAGTAACATTTTGGTCCTGTGGGACGAATTCCCTAAGTCCCCAATACCTTCAGAGTCGTAAAAACAACAACATTTTCTTCTCTTATGACTTCTGGAAACGCAATTTTTTCGATTTTGGAGTGCCTGGGACTTTCACGTAAGACTTGGCGCTTTGTTTCAGGAACATCCTTGAAGTATCAAGTACAGTTCCTGTAATGTGCTGGATGTTTTAATAAGAACCTTACAATGTTCAACGTTAATTTCTTACTCATTTAAGGCGTGAGGAACAAATCGAGCTAGACTTCCTCCTTATCCATCTCACAACTCAACGCGATTTTTGTTTTTTGACCGACCTGGCTTTAAGTTGTCCAACAAAGCATTACGAACGTCCTGGAATAGTTTATGCCACTCGAACACACGTTTGCGGGATAATCAATTATCACCATACATTTTTGTCTCCAATTCAAATGTTTCTGTCAAAGTTTTACCGAGCTTGAAACAAAATGTAATATTAGCTTTTTATTCCAACGTGTTTCTGTAACGAGGTGACAAAAGGTACTGTCACTTTGAGTGCTATAACTTATACAACTTTCAATGATTCGATTATTCGTTTTATAGAAGAGATATAGTGCTTTCAGACGATATATAGTTTCAATAGATGGGATTAGTAGTTTTTTTTTAAATTTAAAAGGTTTCGTTATTTTTCCGACATATTTTGCATATATATATATATATATATATATATATATATATATATATATATATATATATATATATATATATATATATATATATATATATATATGCCTTTGAAAACAATTCATTGTTTGTTTATAGGTTTGGGATGACATCATTAGTCAGGCTAGTAAAAACGTTGATATTCTAAAGGAAATTGAAGTTGTTAAGCAATTGGCAAGCATACTAAAAACAAATGTTCGAGCTTGTAAAGCACTAAATCATGCATACGTGTTGCAACTAGGGAGGATTTACTTAGATATGCTTAATGTTTACAAAGTAAGTATTTGGTGTAATGTTCCCTTCTTGCCAAGATATGGGAAATATTATGTGTAATAGAAAACATCTTTGGAATTATCAGTATATTAGTGAAATAATTTTTTTGTCTCCTAATTTAACTTTAATTCCCATAAACTGGTTATTGGGCTTTATCTTTACAGTAACTTTTTTTTTCAAAAAATTGGCTTTTTACTAGTATTTTTTATTGAACTATCTGAAAAAAAACGGAAAAAGCAACATTGATCTCACATATAACAATTTTAATTCATAAAAGGTTTTGCTTTGCAATTCATTGAATTTCAGTTAATTTAGACTTACTTATTTCTTACTGTAAATAACTTTCATAATATTGCTGCAAAATATACAATTTGCATGAAAGCAAGTAGGCGAAGTCAAATCTAGTGAATATGAATATATAGGGCTAACATTATGGCGCTTCTTCAATGCTGTTAAATCGTTTATCAGTGAGTTCTGTACCTTTAAGCCAGATCATTTTTTAGATAACTGAACACTGTAGCACTAATATCGGCTATTGAATGAATATACAGTAAATTACAATAAATATACTTAGACTTAGTTTCAAGGTGTGTGGATAAAGTATGTGATTTTTTATAATTTTTTTATTCAATTGAAATTACAATTCTATATTGCCTCATTCAAAGTAGTTGCCTTGGGAAACTACTCATTTCTGAAGACGGTTTGTCCACTCTTCATAACAGTGCTGGAATTCAGATACTGAAAGAAATAGCCTTCAGCTGGTCCCTTTTTAATATCCCTAAATGGTGGCCTATACGGTGAATTTTCAATCTCGGGAAAAGGAAAAAAAATCACAGAGACTCTTGTCAATGGAGGCTTATTTGCCAAAAATTCGTTAAATGAAAACGTTAATTGATGCTGCACCAGGTGTTCTTGACGTTCGGTCTCACACAAATGGCCATTTTTTAAAGTCTCAAAAATCTCTCGGTAAAAATGCCGGTTTACCGTTCGGCCTTCGAGGCACAAATTTGTTTTGAACGATCCTCTAACTATCAAAAAAGCAAATTAGCGTGTTTTTGATCTTTGATTTGTTTATTCTGGATTTTTTTGACTGTGAAGTTAAAGTGTCCCATTGATGCTTCGATTCCGGATCATATTCAAAAATCCAAGACTTCTCACCAGTAATGTGACATTTTCATAATGTCTTGCATTTGGAGGCGTTCCGTTGCGAGGTTCATCTTCAGTCAAGTCTCGGCCTTCTGAAAATGCCTTACACTACCTGAAAATCTGGGCCTTTGATAATACACTGTTTCCATAGGCCTGTTGAAGTTTTGCAAATGTTTCCGTTCTATTGTGCCCGAGTCTGAAAGAAAACTTGATGCGTACCGTTGCTCAATATGGGCACTCATTTTAAGAACGTACTAGAAAAGTTCGATTTACGAAAATAATTGCCACGGACCACCAAGTGACTCTCAGAGGTTCAAACTCGTACAGAAAACGCATCAGATGATCCCCTGATACCCACTATAGGGGAAGCCTCCTATATTTTTAATCAATAGGGGTTTTTAAAACAAAACAATATATAAATAAATAATTTAGCATTATATTAACTTCCCCATCAAAATATTGATTATTTGCCTAGAAGATATTAAATCTACTTAAATTTGAACATTTGTGATTTGTTAATAAATCTCTTCTGCGATTGAATTATGTCCTGATGATGTTAACATGGTTAGCTAAACGCGCATCGAGAAATTAGTAATGAGTTATTTGGTGTTTAGTGGTAAATCTCATGAGTTGTTAAATGATAATATATTGTATGAGCACCATACCACCATGAAAATTGAACAATTTTCGGTTACTTTGGCACATTTTTACCTGCTATTTGTATTAATGGGTTTGATTCGAAAATGCCCAAGATAGATTAATCGGAAATGTGTTATTCTGCAGTATAGCAAAGAAAGACCTCATAGCACCAGAGATAGGCTGGGAAGTACTTCCACATCCACCGTATTCTACTAATGCTGCTTTGTCAGGTTACCCTCTTTTCATATCTATGGAACAGTTTCTTTGTGAACAACAAATCCTACTACGTCAGCTATCATAACTAGTGCAAAATCATATGTCATTTTACAAAAGAGGAATAGAAAGTTTGTCAGAGAGATGAATGAAGATTGTCAAGAACAATGGAGACTATATTATAGGCTGTGTTAACTGTGTTATAAACTTGTTGTGTTGTTATAAACTGTGTTAACTCATATAGAATAACATTTCGTATAACACCAAAAAACATTACTTATGAATACACCATATATATATATATATATATATATATATATATATATATATATATATATATATATATATATATATATATAAAGAAAATACATTTTTTTGCGGCGTAGACATGTTTTTGTGTTGTAACTGATGTGTTCTCTTATCAATGGTTACTTCTTAGTTATTTATTGGTGTGACCAAGCTAATTAAACGATACATAAGCAATGACAATAAAAATTATGTTTGAACTTTTTTTACGATAAGAGCGTTAAGGAAGTACGAGCGATACATCAAAATACTGAGTCAAAATAATGTTGAATTATTTTTGTTTTCCTAAAACTTAAAATATTTACAGAAATACATAATTTTTATTTATAATACTAAAACAAAATTTATAATTAATAAATTATTGATTTATAAAAAGTAACCAATTGACTTCCTTATTATTAATCGAGGCGGTTCGAGAAAAAATATGTAGCAGCAGTGCATTTGTGTTTATATCTAAATATGTGTGTGTGTGTGTGTGTTTATATATATATATATATATATATATATATATATATATATATATATATATATATATATATATATATATATATATATGTATGTATGTATGTATGTATATATATATATATATATATATATATATATATATATATATATATATATACATATATATATATATACATATATATACAAAATATATATATATATATATATATATATATATATATATATATATATATATATATATATATATATATATATATATATACATATATATACAAAATATATATATATATATATATATATATATATATATATATATATATATATATATATATATATATATTATATACAAAAAGCATTTTTCATCAAGTCAATGCACTGGCTCACAGAGCTGTTCTTGCAATTGCCAAATTGAAGTAGTTACTCTATGAATTGTTGGAGCATCCATCATATTTACCAGATCTGGCCCCCTCTGACTTTCAACTGTTCCCAAACTTCATGCATGGTTCAACCTGATCATTTGTTGACGGTAGCGAACAGTATTAACTGTTTCACCTGGTCTCATAAACTCATGGTACAGGACACCCTTGTGATCCCCAAATGCACAGCATTGTCTTATTTCCAAAGCGATTCAGTCTTGCGGTCGATGTTAATGGTTGTCATGGATTCATTGGTCATTTTATCATGGGTCATTGTTTTTCAACTAATTTTTGAATTCAATTGATCCAAAAGGTTTGAGTAATACTGTCCTGTTATTATTTTACCGGTTTAAAGGTAATCAATTAACAAGATACCTTTTGCATCCCAAAAAATTGATGCCATAACCTTTTTGGTCAATTTTGACCACTTTGGCTGCTTCCAAGTTGAACAACCGGGCTCAGTCCACTTTGCGGTTTGTTGTCGTAGTCCAAGATCATAGTGGTAAGTCGAAGTCTCATTCATAGTTACAAAACGGCGTTTAAATTCTACTTTATTCTTTCGAAAAGGATCCAAATTTTGGTCAGAAAGTTTCACTCGAAGTCGTTTTTGATTAAAATTTAACAAATGCGGCACCCATCTTGCCCATAGCTTTCTCAAGCCCCAGTCCTTTTTCAAAATATGAGACAGTCGTTCGGTTGAGATGTACATGGCCTTAGCAATTTCACTCAAAGTCACTTGTCTGTCATCCATAACCATATCATGTATATAATTAATTATTTGTTCAGTAGTTGCACTTATTGGACGTCCAGAACGAGGATCATCATCCAGTCTTATACGACCACGTTGAAACTCACCTGCCCACTTACAAACCATTGTTTTTGAAGCAGCACTCCCCTAATACATTTACTATTTCACTATGAATTTCCATTGCCTTTAAACCTTTTTTATACAAAGAATTTAATCACTGCAAGATTTTCAATATTTTCCATTTTAAAAAATAACGCTTAATAATAAAAAAATACGTTTACTTTAAGCGGCTTTTTTTGTACGAATGAATTGACAAATCGGCTTGAAACTTCACATATATTCATATGAAAGATGAAACTTCAAAAAGTACTACATTATATAGTTCTTTTACTGCTTTGTAGGTGTCGCTCTGTGAACCTTTCAATTAGCCTAGTATATTATTTTTGATATGTAAGCTGTAAGGGAAAGTACTTTCGTAAATTTAGCCCAAGATTCTTTACATCCTTTTGAACAAAAACTTTTCGTAAAACCTCTATCCAAAATTCCGCCATTTTCGCGGACAACAGGTCATAACTTTTGAACATTTTCTTAACAGTTAGCTGCGTCGTGTTTTTATGTCTTTCGAACCGAATTCAGTTTTGTTTCATCGACCTCTTAAGATATTATTTGAAAATAAAATGTAATATTTTTAAAGCCATTCATTCCATATGTCCCATTTGGTTTGGTTTGTTACAAAAAAAGGAGCACATTTTTTTCGTTTGCTTAGGGTGAAATTACTAGCACTCATTTTTCACACCATAACACGTTTTAAATGATTCTCGTCACATTAAGAAACACATGATTAATTATTTTATTAAATGTAAGCCTGACACCGTTAGTTTTTTCTACTTTCCCCGAACATATTAAAAAAATCCTAGCATTTTTATAATCTGTTCGGTTGCAGCCAATCAGCTTGTAGGCCTGCTTGTACACTTTGTACATGATAAGGGTAGAGTAATTACCCTACTACTCTATTCTTGTAATTCCTCATGTCCTATTCAATGGGAAATTCTAACTTATCGGGACTCTTAATTCTTTATGTACTATTCAATTAGATACTCCAACACTTTCAGTACTTCTGGTAGAATCCTCTTCAACAGTATGTAAAATTTGTAATTTGACTTCAGGACCGATTTCTCGCTGCCACCCACATTCTTGAAATTTTAGAACCCGTATCCAAAAGTCTGTGAAAAACACATTTTTGCTGAGCTGGTAGAGAGCTTTCAGGGTATCGTTACCCGTAAATACACCTAGCCCCATCTGAGTTTTGGAAAGCTTCTCCGTAAATAAAAAGCATATCATAAGATTGGACTACAGAATATATTCTTCTTTTTAAATCGAACTGTGCATGCACTGACAACATACACTGAAATTTTTGTCGCAATTTTGAAATAAGATTCTTTGATTTGATGTTGTGGCGTCACATCGTTCTTGGCTGCTGTACGACATGCTTCTTAATATAAAAAATATATTTTAGCAATGTTCATTAGTTTATTTGTAGTGTATCAGTTAAGTAATAATTAATTAATATTTGCCAAATACGTGCATGTGTATAAATATGTACATATATTTGCTTAAAGCGTTAATTCTTATCATAGCTTTTTCGATTGGCAATTTAACAAATTTGCATTTTTTCTCGCGAATCCTAAGGTCTTTGACCCCTATGATGAACTTTTTGTTTAAAATGGTGTAAAGAATCGTTGAATAAATTTACGAAAATACTTTCTCTTACACCCTATATATTTAATTTCTTTAACCCTTAATTAGTCACCTAAAGAGAGTTACATTCATAGTCACGTCGGGTCATAGTGACCCAAAAATAATTTTTTTTTTAATCACTTTTAGGGCTGATAAAAACAAATAAAACGAGATATTCTTTTAAATTTACATTTATTTGTTACAAAGAAGTAAAAATATAAGATATAAACTAGCTTCTTATATATATCAAAAAAAAACAAAAGTTATTGATTTTAGTCGGGTCATTATGACCCGAATTATTTAAACACATAGGGCGACTTTGCAGTCAATATTTTTCAACTTTTTAAATTTTTCTTTTCTTTTCAACATTTTTTTAAGTAGAATATAATATATTTGGACGTATTAACTTGATTATTTTTCTCATTTATGCATCTTCAAGTTATGTATAAAAAAAATTATATTTTTTGAAAACTTCGAGAAAAAAATTTAAAATTGGGAAAAATTTGTATAATAAAAGAATATTTTTTAAAACAAACATATTTTTGAAGTATTCTGAAACAATTTAAATTAAAAATAAAAACTAAAATTCAAAATATATAAGCGAAATTAGGTACAATTTTGACAAATAATATTGGAATGTTTTTTACAAACTGCACTTTTACAATTCTTACAAAATTTTGAATACTTATTATCCTTGGTGCTTGGACAAACAATGCACCTTTTTCTCTTTTTGGATTGCTCAGTCGAGTTTATTGTATCAACAGGGTCAGGAAGAACAACACCCTGACCTTCCAAATAAGTTTTGATGCGAATTTTCAAACTTCTAAAAATGTAGCGATTTTCAACTCTTTTGATAAGATATGGCCGTAATAATTGATGTCCCAGATTGCAAAGAAATACTCGTCTTGAATAGTTTTTATCAACTGTAGAGGCGTTGTTTGTCTTAAATGCTATATATGAATTTATTCCCGTTACATTTAACATGTGATACAGCAAGCAAAGCGGCCACCTTTTGGACCTTCTACCAACTCCATAATTTCCACACAATTGATCATTCGAATCAACCCCTCCTTTTGTTTCATTATAGAAAGTTATTATTTCGGGTTTTTGCTTGTCTTCTGTTGATTCATCTATATTCGAATCATCGTGTAGCGTGGAGAGCAATACAACTGCCTGTCGTTGTTTTTGCACATACGAAACAAGGGTCATAATATTGTTAAATCCAAACAGGCTACTATACAATTGACGACTTTTGTGAGGTTGAAACTCTAGAGGAATTGCAGCTTTATTTTTTCTTAAAGTTCCTACAAGTGTCAGTTTATTTTGTAACAGAGACTTTCCAAGAGGTGCACTTGTATACCAATTATCTGTTGTAATGTTTCGCCCTGAACCTTTAATGGGTTCAATGAGTCGCAGGACTATTGAATCAGCAGAATTTGATTGACTATATGGACCCTCCGGTTGTTTGCCTGTATATACTTCAAATTTTATTAAATAAAAGGTTCTAGCGTCCACCATAGCAACTATTTTTATACCATACTTATTAGGTTTATTAGGTAAGTATTGCTTGAAAGTGCAACGGCCACGAAATGCTACCAATTGTTCATCAATGGTAACATATTCGTGGGGGGAGTATGCTTTTTCGAAACGTTGCACCAAAGTTGTTACCAAGTCACGCATCGCTGCTAAATTGTCTGTTTCTTTCCTTTCGTCTCTTGTAGATTTGTCATCAAATCTCAAACAGCGTAGAAGAAAAAGAAACCTTTGTTTTGACATAGTGAGCGAGAAAACTTGGGGACCATCTGTTCCCCACAAATCATTGTAGTTCAAGTGAGCAGCTTTATAGGCCCCCGAAAGGAAAAGTAAGCCTAGAACAGCTCTAAGTTCATCTGAATCGGTCTCTTTAGTATCTTGACTTCTTTTGAAATTCTCTTTTAAATTTCTGATGTACATATTTGAGTAGTTGAGTATAATATCAATTATTTCATCGGTAAAAAATAAGTTAAATGCACTTACTTCTGTGTCAGAATTTTAAAGCCTGAGCGAAAACCAGGAAGATGAGTTATTATATTATGCTTTGCAGTTCTACCTGATGATCGTACAGCTTCTTTGTTCCATTTTATTGTTTTATCTTTGGACCAATAATAAGCTGAATCCAATTCCAAATATGGGGTATCCTCATCGGACTCATCAGCAGAAATCACTGAATCTGAGTCATGATCACTTTCTTCGCGTTCATTTTGATCCACCGATTCATCTTCCTCAGCTGAATCCTCACAATCCTCCGGATGTTCTAAAACTACTCTATTGAGCTCCGCTAAAAGCTGATCATCAGTTCTGAATCGATCTTCCATTCTGAAAATACAACAAAAATATTTCAATTAGAACACCGGACCTCCAAAATTACGTACATAATAAAGTAAAAAAACAGTAATATTTAGGTACTTACTTTAAAAAAAGCCACAGATCCCAAGTTAAAAATGATAAATAAAAATTTAGGGGAACAAATAAAAAAAAAATTTAAGTAAATAATAAATTTTGAAAACACTATAGTCACCTCAGGTCAAAATAATTTTTTTTTAACAACTTTAATAGTCACCTCGGGTCAAAAGATTGTAATTTTTATAACGTAAATAGGCACCTCGGGTCAAAAACTCAATTCTATAAAATGAGCACTCAGCACGGCGGTTCTCAGCATACTGGTCTCTAGCTCACTCATTTGTAGGAGATTAGATGGATCGACAAGTTTGTACAGGAAAGTTTTGGTCAATAAACGTTTGGTTAAAAATCTTGTGGGTCATATAGACCCGACGTGACTAATTAAGGGTTAAGATCAGAGATGTACAAGATACCTCATAATAAGATACCAGAGTAATGTAGTTAAGTAATGAATTTTAGATATCAGACAACATGCTTTTGGAAATGGTATTTGAAATACAAAATACAAAATAAAAGTATCTTATATCTGATATCTTAAAAGTATTTTGTATTCCAGATACTTTTTATGTGCTATCTTGTACATCGCTGTATTTCCAATAGTATCTTGTATCCGATATCTGAAATACATTACATAAAAGAATCTTGAATTTTTTTATGAGGTATCTTATACATATCTGTTTAAGATGTATCTGTTTGTTACAAATTAGCTCATCATTGTATTACATTTTAGGTTATGTCTGAAAACATAACTGCAGCTATAACACTAAATGGAGAAGCCGTTACAAAACAACCGCTGATTAAGGCTATGCGTGTTGTTAAAAAAGAAACTTTAAAACTTATCGCCGATTGGATTTCCAAATCAAATGATAATACTATGGTGCTCGAAAATTTCATTCCACCATTCTTAGATGCGGTTTTATTGGATTACCAGAGAACTACAGTGCCTTGTGCAAGAGAGCCTGAGGTTCTAAGCGCTATCGCAACTATAGTAAACAAACTTGAAGGGCACATCACTATAGAGGTATTGATTTTTTTTTATTTTACTTATTTCAGATCTAAATAATATTTCTTTTAGGTGCCTAAAATATTTGATGCTGTCTTTGAGTGCACCCTTGAAATGATCAATAAAGATTTTGAAGAGTTTCCCGAACATCGAACAAACTTCTTTTTACTTCTTCAGGCCGTCAATAATCATTGTTTTGCCGCTTTTCTCAATATTCCGCCAACACAGTTTAAAGTAAGCAATATTATATTTTATTCTAATGAATATGAGATTATATATTGTTTCAGTTATCATTGTTAAATTATATTACCCTTTCTATATAAGACTTGCCACACCAGACATCTCCGAGTCATCAGAACTTTAAACTGAACAGGCTTCAAATTGCAGTTATTTTATTATAAGAATCACTCTGTATACCCTGAGATAGCAACAAAGTAATCTCCCGCAACTTAAATACATTCTTGTAACCATATCAAAACTACCAACGGATTTTTTTAATTGCCAAAAAAAAATGGAAATATCTATAAGCGGAAATTTGATTATGGACTACGAGACGTGGATCTTCCCAAAAAAAACCGAAGATACGCTTGCAGTATTGGAAAGAAGAGTACTCAGAAGAATTTTTTGTGCTGTAAATGATAATGTAATTTGGAAGATGAAGTTTAACTTCGAACTCAAAAAATTGTACAAGGATCTGGATATTGTAGACTGTATGAGAGTTCCGCGACTCAGATAATCGGGACACGTGGCAAGAATGCCAGAAAACCTAATACTAAGGAAAATTATGGAGAGGTGAATAGGGGGTAACAGAAAAAGAGGCAGATCAAAGCTACAATGGCAGGACAATATAAGAACAGATGCTGAAGAACTACTGATCTTCACATCAAAAACTGGCAAGGTACTATTTGAGATCGATCCGGTTGGAGGCGAAGGTTGAAGGAGGTCAAGGTCCAGTAACAAGCTGTAGCATCTCAGGAAGAAGAAGAAATGTAAGGTTTAGGTTGGTTGTAGGAATAGAACTTGGCTGATTGAAAATATATTACTCTCTCAAAACTCCAACCAAAAACAAAGCGATATCTTCGTAGAGAACATATCTCGTTGAGTCACAACAGACTTTCCCACATATTTGGAACTTAACTATCAGTCTTACTTATCAGAGTTATTGAATTTTGAACTATCAGAGTATTTTTATTCCATGTCAGATATTTTAAGAGTGATTTAACTAGTGTCAGTATGGCTCCATGCTCGAATTTCTCTTAAATTGTATATTGTTTCTCAACATCTGTTCACCTTACCAAGAGCTAGGGATTTAGGAACTCATTAGATAATTTGCTAGTACTGGTGGGTATATTTATTTCAACAGGTTCGCGTTGGACTTTAGAATCCACAGTAAGATATAGACCTAAACAGTAGTTACACTTTGAAATCTCAATCTTTGAGTGAGTATTTGGGAAAAAATGTGTTATTTGAAATTGAAAATGATGGGCACAAGTCCAAATATTGGAGAAATTCTCCAAATCAACCATCAGTCAACAGAATGGAATAGTTAGCATGAGTACTTCATGAGTTAATGGAGAGATCTTTGATAAACTAAATTTCTTTATTGAAGCCCTACAAAATTTTTCATTTTTAAAGCGAATGGTTGCATGAGATGTTAAATCAATTGTGTATAATAATGTTAAAGAGGTCGTGGTGTAAGTGTGGAGATGCCCCTTCAACCAGCGCAAAAAAAACAGTTTATATCTGAAGAAGATTTTGCTGTGCATTTGGTGGAACTGAGAGGGAATCATTTATTGTGAACTATCTGAAAATCAAACTTAATTCCGAGAAATGTTGTTCATAACTAGGTGCATTAAAGCGAGCAATCGACCAGAAGTGGCCTATATTAGCCAACAGAAAGGGCTTTGGGTTCACGAGACAATGCTAGCCCGCATGTGGCCAACCAACACAATCTATTACATGAGCGAGATGTTTTGGTCCATCCACCGTACTCTTTTTACCTTGCGTCCTCCGACTACCCTTTATTTTAAAAGCTTCAAAACCTTAGATGGTAAGGCTTGAAAAATCACCTGGATTGGTTCTTTAGCCAGATACCTCAGAACTTCATTGACCGCGGAATTATGCCGCTCTTGGAGGGATGGAGAAAGGTCATCGAGCAGAACGGCACATATTGTATTAATGAAGTGTAATTTTTAGTAAATATTTCACAGAAAAATGAGACGAACGTTTGCTTCAACACATTACAACTAATTCTAAAAAGTATTTTTACTTCAAGCAACTTAAAGATCGTTATTATTTTTTTAGTTGGTTCTTGACAGCATAATTTGGGCATTCAAACATACAATGAGAAATGTCGCCGACACAGGATTGCAAATTCTCCTCAAGCTACTCCAGAATGTAGAGCAACACGAAGCCGCAGCACCAGGTTTCTATCAAACCTACTTGACAGACATACTGCAGCACGTGTTTTCTGTTGTAACTGACACATCTCATACCGCCAGTCTATCAATGCATGCAACTATTTTGGCTTATATCTTCTCGTTGGTAAGAAATCTTGCTCATTATTTGTTAATACTTGAATAATAAAATTTTGTAAATAAAAGGAAAACAAAAAAAAATGATTTTTACTAGACCTGATATAATATGGTCATAATGTATTATATTTGCTTTTTATACTAGGTTGAATCTGGTAGAGTTAACTGTCAATTGGGTCCAACTCCAGACAATGTTAGATACATCCAAGAATTTACAGCATCTTTGTTGAGGTCGGCATTCCCGCATCTTACAGATAATCAAATTAAGATTATGGTTCAGGGTATGTTCAATCTAGATCAAGATATACCCGGATTTAAGGAGCATTTGAGAGACTTTCTTGTTCAAATTAGGGTAAGTTGATGACATTTATGAATAAATCTTTCTTTAGAGATCTTTTATTTCATAAAAACAACGTTTTTGGAAGCAATGAATTCGTCGTGAAAATTGTATGCATTGGATTGCTAGCAAAACGTCTCTATTTTAAGTTGCGGAGGTATAAGTCAGTTGGCAGATCTTGAGATAATTGAATTTTCTATGTTTACTATTATTGATAGTTATAAAAATTTGGATTTCAAAGATTTCCTAAATAGTATTATTTATCTGGGAAGCTCAGTTGACTCTCATGTCATCTAAAGAATCATGCTTGACAAATATCATAGTCATTTAGACATACTCGCGCCATATGTGTGTTAGGCCAAGGGCTTCTCACACTACCCTCGTTACTTCCACTCCGTGTAACAATGAATTTAAAATTATTTTAATATTGTGGGGAAATTATATTTTTAAAAGTTCTAAATCTATTTCATGTTTCAGGAATATACCGGCGAAGACGATACAGATCTTTTTTTGGAGGAACGTGAAAAGGCACTTCAAACTGCCCAAGCCGAGAAACGCAAAGTTCAACTGTCCGTACCAGGTATTCTCAACCCGCACGAAGTACCAGAAGAAATGCAAGATTAGCCTTTAACTCCAGCTCTTAACGTTAGAAATTTGTAAAGCGAATGAGTGACCAGACTCAATGCACAACAGTGCAATGGTAATCGGTGGAGCCCGTCCATCGATACTGTTGAATCTGAAGCGTCAGTTTGGTCAGTTGTTTTTAAAATGAATATTTTTCTATTATCATCTTTAACATAAGATTAGTCACACCCAGTCTGAGATGTGTTTTGTGCGAATATATGTCTAGCTGAAGACGCTTTTGATTTTTTATATTTTCTTTTTTTTTATCTAATTTGTTTCTAGGATCTTGTATAGAGTACATGTTAAGTTAGAAATAAAACTTTTCTCCAAGGATGTGAATGTTTTTTTTCAATACCTTCCTGAACTTCTACAAAATAACTTGGCACTTAAAATACTTCCAAAAAAAACAAAAACTTCATCCTTACTTAACATGTTTCCTGTACAGAACAATATAAATAAACGCACCGATTTTTTTTTTTGATTAACTGACTGTATGCATTAGCGTGTAATTTAGATGTTCGAAGATAGTTAACACTGTTGTTTAAGCTGTTAAAAAAAAGTGTAGACGGTTTACTTTTAGATCATATAAATTTAAGTTCCCCTAAATATATTTATTTCTCTTCCATGAGGTTATCGTTTTTTTTTTAAGATTGACTTATTGTTAAATACCCTGAGGAAAATATCTTTTACATACTAATAACATATTTGTAGTGGTATTTGATGCTGTTGCCTCAGTTAAATGATAGTATGCCGAACTCTGATGAATGATTAATCTTTAAATGTTATTTATAAATAAGTATTGCATTTGTTAATAAAATGAAAATAAATTCATTATTTGATGTATTTTTTTCCTCTCTATCATCGTTGAACATTATCAAAGAAAAAGGATACAACCCATATTAAATTAAATTTTCGTTAATATACCTATATTTAAAAAATCCTTTTAGTAAACAATATGTTCGCTTGCAAAATATTGACAACTCCGACGAAATACCTGAAGCAAGTAAATGTATATTTAGTACACTTAGTTAACACTAGTTAACAGTGGAATAGCAATTGGGGTAGTAGGAGGTCCTTGTTCACGATCCAGTGAAAGATTCAGGGAATTGGCGACCTTGCAGTTGCAAGCCCTTAGTTCCTCCTATACCGTTCCTGGGGGAATTCTGCCCCATACCACAAATCCCACCCCTCCCTTCCATCACCCCATTCCCGTGAACTACAACATATGGTTACGAAAAAAGGTTGCCGGAAGCACGTTGCAACCTTAGGATTAACTATCGGACTAGCCCGGTCGTCTTAGACTCTGTGCCACCGGATAAATAACTACAGCCGCTATGTCACAGCCAAGCGCAAGTACACACAGATTGCGTACCTATCTTGGCTTTCAACTATGCAGGAACGAAATTAAGGTAAAATACGGTCCCACTCGGTTGACCACGTTGGACTAGAAAGGGACCAAAAATTCGTCCTAGATTGATTGATTCAAAGATAGCGCCAACAATATAGAGACTGTTCTTAAGCAAAAAAAGACTGGCCATCAAAAACATCTTAAACAACCCCTGTACATGCTTACGTCGCCCATGTTAAAGCCAAATGGGAAGCACAATATAAGCCTTTTAAAGAACCAGTAGTGGGGAAACAAAGTCAAGGAAATCCAACATTTCGCCGATATAAATGATAGTAATGAGTAGGTGTTTCTGCCAGGCTATTAATGAAATATGTAGTCGTACAAATAACTTTTCACAAATTACGAACACCCATGGCCGTTTACTACGAGATAATAACGAGATTACTTGTAGATAGGACATTACATTACACCCTTATTCTAAACCAGAAGTCGCAAATGGATGTGGAAGCATGTCACCGCAATACAACTATGCAACGTGTAATGAAATAGCAGCAGCTACTGCAGCGCTAAACAACAAGGAGGCGGGTATATTATTTGGGAACAGCAAGATTTCAGAGATGCCATCATCATTAACATTAAAAAAAAGGGGACCGAGTTCAATAATTAGAGATGTATATCATTCCCAGCAGTAGCTAATAAAATGCTTGCTCTATCATGACAATCCTGATAGAGTAGCTTCAGACCAAAGCTATCAACCGTAAATATGGTTTTCTGCCTTTGTCAGCTGTAAGAAAAAGTTATTGAATAACAACAGAATATCAACATACTCAACGCTCATCAACATCTGTAAAAGCATTTATATTAATAACCGAGCTGTAGTGTCGTATCTGTCATTTTACGACAGATCCTTTCAAAACCGCCTCCAGGCAGAGCTGGGTTATGGCCCCTATGGCCTATTCAATATCTTTATTACGACTTTGTTAATTATCGTTGACGGGAAGTTAAAAGCTAGGAGCATTGCAAGAAGCTATAGGAAGCCTCTTCAATATGTCTCGCTTTAAAACCAAAACCCGAATACGCTACATCATAGAATTCATGTACGCGGATAACTGTACCTTAATAGCACACGATCCTATTATGCTTCAAGAAATTCTGAATATATGTATCTAGGCGTATGAAACATTAAGCTTTAAGGTTAACAGAAATTTCACTTGAAGAACGGGAAAAAAATTATTACTGTTTGTGGTAAGTCATCCCTTCACACGAAAGCATTTATGCACCTGACTCTCCAATTAATATTGCGATTTACACGACAACTATGTTTAACATATTTACTATATTCTTAATTTCGATGTTGGTTAGTGTATTTCCATTCGGAAACGGTTTTCAGAATATCTAGGATTCTTGTATCCTCTTTCCGCTAAAATATATATTACAAAGTTATATTTTCTCCTTCATTACTTGCTACCGTACGTTTTAATAGCAATTTTAGTTACTATCCGACAAACCGGCGTTTACATCTGATAATTTTGCTGCAGTTTGATTTAAAGCAGGTTGGAATTTGATTTCAAACTTGTAGGAACCTTCTTAATTGGTATCGCTATTGAATACAATCTTGTTCAGATATATTGATATTTAGTCTATAGTTTGTTAAATCAAATTTTAAATATAGTGAAATTATTTAGAATCAATAGTGATGAGAAAATAACTTTTCATGTGTGCAATATGGATCTAATTGAAACCTATTAAAATTAAACGCATTTCTAATATGGTATGTGATATTTTATTAATTTTATTTATGGTATGAATATTTTATTATTGATTATTTTTTACAAAGGATATAAATAACAAAAAAAATTGACAACATCCATAGGGGTAACAGAATTAGTGGAACGAAAAGTAGACATAAGACAAGTAGACCCTAGCACCCGTTACCATTCAACATGATAATTAACCAAATAATACGATAAGTTGGAAAGCTTGAAGGTTATAGAATGCGATCGATCATATAAGATAAATATAGTTTGTTACGCAGACGACGTAGTACTGATTGCGAGTGCGAAGACGATTTACAACTTCAACACTTTGGCAACTTCACACTTTCAACCCAACAACTAAGAAGTATTATACAATATAGAAATATAATCTGCTAAATAACACATAAATTATTTCGAAATAGAGATCACTAGCGAATAAAATATTACGAAAGAAGTAATAAGACAAGTAATAAAAGCATCTAAAGAGTTGCCTTAGAGTCTATGATGATTATGGACATTCAAACTGGCCAGGATGTATATAAGCATATAACTACAGAAAATAAAATGAACATATACAAAACAATGATAGATCAATATTAACTTAATAAAATCAATAAAAAGTGATTTTTTTTTCAAATATATTGTGTCGAAGTTGCTTGAAAAATTACTTATGACCCATAAATAGCCCAAAAATCAAGGTAATGACATGCCTATGCTGAATGAAAGCTGCTTACTGTTTTCTTCAATACCATGATATTGTCCACCAAGAGTTTCTTGGAACATTTGCGTGAGCTCATTTGGAAAAAAATGTCCAGATTTGTGGCAAAACAAACAACTAAAAATCTAACAAATAACGTTCCACAAGTACCATATTCATCAAATGTAGCACTGTGTGACTTAGTCTTATTCCCCTATTGAAGAAACCACTTTGTGGACGTGGTTTTAAACCCATAGAAGCCATTCAAGAGAGCCGGCAGCTTTGAAGGACATACCAGAAGTCAAGTATAAAAACTTTTTTAAGTTACGAAGAAGGGATTACTTTAATAGTGACTAAATAAATTTGGATGAATAAATACTTTGTGGTTTATATAAAGTCATCTTACTTTTTGATCATAATAGCATATTTTTACATTGAATTACCTTTTTGTATTTAGATAAGTTACTTGTAAATAAAACAAAGGTTTGAATTAATAAAGCATGTATTTTAAGACCTAAAGCAGGTACAAGATTTAACATAGCTGTACTGTTATACTGCATTTGCTAACACTTCTATGATATATTCACAATTACATTATTATATCGCCATTCTTACTAAATTATTACCAAATGCAAAGTTGTGGCCTATAAATTATATTCACTATATTACAAACTTAAAATCAAGTTAGTTTTATAAATATACGATTTGAATTTAAATAGAGATTAATATGTACTTCCTTAGACTCGTACAAAAAATATATAAAGCGTATATTTATATATAATCTTGCCTAATGAACGTTAAGTTTAAACTAGTAAAATAAGATATGTACAATAACATAAATATTTAAAAATCACATTCACTCACTAACCTAACACTAAAATAATTTAATAAAATACTGAAATATTTCAAGGGAGATTCCGAATTTTCCTTTTGTGTAATAAATAAATGCGCCTAAAGTAATTCTCTGCTGCTTCTAGTTAACTAGTACTGTTATGTGTGTGTTAAGTGCTGTTTTTAGTGAATCTTATACAGCTCATTGAAAGTTAATTTAGGAAATAAATAAAATAGTTTAACCTCCAAACAAAAAAATAAAAATACAATGCCAGAGACTATAGTCTATTTTTTGAAGAAAGAAACTAAACCCAAACATATTCACGCATATTGCACGTGATCGTTACAGGACCGCACTAAGAACTGTCCTCTTTCTAGGCCGGGTATAGCTAATATCGACAACATCATCAGCTGTGTCCGTATCAGACCTTTTATGCCGCCAAACTGTGTTTCTGTCGAACGGCAACCTGTCTATCATCTGGGTTTTCATTGGTGGTTTAAATCGGCTCGACCTATTCCCGCCAATCGCAGGGGCACTCAGCGTTTCTGGCTAAAATATCACGTGCTGATGCGACTGTCTTTCTTCGGCTAATAGACTTTAGATTTGGCATAACCATCGAACGTAAGTTGTATTCCAGAAGCTTCTTAAGTACCTACTGATATAGTCCTTCTCACCCTATCGTAACTGATGGCACCAACATTGATATGTTCTACTTAAAAATTAAGCAAACATTCAATTAGCTTGGGGAAGACATCAAAATGATAAAATCCATCAAAGCTTCCTGCCAAATAACATTAGAATAAATAAAAGTATAAATATTATACAATATGACTGGTGTTTTGGTGCATTCCCCCCCATGTTTCTATCAGCCTTCTTCTCTGAATGAGTATTTCGGAATTATCGTTTAACGTACAATCAATCACGTTAACGAAACTTGCAAAATTGATTTAATATGTACAAATATATTTGTATGTACTAAAGTTAATTCAGATTACAAAGTCTGGAATCATAAGCGTAATATTTTACCGTTAAACGATAATCTCACTGTTGAGTATCTAGCCAGTAGAAATTCGTTCTATTTTATGGAATAATTTAACTGTCAAACAAAACAAGCAATCGAGGAAGCTCAAGATTTCATCAAACCCAAAACAATAAATAAAAATTATATTAACATCTTAATATCAAATCAACAACATGAGCCTTTTAAAATATAAAAGAGTGATATTTATGTCTTATTATATTACTTCAGCTATAAAACAAAGACCATTTTATTCACTCTTTTATATTTCAATCACCCCTGCTTCCCGACCGCACTGTCCAGGCTCGCTTAGAAAATATACAGGTTACGTAATAAGAACGTACAATTAAAATAAAAATAAATTATGACAGCTCTTCGTACATTTTACAACTGTCTCAGTCTTCTTTGGTAAATAGGTAACTGGGCATACGCCCGTAGTTTCCATATCAAATAACCTTAAAAAATCCAGCCGTCTTTGAAGCTTTAGCTCGTGGCATTTTGTTTTTTCTTATGCCGCAGCTTCCTGCACTGCTTCAATGAGCAGCAGAAATCTGAGTGGTTGATCTTCTCCTTCTTCTTTTTGATATCAAGCATTTTCTTACATGTGGTCATATCGCAGAGCTGTCGTTTGCATATTTGGGTACCTTTCTGAAATAATAAAAAACAACCCACGTAGATAATACTATAAAATACAAAAGGTAAGTATTAGGTTGATGCAAAAGTTCGTCCCGTTTTTGGCGCTAGATGGCATTGCACAGTAAAACCGAGGTGTTATCTATTGTACAGGTGTAAAGTTTTGTTGTTGAATAGAAGGAAATTTAGTGATTTTTTAAAATTTTGTTCAGTTATAAAGGGCAGAAAATAAGTAGTATTTTCGACATATGAGAGTTGTGTGATAAGTACCTGGCATAGGCCAAAGATGGCGCTGCTAGTATATAAAAAGTGACATCTTTCGAAGATATAATCTTTCATAACAATACTGTCAAACTTTCAAGTCGCTGCATGGTTCATTTTGTGAATGGCACCCATTTAAAAAGAACTTTTGTGATTTTACCAACAACAAAAATTGAATATCGAGCAGTGATAAAATATTTGTTTTTGAAAAATAAAACAAATGATGAGATTAAAACGGAGCTCAGCGAAGTTTATGGAAACTATGCACCGTCGTTATGAACCTATAACATATTGGACAGCTGAATTCAAACGTGGCCTTCAGAAATAACTGAGAAATATCCACGATATCGTGCTAAAAGATCGGAGAGTGAGAGTGCGTGAGATTGCTGAGACTGCGGGCATCTCAACTGAATGCGTGTAGAATATTTTAACAATTCATTTGCATATGAATAGGCTTTCCGCAAGATGGGTGCCACGATTGCTCACAATTGACAATAAACATACACGTGTTTCAACTTGTGACACATTCTCAAAGGAATGTTTAGCGAGGTCAAAATGTAATCGAAATGTTTTTTGGTGTCGGTTCATAACTGTTGACGAAACATGGATTCCTCCCAGCACACCAGAGACCAAAGAACAGTCCAAACAGTGGGGTTTTCTGAGATGATTTGAAGGGTTGGAGCAATCGAATTTTTTGAAAATCCGAAATTCCAAAAAGGCAAAAAGGCAAGATGCAAAAGAAGATATGTATTGTGTACAGTATGTGTGCCGTTGATGATTTCACGGGCCGTGAGTGGTACAGAACAGAGCACCACCACAATCTGGATCACCGACCGAGTGTAAATTTCTTCTTCCGATTCTCTATTAAAGCGCAATGAAATCGATCCATTTTTAAAGCGTATGGCTACAGGCTATGAAAAATGCCCGATAGGTCTTTTAAAAACCTTTCAAACGAGGTGTTACTTGCCATAGGGCCCCATTGAAAATTATTGGTCACAATGGCACCCACGTAGATAATGATGATTACGTCATCAGTTATCACTAGAAAAGGAATTTACTTTCAGTCATTTTCACATTCTAAATTTCCTTTTATATATATATATATATATATATATATATATATATATATATATATATATATATATATATATATAATATAATATATATATATATATATATTAAGTGTAGTTTTTAGTAAATAAAATTTTTCGTAGATTTTTCTCAAAAAAATTGGATCAAATTTTGGATCAACCCAAAATTATTACAGTCATATAAAAGGATGAATAATTACCTCGCATTTACAAGTAACACATTTGTATTCTCCCAATGAATCGATAAATGGATGGTATTCACTTCCATTAGGAAATGGTTTTTTAGGATTGCTGGGGTTTTTACATCCTCCTTCCGTTAAAATCTTGGCTGCGAAGTTGTCTTTCTTCTTTGAGTACTCGCTTCCTTGGGGTATAATAGGAATATCAAGAACACCCACGTCGTCCGACAGGGGATCGTTTATATCGAACGATTTTTTGTTACAATTTTTGCAACAAATTTTTTCATTATCATTTAAGCGACTACACCTGATCTCTAAATCCGTGGGGTTACAATAGCACTCAGTGCACACATCAAATCCAGAGGGTATCAAAAATGGATGGAATTTGATACCAGGCGAATATGATTTTCCGTTCAAGAGGCATTTTTGTCCGTTGGTGTCTCGATTGGATATGGTGTTGTTCATGCAGACGGGACAACATTCACCTTCAACATTTATCATTTTGCCTTCAGTGCAATTCATCTCTGGGCATGTCATTGTGTCGCAAGTGGTTTTGCCGTTTTGGCAGAAGCACATCTGACAGGGGTTTTTTGACGATACCCAAGAAGTTTCAGCTCGGTAAAACCTTTCTTCGAAGAAACATTCACCTGTTGAAGATACTTCTGGATTATCGTAGAAGCTTTGAATGATGTTGTCTGATGGTGAAAATGGTCTACAAGTCGGTGGAATTGGCACCTTAAAAAAATAATACTTTAATGTAATTTATCATATTTCGCGATAATTAAATATACTGTTAGGAAAAGTATTGATATTTACCTTTGTTATTGTTGCCATAAGAAGAACGACATTGGAGTTTTGATCTTTCACCTTCAGAAAGTTGACACCGCCATCAAGTCTGTTTAATTCTTCTTTGGTTAAAATTTCTACAGGACTTCCTTCTATTGAATTGCCTTGGAAATCTTCAAGATGTTTGTTGATGAAAGGTGCCCCCGGTGCAATCATTGGATACAATTCCATCCACAATTCCAATTTCCGTTCACCCCCTAGCCCCGAAATTGACACATCGTAGTGCAGGTGACAATCGTTGTCAACCGATATCCACGATAAGCCAACTACAGATGCTTGAAGACTATTGTTTTCTCGTTTCAGCAAAACGGGAGCAGAAGAGTCTCGAGCATCAGCAACTGGTTTGGATACCAATTTTCCTCTAATTAGATTGCTTTCACTTCTTGTTGCGACATTGATGGACAAATCGCCTGAATATAATGGATCCAATACTTTGGGACTGAGCTTGTCGATAGTACCATTTGCCCAACCATCTCCATGGAAGTATGGAGTCAAGTCTTCTACTTCGGTCTTGCGTTTGGTGCTTACATCAATTAAAGTAATGATAGGCGGATTTTCTTTGGGAGGTAATTTATCAATTTGAATGTTGTAAATGAGTGAACCAGCATTGTTGATATACAACCAGGCCATACCAGAAACGCCATCTGGGTTGCCTGTAGTCGATGCAGATGAAAGTACACTTTGGAATAATTCGCAAGTGGCTTTAGTAATAACGTTTCCACTTAACTTGAGGGCTTCTGGTTTAGATACGGATGATATACTGAGCAATATATGCCCTCTGGTTAAATAGCGAAGTTGTGCTTGTGTCACAATAGCGCTAATATCGATTACGTTGATATCAGAAGCTGGTTTGGGTACGCGAACGGTTTCTTGTAAAATAATTTGCTTCTTCTCGTCCAAAGATAGTGTTACGTTAACAGGAATGTCTTTCGTTTCAAAGGGTGTAAATATTCCGTTAAATATTATAACCACGTTGATCAAAGGCATCACCGATGTTGACGTGGAAACTATAGCAGTTCCTCCAGTGCCCATCATGGAGAATGAATCGGATCCAGGAGCGGGTTCCAGGAGGGAGCTTAACAGTTCCGTGCCCAGGGCTCCGTACTTCATCAACTGCCCACTGAGAGTAAACTCTGCTTGATCTTTAATACCCCATACCAGTACAGCGTACATTTTTTCTTGTTTGAGCAATTTTCGATAATCCCTCGCCATCCGCTTCCATACGCCGCATACTTTTCGGGACGCATTTTGATAGATGCTGTTGACAAATCCGCCCGTGTGTGATAATGTGAACTCCTCCAAGATGTTGCCTTGGGGATCGACAAATTGCAGGGAATGGGGCCGTGCGGCTTTTTCCGATATATAAAAAGAATAATACAGATTCCTTTTATGGAAAGTGAACCTGCCGGTTGCAACGACGTTGTTCTTGTTCAGGTCACTGAGCGGTTTGGTAAATTCATTTTTCAACACCAGTGATGAACGGCCAGTTAGTAGTGCAGCGTAATCTAAAAGCAGAAAAGAGAACATTAAAAATATGCCATTAAGTTTTCAAATGTGTTGTACTAAAAATTAGGATCCTGCTACATAGGATTAAAATGTACAATTAATCTGGACGCATTTTAAAAATTAAAATGTTAAGAATATATCGATATATATATATATATATATATATATATATATATATATATATATATATATATATATATATATATATATATATATATATATATATATCATCATCATCATCATCATCATCATCATCATCATCAGCCCGTATCGATCCACTGCAGGATGAAGGCCTCTTCAGCATGCTTCCAACCTTCACGGTCCTGGGCTTTCCTCTGCCACTCGGGTCCAATATACTTAACGATGTCATCAATCCATCGTGCTTTCGGTCTTCTTCGCGGCGAACGTTTGCGATCAAGCGGTATCCACTCCAGGATCGCCTTGGTCCATCTGTCGTCCCATCGCCTCGCTATATGGCCTGCCCATCTCTCCATTTCAATTGTTTTACTCTTCCAATGATGTCACAGACTTTTGTCTGTTCCCTGATCCATGCGCAGGACTTTCTGTCTCGTCTTGTAATACCAAGCATACATCTTTCCATTCCCCTCTGTGCCACCCGAAATTTTTGAATTGATTGCGATGTGAGTGTCCAGGTTTCACTGCCGTATGTCATAACGGGTAGAACGCACTGATCGAATACTTTTCTTTTCAGGCAAAGTGGGAGTCTGCTCTTAAACACTATGTTGAGCCTACCAAATGCCTGCCAGCCACATTTAACACGCCGTTCCACCTCCCGGGCGGTATTCCCCTCCATTGAAATCCTCTGCCCAAGATATATAAAGCTGTCCACAATCTCTAAATCCCTTCCTAAAACTGAAATTCTTCCGTTCTGAGCGAAGTTATTGAACATAACCTGACTCTTTTTCAGGTTTATTTTTAAGCCAAATGGTTCGCCAGCCCTTTGTAGTTCTTGTATGCGTCTTTGCAGCTCCTCTGGGTCTTGTGAAATGAGAATAATATCATCTGCAAACCTAAGATGGTTTAAGTTTGCACCATTGATCTTTACACCATCCTGTTCCCAATCCAGTTTACGGAATACTTCTTCAAGGCCAGCCGAGAAAAGAATAGGCGATATTGCGTCACCTTGCCGTACACCTCGTTCTATATTAATTCCCACTTCAACATCATCAAGGTGAATTGTGGCTGTAGCTCCATCATATATCGATTCTAATAGGTTTACATAGACTCTCTCTACACCTTGGCTAAGCAGTGCATCCATTATCGTATGCTTTGAGATGGAATCAAATTCTTTTTCGTAGTCGATAAAAGCCAAGCACAGTGGCATGGTGTATTCGTTGTGCCTTTCTATGACCTGCTGTACAACCTGGATGTGATCCATTGTACTGAATCCACTTCTGAATCCTGCTTGTTCTCTTGGTTGTGCGTCATTCAGTTTTTTAATATTCTTTTAGAAATTATCTTAGTGAAAACTTTGTACATCACTGATAGGAGGCTTATTGGACGGTAGTTCTTTAAATCTTCCTGTGCTCCTTTTTTATGTAAAAGGATCACTTCTGCATTTTTCCATAAGTCGGGTACTTTTTGTTCTTTGAGGCATTTTGAGTATAATTTTGCCAGTGTTTTATGTAACGTCCGCCCACCAGCTTTTAGCATTTCGACAGTTACACTATCCTTTCCTGGAGCCTTGCCGTTCTTCATCAATTTTATAGCATTTGTTACTTCCTCCACTAGGATATCTGGCATTATATATTGTTCTTCCGTGGGTATTGCTGTCCCTAACTGGCTCTGATCTTCATATAACTGGGAATAAAACCTTCTGACAATCTCTAACATTTGGGTACGCGCCCTGCACACTGTGCTATCCTCACGCTTTAAAGCATATATTTGCGTTCTTTTGTTTCTCAGCTTCTGTTTAGCTTTGTTAATTCCTTTGTTTTCTTCCAGGGTTTTTTTGCACTAGCTGCATATTGAATCGGCGCGTGTCCTCTCTGATACGTTTTCTTATAGTTTTGCAGAGCTCAGTGTACTCGACCCTGCCAAAAGGATTACCTGCATTTCTCATTGCTCGCCGTTTCTTCATTAAATCAATGGTCTCACTGGAGATTTTTGTTTGTTTGAGACATTTTTCCTCTGGTGCTATTGAAGCAGCCGTTTAAAGTACATTGTTGGCGATTTCTTGATATTGAACTGATATTTCCACCTCCTCTGGATCTTATAACGCAGCAAACCGGTTTGACAAAGCAATCTCAAAATCGCTTCCTCTCTCCAGCAGTTTTCCAGAATCCACCTTGCCCCTCTTTTATCTTACCATTATTTCGCGCTCTTTTCGACAGTCAATCCGAACCCTTGCTTGTACCATTCGGTGGTCACTGCCAACATTAAAATTGTTAAGGACAGTACAATTGGTAAATATTGTTTTATCGTTGGTCATGATGTAGTCAATTTCGCTAGTGAGCCCAGATGGACTTTTCCATGTCCATATATATATATATATAATATATATATATATATATATATATATATATATATATATATATATATATATATATATATTATATATATATATTGTTCTTCGCCGATATATAAAAATATTAAATTCAAAACAATTTATAATAAATGTACTTTTGGTAGGTACGTATGCATTAATTATTTAATAAGTTTATATCAAAAAGATGACGTCCTTTTGTCGTTTTTGTCATAAAATCAGACGGCCTCATCAATGCTCTACGTTTCACTTACTAACAATTTTTCTAACGCAGTTGCAATTCTTTTGCGAATGGCAACTGCTCGTCTACTGTGTGAGTACGTACAATAAATAAGCTTATAAAAATATAGCAGATTGCATTGGTGTTTTGAATTTGTTATATTGAAAATCAACTAGATTAAATCATCTCCTATGATGCTAACATGGTTAGTGAAACGTGCGTCTAGAAGTTCAAAAAAAGTGATTTGATGTTTAGTGGTAAACCTCTTCAAGTTTAGTAATTCAAACCTATTTCAAAAAAATGTGTTCATCTTGCGCCTTGCTCTGTTATATCGATTTGTACTATTTCTGGGGATAATATTGTATTAAAAAATAATTGAAAATACGAGTTAGATAATATAGATATCGTAAGTTTGAAATGATAATTAAGCCTTGTAGTCGATGTAAGCAGCTTCGCACCTTCTCTGCAGTTGCACAGATTCACGATTCATCGCATTATTAGCAAAATTGTTATTGTGTAAGAGATGAAGCCCGATGATCCAGCTAAACGACTCGAGTTTTGCAGGACAATGAAAAATCGTTTTAGGAGCTTCAATAACATATGGCTTTTATTATGAATCGAATTGCAATATTGCAATTGCAGATATTGGGCTCCCGACAATCCGCTGGAACTGCGCCAGAAACCCTTACACTCGCCTAAGGTTGCCGTTTGGGCTGCCATATCAAGGCCGATCATATCAAGGGCCCTACTTTTTTGAGGATAAACCGTGGTCACATTCAGACTGTTAATTCCGATCGCTATTGCCATATGATCCGATCTTTTTTGGCTCCAGATATACAAAACTCGATTGGCTACAACCGCAAAACGTTTTTCCAATAAGATGGAGCAAGAGGTAAAGAAGCGGATGGCGAGCGATGATTAACTAAACGCGTGTTTCGATAATCATGTTGGCATCATCAGGCAATGATTCACACCAATGATTCCAATAAAATAATTGAGTACATATTCAGACAGACGGGAGTACGACAGTGTACAAAGAGCAGTGGTATACGAGATCAGGTACTATGAATACCAAATAAGCCTATTGTATTAATCAGCATTATAATGCTTAACTCTAAGCAGCAGTAAAAATCCAACAACACACCATGGTAAAATTTGAAATCGCGGAACGTTTCGTTCATCCTTCATCCTTTTGAATCGGTGGGGGATGGATTGGCATCAGTTCTGTTTAACATAATATTGAACGAAGTTCAATTCTTCTATTGGAACCTTTGGTTTAAAGTTTAATTGAATCATCTCCTGATAATGTTAACATGGATCATGCGTGAAACTCGCCTCGAGAAATTAAAACAAAGTGTTGGTGTTTAATGGTCTCTTCGAGTTTAATGTGGTTACTGGCAGAGCATTTTAGCAAAAGGGTGATCATTTGTAGAGCAGCAAGGGGCAGTTGTTTGAGTGATATTATTTTCAAAACATAAATACAAATTTCGAATTGAATAGAAAAAGTAATTGTTAAAATTGTTGGAAAAAAAATGTTCTCGTTTTCTTTTTAATAAATGTTTTAAAAGATTTCGAAGAAAATTATACATCTAATATTATTATCTTGATAAGATATATCTGATCTTATATGGAAAATTTAATTTATAAAATGTTATAACGGATACTTTCTTAGAAACAATGTCGCAGTGAATGGAAGAATATATTTACGTTTGCTGCTTTTCTCTTCCTCGTCAATGATGTTCTGTGGGATGATGTCTTGAACCGTATCGGGATCTGAAAAGAAAGAAAAAAAAACGTTACTTTAGTAGGAGTGTTCGTAGGAGTCGATAATATAGTAATTAACTGTCCAATATAAGCGATCAAATATGGTAAGTCAGACGAACATTTGTAATGCAAATGGCCGAAGCCGTCGTTTGATGGCACAGTCTGGGCCGATATTTTATTATCAATGGAAAATACGGAGGTAGTCTGAAAAAATCGTAATCGTAACACCTATTTAGGTGGGCGTTTAATAAAAATAGATATATAGCACACAAATCGAAAAATGTTGAAACTGGTTCATTTAAATAATTCGTTGTAATAAGGTCAACGATTTTTTGCTGTTTTAATTTACTGAGTGTTACCGGCGTCTGCCAAAACTATCACGTTGTCAGTAATGTAGTATAACAAAAGTATTTGCGTTTTGAAGTATTCAATTATTATACTATGTACTACTTATAGCTCTTTGCCATCATTCCGATGCCTGGCAAATGCCGGTTAACGCTAATATGAGTCTGGCTCAGGTTAGCTCATGTAGTTTGCGGTTTCATGCAGGCCGCCTATGGAATATCCATTATAAATCACGGACCTCACGAGTCCTATAATAACATGAGGGTGGCTCTTCTAGTGAAGCTCTTCTCCTCTGTAGTACCCATGATGAACTTTCCCATCATCGACGGATGGGATGGATAGCTATAGCGATCTGGACTAATACTCTTAATTCTGATGGCAACACCTGATGCCAAGACATGCCTGGAATAAAGGTGATTGAACACCAGTTTTATGGGTGAGCGTCGCAGAGTGAACCCCATGTTAACGATAGTGTGCTATACTTCCAATTTTTTTGAAAGTTTCCTAGTGCTTGTTCTAAGATTTGTAACCGCAACTGCTCTTAAAATGTCGGCATCGAGACACCGTGGTCTTCCCCTATCTTCAAGGCTCATGTCTCTCGCAAAGAACTTTTTGAACCTGGGTGGATTGAAGCGGCACCTTCCCCCTCTATTTTGCAAATCTCACGAGCGGCATCAGCCACTTTATTATTATTTCACTCATTTTAACGTTTTCATTAAAAACTATAGTGGGATCATTGAATATTGAAAGAAATGTTTATTTGTCGGAGCAAAGAATTGAGGTACGATTAAATCTCAGGGGTGTTAAGTATAATCCTTTATAAACAAAGAAAAAAATGCAAATACTTTTGTTACATTCTAGTACTAGCTTTGATTGATAAATAAGTAATTGTCTTGTGATTTAAAACAAATAGTTCTACTGATTCTGAACATGTTTCATGGCTGAATATGATTAAACTCAAAAACATATACTACAAAACACGAAATCACTTAAATTCTTCTATTGGAACATTTCGGTGTGAAACGATGATTCAATCTGATCAAATCATCTCCTGATGATGCTAACATGGTTAGCGAAACACGCGTCGAGAACTTAAAAACAGTGATTTGGTGTTTAGTGGTAAATTTGAATCTGTTTGAATTTAGTTTTTTACACCAAAGATTTCATTGGAAGAAATGATCAATTTAATATTGTTTTGGACTGGTAAGTAAAACACACAAATAAATATAGAAGAAGTACAGTTTGTATTTGAAAAAGGCACTGTGTGTCGAAACAATTGCCATACATACAATTTTAAATATAGTGGAAATTTTTAGATATTAATCTTTGCTTATTTATTTAAAATGAATTTCCATCAAGTATCGGCCACCTCAGTTAAAAATGAAGAAGAGCCTGTTAACTATGCATATCCGAGCGATTGTTCCAAAATGTTTAAATATCTTGTACCATTCATAAATGTTTGGTCGTTATGCGGCGTGGCTTATATGATATTTCCGAACTTCTTGATAATTGATAATTAGAAAAATGTACCAACAAGAGCGCGTTGTATATATCAGAAAAGGTTGTAAACTGAGAGAATATGCTCGGTGAGGCCAAACTTTCCATTCGACTTCCCACAGTTCTTCCTTCGCAGGTGTAACAATATGGAGTTACGCTTTGCCATGATGAACATTCGTGAGCATCCTGCGTCATAGAACCTCTTTCGTTCTTAGTCTTTAACATGACACTCAATGAATTGCACTATACCCTGTGCCAGCCATTTTACTTGTAATTTTATCTTTTGTGTGTTGGGTAAGTGTTAAATAACAGTAGGAGTAACATAAAATAGAATTTTGACAATTCTCGGACTAGCATTCTTCGAAAGAAATATCTTTCAGAAAACTATCTTAGAGATAGGATCAACTGAGTTTGTACTCAAACAGTTGTTTTTCATATTAGGATGCGAATATTCCAAACCACCCTCGTATGATCTATGGAAAAATAAAACAACCATTAATAGGATAAATCCGCATGGCCCCAGACCAGCAAATAGAAAGTTTTCTAAATAAACACGCGCCAGCGGTCCGACTGCGCCAGGGCTTATAAGGAATTGCGAAGCAACACTTGTATACCAGGGCGCCAGTACCGTCTTCGGCTCACAGTCGGTACATATTTGACGAGCGTTTTTTACTTTTTTTCTCGTTTTTTGTTGTTTTTCGTCGGCGCGTAGTCCTTGAGGAGCGCTAGATAAATCAAACATTTACAAGACCGGACAACTTGCGCCTTTAGGATGGCCACTCTCAATGATCTATTGTTCAGGGGTCTTCTCACTTATTTTTCTTCAACCAGTCACCAGAGAAATATGTGAGTTATACAGGGTGCAACATTGAGATATATAAATGTTTTATTAGATTATTTGAGAGGTGATTAGTTTACAAATTTATGATAGAGACTGCACACTAAGATACAGAGAAAGAACTGTAGATATAAAACATTGTTCCGTGGATAAAGGGAAGGCAAATGCAACGGGATCAACATATTGAAAGGATGAAAAACATCGGGGTAGTGAGGATCGCAAGAGATAAGTTACATAATGAGATCTAAGATCCCAACAAAAAGATGGTGCAATGACTTACAAGCCGGAAAGAAACTGATAATATATGCTGGAAGAAGGAATAGAAGGAAGGTACATTTAAAGCAAATAAATTCATCAGACAATGGTTAAGTTATGTTGCATAACAAAAATCTTCGAATTATATATAGAGTCTAGATGTTTTAGTCTCTTGCTTCCTTATAACTCGTTACCCTTTCGCTATAATTTTTCATTTGCTTTTTACACATAATTGTTGCATTAAATCACCAAAGGCAAAAAAATAATGTAGAGTCGAACGGTGTCACATCGAAGGATTTCGGTAGACACTATTCATTGTTATCTTCATCAACATCTTCGGGAAGATCGATTCTTCTATTGGAACGTTCGGTGTGAAATACTACATTCAGATTGATTGGATCATCAATTCAGATTAAATAATCTACTGATGGTACTCGCATGGTTAGCGAAACGCGCGTTATTCGGTTAAAAAAAGTTATTTGGTGTTTAGTTGTAAATCTCTTCGAGTTTAATCTTTGTGCAGTGCAGCTTCATCCGACCACAAAAACGTTGTTATTTCCTGATATCGTGAGCCTTTAATGTGAACCTCATTGCCGTCCTGATCTTCGAAAAAGTATGGACCAGTTACAACTCTGTACTATAAAGTACATTAAACCGTGGCTTTTTGAGAATGTAATGTTGCAATGTTGAGAGACAAAAAACAATCAGCTAATAGCTATTCTCTTAACAATTTTTAATTTCCAATAGAAACAAAAAATAAAAAAGTGAGAATTGGTGAGAATAACAGATGAGAAAGACTCATAAGAAAGCCAAAAGCGACATGAATAAGATACTCAAAAAACCCACAAGTATTACATCACGACAAGCATTAAATTAGAACGTACCAGGCAAAAGAGGAAGAGATATACCTATACAAGAAAAAATAACAGTATCAAAGGAACTAGAACAGCAACTAACCTTGTATGAAATGAAGAGATTAGTCAAGGGTAGAAGGGCAGAATATTTTTTAACATAATTGGAGAAAACTGTAAGGGCAGCATGTGAAATCTGGTATTTAACAACTCTTAAGCTTGTTCAAATAAATATAATAAATTAAGAACTAATAGAAACCAAATATTTGTTTATAAAGCAACAATAATAATAATCTACAATTTCCAGTAGATGCTAATAGTTCTATCAATTTAGCAGAGCAAAAATATATCAATGAAATTAAAGTACGCAATTTGGATATATTTGCAGACTGATTAGAAACCCTGCCAGTAAAAAATTGCAAAAAAAGTGTTGAGTATCATTGAAATTATAAATATGGAAACAGATGGATAAAAAAAGGTTGATTCGGCCCTGTTCATGTTGACCATACGTGTTTATTTCCTTTACCGATAGCCGTTAATTTTTATGCAATCGAACACAAATGGTGGCCATTCGTTAGGATAAGCTGGAATATACGGCGGATTGTTCGAAAAAATTGCATTTATCTAAATGAACCGTGGGCCTAAGCGCAGAAGAAATATTAAACTGGAGAATTACGCCAACATAACGAGTCGAACATCGCATCTGGTTCCATTTTTGTCTTCTTCGTTTTTATCAGTATTACTCCATTGATTTTCTAAGTGAAGTACAACAAATGATAACCATGATGTTACGTTTTAATCGGTTTATAAATATGCGTATTACATTTAAAACTGTTAACATCGTGTATAAGTCTAGTCGTGAATTGCTATGAAAAAAACCAATTACATTAAAAACCATACGATTTTTTCTGCTTAGTTATTTTTCTAGTTAGTCTGCGCAATTAACATGCCAGTCTAGTTGATGTGGTGATCTGATTCAAATTTCATATTTCCTTTGAAAAAAACCCACTAAACGAACGTGAAAATTGTAAATATAATTTCGAGTGAACGCAGCATAATTGCTATAATGGGTTTGGTTTGAATCTCTCCTACAATTTTTCTAACCTTGTCTCAATTCCATGAATCCAATGTTTCAAATGAAGTGTTACTGTAACTATATTGCGTACAATAGTGAGTACAATGAAACATAACTTTTGCATAGAAATGGTAATGGAAATAGAATCTTTTAGGACGTAACTTTTTTTCCTTTGTTTATGAATAAAGGGTTCACTGTTCAGATGTTTAATTCGATTTAAATATTCCTATTTTAGTATTATGGTAAAGTTTTTACAGTTTTTAACAAAAAGATCAAAAATAAGTCGTGAAAATATTGCAATTTTAAGACAATATTTTAAGGCTTATTTATTATTGAATAAGGCTTCAAAGCGACTGATACTGATGATGAGATTTAAGAAGTAGAGGGGAAAGGTGTCATATAAATCCGCACCTGTCCCTTCTGGTTCAAAACGTTCCGGGAGGGAGACAGTCTTGAAGATATGCCGACGTTTTAAGAGCAGCTGTGGCTGCAGATCCTAGAACACTAAGAAAATTTCAGAGGAATTGGTAGTTCCCCACACTATCGTTAAACTATGGTTTAATAAGAAGGCGATGCCGTTATTTAGTGGCCGTGATAAGTCATGATGCGGCGGACGTAAGAAAACGGTCGTAAGAATGGTGACAAGAGATGTCAACTTAAAAAAAGACGGTCAACGGAGAGTGAGCGTATTGCGGTGGAGAATGGATGATCTGGAATTAGCATTATTACTGTATTTGGAAGATATTTAGTTATCCGACTTCGAAAACTATCGTTTGGAGGAGACTGAGATATTTAGAAATGGTGATACAGAGGGTGCATTTCAATTTTTTTTAAGTAGGCTTCTTTATAGTATTTGCTCTTCACATTATATCAAGCTTTTTCGCTGGTTCAATTCACGTTTGTACTGTGTGCATCCATTTTTTATTTTAAAACGGTCACCGCTACAAGGGAAAAACGTTCTACGACTGTTTGTCACCGCTTTGACTGCCGTCATCCAAATGGTGGAGGAAACCAACGCCATCTAGGAAACCAACGCCATCTAGGAAACCAACGCCATCTGATTTGCATAGACAACGTTTTAGTGACATCATCCATCGCTATATTAGGATCGCTAGATAACGACACCGCTTTCTTAGGAAACCGTAGCTTTTAACATATTGCTATATAGAATAGTGCTATAGAGGCATCCCTCATAAATTATCGCCACAGCAAGCCTTGCGTCAGGTTGAAGTGAATGGATTTATTTCAACAATTCAATTTCATTCAACGATTAAAAATTGGTTTGTTTCATTACAGCTTTGTTACTGGTGATCAGACGTGGTGTTTTCAATATGATCCCGAAACCAAGCGTCAAAGCGAGAAGCGGAAGCACCCGAGCAAGTCAAATCTGAAAAAAAGCCGTCTCGAGAAGACAAAAGTCAAAATAATGTTAATTTGTTTATACGATTTGGAGGGAATTGTGAACAAGGAGTTCGTTCCACCTGGTCAAACGATCAATGCTGTATTTTATTTTGGTGTTATGAAGCTTCGCTTGTCGCGTATTCTTCGTATACGGCCACAATATCGCTAACAAGGCAGTTGGCGCTTGTTGCATGATAATGCACCATCACATCGCTCTACGCTCATCACTGATTTTTTGACCAAAAATGCCATTTTAACCATCAATCATTCACCATACTCGCCTGATTTGGCTACCTGCTGTATCCTGACCTGACATATCTGTGGTCGAGCTCAAAAATTAGTTCGTCAACATAATTGACAATTCTATTAAAGCGCAAGCAGACTATTTTGAACAAAAATATCGATTTTAGCCGAAAAAATAAATATTTATTTTTTAACTCTTGTTTTTCCGTAAGACGCACCTTGTATTAAACATCTGTTTGTTGCTGAATTGGCCGTTTTTGACCATCTTCTGGATAGAGCCTTCCCGAACAAAAATTCTAGGGCTCTATTTCTGAAGCGGATGGTAACTGGTAAACCGAAAACTGGTCAACCGAAAAAAAAAATGGCATTTGGTGGGATTAGAAGGGATCCATACACTATGAACTTCTTTCACGCAATCAACACACGCCATCAACACCGATCTTTACTGTTCACAATCAGATCGACTAAATTAAAGAAAAACGGCCAGAATTAACAAACAGGAAAAGCGTTTTGTTTAATTATGTGCCGAGTTTCCTCATAAGCACGACCACACGTTTCAATCAGGATACAACAAAAAATCGGATGTTTGCCCCATCCACCTTACTCATCGGATATCGCACCCTCGGACTATCATCTATTCTGTTCTTTTCAAAACTGTTTGACATTTTTTAGCAATAAAGATGCAAAAGTTTTGGCAAAAAAGGCGTTACGAACCTACCATTACGTTAGCAAAAAGTTGAAAACAAATAGACTCAATCAATATTTACATAAACTATTTGCGTTTGCCTTACTCTTAAAAAATCACTGCGGACTTTCCGGACAATCCTATATATTGCAAATATTATTATTATCAGTGTTATTGTTATTTTTTTCGCTTTTTTTTGTTGTAATATACCTTCACTTTCCATCCTTCTTCCTCTAAATGAAGTAACGTAATACGCCAACCGATCGAGGATATTGCCGATCGAATTTCAATTTGAAAACCGCTCGACTCGAATTCAACACCTCCTCGTTACAAGACGGTTTTCTTCTCGGACATCGCAAATGGCTTATAACTAATAGGTTCATTTATATTTTCCTATTTAGCCACGTCACCCAAACCATTTTTTTAATTTAGATCTAATTTCCGTTCTGTATCGTTGTTCATTAACGTAAAACGGCGTATCGAATCGATTTGGAAAATTTAGATGAAGCGAACACTAATAGAATTAGCTAATTTATTCACCGAATACAAGAAATTAGAATTTGATTGATAAATCTATATATTGTTTACTTTCATGTGTAAGTGATGAGAAAATAAATATCATTTATGTACGTTTTCTTATTAAAATCTAGAGAACATTTAAAATAATTCAGTTAAGCTATGTATACTGCAGCGTTGAAAAATAAAACATCTCAGAGGCATTATTTTAGGTATAAGATTTTTTTTTGTAAAATGTTTTAAAGTATCTCTGAAATATTTTCTTTTCAAATAGCAAAATTAATGCTTCTTTTGATCCCATTTATAAATCTTTTCATATTCATGAGTGACTGAAGCAATGGCAGGAACCTGCAAATGACATATTCTTATTTTGTTCGATTTTTAATGTGAGTTTGAACTTTTGGAGTATATTGTTAATATAAGTTAAGAAATTATTAAGGTATTCTCGATTGTGCGGCTATTATAAGGATATCGTCTACATAAAGCTTTCATAGTTTGGGTTTTAGCGTTGCTTGTGTTAGGGCTTGAAATATGTGATGCAGAGAGTGTGTTATAGCTGGTGAGAGTGAGGAGTCCATGGGTGCGCCATCCATTTGCCTGTAGATTTGTTTGTTGATCAAGAACTAGGTGTTTTTCATGCTGTGTTCGGAGAGTTCAACTACGTGGGAAGGACAGTTTTTCATTCATTGCGATTTTGTCTAGAGCTTCGTCATCAACGTAGAGTAATACGATGTCTAGGCTTACCAATATGTAATTTTCTTGTAGTTGGATGTCCCTTATTATGGTTGTTAAGTGTTCCGAGTTTCTGACGTAAGAATCTGCTTATTCTACTGTGGGTTGCATGAAGCTTGCTAAGTATTTTTCTAGTTCTTGCAGTGGTGATTTTGTTGTACTTACTATAGGCTTTACTGGTCTATCTGTTTATGGATTTTAGGATGAATTCAAATAAACGGATTAACAATCGGAAGAATAACCTTAGAACTATTTTTTTAGATGTCAATCCTTTCATTTATAGAATTTTCACATCCTTGACGACGTTTCGTCAAAATCTCACTTGGCAGTTTCAAGACTTTGTTCTCTGGATGAACACCTAGAAGCGGTCTATCAAGAGACCAAATCCTTGAAGATACCAAGTGAAATTTTGGCGAAACGTCGTCAAGAATGTGAAATCAAACGTGTGTGTTTCAGTTAATCATATCGATTTTTTCACAATATTTAAGCGTTTATTTCCACAACAAAGTAAATTTCGTTAATAAGCAAAGTATTGGCCATCGCTATTACTTTTTCCCATCTTTCTGTCAAATAATGGATTCCGCGCCAAAAGATCTTTTGGTTTTTTTAGGTCAACCGTTCTTCAAGCCAAATTTTCACTTCTTCGTAAGAATGTAAGTGTTGTTCTCAAAATCCTTTCTGTATCGATCGAAATAAGTGGTAGTCCGAAGAGGCTAAGTCCGGTGAATACGGCGTGTGGAGTAGGACGTCCCATTTAACGTTTTCCAAATAGTTTTATACACATTTTGCAACATGAAGGCGAGCATTGTCATGTTGAAAAATTACTTTATCGTGTCTTTGGACGTATTCTGGTCGGTTTTTCCTTCAATGCTCGGTACAACTTTATCAATTGTTATCGGTATCGATCGCCAGTAATCATTTCACCAGGTTTCAGAAGTTATATATTCCTCATAACCCACCAAATACAAACCAAAGCCTTCTTTCCATGTATCTTACGCACTGATAGTGATGTTGAAGACTGGCACGGATCCACATAATTTTTTGCGCTTTGGGTTGTAAAAATATATCCACTTTCCATCACTTGTCACTACTCGATGCAACTTTTTCTTTTCTGTGTGGCAAGCAAAATTTCACAAGTAGTTTTTCGTCTTTCAATGTGTTTTTCCTTCAGTTCATATGGAATCCATTTTCCTTCCTTCTGGACCTTTCCCAATACGTATCGAAAATAATTCGTCCATTCGAAAATGGTGGATTGCTAAATGTTTCAACGTATGAGGAGTCTTCATCCAATAATGCTTGCAAATCTGCTTCTTCATACTTTTTTCGGCTGCCCTGGACGCATTTTGTCTTTTATATGAAAATCACTACTTTTAAAGCGTCTAAATTATCGTCAAAAGATTTTTGGCTTAGAGCATATTCAACATAAGCTTCAAATAATTATCGATAACTTTCCCAACTGCCCCATAAAACGGCTTTTCTGGTACATAATTCGACATATTCAAAGCTGAGAAAAACTATGTTTTTTTGCACATTGATAATTAATAACGAACTGGCTTTTGATGGCGTATGTTTGCCCTCCAAAACGCCATAGAAGTGTATATCAGAAAATGTATTAGTAATGCCCTCTCTTAGATATATATATAGTGAATACATGCATTTTGTGTTGAGGTTCAATATAGAAATTTTCAAAAGATTCCAATCAAAAGCCCTCCTTATCATTATAATGGCATGATGGTATATATACAATGATTATATTACTCGTGATCTTTATATGGAGACCATCAAAGAAGACTATCAATTATTCTCAAAAATATGACAAACGATTGAAAAATCATCCCAACACATTAACAAAAAACCTGATGAGACCTATACCAAGGATTAACACGTCGTGTTTCAAGGAATCTATAGTGTGGTTCAATATATATCGTTGACCGAATCTCTGTCGTAACGAAATCCGGCAAAGCTGCAAAACACCTAAACAGGGCCGGGCCTAATAAAATAACAGCTAAAAAGATAAAATTAATTTTATATATGATTTAGCACTTTCGAAATATTTTAGATTAGTTCGCATTCTTTTCTTAAACAGTGCAGTTCTATAATTTCGATCGTATTTTTATTATTCCAAATGTGCTAAAAATGTGGCGTTATTGGCAAGATAATGATCATTGTGCTTCCGGTAGTGCGATGGTAAGAAAATTTTTAAAAATGTGTATGTTTCTTTATTGAATAGAGGGCTTAATGTAAATGCAGCCTCAGCAGAAATGTCTTCATTAACGAAAACGCCATTGTCTACAGTTAAAAATATTGTGACGAAGCCAATTAAAGCTAAAAAAGTTCGTAGCGATTCTGATAAAAGCAAATGTGTTGACGAAAGTGAGAAATACTTAATTCGAAGCAAAATTTATGGTATGTATGAAGAGCAAACTGCGCCTACATTGCATTCATTGCAACAGCGACTAAGGGAAGATGAAACCAACATTCTTTGCAGCAGAACTAGCCTCCGGAGAATATTATCTCTAATGGGTTTTGAATATCGGACCATTAATAAAAGACAAATATTAATGGAATCAGAATACTTGCGACGATAGTGGTTTGACTGCTTAAACTCTATAAAAAAATACAGATTGGAAAATCATCCCATTATCTATCTTGATGAAACATGGTTCGATACACATGAGACTCCAGCAAAAGGATGGGTAGATATATTAAGAAAATGCCAAACCAAAGCCCCGGCAAACAAGGGAAAAATAATTACAATTTTACATGCTGGTTCCGAGGATCGATGTGTTCCAAATTGTTTACGATTGTCCTCCAAAAAAATTAAACATTTATCTTTGGACTACCATGACGACACCACAGGAGAACTTTTTGAAGATTGGTTTATAAATAGCCTTTTGCCCAATGTGCCTAAGGAAAGCGTAATTGTAATGGACAATGCTAGTTATCATAACCGCCAAAAAAATAAAGTGTCTAATGCAAATAACACTAAATTGGAAATTCAGAACTATATGTTAAAAAACAAAAAAAAAACTTCGAAAATACATGAAAAAAATGTGATCTAGAAATATTAAAGACATTTAATATTAAAAAGGAATATGGATGTAATTCCATTGCTGCGGATATAGGACATACGGTTTTACGCCTTCCCCCGTATTACTGTATTTTTAATCCAATTGAGCATATGTGGCATCAGGTAAAATCCAATGTTAGAGTAGAAAACATTTATCCGACTCTAAGTGCAAAAGCTGCAACATTAATTAGGAAGGTTGTAGACAGTATTCGCAAAGAAAGTTGGATAAATTCGACCAAACCATGTTATTAAAATACAAGATTCCTATGTATCATTTACTAATAATATAGAATCACTTATTAATGTAGATCAAAGTGACATTGAGAGTAAAACCGAATTAAATGTATAATTAAAGTTATAATTTTTATTGTACTAATGGATAAATTTATTTATTTATTTACTTTTATTGTACTAATAAATTCAAAATTCACAAACCAATAAACAATGTTTTAGTCATACATAATAATAATCATAATTTAACAATATTTTTTTCCAAAATTATTCAGAAATTAAACCACTCCGACTCTGGCGCCTTTGAAGAAACTAGGAATATTTTTATTGAATCTTTTTGGGGCATTTAAAATTTTGCCGAAAGGCAACGAAATATCTTGAACCGGACTATACCAACATTATTTAAACTTTGATCAGATCTCAAAATTCATAAATAAATTTTGTTTTTGAAATTAAAAAACTACATGAACTTATCATAGGATAATGACCTACAAGAATATTTTGGATATTATTATTAACCATTTACTTAGACTACTTATATTACATATAGTAAATATATTGGGAATTAAGGAAAAAGAGTAAATACTTTTTTTTGCTTGCAAGGATGGTTTTACTGACAAAACTGTGACGGTTACATATAACATGATGGCGCCAAAGTGAAAGGCAAGAGGGGCAAGGTGAGTTGATTCCGTCGTTAGATTTAAGCTTGTGCGGTTTGTGGTTCTAGCGTCGGTATTTATAGGTAAATTTTCATTAATACCCGTCGTTTTTGCGATCGACGGGTATGAGCCCATAGCAGCGCGAATATTTCTAGTGAACAAGATACGAAATTTGTGGAATGTTGTGGTGAAAAGGCACGGGACACGCCAATCAACTAACCGCCGTCCCTAAATATAGAACGCCCCATCTTCAGACGAAAGACATTCGCGGAATCTTGTTTAGAACGATTCCAGTACTATTGTAGCTAATATTGTAGTCATTACATTTTACCATCTCCGTTGATTTATTAAGTGAATAGTAAATATCATTTTAATTACAAACATTCTTATGATTTAAATCCAGATACTTTCCTTTGTTGAATGAACTGAATCATTTCACACGTAGAGGAAAATATGATTTATGAAAAAATTTTTAATATTGAAAAGTCGGCCATAGAGGTGATAAAAGCTGAAATATAATTATTTATATGATTATTTTTTTATTGATTTAGTCGTGTAAATCTGTAAACAATAGGAAGGGGTTGAGTCAGAACCTTCATTTTCATTAAGACAGTTAAATGCCTCCACATTTAAGGCAGTTAACTGCCTAAATGATCCAATGCCTCCACAGATTAAAACATATTATATGTCAGATTAAGTTAAATAAGAACTATATTTCACATTAACAGATTATTCGATGTATTGAAAGGGAAATAATCATCAAATCATGTTCAGTATGCTACCAGGTGTGGCGGTTAATAGTTCTTAATTTTTTCTAAAAAAAAAACACGTTTAATTTGAGACGAAGGTAAAAAATGGTTTATTCAAAGTATGCACCATCGCTAGCTGCACGTTTTTTCTATCTCTGTGGTAATTTGTGTATAAAAAATATGTTGAATACACCGAAAAATTGGACATTAGAGACTTGTTTGAAAGGTTCTAGTTCTGGCATAAAGATGGCGTAAATAGAACTACATGACTATATTTGTCAAGTATGATTCGTTAGATTGCGTGTTGGGAAGTTTCAGACGCGTCGTTTTAGTCGCTTGTTTGTGGTGATAAGTAAACCAAATATATTTGGAAATTTTCTGTAAAGTACTTTGTTTTTAATTAATAGGCAAGACATTTAAAGGGATTATTTGAGTGCAGTAAGCGACAAACAAGTAGACAGATTTCACCAGGATATCGGGATGATGGCAGCAAGCTACCAGGGACGATGGAACCCATCTATGTTGGGCGATTACTATTGGCTTTTAAAAAGAGATGAAGCTACAGAACATTTTTTGTCTTATAAATTAATCTGTTTATGTGTTATATTTTAAAGTATATACCTGATGCTGAACTTTATTTTAAATATATATTTTTTATATCTTTATATACAAATACATGATTCAAATACATGTAAGCCATACGCTAAATAAATCAATTAGATTGTAAAAATATGTCGTTTCCTTTTTTTCCCCACCACCGAGTGGTGCATCAATAATCGCCATATTGCGTTATTACCTTGAAGTAGAAGAGAATATATCTTATGCTCTGTATACAAAAGAATAGTAATATGTCCGATCTCTAGTAGTTACTTCATATATTCATTTGTATATTATTTTAAAGTAAATTTCGTTAAAGATGTGCAAAAACATTAACTTCTATAGCAATAATATTAGTGGCGTTACCATGTTGATTCTAAAGAATAAATTAAAGATCAACAGACAGCGTGTATCCGTAAGTTTCCGTGGGTGTTTGTTCTAAGAGAGATTTTTTATAGACAAAGAAAATAAAATAACGGCGCCATCTATGCAGTGGGTGTCTCATTTCTTTTCCCCGCCTACGTATTCGTCGATCCGCTGATGGATATTCAATTTTTACGGAAAGAAAAAAAAATAGTTTTGATTACACACATCTGATTGCTTTATGTTAATGATGCCAACGTATGTCGAACTGTAATCCTAATGCATTTTTATGCATATGCTTGTGCGTGAATATCTTCTTGTAATTTCATCTTATCTGAATTTGCTGAAAATATAATTATAAAGAATTGTCTACAAGCGATAAGTTATATTTTATCTTGAAGAGCAAATAGTACAGTTCAAATGAGCCCATCGGATTTCCTTCGTTAGGTGGAATGCTTTCTGTAGACCCCATTTTCGATTACTCTTTCACACATATCGTATGGTATATTTTCAATGGAGACCTGAATGATTAATGATTAATGATTCATAAATAATTATTTTCAAAAATTATTCGGGGTTTATTTCCGTAAACCACAAATTTAAAATCATATTCAAAAGAATACGAAAGTTAAGATCTATAAAACACTCATTCCAGCCAGTAGTCACTTATGGTTGCGAAAGGATTGAAGTAAGAAGGAACAGAAACGAAGTCATTTATGGAACCTCACAAAGAAAACAGTATTCGAAAGAAGAGTACTCAGAATAAATTTTAGTACCGGGAATGGCAATGGAATTTAGAGGATTAGGTGTAATTTCGAAATCAAGCGATTGTACAAAGATCTGGATATTCTAAACTATGTGAGAATTCAGAAACTTAGACTGGACATGTGACCAGAATACCAGAAAACCGAGTACCAAGGAAAATCATGGAGAAGCAAATAGGGAGTAACAAAAAATGAGGTACACCACAGACATGATGACAGGACAATTTAAGAGGAGATGCTGAAGAATTACTGCACATTAAAAATTGCCAAACGGCTGTTGAAGATCGACCTGGTTGGAGGAGAAGGTTAAAGGAGGTCAAGGCTCACTGACGGGCTGTAGCACCATAAGAAGAAGAAAAAGAAGAAGAAGAAGAGATTTAACATAACCCCACAAAAATAATCTAAGGGCGTGAGATTGCCTAATTTTGGTAGCCAGTTGACATTACCATTCTGCGAAATAGCGCATCCACGAAATTTTCCATCCAATAAATCGATTATCTGACGAGATTCCAAGTCGCACCAGTCTTGTTAAATGGAAACATTGTTTATATTTACATTTGTCAGTTCTGGCCAAAGATATTCTGTTAAAATATTTTTATAGCGTTCACCATTAACAGTAGCCCATTTACCATCCTCTTCAGAAAAAAAAGGTCCTATCACTCTTTCAGCGACTTTCTGAAGAGGTAACTCCTCAATCACTTGAGGCTTTTCAAAGTGCCTAATACTGCAGCTATGTTTGTTCAGAAATCCATTAAGTCGCAAGTGTGCTTCGTCGGAAAAGATTATCTTTTTTCCAAACTAGGGTTCGCCTTGCAATTCTTTTAGAGACCTATTCGCGAATGCAGATATGAATACATATGATATGCATATGATATGCATACATAGGATATGCATATGATATGCATATGATATGCAATACATATGATATGCAGATATGAATACATACTATGAATGACATATACATTTTAAACAGCGTAAATGCTATTACATCCAAAAAGTTATTACTTTGTTACTTGTTACTTATTGGATAACTTTTTACTCGTACTTTTAGATTTTTGTAAAATTGTTGAGGTTATAAGATTATTTGTAGTATTTGTTTAATAATACACATTACTGCTGCTTGGTCAACAAGCGCCTTAAGAATACACTTTGGTGAATCTGTCCATATACCACCATATGTAGATTTTCGCTGGGAATTTAATTTCATTGGTTCTTAAATGATACAAAATGATAAAAGAAAAAATGAAAAAGTATCATTTTGGCAAACATAATGATATAACAATAATGTTTATAAGTAGAATATTTATTATTTTAACTATCGATTTATTTGACTATTAGCTTCTGATTCTTTGGTAATTAATAAATTCTTATCATAGTATTGATGTGGTAGAGAAGGTTAAATCTGCTAGACAATTAAAATAAAATAAGAATTTCAGACGATCATTAATAGTCTATAAAAAATAAAACTGGTTAAAAATAGGCTGACTGGCGCCTAACGTAATTCAAAACAAAGCTATAAATATTTGGCGCACAAACCGAATTTATTTTATATACCATAAAGATATTTAACATTCTCGACCACTAAATTGGCGAATTTAGAATACGGAACACGTTCATACGTTGATAATTTTCAAATTTTAACGCCTATCAGTTCAATGAACATCAGCTGCTGTAAATCGACGAAGACTAATGGATGTTTCCGTACGTATCTTCGATAGATCAGTCGTATTGAAACAAATCAAACGTTATGCGAAAATATTCTCTTTCATTAATGAATTCGACGAAATATTGTTCCAGCAAGTAGTAAAATATGTTAACGCTTTAAGCAGTACGAGGACTAATCTATATATTTAAAGATATTGGTTAAATATAACAGGCCTAGTGGACAGTACCGCTAACTAGAAAGAGTGCTGCTCAGATAGTAAATTCATTTTTAATGATAGACTTTTGCTATCACTGTTTATTCATCAAAAATAAATATTTATTTCTGACGAAGCTGCAGTGCTATAAATATTTACAAAGCTAAATTGCTATAAATCTATATTTCTGACGAAGGTACAGTGCTAGCGAAACGCGTCATACATTAATACAATAAAGTGGTAATTTTGACAGGAAAATCTTTTAAACATCTGCGATAAATTTCCATTGAGAAGAAAGAAGAACCCAACAAAATCCAAAAGCTAAACTGATATGGTTAGTTTGTTTGTAATCCTCATGTAACGCTCGTGGTGCAGATTATCTTAGTGCAGTTTTAACTTAGTGATAAAAACTGAAAGTAGAGCAGTTTTTTTTCTTCTTGTTTCCATGCCGCTTCAATCTGTCAGTGAGCAATCTTCGTATTCATCCGAATCGATTTTCAAAAGCCCGAGTCATTTTATGATGTGCTAGTTTTTCAGCATTTCTTCTTACATTGTTCTACAGCAATAATTCGGATATGCCACGACAATTTTCACATTTCAGTTTATGTCCTTTAATGAATTGAACATGTGAACAATTGAACATTTGCCTGCTACCAGTATTCAGGTATATATTTCAGATAACACATCAAATCAGTATCTGCCAAAAAGCAGTTGGAAGAAGAATTTAAGTACAAGGTCACGTCGGTATCAAAGGTGATTTGGAGAAGATTTATTTAGGAATAAAACAATAAATACAATCATTAAGTATAAATAAAATTAAATTCGTATATAATTAAATTAAAGCACAACGAATAAACTGATTTGGTATTACAAACGATATAGGTAAAAAAAATCCAAAAGGATAGAGTATTTATATGATGACTCGATATGTGTGAGTAAAGAGATCTCTTTAAGGAAATCAATACCAGATGTGGCGGTCAATGATCCTTATTTTTTTTTAAGAGATGGCGCTGATATTAAGAGTCGGTTCATACTCTAATCTCTTATGTCATTATGCTGTTACGACAGTGCCTTTTAAAACGCCATTGATCTTTACGATTTCGAGTTAGGTACATGCCGAGTTTTGAACTAAATAAGGAGCATTTACAGAAAGTACTGTTTTTCGTATTCAATCAAAAAAAACGCGAGTGAAAACCGTTGTATATCTGTGGAAACTTACGGTGACAATGTTCAAACGCAAGACGCTTGTGATTTAGATGTTTCACAAGTGGTGATTTCGACTTAAAAGACAGAGAACGTCCAGGCCAACCGAAAAAATCTGAAGATGTCGAATTGCAAGCATTTTCATCGATGTTGAAGAAGACTAGAGAAGAAAAATAGATATATTTCGAGAACCCAAAATGTAGAAAATCATGGGCTGACTTAAGGCAACCATCAATATCGACTGCAAGACCGAATCGCTTTGGGAAGAAGGGAAAGCCGTGCATTTGGTGAGATCTGAAAAGTGTCGCGTACCAACCATGAGGTTCCGAAACCAGTTGAAACAGTTAATACCGTTGGCTTCGTCAACAACGTTAATTTGCAGCACTACAACGCCGCATCACACAGTGAAAGCGGTCAAAGACACCATTTCTGCACTTGGCTGGAAACTCTTACCCTATCCGCCGTTCTCACCAGATTTGGACCCTTCCGACTACCATTTGTTTTCATCGATATTTTATGCACTTTCCGTGAATCTTTCAACAATTACGGAGATATCGAAAAATGGCTTGATGATTTTACCACCTCAAAAGACGGTTTTTCTGGGAGGGTATCCACAAATTACCAGAGAGATGGGAGATGGAATGGTACATACTTTTCGCACATACCAGGAGATGGGATGGCAATACCATTTTTCGATCTTTTGAAGGGGTACATTTTGTTTTTATTCTTTATAATGATCATCCAACTCGTGGGCATTCCCATGACTAGGCATCCCCTTAAATGCTACAGGTAATCCCTCAGATGATGTATGTCTTAAGTTGTTGTACAATCAAGAACATGACTACATCCCCTCTCGTTAAACTTAATGCAGGGAGCTAGCAACTGAGGGGGTTAGAATCTACCAAAGTGGAGTTGGAAGAGGTCTCATGGTACTTGGATATGTTGATACAATGTTCTTGACTAAGAAGAAGGTAGCATATAGATTCATAAATATAAATCTTCACCAACGAAAATCAATTGTATAACAATTTATGTTAAAAGATCTTAGAACTGTACACATTAAATGTATCATCTTATTCCGATCATTACATAATGTTTAAATTGTTATGTTATTGATATGTTATTTGTTAATATGACATTGTATATAAAATATACTTGTAAAATTATCGAAAGGCTAAAAGTATTTTATCACATTGAGGAAACAAGGTTATATAGACAATTTGTTGTTTTTTTCTTAATTCAATTTAAGGTTATATCCACATTATTCCTGTCAATTTGCAGAGCAATCATCAGAGGTATGATGTTAATCAAAAATCTCAAATAAGAATCGTATTAAACAGTTCCAGAGCTTAATTTAGAACCGTCAAGTGTCGATAAATAATGTGTAGTCGACTCTAAATCAACGGTCGGATTTTGAAGCGATCGTCCGCTGGAAAAATTTCATGGCAGATACCCGATCCGATAACGGTGCGATTTAATCCGATAGAATAGCTCGATGGTGCCGAAGGGATGGGGTTATCTTCAATCAGGAGACGATATAGAATTCCGACGGACAAAATTAGGCTCTTTTTGTTTCTGGGAACGCAGGCGTCTCGGAGCGACATTCGGAACGAAATTCCGATCTCTGATATAACTTTACGGCTAATATATTTTCCACGGTGTCGCCAGATGTCGTCACCTTCTATTTTTCACGCCGCTTTTGACAGTGGTCGATTGAAGGGCGCCCCGATAAAAGAACTACCGGTTTTCTCAATGATCCTTCGATAATACTGATAGTGGTCCAATTTAGTTGATGCTATGTTCTCAGCATGAGATTTAAGAACGATAACACAACCAATAAATGCTTTTTCTTACAGCAAATTCTAACTATTTTTGTTCTCTATAGGATCCTTTTTTCCCACATATGCATTGATGTCGTTAGTTATGTCTTTAAGCTTATCCTTCATAGTCGATGCATATTCTTAACCTATTCGAACAGGCTCCTGATTCATAAAGGCAGAATCTAGCCTATATGAATCAGAACCTGTTCGCCGTATAGTTATTTTACCAGTGCAGCAGTAAATAATTCTTAATTTTTTTAAGAGATGGTGCTGGAAACAAGGGTCGGTTCACAGTGTGTCTGGGTCAAGGAAACAAGAGTCGGTTCATGTGGTTAACATGTCGAGTTTCGAAACAAATAAAGAGTATTTGCGGCATGTATTCCTTTTATTCAGTCAAAAGAAAAACGCGAATGAAAGTCGTTGTATACTTGTGAAAATTTATGATGACAATGTCCCAACGCAAGACGCTTGTGAGCATTGGTTTAGAAGATTCAAAAGTGGTGTTTTCGACTTGAAAGACAAAGAACACTCAGTTCAACCGAACAAATTTGAAGATGACAAATTGCAAGCACTGTCCAAAGACGATTATTTGCAAACTCAACAACAAATGGTAGAGAGGTTGAATATAGGTCGCCGAAACATTTGTGACCTTTTGCATAGCCTGGGAAAGATCCAGAAGGCAGAACAATGGGTACCACATCAGCTGAATTTTACCTTCTCGGCATGAAAGAATGACCTTTTTGTACCAGATCGTAGATCTGGAGATGAAAAATAGATATATTTCGAAAACTCAAAATGCAGGAAATCATGGGTTGACTCCGGATAGCCACCAACATCCAGCGCAAGACCGAATCGCTTTAGAAAAAAGACAATGCTGTGTATTTGGTGGGATTATAAGGGTGTCCTGTACGATGAGCTTCTGAAACCAAGTGAAACAGTTAATACTGTTCGTTACCGTCAACTAATGATACATTTGAACCATGCATTGATCGAAAAGTGACCAGAATGACTTATAAGACACGGAAAAGTAATTTTGCAGCACAATACCAAATTAAACAGCGAAGCGGCCAGATACACTATTTCTGCACTTGGCTAAGAACTTTTACCCTACACGCCGTACTCACCAAACTTGGCCCCTTCCAACTACCACTTGTTTTAACTGATGGCTCATGCACTTTTTATGAAACATTTCATGAAATATTTCCATTAGCGATGGTGCACTTTGAATAGACCATTTTTCACCTTTCTCCCAAATTAAACTTAATAATAATTAAGATTAATAATTATTAACCGCCACACCTAGTAGTTATTTTTAAGTGTCATCAGCAGTTTAAGAGGCGATGTCGTCCGAGAAGCAACATTTGGGGCATTGCGTTCCTTCCATCTTTCAACAGGACACGATATGGTTTGTTTCTGTTTTGGGACATAATGCCGTATTGTATAATACTTGTAAAAAGCGATTTCAACTATTTCCAGCTGAAAATGTTGACTTAAATGATGCAAAATGTCTGAGACAATAAAAAACTTGAGGATGAAGAATAGGAAGCACTGCTAGAAGAAAATTCTTAACGTTCACTGCCAGAGCTTGGACAGCAACCCAGAGATCATTTCTAAACGTTTACTCAAGTTAGGAGAGTCGTTGGGTCCCTGATGAATTCACAACTGAGAATAAGAGTAAACGCTGTGATGCTGCTGTATCATTACTCTTCAGATTCAAGAAAAAACTTTCTGCATAAGATTGTGATCTGCCACGAAAGGTGGACTATCTACGATAATCCAAAGAGTCGAAAATCATTGATTAGTTCTGCTGAGCCATGCACCAGTACCGCAAAACCAAATATCCGCGCCAAAAAGGTGTTGCTATGTTTATGGTGGGATCAGCTAGGCGTCGTGTATTATGAGTTACTCTGATCTAGTGAAATGGTTACTGCTGACCGTTATTAACAGTAATTGATTTGTGTTAGTGGTGATCAGCACAATGTACGACTACATATAGCAGAAGGTACTCTGGAAATGATCAGCAATAGAACTGGAAGATGTTATCGCATCCGGTGTATTCTCAAGACTTGACCCCTTTAGATTTTCACCTATCCCTTGATATTGATAGCATCTTCACATTTCTTGAGGAAGGAGATTGAAGTGAGGGAGATTACTTCGAAGATTAAGTTTGTATTATTATGTCGTTGACGTTTATATATAAATGTCAAAGGTAGTCAAAAAATGTCGGGAATTAATTGGATGATCTAATAATTGCCATATTATACATTATTTAGAATTAGAATTTATTTCTGATATTTATCATCTATTATGGCATATAATAGGAGCATCTAATATGGGCGAAATTTTCAAAGTTTTCTTTCAACGTAGGCCCAATTATATTATCAGAATATTTTGGCGAGTAACGCCGCTTCATGTTGAGGCTGGAATCTTTTCATACTACCTTTGTACAACAAGTAGAAAAACATTGTTTTCATTGATAGAGAAGATGAAGGATCTTATACATATTTGCAGATATTGCACACATCGAACACAAATTATGATATATCAGTAAAATATTATGATCTCTCAATTCGGTAGGTAATTTAAAAAAATGTGAAGAACTGTCATATGTTTGGGCCATCATCATGGGCTTGATGATGGCCCAATTGATAATGTAAAAGGTTAATATAGGATTAATTTAAAGATATATTGTCATGAATACAAAAAAAATCAGTGATGGGTAGATAACAGTTTAGTTTTTAATCACAACTTATCAGACGTTACTGAAGTTAAACGATTTAAAAACATACGTCAATAACAACTGATTCTGAAAGAATCTGGAATGTGAATAAATCCCATCTAGTATAAATTTCAGTTCATCTGAGACCATAAATTATCACTATGTTAAATTAACTTTGTAATTTCTTGAAAACATTCCTAACGTCTGATTATTAAACAAGTCATCAATTTGATATTATAAAAGTATCACTAAAGTTCATTCGTGCAAAGTGTCCCGCACAAAATCATCTCCAATTGCAACGTTAGATAAACAAGGCGTCAATTGACCATGAAGCCACCAACAAAATGCCCCAGAAATATCCTTTTGTCTAGACGGATCGTTTTCTGCACAAGAAGCTGTTCCCTCGGCGCCATAGCGCTAACAAGCATAATGATGACATCCCACTAGTTTTTTCCTCGTTCGGTTTTTTTGTTTATTTGTTCATAGCCTACTTAAAAGGGAGGCTTTTGAATAAAAAAAAGAAGAACGTCGGCGTAAGAGCGAGTATTAAAACAACATTTTTACGGGCCAAAATAAAAATTGGAAATCGAAATGCGGGGTTCGAGTACTTGACGAAGTCAACTTGAAGTGGGACGGTGTTATCTTTACCGTTCAATAAACAATATTGTGATTGGATGACGCGTGAGTTGAATATTTTTTAAAAAGTGATCTTTGAAGATGAAGAAATCAATATTAATTATCAAAATACTTTCAGTTCTCGAACTTGATTTAATCAATTTGAGTTTCAGGAAAGGCTATAATGTTAGGAATGTCATGTGGTTTAAAAATACAACGCCGGTAATCTTAAGACGGCGTTGTACAGTACGGAACAGCGTGTACAGGGTTCAACTTTTATATAAAAATGGTTGTTTTGTGAAGAATGCTTTTTTTTGTCTGTGGTGATGAGGTAGAGGTGAAGGTGAATATTTTGTAGTACTTTTTCGAAGATGATGTAGGTAACGCTATTACCATCAAATTATTAAAAAAGGGGATTGACCATTTTGCAAAATATAATCCAAGATTTGAAGGGTATTATTTCTAAAGCATGCATTAATAATTATTTGATTTTCGAATTAAATATAAAATGTTGATTGTTTAAAAAAACTGTTTGGTTGAAAACCCACATAATATTTTAAGATTACTGTGCTAATCAAAATACAAGACTAGTCATCGTATGACAAAATGTGTTGAAATTGTCAACTGATTTGGACGTACACTACAAGGGTGAAATTAAAAAAATTAAGCGAACTGAAATAGCTAAAAAGTTAAAAGGTGTACAAATAAGTTTCCGCCGTTTTACAAAAGATGGTCCCACCAGAAGGTTATGTAGAAATTGTTAAAAAATTATGTAAAAAGAAAGTTTGATCATCTGGTGATAACATAACCTTAAAGCATTAGTGACTCTGTATCACCATCACATAATTTTTTCGTGCGGAAATGTCAATTTTTGTGCCGAATAAGCGTCATTTTTTCAACTTTTGATTTATTTCCTTAATTTAAATAAATCTGCAGCTGGGGGGCATCAATTGCTTGTAGAAGCATATGGTGAGGCTGCTTTATGTGACAAAAGTTATCATGAGTGGTTTCAAAGTTTAAAAATGGTGAGTTTGACGTGGAAGACAAAGAAGAAGAAGAAGACAGGAAAATACGCAGTGGAAGGCCGAAAGTGTACGAAGACACGGAATTGGAAGTATTATTGGAGGAAAATTCGTCCAAAACGTAAAAAGAACTTACACTTACATTAGAAGTGACTCAACAAGCAATTTCACATCATTTAAAATCGTTGGGAATGATTCAAAAACAAGGAAATTGGGTTCCATATGAACTGAAGCCGAGAGACGTTGAAATCCGATTTTACATGAGTGAAAGGCTGCTTGCCAGGCATAAAAAAGGGTTTTCTGCATCGTATTGTCACTGGTGATGAAAAATTGATCCTCTACGATAACCCAAAGAGGAGAAAATCATGGAGACCACCTGGCCATGCTTCAACATCGACAGCCAAACCCAATATTCATCGACAAAAACTTATTTGGTGGGATCAGCTTGGTGTCGTGTATTATGAGTTGCTCAAACTGAGTGAAACCATTACTAGAGCTCTCTACCTGCCTTGATTTGTATAGAAGATTTATATGTATAGAAGGCCGCGGGTGCTGAATTTTTTTCAAATCAAGACATTTCCAAATTTTATCCCTTTAATACTTCCAGTGTTTTCTCTGCTGAATTATTTTTTATATACTAGGCTAATTGAAAAGTTTGCGGAGCGGAAATGATAAAACAAGTTTATAGTTGAAAAAGTATATTCTCCCTTAAGCTCAATACATTTTTTTCCAGCGGTTTTCCAATTCATTTATTCTATCCCTGAAGTGATTTTCTGGAAGTCTTTCAAAATACTCATCTACGGCTGCTATAACTTCATTTGATGAAAAACGCTTGCCACGTAACATTTTTTTGAGGTTTGAGAACAGATAAAAGTCAGAGGGGCCAGATCTGGTAAATATGGTGGATGCTCCAACAATACATAATGTAACTTGGCCATTGTAACAACATCTGGGAGCCGGTGCATTATCTTGATGAAAAATTATTTGTTTTTTCGCTAAACCAGGTCTTTTCTCTCGAATTTTTACATCCAATTGATCCAAAAAGATTGAGTAATGCTGTACTGTTATTGCTTTACGTTTGAAGGTAATCAATTAACAAAATGCCTTTTGCATCCTAAAAATCACTTTTTGATCACTTTGACTGCTTCGGAGCTAAACAACCGGGCTTAGTCCATTCTGCGGTTTGTTATCGTATTTAAAGATAATAGTAGTAAACCGAAGCGTCATCCATAGTTTCAAAACGAGATGTTGGTTAGAAAATTTTACTCAAAGTCGTTTTTAATCAGAATTTAATAAATGCGGCACCCATTTTGCACATAGCTTTCCCAAGATCAATTCCATTTTCAAAATATGAAACACCCGTTCAGATGTCCATAGCCAAAGTCAAATGTCTATCATCCATAACCATATCATGTATAGAATTAATTATTTGTTCAGTAGTTACACTTATTGGACGTCCAGAACGAGGACCATCATCCAGGCTTGTATGACCACATTGAAACTCACCTGCCCACTTACAAACCATTGTTTTTGAAGGAGCAGACTTCCCCCCACTACGAATTTCTATTGCCTTTAAACCTTTTTTTATAAAGAATTTAATCATTGCACGATTTTCAATATTTTCCATATTAAAAAATAACACATACGTTTACTTCAAGTTGCTGTTTTTTTACGAATGACTTGACAGATCGACTTGAAACTTCACATATGTTCACATGAAGGATGAAACTTCTAAATGCAGTAGATTATATAGCTTTTTTACTGCTCTATAGGTGTCGCTCCGCGAACTTTTCAATTAGCTTACTATGAGGGGCCAAATTTTCTTCTTTGGCTCTTCAGTGCCTTGAGAGCTCCTTCTTACTCCACACTATATAACCTTGACTGACTAATCGTATCTGACTCTTCAATGCCTTGAAAATTCCGCTTACTATACCGTAAAATTCATAATATTCTATACTCCCTTTCTCATCTAACTCATATTCCATAATTTTTGTCTGAATCTCAAGTCATAGATGTATTTTGGACAATTAATTAGTAGATCGCTTAGTCTAAGAAATTGCTCTAAATGGTATGCCTATTTCTCTCATCCCATACTACAAAAGATATTTTCCCACACGTAAAACTAAAAATTCGTGATCTTGTACAACTCAACCGATATCTTCTTGATAACAACAACAAACTCTGGCTTATTAAAAGCTGCTCCCCTTCCCCCCTTGCTCCCTAAATTTAAATAAGTTATGTTAAACATAAATCATGATTGGCCATTGCCATTTCACCCACACTTTCATTATGAGTAGAGAGCCACCTCCATTCTTTCTTTTTGCAGTTATCCTATGACAGTCTCCCATTTTCTGTCTGGCTGTATGCCTCTTTCTCGTATATGTCACAAGTCCCTGACTTTCTCTGGAAGACATTTTATCCTCCTCCCTTGTTTGAAGATCTACATGTTATATTTAATTTAATTTGTGCTAGAGATAATACGCTTCTTTTTTAACTTTGTCCATTTAATTATGTCCTTATTGGTTAATTGGTTATTCAATATTACATGGTTATACAATATTACAATACAAATCAGTTATCAATATTATGAGTATATATAGCGGGGGTTTCTTATCTTACTCTGCATCCAGTTTCGCTAAATATTATTAATACCTGTCGCCTCTTATGCACTTTCATTATTACTGTTCATATATGTCTCAGACTGATACACTTCCTTAGGCCCTTTATGAGTAACATAAATAAGCTTTATAAGTTCCCAAATAAAAAATATTTTTACTTCAGGCATAGAACGTTATATTTTCGAACATCATGTATAAATTACATGACTTGAAACGTCACTTGATTTAATATGGTAATTAAAAAAAATCTATTTAAAATTCCTAATACATACAACTTGTTCGCATTGTCTCATCAGCGATGATACTACCATAAACTACATACATTGTTATTTATTATGTTTTGTAATACGACACACTCCCTTGGCATATGGATCTTTTAATTATGACGAATGGAAAATTTTAATGGAAATGGAAATTTGTATTCGAGTAGCTTTAAATTTAAACTTTTGTATACTTCGATCAAATGAATTGAGATATTATTGAGAAAATATTCAACCATTTTTTCCTATTGTTTCAATATATCCAATGGGATACAAATTTGTGTTTAAAAACACTGGAAGTATTCAGAAAATATGAACGAGAGAGAAACCTGTTGAAGAACAAGAAAGCACTAGATCTTCTAATTAAGAACTGAACAATACTTCAAACCAAAATTAACAATTCACGATGTTTTTGAACAAGAAAATGTGGATTTTACATTAAGTTGATATTCTTTTTATTATTGTGTGATTTTTTGTATGGTAAAGCTTTATGAGCACAATTTAACAATCTTCGTATATATCAGATATGTTCTTATTATAAATTGGGGAACAAGAAATGTCACCCAATATAAAGGGTGCGGCAACTTTTAGTTTGTTTTAAAAATGCATATTAAATAAAAATGCAATAAATATTTTCAAATGACTTATACTTTATTTTCGAGAGTACACATACCGATTAAGAATGGAATGCAATTTCATTTAAATGACTGCCTCGGTTGAATTTGTAGTAGCCCATTCTGTCGACCGAATTTTTCAATACAGTTTCACTAGTTTGAGCTTCTATTTGAAAATAACCACTTTAACTGCGTCTTTTAAAGCCTCAATTGTCTCTGAATGATTAACATAACACCTGTCCTTGTTATTTAGTATTTATTATAACTATTATTTGTGGATCCCTATAAATAATAGTCAAACGGAGTCGGAGCTCCTAGACAGCCTGTTGACATCGCCATTTCGGCTGATAATTTTCGAAGATACACAAAAGTGCACAAAACGTCCATTGTAGCGTTGTCTGCGTAATGGCGCCATCCTATTGTCAGTTAGCAAGGCACGATAACGGTTGCCATTCACTGTTAGTGCGGCCCCTTGCTCATTTTCAAAGAAAAATAGTCCTATGATGCTTTTGGGCCATATTCCACACCGTATACTCCTTTTGAGTGCATTGGCTTCTCAATTGTAACGTGTGGATTTTCTGTGCCCCAAATACAGCTATTTTGCTTGTTCATTTAATCTCCGAGATGAAAATGAGCTTCGTCAGAAAAGATGATTTTTTGGTAAAAATGCTCATCTTCTTCCAACCGATAATTCGCCCATTCAGCGAAGCGCAAACGCAATAGATGGTCGTATGTCCGTTATGTAAACCAAATATTATAGCTCGTTGTTAGGCTGTATTTACAAGCTCGTTCAAACTTCATGTTTCAAAATGCATATAGCTCATCAAACATGCAAAAGAGTTTGCGATAAGGACACTCGACTGGTCGGCGAGATTCCCAGATTTAGCGCCGATAGAACATTGCATTGGCTAAACTCTTGAGCAAATGTCCGGACTGTCACCAACTTTAAACGAACTTGAAGCATGTGTGCAATGAGCTCGACAAAGATAGTCACACAAAGACAGATGAATGATTCAATTCGGTTTATTACTCGCAAAGTTATAGAGTGTTATAACAATAATCGTGGACCTATTCATTATAAATTTATTTATATTAAATGTAAGTCTAGTTTCTTGATGGTTTTATCATTACTAATATCATCGCGGTGTACACAAAAATCTCCAATTTACATTTAATACAATGTTTAGCACTAATAACGAAAATAAACATAACATTTGGTCAGTTCTACATTATTTTGAACCGAAAGTTGGAAAAAATGGTAAAATAATACTAGCTTGAGTAGATGCCATGGAATAAAAAAGAAGAGGAGTACGTGTCGTAGTTTTTATGGAAAATATTGCTTATGAAATACAAACAACGAAAATTATTTTTTTTAAATAATTGAATGTGTTTAAAATATTTTTTGTTGCCCAGGAAGCATAGAAATTAATAAAAATCTTATACGTTGTTTTATTGCACCACATTATATTCTAGGGGAAATTTTCGTAAAATTTTTAGTGACCAACCTTTAAATAATAAACTTAAGCCCCTAAGTACAAATAAATCATTAGTCACGTGGGTTACAGAATTAAATGAAGGTTCTATATAAGAGTTCATCTAAAAGAGCCAAATAAATCGTTAATTCCACAGGGCATTCCAGTTTGTTCTTTAATAATTGTAGTTTAACACACTATTAACTCCATTAAACGCAAAACATTTTCGTTTTCTTTTCTTCATAATATTTTAAATACTTGTTCGGTTACACAGTTTACTTAAGTAGGTAACCGCAAGAATGTTTACTAGATTAATAGGTACTAGTGGCCTTTTTTTCTTCCGTGGCTACACCTCGGGTTCTAAACTTATAACAGTGCCCATGTGAACATTCTAGCATTTTGAAACACTCAGACCTTTAACTGGTCTGTTAATAGTTTAAATATTAAAGATCTTTTTTTAAATACCATTTTGATGATATTAACATGGTGAACAAGACGTTTATCGACATACTGCAAATTTAATAAATGTATGGTAGTATGTTTAAATTAAAATTGCCATTTTAAATGGTGTAAAACTGCAACTAAAGCTTGGCAGTATAATTTGTATAAATTCATGAATACCGGCTCTTTTTAATTGACCAGATATCAGACTGAGTTAATTACAACTTTCCTTGCATAATAATATAAATTATTATACATTCACAATACCTTTATATAAGTGAACCGCTATATATTTTACGCAAAGTCAAGCCTCCTGTATAGGAACCAATCAACTTTTGCTTACGTTATTATTTTAAATGTCAAACGATAGAATTTTATGAAAAACTCGCGCCTTTTTTAATAGTAATATACAGTGGGAAAAAAAGTATTTGGACACGCCGATTTTTTCAGTTCCCTTTACTTTAGTTAGAACAAATTTAGTTTGAAAAAACGATAGAACAATTAAAGCTGAATATAAAGTTTTTTGAAGTAATTAATACTAAAAGTACCAGTTTTTTACAGAGAAAAAGTTTGTATATTTAATCCGCTCTTGAGATAATAAATAAATTCATTAGAAAAAAACAAACAAATTTAATCCATCTAGTTATAAAGTAAGTGTTGAATGTTAATGTTCTAGTAATAATACTTATAAAAAGTCGAAAGTTGGTTTTGTAGACAGGTGCGGAAATTCTGAATTTAATAAGAAATGGAATGAAATTGCGACTAATTGTCAAAAGTTTTACGCTTAATTTATCTGCAGTATATCACATAGTAAAAAAGATGGGTACATTGATAACGAAAAGAGGCAAGGACAACTAAAAGTACTATCAGTAAGAATTCGGAGAAAAATGTTAAAAATGTTTAATAAAAATACGTCTCATTTTGGAATCAATGTTAGGCCTACGACTGTAGAAATAACTTGGATATAAAGAATTGAATGATTTGAATGAATTGCATTTTTGATATAGAGGGGAGGAGTGTCCGAAAGAAAGGCGTCCTATATGTTCGGAAGAATGTGGACATACTGCGGAAAAAAATTGTTAAAATAAGCAAACTACTACGTTAAATCTTTGATTTATGCTGATAAACCAGAAACTATTGATGGAGAACTATTATGGGATTGGAAATTAAATGTTTATCATGGATGGTTAGCGTAGAAACAAATGAATGATTTGAAGATTAATAATACATTGAAAGGTTCAAACAAGAAATGCTAGGACTAAATGTCTATCAGTGGCGGTTCGTGGATTTTTAAAGTAGGAGGGCGGAGAAGAAAATAGTGCTGCTAAAGAATTTTTTTTTGCTTTTCCCTTCCTCCTTTTTACTTTTCGTGCTATTGAAACCCTATACAGGAGGTGAACCAGGAAAATGAGTTAAAGGAAAGAAACTGAACGGAGCCACAACGCCCACCCTCACGAGCCGTCACTGATAATGAAAATGTTCTATATGAAGTTAAAATTATTTCTTACACACGGCGTCAATCATGCTACAGAATCTTTAACTTCTTATCCACTGGTATGGGCAATTCTTGGCAAGAATTTGGTTCCTTTTATGTAATATTAAACACTAAGAGATTTACCACCAAATCAGTTTTTTAACTCGATGCGCGTTTCGCTAACCATGTCAACATTATCAAGAGATGATGTTCTCTTGAGTTTAAAGTTTCACTGGTATGAAGTTTTGATTATTATTAATTCTGCAAACATTTCTTCACAAAAGAAAGAAAAAACAAAAGTTTAGGTGTTTCTAAAATCTTCCGTTAATAATAAATAAATGTTCGAATGGTCAAAAAACCAAATAAAGTTATCGTCTAGGAATTTAAGTGCCAATAAAATTTATTGTTATCAGTCATGTTTCGAAAAGGTGAAAAAATGATGATCGATTGTTATTTACTTTAAGTATTATATGAATTAGACGTTTTTAAAAAAATGGCTGACAATAATTACATTTCTCTCCAGTAGGTAATCAAAATTAATTTCAGATTCTACCAGAATTATCCTATTAGGTAACCAAAAAAATCGTGCGAAGTTTGTTTGTTGGCAGAGTTTAATATTTTAGTTGTAATTCACCCCATCACGAAAGCGAGATTGTATTATATAGTATGAAGTGGCCCAAATAAACTTACGAATTATAAATGCATTCTGGCCTTTGAAACAGCTTCTCCACTCGTTCGTGTCCCTAATAAACGTAATCTTACGAAATCAAGCATGAAATTTTAATGTTTCCATACGCTAGACAGCATGAAGCCTGCGCTGACACGTATATTTCAAATGAATAACAAATGTTCCTTTAAAATTCAGATATTTGACAAAATTACCTGAGATGTTAAGTTTTCGGTACTGTTTTGATTATGTTATACATTGATCATCTTTAACAACCTTTTATAGTTCCAAACATATTTTTTAAATTATATCAACATTTTTTGCAATTATCAGTCAATATTCAGCCAACGTTTAGTCAGAAATATTCAAGTGGAAGCTCTGCCGGTTCTTTCACACCACTACCGGACTTTTAACAGTTTGTTTTGAAGGAATCAGCAGAATGTAAGATCGTTTTTATTCGACCTGGGCGAGACGAGGAGAATCGCATCACCTAGCGCATCTACTGATCAAGGTCGCAGTTGTTGTTCGCAAAAAGTTGTGAATCGAGCTTTGTACCATAGTGATGGATAAAATTTGCGAGGTGAGGTTTGAACTATAATCTTCTATCGTCTATAAAACTCTATCCCTATAATGCTTCAATTTATTCTTGTGAACTTATATCCTTATAATGTTTCATCTCAAGCACAAGAAATAAATTATTTCTTTCGCCTAAATATCTGCCTGGGCTCAAAGTGATAGCTAGCAAAAAACTTATAGTTTTATTTTAATATCATAATATAGTGACTAGATAATAATCCTCCTTAATACAGGAAACATCTGGGAAATGATTTTCATCATAGACTCTTATAATGTTAATACTTCAAAGTCCAAAATATTGTCACTATGATTTTGCGGGTGGAAAATGTGACCCGAAATTTTCGTAAAGTGGAACCTTTACGAAACTTGACTCCAGATCAAAGTGATAGGCCCATGGTTCACCCAAAGTTGTAAATTTTTCCAAAAACTGTTAGAGATATTTGTTAAATATCCTATACTCGCCGAATTTGCCTCAACGCGATCATTTAGCTGGCGTTTTTGACCAGATATATTGAAAGGTCGTATCAGGCTCGTACACGTGGTGCATACTCACACTGCTCTTCTCGGAGTTTAAAATTCGGAAATCAGTTTTTATTCACTTTATATAAAGGCAATTTCAGAATTGTCCAATGGATCTGTCATATCATGATCTTTTTTATGGCGATAAACCTTTTTTTGCAGAGATATTTTTTTTCAATTGATATGCATTTTTGCATAAATTTTAATACCGTTATATACTATAAGTTTGTAATTCACACGTTTTTATTTGTTTATTTTGCAAGTCCTATCTGAGTTTACATTAAATCATCGTCATCATCAACAACTTTTTCCAGAAAAATATGTTTTTTAACGAATTGGTTCAGATAAAGGGTCGATAACTAGAATTTAAACAAATATTGCTTGTTCAGTATTTTCCTTGAGTCACCGGGTATTGCCTAATGAAAAGGTTCTTGACGTTTTAAAATTAATGTCGTTGGAATGGCGTTGTGGCGCCTAACGTTGCAAAACATACCGAACAAAAACCGCAATAGCGGTTTTCAAAAATGCTGTCGTTAACATTATTGACATGCATATATCCGTCAACATTAATGTTTCTGGCCTGCGCAGCCTTTGTTACTTATCAATACAAAAATAAAAATAATGGATAATGGATGATCTGACCTAAATTTGATATATTGATTTTTTATTATTTTGTAATTTTTATTAAAAACTTCAACAGTATAAAATATGATAAAAAAATTGAATAAAGACTTACCGGGATCACCTGGACACGTTTTACAGCATCGTCCTGGAAGCATAACTGGCTCGTCGCATGTTGTGACCGGGCACTTGTCTTTGATGCTATGACATTGCACTCGGGCTACAATCCTTCGCTTTTTCTGGAACTGAAATAAAATTGGTATTTAGTCCATTTCCAAACTGGGATTATGAAAGATTAAAAATCCTTAGATTGTCCGAATTTATTATCTAATTTTTGGTTTCATTTGCTTGTTAGTACGTTTTATTCATTAAGCTTTCTTGTAATATTATAAGTATTACTTAAATTTTTAAAGTTTCATAGTAAAGGCTACTTTTTTAATTGGTTTTAAAAAAACAAAATGTATCACTTAACTTCCAACCTTTAATATTACTTGCAGTAACTTATTTTGAAAAAGTATTATATTTTGAAAAAAGGGGAAGTAAAATCAGCTAAGACTCGACTATGGCATATTTATTTATTTCTGGTGGCTTATCATTTAACTTCCATTTAACAGCTTCAACATTACTTGCATCAACTTAATTTGAAAAAGTATTATATTCTGAAAAAAGGGGAAGTAAAATCACCTAAAATTCGACAATGACATATTTATTTATTTCTGGTGGCTTATCACTTAACTTCCAATTATCAGCTTCAGTATTACTTGCATTAATTTAATTTGAAAAAGCATAATATTTTGAAAAAAGGGAAAGTAAAATCACCTAAAATTCGACAATGACATATTTATTTATTTCTGGTGGCTTATCACTTAATTTCCAATTAACAGCTTCAACATTACTTGTATTATTTAATTTGAAAAAGTATAATATTTAAAAAAAAAGGGGAAGTAAAATTAGCTAAGATTCGACTATGGCATATTTATTTATTTCTGGTAGCTTATCACTTCCAATTAACAGCTTCAACATTACTTGCATTAATTTAATTTGAAAAAGTATAATATTTTGAAGAGGAAGTAAAATCAACTAAGATTCGACTATGGCATATTTATTTATTTCTGGTGGCTTATCACTTAACTTCCAATTAACAGCTTCAGCATTGCTTGCATTAACTTAATTTGAAAAAGTATTATATTTTGAAAAAAGGGGAAGTAAAATCATCTAAAATTCGACTATGGCATATTTATTTATTTCAGGTGGCTTATCACTTAACTTCTAATTAACAGCTTCAAAAAAAATTTATTTATTTCTGGTGGTCATGGTCTATCGAGACCTTTATAATTTCAGCAAGCACGCGTACCTTCAGTTAGCGATCATTAAAACATTGTGAATTTTTGTGATATTTGTGACGATTTGTCATGAATAATTGTCACATGATATAATGACTATCATCATATATCAAAATGTTCAATAATAAATCATCGTCTGATAACGTCATTACGAAATGATAACGAACTATTCGCAGTGAGAACTAAAGTATGTGGCCGATTCTTGGTTTAACAAGATGGTGCTACATGACACAAAGGTGTTGAAACAATTGGCTTGTTATATTCATGGAATTGCGATTAAGATTGATTACCGCGATTGTAATACTTTTGGATTACTTTCTTTGAGACCATGTTACAGGAGAGGTTAATAATATCCGACGTGAAATTAGTGATATATGTCAACTGACATATGAAATGTCTACGTTTAATAACTATTAAACGTAGACATTTCAGTACACAAAAAATATTTTGAGGTTATGACAGTTCGGAGATAAGTAATGCAGAGAGTAAATAAAAAATAAATAAAAGTGCACAAATCCATCCGGAAAATTTAATTAAAGATAAGTGGATAACTTAACAAGAAAATCAGTTACAGAATAGATTTTATTTGAGAAAAATATTACAAGGATTGACTATATCAAGTAGCATGTTGGAATCAATTGATAAAAGGAGGCACAAATCGAACAATATTGAAATAGAAGATACTAGACCGTTTTTGAGAGTTCCTCATGTAAGAATTTCACTCTACACTTATTTAATATCCAGACAGTTGTTTTTGCAATTCATAATTTTTTGTGGCTTATTACAGAACATTAAAAAACACACATTTCATAGAAAAACGACATTTAACAAAAACATTCTCCTTTGAACAAGATCGGCTATTGTCTCAGCATAACGCAGATTGCTGATTTTTCCATATTCCATATTCAACTCGCACGATACAGCATTTTCTCATTATACATATATACAACTGTGTTATTAAAAAATTGTTGTACTTATCATTTTTTTCATCAAAATAAAACCAGAAAAAAACGTTCCAAGGTAGATATACTGATGTTTCTCCATGAAATACAGGTAGAAACTTCGCCAAATACGCTGGATTTTCTAAAAGCATCTCGTCGAAAACCCCTCCATTCAATTCGAAACTTTTCCTTTTTCTCCGGGATCGCGTAATAAATTCCTCTTATAAATAGTTAAAACAAGATGTTCCAGGTTTCTTATTTCTCGGAAATTCCGTGGGCCTTCTACCCTGACTGGTGGCAATTTACGGCAAAATGTACGTGGGTTTTTTTCCATTTGGATACGGTAAATTTTTTATTCACCGTCTCCAAGCGGGTAAAAAAGAAAACGAGTTTATTTTTAAGATTTGTTTGTTAAGGTGTTTTGACTAAAAATATATCAATTTGTTCTTGCATTACTAAACGCAATAATATATATATATATATATATATATATATATATATATATATATATATATATATATATATATATATATATATATATAAATATATATATATACTTTCAAGTGTTGTTCGCTTCGAGTTGAACTCTTCACTTTTCAAAAGGGTACCTATAACCCAGTTATTCCAAGTGGGTACCTTGTTTCCTTCCTTCCGCTACTACCAAAATGTCGACAGTATCTCTCGAGACCGCTTTTTGGCCTTTAGGATTGGGTTCGACGTCTAAGACCAACTAAAAGAAGCACTCATTTTCCTAGAAAAATTTCCTATTAGGAAAACTAGAATTAGGCCCGAGATGGAATACAAAACATGCAACATGCAGTTAAGCTTGTGGAAGAAATTGCACCGAGCATATATATATATATATATATATATATATATATATATATATATATATATTATATATATATATATATATATATATATATATATATATATATATATATATATATATATATATATATATATATATATATATAGTGCAGTTCAAGATATATCATTGACCGAATGGCTGCAATAAACTGTTAGCAACCCCTGTCATAACGAAGCCCGGCAAAGTTGCAAAAAAACGTAAACAGGGCCGGTCCTAATAAAATAAAAGGTGAAAAGATAAAAATAATTTTTTAAATCTGGTTTAGTAGTTTCGAATATATTTTACGAAATACTTTAGTTTAATTTGCATTATTTTCTTAAAAAGTGCAGTTCTATAATTTCGATCCTATTGTAGTTATTCCAAATGTGCTAAAAATGTGGCGTTCCTGGCAAGATAATGATCATTGTGCCTCCGGTAGTGCTAATTTTAAAAGAAAATATTTATCGTCCGATGCTAAGCAAATTGTTAAAAATGTGTATGTTTCTTTATTGAATAGGGGGCTTAATGTAAATGCAGCTGCAGTAGAAACGTCTTCAGTAACGAAAACGCCGTTGCTTACAGTTAAAGATATTGCGATGAAGCCAATTAAAGCCAAAAAAGTCCGTAGTGATTCTGGTAAAAGCAAATGTGTTGACGGAAGCGACAAAGACTTAATTCGAAGCAAAATGAAGAGCAGTCATTGCAACAGTGACTAAGGAAATATGAAACCAACATTCTTTGCAGCAGAACTAGCTTTCGGAAAATATTATCTCTCATGGGATTTACATATCGGACCTTTAATAAAAGACAAACATTAATGGAACAACGATTGGCGTTTGACTACTTAAATTCTGTAAAAAAATACAGATTAGAAAATCGTCCCATTTTCTACCTTGATGAAACAGATCGATACACATGGGACGCCAGCTAAAGGATGGGTATATACATCAAGAAAATGCCAAACCAAAGCCCCAGCAAACAAAAGAAAAATAATTATAATTTTGCATGCTGGTTTCGAGGATGAATGGGTTCCAAATTGTTTACGGTTATCCTCCAAAAATATTAAACATTCATTTTTGGACTACCATGATGACACCACAGGAGAACTTTTTGAAGATTGGTTTATAAATAACCTATTGCCCAATGTGCCTAAGGAAAGCATAATTGTAATGGATAATGCTAATTATCATAATCGCCAAAAAAAAAAAGTTCCTAATGCAAATAACACTAAACTGGAAATTCAGAAGTATATGCTAAAAAACGATATATACTTCGAAAAAACATATAAAAAATGTGATCTTCTAGAAATATTAAAGACATTTAATATTAAAAAGGAATATGGATATGATACCATTGCTGCCGATATAGGACATACTGTATTTTTAATCCAATTGAGCATATGTGGCATGAGGTAAAACCCAATGTTAGAGCAGAAAACATTTATCCGACTCTAAGTGCAAGTGCTGCAACATTAATTAGGAAGGTTGTAGATAGTATTTCTAATTAAAGTTAGATAAATTCGATTAACCATGCTATTAAAATAGAAGATTCCTATGTATCATTTACTTATAATATAGAACCACTTATTATTAATGTAGATCAAAGTGACAGTGAGAGGGAAACCGAATTAAATGTATAATTAAATTTAAGTTATAATTTTACTGTACTAATAGATAAATTTATTAATTTATTTATTTTTATTGTACTAATAAATTCAAAATACACAAAGCAATAAACAATGTTTTAGTCATACATAATAATAATAATAATTAAACAATATTTTATTTTTTCCAAAATTATTCAGAAGTTAAACCACTGCGACTCTGAGTCTATGAAGAAACTTGGAATATTTTTATTGAAATTTATTGGGGCAATGTGTGGGGCGTGTGTTGTGTGTGTTTCCATTAAGTTCTTTTTGCGTTTATTAATTTTTTGGTTCATTACAGATCCTACAAAAAATGTTCTCCCTTGAGCAATCTGAGGTTCAGCTACAGTTTCAGCATAACCCGGATCGGTTATATTTTCCATATATGGAAAAGTGATTCAGACAGCCAATACAGGGTTTTTTCATTATGTGTTTATCGTAGATAAGAATATTTTTGATAACCTCAGATAGCCCACTACAACAGTAAAATTATTTTTACTTTTTGTGAATGATAAACATCAATAATTTGTGACGTGGTGACGACGATTGTCATCTAAAAATAAAATAGGAAAAAAATTAAGTTGCGAATATACAAAACGAGAGAAAAGAAGAATAAGAAAAAGAAGTAGAAGAAGAAAAAACTGACCATCGGATATCGGCGCGTACGGGCAAGGTAAACCTGTCTTTCGCGATTTTTAATTATGTTACAAAAGACTACCAACACCGTATTTGTTGGTTTTATGTGAAAATATTCATCTGAATTATTCATTAACCTATTTTAAAATTCTACGCTAGCCTTACACAACGTACAGGTATGCATTTTGCGCCTTTGCTTCTTGAGGAGAAGTGACTTGTCGATTATTTTACGATCGAAAAGGAAAAAAAGGCAGGCGAGAAATGTGTAATTAATACCAGAATAAGAACAATAATGGTGTTCCAATTAGAGACCAACATGTTTTCCACGTTTGTCTAAGTTAAATTTATTGAATACATTTTTAAAAATTAAAAATACAGCAAATAAATAATAAAATGCACACAAGAAAAAAAATATGGTATAATAAAACTGAATGTCTTTTGGGCGTTCTCCATATTTGTAACTATTAAATTGGTAGGCCATACTATGAGCAAAAGTTTAAGTATAAATCAAAACTTGGTAGTTTGTAAGACTGACTGAGCGGTTCATTGTTCTAAATTTATATTAAACTGTAGATTGGATCATGGCCTCATGATGCTAACATGGTTAGCGAAATGTGCGCCCAGAAATTTAAAAAATTGATTTGTTGTTTAGTGGTAAATCTTTTCGAGTTTATCATAATGCAATACAGTAATTATATAAGTCTGGCTATGCTGCTTAATGCGATGGAATGATATCTGCGGCATTCGATTATAGTTCATGATTGTATTTGTTTATACTTATTCTTCAGATAAAATTATAACATCCCTCAAGGTAGAGCTCCTTAATCATGCCAGTAAATGGGTTGAGTATAGTTAGATAACTTCTACGAGGTCGTACTGATCACTCTTCAATCGATAGGGTTTTCGAGAAACTAAAGGTTAAATATAAAACTATAAAATATATATATATATAATATATATATATATATATATATATATATATATATATATATATATATATATATATATATATATATATATATATATATATATATATATATATATATATATGAAATATGATGCAAAATTTCATCGAACTGTAGTTTCAATTAATGAAACAAGTGGTTAATTAACAGTGGTGAGGATTGTTTATCCCATGGCAGAGTTCAAGAGTAGTTTAAACGATTCAAAGAAGGTTGTGAGGACAAGGGCGAGGAACGTCAATGTGCCGAATGGAAGCACCCGAGCGAGCCAAATCCGAAGAAAAGCTGTCTCAAGAAGTAAAAAATCAAAACAAAGTTGATTTGTTTCTACGATTCGGAGCGAATTGTGCACAAGGAGTTCGTTTCATTTGGCCAATCAATCAATGCTGAGTTAAATATTGGTGTTATGAAGAGTCTGTTATTGCGTATTCGTTTTGTGCGGCCACAATACCGTTTACAAGGCAACTGGCGCTTGCACGATAATGACCCGCTCCATTCTATCGACGCTCATTATTGATTTTATGACTAAAATTGCATTTTAACCATTTATCATCATTAACATGCCATCATTGCAGCCATTCAAAAGGTATCGACTGACATTCTGAAGGACATCTCTTTGGCTGAGCTCAAAAACTCATTCGTTAATCTAATTGACCATGCAAAACGTTGTTTTGACATACAAGGAGACTATTTTGAAAAAAATAACGATTTTTGCCGAAAAATAAATATTTATGTTGTGTATCAAGAGAAGGATGGCTAAGCTGTACACTCACTGGTGGCACCCAAGAATGATAAGAGGAAATTTTGAAGATCTCGAAAGATGTATGTTGAAAGTTTGAGAGCCATGGCAGGAAAAAATGGCATTATATGTCCCAAGATAGAATGATAAGGAGAACGTTACGTGAAGCACAGGTTCGGCAGTGGAGACAGATAAAGCAGAAGAGTTTTAAGCTGGGTCCACAACAATAAATTTAACCATTAACCATTAAACAGACGGTTGGTATGCGTGCTGTGTGACGACAATATTTGTGTGTCAAAGCATCTATATTGCCGCGCAGGCACACTACACATAACACATACAGTCCGCACAACGCAAATATGTATTGATGTGGACCCAGCTTAATATAGATTGTTCAATATATGTTAGGAGATTCAACGTCTACAACTAGCATTAGCTACCCCACCATGACTGGAGCAGAAACCAAGGCAAGTTAAAGAAAACCTTGGGTTTTGACGGTATTCCGAACAGCGGAAAAATTGAGATATTGGCCTGCACTTGCCTACAGGTACTTTAGAATAGAATTCATTTTTGAAGTGAAAATTACACGATAGTTGCAAATAAAGAGGGGTGCCGAGTTCTTTGATGTTTCCTTTAAACAATAAGTGTGGTTGAGAGCATTAAGCCAGTTAATTCTTGCACCGGCCTGCACCACAAAATAATTTGTGTTATAATATGCAGTCTTTTAAACTTCTTTGGATTATTGGTTCTGTGTCAAAGAAGAGTTCGAAGAACTCGTCAAATAACCTCTGATGCTGAAACGTCTATAACTTAAATCCTTAATCCAATAAGGATGGGGTTCTAGAACTTAACTGAATTGATTTTGATTGATGGGATTAACTTTCTTAAAAACAATAGCACATTTCGATAAAAAAATCACATCTTCAGTAATTATTTACTAAAGCCATGTCTAATATTTATTTTATTAAATATTGTATGTTAAGCAAAAACATAATAAAGAAAACAAGTAGGTATATATAAGGAGGATGAAAAATAAAATCGACTGATTGTTGAGAGGAAGGCGTATGGTTTGCGAAACGTACAGCAACCCAACACCTATTATCAGGTGTTAATGGTTGTAACGGAAAGATCACCAAAAAGCCATCAGGCGTTTCAAAACTCCCACTCCATCTCGTGATTGACCGACACAGCCGCGGCTTGCATAAAAGTCGCAAAATGGGTTACGTGGGAAGCGACACAACTAAAACAGATGCCGGTAGATCACAGCCTAATCGCATCGTAGCCTCTAGGAAACAGATGTCGGTCAAAGACCCCACTGACCTCTACCTTAACGCCCTCATCGCACCTATCTTCATTATGTTTCGAAGTTTTGTCTTTTTCCTATACGTTGCGGTGACTTTAGCTGGTGCCTTGTGGAATATACATGCACATGTCGCGTATGTGGAGCACAGACGTGTTTGCGCAAACGCTATTCACTTATTTGGGTGACAGTTTATGAGCGCTGACTTCAGTCTCTTTAATTAACTTGAATTGTTGAATGATTTCTTCGTCGGCGCATTTTTGTTTACCAGACTCGATCAATAAGTTAAAGTTTAATAGGCAGATGTTTATTAATTTGAAATATTTTCGCTTATTGTTTAGTTTCTATAATTACTTGTTTGATGATCTAAACTAAAAGTATTTTCATAACGAATTGGTTCTCAGTCATTTTATTCATTTATTTTTTATATTTAAATTGTTTTTAAAAATTGTAAGTTTAGAAATTTGATTGATCTTTGATTTTCAACACATGATTCTTTTAACTGAAAGTTATTTTTAAAATGTCGGGAAAAAAGAAAATGGTCTCGTTGTGTGGAATATTTCCGTAGAGCATTTCTCGATTATAATATATCTTATGCAAGTACAGTGCAACTAATCCAGTTATCTTGGCAAAATTACCATATTGGATACTCTGAAAATACCCACGTAGTTGGTGCCTGCTAGCTGTTTCATGGAAGCGAATAATTTCTGTTACTTTGAAAGCATAATTAATGCTGAGAGGTATCGAAGTAATCTTTTGAAAGTCTAATGAAACAAGAGAAGCAATTCCATTAGAATGTTTTATTTTTCCGTATCTTAAAAACAAAATGTATAAAAATAATCCACACAACTTTAAGAAACTAACAGACGCAATCATCGAAGCATGTAACAACATAACCTCTCAAATGTTACAAAAAATCTTTGGCAAGATAAGGAGTTGAACAGTACTTTGAAGATTTTTTTTAGGTAGTTGTAATGGTTATAACAAAATGTAAACAATTATCGTTTTTTAAATGCCGTCTATTTTGATTATAAATAAATTTTACGGATTAAACCGTACTTTTATATTGTAGCCATTATTTAAGACAATAATATAGAAAGTTAATTAAATAATCTGCATTTTAGGAGGAGCAAACCTACATTAAATACATTATTAGTCAAAGGAAGGAGTAATGTTCGGAAATAAGTAATACATTTAAAGTAGTTTTGGAGATTCTTAAAGACAAAATAGATGCAAATTAATTCAAATTATGGTTTTGATGAAATACGAGGAAGAGGTCGTTAGAATATTTTTTAGTTAAAAATCCATTTATTTTTCTACGTAGCTTTCTTTATACTTTTTACGTAATGTTAACGTAGTAAATTTCAACTCTTTAATGCTGTCCAAAATGGGCCAGTTGCAAAGTACATCGAACTCTGCAAAATAATTCTCTGTTCCGGCGATGATCTCTTCAGCCCCTTTTTTCATATTTGGAATGAGAAATAACTCGGAAGGAGAATTCTAAGACTAAATTCGGAGAATAGGATGGATTCTCTGTTGCAACGGCGGACAAATGGGCGTGTCATGGTGAAAAAGCATTTTTTCATTTGCCAATTGAATTTGCACCAATAATGAAGCATAATACTCTCCTGTTATTGTTTTTTCCTTTTCCAAATGACCGAGGAAGATAACGTACTGCGAATCTTAGAAAACATTGGTCACGGCTTTTATGGCCAATTCAAGCGTTTTCGCCTTCTTCGGAGCTCATATTCTAGGTAAAGCCCACTTTTTTTACTCTTCCTTAGTTTCTGGTGTGTAGTGGATCAATCCAAGTGTCAAAAGTCACGAATCGCTGCAGAAACTCCTACAGATTGCGCACATACATGTCTAAACACCACTGTGAAGTGGTAACGTGATACGTTTTTGGCCCGCAGTAAACAAACATGGCATTAATCGCGATGATGCCTTCTCATGTCCAAATGTTCATGTAGGGTGTCTCTACACGTTCATCCGACATGTTTATCATCTCAATAATCTCTCTAAGCTTCACTTTGCGATCGACGAACATATTCAACCATGTTTAAATTCAGCCGACTTCTTTTTCACTTTCGAACACGGAGGTGAAGAATTCTTTAAGTGGCCTTCCGACTCCTTTTGAATGTCCGGCAGAGTAAACCCCATTAACCAATTTATTTGTTTGCTTACAGTAATAATTATTGCATATGTTATATTGTATAGTATATTGAACACTTTGACATTTGTTTCTATATGTTCTTTAGGGAAAAGTGTAAGGTCCGAAGGAACTGCCCTTTAGTTATCTAGTAACTAAGCTAGATAAACCAATGCCTTCTGAGAGGTTTTCTACGTTGGCAATCGATAGCTAATGAATATACATAATGTATATATATATATATATATATATATATATATATATATATATATATATATATATATATATATGTAAATATATATATATATATATATATATATATATATATATATATATATATATATATATATATATATATATATATATATATATATATATATATATATATACGTATATAATTGGTATCAGTTTAATAATGTCGATTTTTTCGCAAAATTTGAATGAACGTTTGTTTTCATAACAAAATAAATTTACTTAAAAATCAAAGTATTGGCCAACATTAGGTATTACTTTTCCCCATCTTTCTGTCAAGGAATGGATTCCGCGCCAAAAGAATATTTGTTTTTTGAGACCAGCCATTCATCAAGCTAAATTTTGACATTTTTGTAAAAATGTAAGTGTTATTTTGAAAGTCCGTGGTGCATCGATCGAAATAAGTAGTAGTCCGAAGGGCCTTAGTCCGGCGAATACGGCGGGTGAGGTAGGACTTAACGTTGTTCAAATAGTTTTTTATACATTTTATATTTTGCAACATGGGGCCGAGCACCCATTCAACATTTCATGTTGAAAAATGGCTTTATAGTGTCTTTGGGCATAGTTTGGTCGTTTTTCCTTCAATACTCGGTTGCATTTTATCATTTGTTGTCGGTATCGATCGCCAGTAATCGTTTCACCAATTTTCAGTGGTCCCTAATACACAGTTATCTACTATCCCACCAAATATTCAGAAAAGCCTTCCATGTTTATCGCATACTAGTTGTAATGTGAAGTCTGGTCTCGGTCTACCCTTGATTTTTTGCGCTTTGGGTTGCCAAATAGATCGACTTTTCATCACCTCTCACAACTCGATGCAAAAAATATTTTCTTTTCTGTCTGGCAAGTCAAATTTCCCAAGTGGTTTTTCGCTTTTCAATGTCTCTTTCCTTTAATTCATATAACACCCATTTTCCTTCCTTCTGGATCTTTCTCAATGCGTGTAGACGTTCGGATATTGGGCAAAATGCAATGCTTCTGCCAGTTATTTAAACGTATGAGTTCAGCCTTCATCCAATAAAGCCTACAAATTTGCATCTTCAAACTTTTTCGGTTGTCCTAAACGCTCCTTATCTTTTATATTAAAATCACCTCTTTTAAAGCCTTTAGCTTTAGCCTTTTTTTGGGTTAGAGCATGTTTACTATAAGTTTCAACCAACAATCGATAACTTTCAGCAGCCGTTTTCTTCAAATGAAAGAAGGTTATTAAACTGTCTCGTAAAACGTCTTTTCTGGCAAATAATTCGACATATTTAAAGCTACGAAAAATTATGATTTTTATGCACAATGATAATTAATAACGAACTGGCTTTTGATGGCGAACGTTTGCCCTCCAAAACGCTATAGACGCCATTAGTCTATATCAACAAATCGACAATATTAACCCAAACAAAACACATATTATATTAAATTAGATTTGATAACATCCTTATGATGCTACCATATTTAGTGAAACGCACATCGAAATATTGCTTTGGTGTGAAAAATTTGAAGCTAAATAAGCTTACTTAAAGAAATAATATAACTGCCATATGTTATTTTTAACTATATGTTAACAATAAACTTTTCTTCTATAAGATAATTATATGTATAGAAACCGGAGAATAACTAATACTGTACGTATATCTGTTTGATTATGATTCTCGATTTGCTGCATTTAAATAAAGCCCAACAGAATACAGATACAACTTTGCAGTGAGATTGCGAACAAATAACGTATACGTGCATAATAGAATCCATTGACTGGCTATTTCGACATCGTTCCACTATTAATTAAGTTTGTTAATGAATTTTATTGCCCCATATCCGACTAGATAAAAATCTAGAAACGCTAACGGTTAACCGGAAAGTGTAAAATCGGCTGGTTTATCTTTAGTATCTGAAAATACAATAAAATCCTTGACTTTTCGTACGAAATGGGACCTCTTAGTGTGAGATAATTGGCGATCTTTCAATAAAACCAAATTTGTGAAAAAACTGAACAGGCGTTTTTTAATTAATAATTCATTATTTTTGAGATTTTTTTACAATTATATAACGAAGAAAAATTAGAAATAATCTTTTCTATAATATTTCTGTTGAGACCCAGTGTATTAGCATTTGATATGGTTGATTAAACATTTTGAGAATAAAAGAGATATCAATCCTTCTATTGTAACCTTCAGTGTGAAACTAAGGAGACTCACTAAACACCAAAGTACTCTTCAATGTTTGATTCATGAATGGAAGCAATATTTTGTTGGAAGAATTTAAATGATAAATTCGAAACCATAGCATTCAGATATGAACTCGTGAACAATGGCAGATTGCCATTTTTGGATGTATTAGAGAGCAGGAACAATAACAATAGGTTAGATTTTGATATTTTTAGGAAAAACGCCATCACTTCGAGATACATTCCTAAAAGATTCGAATCATAGCAGCCGTAATAAAATGGCTAGTTTAAATTTTATGGTAGATAGATTAATTAATGTTCCTTTAAACAAAGATAACTATAACAAAGAATTAAAATTTAGTTGTCCGAAGTGAATGGTTATAATAAGAATGTATTTATAGATAGATAATTGTTCTTCGATAGATAATCTTCCTCTTAGATTTTTTAAAAGGAACAGAATAAAAATAGAGTCATGGTAATACCGTTTGAGGCCTTATTAATTTTTAAAAAGTGGACATTAGAACACCCTTACCTTAATAATTTAAGGATGTAACGGAGGTGCAATCGGAGGCAAAAGTGCTGAAAATCATAAATTAGTGAATACGAGGGCTGTGCGGTAAGTACCTGGCCTAGGCCAGAGATGGCCCTGCTAGTATTTTAAAAGTGATATTTTTCGTAAATATAACTTTTCACAACAATACTGTCAAACTGTCAAGTCGCCGCGTCTAGTTTGTGAATGGCAGCCATTTAAATTGAACAACTTTCTTAATTTTACATTGGAAAAAAGTGAATATCGAACGGTGATAAAATACGTTTTTGAAAAAGAAAACAAATGATGAGATTAAAATGGAACGCAGCGAAATTTAAGGGGGCTCTGCACCTTCGTTATCAACCATTAAATAGTGGACAGCTGAATTCAAACGTGGCCGTACAAGCATTTTTGAGAAAGATCGTCCAGGTAGTCCAAATGAGTTTATCACTTCAGAAATGAAAAATCTACGATATCGTGATAAGCAATCGGGGAGTGAAAGTGCGTGAGATTGCTGAGACTATGGGGATTTCAATTGAATGGGCGCAACATATTTTAATAACTCATTTGGATATGAAAAAGCTTACCGCAAGATGGGTGCCGCGATTGCTCACTATTGACAATAAACACACACATGTATCAAATTCAAGAGAATTTTTAGCGATTTAAAATGCAATTGGAATATTTTTGACGTCGGTTCATAACTGTTGATGAAACATGGATTCATCACAGCACACCAGAGACCAAAGAACAGTCAAAACAGTCAACGAACTCCAACGAACGGTTGGAGCAATTCTATTTTTTAGAGCCGATACAAAGGATAAAAAAACGTTGGACTAAATGTATCGAATTCAAAGGTGATTACGTTGAAAAATAAAATAAATTTTATACATAAAAATGTTTTTTCTTGTTAAGGTCAGGTAATTATCATACAACCCTCGTATTTTTGCTTTACAGAACATAGAAAAGGAAAATTAACAAAGATAATGCTAGAAAATAACGTATAATTAAAAAAGAAAGAGTAAATTTCACATATAATCTAGAATTAAATTAATAATAACGAATAATATGAAAAAAATTTAACTAACTTCGTAGTAAATATGCCATGATTTTAGCTTTTCGTCAAAAAATTTTTGATTTAAATATTTAGAGCTACGGACATGGAATTTTTAATTATATTTAAATATTAATTAAAATCTCTAAATATTATTTATTTTTGATAATTTAAATTTATCCATGTTTTTATTTATATATTATAGATTTAAGGATGTATCGGAAGTATGTCAAAATGCTACAAATCGTTTATAAAATTGGCATAATATTTTCTACTTAACCTTTAAGCCACTGTGAAAATTTCAAATTGATTGACTAAGCCGTTCAAATGTTATTCCAATATAAAATTATCGTAATTTTATATGTGATCTTATGGAGATTCACTAACATAATAAGTTAAGTACGTTACAAAGCTACAAAGAAAAGTCATCAAGTGTTCCAAACGTTCAGATTATCTAACTTAAACTGTTTAGAACCAATTGCGCACAGTTTTATTTAATATTCATTTTTAGTGGTTTTACCTCCGATTGTACCTTCGAAATATCTTAAGCACCTTAACTATCTTGCAAACCATATATTAAATTAAAAGAATTGCTGGAAAGGGCCTATTTCATTCAGTCAGTTTATTCAATAATTAATGTAAGGCTTAGTTAACTTCACGGTTTATAATTTTTACGCGCTTCATTTCAGGTACGGTTCTCATATAAATAGAACATAGTTTAGTTTTAGAATTAGATTGAATCATCTCCTGGTGACGCTAACATGGTTAGCAAAATGCGCGTCCTGCTGATTTGTCTGTACTTGGAAATGGTGATTATTTGTCAAACAGGATATTAAGGGATCAAACAGGATTATTAATATTTGAGGGATATAACTATTTAAACATACAAAATGATCGCAAAAACTGAATCTGAGGAAAGAACGAGATGAGTAAATGTAGGAAGAAAGTATTTAATTGAGGCACTGTGTACTATAGTATTGCCATTCCATATACTATAATTTAATACTTAAAAAAAACAACAATTTGCTCGACCCAATACAGAGAACTGGTCTTTAATCCGAAACGAAGAGAAAAAAAGATTCAAGTAATTGTTTTTCAATTGTGTTTAAGACGTGATCCAAATAACATCGACTTTGATTGACTTAAATACGAACCGACCAGTAATTCGAGGCAGTGACATCATTCCCTCGAATAGAAACCCATAGGTTCGACGATCAGACTTTTCTGCATTATTGATTGTTAAATTAAAGGAAAATTATTGTGATGCGCTTAAAATTTCACGGGACTTGCTGGCAAACAATCAAACTTCCGTAATTTGGTAACGATTAATGACCAGCCGCAAAATAAATCGTTCATTATTTTATGTCATTGTGTAATTGCTCGTTTAATTTGGAAACATTATCTAAACTTAGCCCAACTAAAATAATTAATTTTATTATTCAAAATAAAACTAAATATTAATTAATCACGAGGAGAGGTTACAATTTATTGTATCTAACATAGAATTTAACAACACATTAACCGCCATTTAGCAAGTGAATTTATAGCTTAACTGTAATCGCCCAGAATCAAAATCCCAAAAAGTACTTATTGCAACAACTAAATAAGTACTAACGCTGCATTTAAACCCTCAGGTCGCTGACTTACAGGAAATACCCAACATCCCGGTCCCTAACATATGTAGAATAAAATTCTTGCCAGTACTATTTCACAGAATAATAATTTAGGAGTTTGGTGAATTGATCGATGTAGGAAAACCAAAAAAAAAAAAAAAAATTTAAAGAATTTTAACATTCAATTCGCGTTGTAATTTTTTTTAAATTTTATCTACTGAAAAATTACTTTGCTCTGCTGTAACATTTGGTCATGGATTAAATCAAGTTTCGATAATCATGCGATGTTACTACCGAGTTCCTATCCAAGCTCTACTAGTGTACGACAATGATTGTCCTCCAGCAGAAGTCTCTAGCAGAGGGCTTAATGCATGTTTCAGGAGGTTGCATTTCAACATCAGCGTTATCCTCATCCAACAATCCTTGCAATTCGCTGTCTTCATACATTTTCGGTGGTTTTCCACGTTCTCATGTTAAAATCGCCACTTTTGAAAAAGCACTGGAAGCACTGTGATTTACCAAGAGCATGCCCAACGCAAGCTTCGACAAGCATTTGATGCGATTCTGCAGCAGTTTTCTTCAAATGGTAACAGAAAATCAATGCTGTCCGCAAATCGTAGTTTCCAGGTACAAAATTCGACATGTTCAACGCTATTACAAACTATGCTGTTGTATGAATTTTGTATTGTTGTGAATTGAAAATCTTTGTCGAACGGTGACAAGGAAATGGCGCCAATGATGCGGTTTGACGGTAACTACATTAACAGCTAGGGCCATCTATGGGCAAATTCCGGTTTCATATTTACAGACCTGATAACATAATGCATTATAAATAATATAAGAACAGATGGCGATACAAAAACTATGGAGACTTGTCGATTATGTGAAATAAAATTTTTATTTATTATTGCTGATCTGAGGAGAAAAAATAGAAAATAATATTACTGGGGTTCTATTTGAAACGTGATAAGATCTTGGTCTCATTTCAAAAGCCCAAAATATGTATACTGTTCATGATATTACAATAGAAACTCAAGTTTTGTTTGTATTCCATTTCCACTAACATTGAAATATAGGTTACTTTCTCTCATTTTGAAGAAATTAATGCTGGTTTAAAGCCCTACATCAGCGGTAATACAGAACATTTACAGAAGAAAGTACAATATATCTATATTTAGTATAGATTTGATGGTTGTATTATTTTTATTTTTCATTTAGAAAACATAAGACCGTCATACACTGTTATACTGTTCAACATTTTCTTTTAATAATATACGATTCTAGTCAATACAGATCCAGATTCACAAGTCCACCTTTACGGTAAATGTTCAAAATGTGCTACACATACTTCCTGACAGTAAAAAATCCTATTAGTAAACTCTTGTCGCCTCGTTCAAATGTTTCAGCGGAAACTGCTCTATACTCTTCAACAATTCGTTGTATTAAAACATCAATACTGTCAGGTGTTGTAGCATATACTTTAGATTTAAGGTACCCTCACAGAAAAAAATCCAAAGATGTAAGATCCGGTAACCGAGCCGGCCCTTCTATCGGACCTCGTCGTCTAATCCATCTACCACGATATTCCTCCAAATAATGTCTTACTGCAGCACAATAGTGTAGAGGAGCTTGTTGGAACGTGATTTCGAAGTTACCAAATTTATCTGGATTGTTTTCCAGAATTTGGAGAATTAGTGGCTCAATCGCGATCTCTAACATCTCCAGATACGCTTTACCGGTCAAGTGGCCATTCAAAAATATAGACCCAACTATGTGGTTTCCCAGAATACCTTTCCCAGACATTTACTTTTTCTGGAAACTGTGTGTGTTTTTTACTAAACACGTGCGGATTTGTATCATTTCAGTACCTTACATTTTGAGTGTTTACATTTCCATTGCGGTAGAATGTATTTTCGTCACTAAAGCAAATTGTTTTTAAATAATCTGGCGCTTGATCATTTCTACTGATCATATTTGCCAGAATTGCAGTCTTTGGTCGGGGTCATCATCTGAAAATTCGACTTCTTCTTCTTTGACACTTCACAGGTAGATGTAACTTGGTTTGTAGAACAAGTAGGGTTTCTACCATTTCTGCAATTATGTCAATTTCTTTGTCATTAGAAATTATAAGTCTGCCAGATCATTTTGCATCTTTAACATTTTCTGTTATTTCAAATTTATGAATAAGCTCCCTCAAATAAGTCCTCGATATAGAGTGATCGGGATATTTCTCATTAAAAAGGCGCTCCGCAGTACCAAATTTATTAAATATTTCTTCTCGTTAAATGACGACTAAAAATTGGTCACCTTGATTTGAGACCCGATGAGAATTTGTTTTTACATGTGGTCATTGAAAGGTTTACAAGAATAACATCTGAAGTGTCGAACATAATCTACAGTTTGTAATACAATGTCTGAGTAGATTTCTCAGTAGGTCTTTATCACTTTGAACACTTCGATGTGCTATCTCAATCTAGTAAAATATGTGATACAAGCAGCCGTTATTATAAAAATGAATTAAATATTGGCAAACTTGTCTAAAAAATGATGCAAAATTAATTCCCAACCTATATAAATAACAATTAAATGCTGTTCGTTGGTCAGCGCAGCTCTTGAGAACGGCTGGATCGATTTAGCATTTTTTTTTAAATGTTCGTAATAGCTCGAATAAGGTTTTTAGGGAAAGAAAAATTGGAAAAGTTGCTCGGAAAATTGGAAAATTCTGGAAAAACTGAAAGTGTTTTTTTCTATAGGATTTTTGTATGAACTCAAGACCATAACTCACCATTGGAACGATGGATATGCGTAATTATTTTTTTGTTTTGTTCGTTATGGTATTGGAAAAGTTTTCAGGAAAATAAAATTCGAGACAATTACAAAAGAAAGTCGGAAAATTCGGACAAACTGCAAAAATTATAATTTTTGTATACACTCTCGATCATAACTGATAGGAACGACATATTTTGTTGATTCTTTTTTTGTTAAGTTCGTTATTCTCCCGGGATGGAAATAATTCAATTGAAAAAAAAAATCTGGAATATCTGGAGAAAAATTTGAAAAAACGCATTCCAGCCTAAATTAAAATAAAATTACATTTGTTTATACTTTTGTGTTAGTAAATATAGTTATTTTATTTGTATTCCAATTAATTTCGCTACATGCGCAAATGCCGTTTGACAGCTGATTGTCAAATTGTGAATCAAGCCAATTAGTTGGTCACATAGTGACGAAAAATTGATTCAGTTGTTTACTTTCAGTTGAATTGTGATTCTGCTGCAAGTTTATTGCAATCGTTTCATGAAATGAAAGTTTCGTAGTTTTATCTCAAACAAATTTATAGATTTACCTACGAAATACGCTGAGTTTTGAAGTTTTGTTTTGTTTTTGTGTATGTTTTTTATTTGGATAGCGTTCTTGCCCATTTCGAAATAAAAGAGCATAAGGTGGTGTAAATGCAAGTGATCGACCGACATTTTCAATTTGAATCAACTTGACTAACTGAAAGCAAATCAAACCGAATCTGGACGCAACTGCTGTAAATACCATATGAATTAATATTATGTAAATAATCATTACTTGTTTTACACATATTTTAATTTACAAGCATTAAAATAACAGCTAATGGAAAATCCCTATAAACTTTCTGGATAATCCCATAAGTAAAAATCTACACAATTCAAAATTTGTAATTATTTTCTAAACAACTAGAAACATTGTAGACTACTAAATACAAACATGTTAAAAATAGATTGTCATAATACAAGCAAATATTAAACTTTTAAAATGTGCAATTTTGTCCTTGTGTACGTTAATGTAAACTAATAAATTTTATTAATATTTATAATACTAATTAAGATTTTTGTGGGATTTATAGTAGACAAGCCTGATATTAGTAACATGTTGGTATTTATTTTGTTTATGACGGAAACTCTTGATTCAGTTACTTACAGGTACACATTCGCATCGCATACAGTACAGTATTCCAATTGGATTTCCTAAGTCCGGTATCCATTGGGAGCCCAGTTCACGAATTTGTTTTCCAAATACACACTCTGAAACAAGAAAGATGATATATTAGTTATATTGAAGTGAAATGAATATTTTGAACGTTATATTGTAAGGTAAATTTTGTTACATTCATGGAAATTTAAATGGAAAATGCCTATAGAGCAATGCCCAACATTTAAATTTTAGGTGAAATTACACACAGCACACACATCTGCTGTGGAGCGATATCCCAAGGGAATCATGCATCAATTTATTAATATTAAGAATCACCCCAGACATCAGCCAGTGTTAACGTGACATCTGAATTCAGAATGGCGACAAAAATAATTTCAGTGTATCAGTGCGCCTACTTAAGTACCATTTAAAACCAAAAATTTATTCTATACGCGAATATCACGATATGCTTCATATTTGTAAAGAAGCTCTTTTAAAACTGTGTTAACATCAATAAAAAAATTGCGTTGTGCGGACTGTATGTGGTGTGCGTGTGCGGGCCTCTTACACACAAGGTCACAAACAAATATTGTCGCCGCAGAGCACGCACATGAACCACATATAAAGCTGGGTCCACATCAATACAAATTTGAGTTGCGTGGGCTGTATGTGTTGTATGTGGAGTGCCTGCGCAGCTACGTAGACGCTCTAACACACAAAGCCACACACAAATATTGTCATCGCATAGCACGCACACGAACCATCTGTTGTCCACCAGATAATTCAAAGAAATTGTTCTAGTAAATTCAACACACACACAAAATTTTATTGGTGTGGACCCAGCATTGCATATACAGCCCTCAGAACGCAAATTTGTATAGATGTGGACCAAGCTTAAAGGTGGGTCCACATCAATACAAATTTGCGTTGTGTGGGCTGTATGTGATGTGGTATGCCTGCGTAGCAATGATGATGCTCTGACACTCAAAGTCACACACCAATAGGGTCACCGCCCAGCACGCACACGAAACATCTGTTGTCCATCAGATGATTCAAACAAATTGTACCAGTAAATTTAACACACACACAAAATTTTATTGGTGTGGACCCAGTTTAAGAAGAACGTGTTTTTCTTGGTGCCGTGTTGGTTTGTACTTTACTTGCGTTCCTAGGACTTTTTTAACGTTATCAACATTTAGTTTAATAAAACAATTAAGCATGTGTTTCTTAACATGACGTGGATCGTTTGAAATGAGTTTCAGGTCAGTAGTGCCAATATTAAACGACAATTATGTTTTCCTTTTTTTGTAACAAAAGAAAACAAATTTATGCTGGAACGTATGGAATAAATTGGTAAAAAAATATTTAATTCAAATTTAAAATAATACCTTAAGCGGCTAATGAAACAAAACACAGATTTTTTCAAGAGTTAGCGACGTTGCCAATTCTGAGAAAAAAGATCTGACGTGTTTTCCGCGGAAATAGCTGCATTTTGGATACATATTTAAGGAAATTTTTGTATAAAATGATGTAAAGAATCATTGGAAAATAAGAAATTCGCGAAAAGATCGAATTTGCTCTGTAGGAGTTTTTTCCTGCCAAGTAGCCTGGATAGGTTCAAATGTATTAAAACCATATTCGCCCGATCTGAAAAATAAAAAAGTTTATAAAAATAGTCTTATTAATTTTGAACGTTGCATTTCTGAAGAACAAGAGTTTATTTCGAATAAATAGCCGTATTTTAAAATATTTTTTTATACTAGAGCAAAAGTTTAGATTTTTTTATACTAGAGCAAAAAAAAAACCTTTTTCTGGACAACCTATGCAATAATGACGAGAAAAGAATTAAATGTGTTAATTTTCAGCTACGTCTGGTTTCAAAATAAGTTTACAGACCCCGATCTAGAGACAATAAGTCTACAGTTACGACTGGTAGGCATGTTAGGAAAGGTCAGACCAAAATTAACATCTCTGTGGCGGTCTTGATTCTCCTAGTATCATTTAGACTCACACCAACTATAAAATGATTCAGTGACATGCGATGGTGACTTATTTACAATTAAAACTACATAGAAATTATTGGTTTGATCTCTTTAACTACACAACCGTGGAATGTGGACAGATATATATATTTTTATTACACAAATAAAAAATGTTGGTTCTGGTACAATTTAATTATATGGAAAAATAGGTTGCTGTTTTATATAGGTATAAATGTTACTGAAAATTGTTTTGATTTATGCATTAAATAAAGTGTTTCTTGAATGTACTATATAGTATTTGCATAAAACATGTTGTATATAGTGATTCTTTTTTTCTCTAGGTAAGTAATAATTGATCTGCAAGACATTACACAACAGTTAATTAAGATGTTGATGCAATTAAGGACTTAACATGAAAAAAATGACAATTACAGATAAAATAATATTTGGTAAATATTAATCGATATTAAAGTGGAAAGTTACTTCTCTAGATATTATATTTTACTTCTACTCCATCCATTTAGATCGGAGTTGTTCACATTTTGATCTTTTTAGGAAAGCCGTCTGAAAATGCTTATGCTCAACATAGATATAATTAATATTAGACTTATACAACAATGAATCTATAATAACCAAGATTGTTCCTTATTACAATTCCTTACCACTTGAGGCCGTTGTTTAATATCATCGGAATGGAAAAGCTTTCGGTTTCAGAGACAAAAAATATTGAATCAGTTTTCTTATATATATATATATATATATATATATATATATATATATATATATATATATATATATATATATATATATATATATATATATATATATATATATACTATTATTAGGTGCGTATAGACCCGGTTGGATCACGCACAGCATCCTGACTCATTTTCGAGTGTTCTTTCTAATCCTCCATACCTCTCTCGTCCTTTCTCCGTGGATTCTCTTTCTCTCCTCCGTCCACTTTGTTCCTGATCTCCTCGAAACTTCGCTCTCTGATGCAACGTTCCACATATGTATTTTGTGTCTGTAGGTTCTTCTATCCTTCCAAGCTCTAACGGACCCATATTTGTGCCTTTCCCAGATCAGCTCTGACTTTTACGATCCATGGTTCTGTTGACTTAACTTCTTGTATGTACGTAAGAATTATGTTGGTGAGTCGTGTCGGTGGGAGTCTACTGATATGTCCATAGAATTTCAACCTTCTTTTTCTTATGTCCGCCGCTACATTGGACATTCTCTCTGTGGTCTTTCTAGAATGTGGACTGTATCCTTCGTCTGTCAGTTTTGGGCCGAGAATTTTCCTCATAATTTTGCGTTCTTCTTTTAGTATGTTTTCTATGTCGCTTTTTGTATGGAGTGTAAGTGTTTCGCTTGCGTATAGTACCTCTGGTTTGATTACTGTGTTGTAGTGTCTTATTTTTGCGTGTGTGGATAGGCATTTCTTATTGTAGATATTGTGCGTCTTGCCGGATGCCCTCTTCATCTTCTGCAATCAAGTCTGCTATCTTCTCTCCTCCTGCGGGTTCGAGGATCTCGCCCAGGTATTTGAAGTGAGTGACCCTATTTATTTTGCCGTATTTGGTGTTCAAATTTTGGACATTTAATTTTGAGCAGAAGAATTCGTTTTTTTGAAAGGATATTTGTAGGCCAACTTTCTCTGCACATTCCTTGAGGACTTCGATCTGTTTGGTTGCCCTTTTTTCATTGTCTGTGAGTATGGCTAGGTCGTCCGCGAAGGCTAGGCATAAAATTTCTATGTTGTTTTGGTTCGTCCGAGTAGTATTGGTTTCCAGTGTCCTTGATTTTTTAGTTCCTTTTCCCATTCCCTTATGACTTTGTCTAGGACCAGGTTGAAGAAGAGTGGGGATAACTCATCTCCTTGGCGTACTCCGGTTTTAATCAGGAAGGGTTCGGAAATTTCTCCCATAAATTTCACTTTAGAGATTGTGTCGGTGAGTGTCTGCCTGATCAATCGTAGTGTTTTGGGGTCGAGTCCTTGTTTTTCTAGAATGTTGAACAGAGATTTTCGGTCAATACAGTCGTATGCTTTCTTGAAGTCAAGGAACGTGCAGATCATTGGGACGTTCCTGATAGCTTTGTATTTCAGTATTGTTTTTAAGTTAAAGATTTGTTCAGTGCATGAGCGACCAGGGCGAAAGCCTGCCTGGTACTCGCCAATTTTGTGTTCTAGTTGTTCCTGTGCTCTCTGGAGAAGGCATGCTGAAAAGATTTTGTAAGTGACTTATAGTAGGGAGATTCCTCTGTAGTTGTTCATATCTGTTCTGTCTCCTTTCTTGTACAGCGGGTGTATAAGAGCACATTTCCATTCATCTGGTAATTTTTCTGTTTGCCAGATGTTCGTGATAATTTGCGTGAGTTCCTGCAATGAGTTTGGTCCGAGGTTTTTCAATAGTTCCGCGGTGATACCATCTTCACCGGATGTCCTGTTATTCTTCAGTTTTTGTATGTGCCTGTGAATCTCTTCCTGTGTTAGTGGTGGTAATTCTGAGTAGGTATAGACACAATTTTCCTTGGGGAATCTTGTATCGCGTTCGGGGCAATTAAGGAGATCAGAGAAATAATGTGCCAGCTCCTGACAATTCTCCTGATTGTTTAGCGCTAATCTCCCATTCCGCTTTCTAAAGCAAAGATTTTGTGGTGTGTACCCACGGATTTCTCTTGCGAAAGTCCTATAAAAATCTCTCGTGTTATAATTCTCCTCTATAGAGTCTAGTTGTTCCTTCATGAACTTCCTTTTAGTTTGTCTAATAACTTTTTGTATGTATAATTTGTTTGTATTATATATATATATATATATATATATATATATATATATATATATATATATATATATATATATATATTCTAGACTATTAGTCTGGGAGTACATCCGATCATTGGTATTTTCAATGCTTGTCTCAATGCAGTCTTCAGACAAGCATTGAGAATGCCAAGTGTGACCTTGGCGAAACGTCTGCACGTTCCCAACAAACGGGACACAAACGATCGGATGTACTCCCGGACTAATAGTCTAGCGTATTCTTCCATCCGTGAAACACTACGAACTAACATATATATATATATATATATATATATATATATATATATATATATATATATATATATATATATATATATATATAGATATGTGTGTGTGTGTGTGTGTGTGTGTGTGTGTGTGTGTGTGTGTGTGTGTGTGTGTGTGTGTGTGTGTGTGTGTGTGTGTGTGTGTGTGTGTGTGTGTGTGTGTGTGTGTGTGTGTGTGTGTGTGTGTGTGTGTGTGTGTGTGTGTGTGTGTGTGTGTGTGTGTGTGTGTGTGTGTGTGTGTGTGTGTGTGTGTGTGTGTGTGTGTGTGTGTGTGTGTGTGTGTGTGTGTGTGTGTGTGTGTGTGTGTGTGTGTGTGTGTGCGTGCGTATGTTTGGAAAGGCTTTCACGAACGATAATGTTAGAATTACTAGGTTCTTGGGTAGAACTGCGTTTTAGATTTGTAACATCTCCAAGTTTCGGTTTCCACTTTGAAGCCATTATCAAGAGAAATTGATTTGATTTGTTTCGAGGTCTCAATCTGCCTAATCCCCAGGGCTCGCAACTAGAAAAGAACGTGGTCGGCTCGACCTCTCTATAAATTGATAAGGTTGTTGGTGGGCCTTTCTTTTCTAGTTGCGAGCCCTGGGGAGTCCTCGGAGCAAATCAACTAGATTATCTTGACAATGGCTTCAAAATGGAAGCAGAAACATCAAGATCTTACAAATCTAAAACACGGTTCTACCCGAGAACCTAGTAATTCTAACATTAGTAATATTAGCGACCGCGGAAGCCTTTCCGAATATTTTGTATGCCTCTACGGGAGGAAATAATTTCACATACCAAACATTTCACTACTCTTCTCATCAGTAAATCTCGTCTTCTTTGCGACTTAATCTTTCTTTAATCTTGTCCAGATAACAACGTTATTCCAAAAAGTTTAAAGTTAAAACATCACAACAAATCACAGTGCATCACCAGAATCCTAGCCATGACTAATTCGGCCTTGTTAAGAAATTCCAAATTCTATCCACAACACAAGACGTTTATTAGATAAAACAAATTCCGATCTGTACCGTACATTTGGTACTCTACACAGTTTCAACATCCACACCATATTATGGGATTATTTCGACTGGATTTTCTACCCAGAAAGCCCAACATATCGCCCAACAAAAAACTGGCATAGAAAAAAAACTTTTACGCCTTATTAAATCCCAAAATCGACCACGTCAACACCTGCATCGGCCATACACAATTTTACGATTCAGCCCATATATCGATTATCAGCGATTCAGTCCATAGAGCCTTTTCAAAAGCATTTCGCAGTGACCCTTAACATTATCGTAGTAGAGAAAATAATTTCCCTAACAGAAAATGCTTTATCCCAATTACCTTCTCTTGAAGTAATGAATTACTTTCTCTTGAATTACCTTCTCCGAAGAAACCGTCAAGATATGGCCAGAATCCTTCGCCGTTCTAACCCTTCAAGATCTAATCTTCCATCTGATGACAAACGTGTCTTGCTTGAGTTATGCAGGAATTCACACATAACAATTATCCCAGCCGACAAAGTGAATGCCACTATCATACTTAATATCGTCGGCTATGAAATTAAAATGTCTGATCTACTAGAGAGGGCAGGCTACAAGGAAATTCCTAACGATCCTACAAGATATCTAGAGAAGAAACCGCGTTCTGTCATCATTACTTCTAATCTTCCTTCAAATATTAAAATTGTCAGCGCGTATCCTTCACCAACTCACAAATTAGCAAGATATTTAGCGAAAACTCTACAACCGGTCGTAGAAACATCAACGTCCATTATCAGAAATTCCTCTTATTTCATTGAGTTTCTTCAAAGGCACAGTATATTCGAAAGTGGCATTCTTGTTAGTTTCGATATTGTTTCATTATTTACAAACATCCCCCTTCCAGAAACGCTAAGAGATTCTGAAAAACAAACGCCACATATCAACGGATATTCTTAGTCTTATTGAACATTGCATGTCGAATACATATTTTATCTTCAAAAATAAATTCTTTAAACAGATTCGTGGAGGGTTTGGGTTCGACTCTTTCTCCGGTCATAGCCATTATTTTTATGGAACCTTTTGAAACTTAAGCCATTAACACCAGTCCATTGAAACCTATATGCTGGTTGAGATATGTAGATGACACCTTCGTTATTTGGCCACATGGAATACAATCTCTAAATCTGTAAATTCGAGGGAAGGGACATAATTATTAGAGAAGATTGAACAAAAAGAAATTATCGTTATGCTACAAAACTTTTTGATTAATCCTCGTACTTCAGTGGAAGAGGATCATTTTGAAAGAAATTGCATACATTTTAATGAATAAAGTCATACCAATTCGATTTAATTCCTTTTTGATTGTAGTAGTACACCTTTTTCAATTTTTTCTTCATTATATTATGTAACTGGTCCAATAAAACGTCTAACAAATGACTTATCTTGTTTTCTTTTTTTTTAAACGACCTTCTTATCAAAAATGTGTAAAAAGATTTAAGTGTCATTAAAGGAGACGTACTTAAGATAGGACGTATATATCGCATTGAATGTTATCTAATTCCAGGTACGCATCAAATGGTTTGTTTAAATTTGTTTATTTAACTTATTTCACGTTTCAGGTCAATTCTTAAGCATTGCTAAGATGATATAAGAATACTTTATACATTAATATATAAAACGATTTGCCAGTTAAAATGCTAATCAAATTTTCGGAGTTACATATTTAAAAATGTGACAGGTTTTATTTTTGAGATATGAGTCAAATTGAGGATGTTGACGTGTCATACATATGAAACTTATCATAATCAGATTGATTTTGAATAGAAGTCTTGGTTAAGATGTTATTAACGCCATTCAAACCGCCAAAAAATGTTATAATTTTGAATAACATTAATATTAAATTGTACTTAAGTCTAAATTGTTTCCTCTAAGTATTTTAATTTAACTATTGGATTCTCAACTCTTAATTCTCAGCCTTTTTGATTACCTCTGACATTTATTTGTGAAAAAAGTTATAAAACTTTATCTTTGAAATAATCTCCCTCAATTTCTAGACACTTTTGCTACCTTTCAGGTAATTGTCGAATGCTAATGAACGAAAAAATCTTGCAGTTTTAATGCGAAAGGATTATGGAGGTTTTTTTCTGACTTCCTCAGAAGATTTGAAATGGTTAGATGATGTTTCAGAGGTCGGAAGAGATGAAAATTCGAAGGAGCCAATTCTGGAGAACACCAAACAAATGGTATCTATAAATCATTACAGATCACGCGTACTTAGCGAATCATTAGAAATAGAAAAGAACGATGCCCTGCGCATATCAGCAATATGGAAAACTTTTATCAAAAACGCGAAAACGATGCAAAACAAAAACTAAACAACTCCTAAGATTCAAACACCGTTCAACGTGCCGAGGGGTGGAGCCAGAAGCAAATCTATCAATCAGAATCCAATCGTATAATTCATTATATATAATACATATATATATATATATATATATATATATATATATATATATATATATATATATATATATATATATATATATATATATATATATGCATTATAAAAAATAATAACTTACTACTTATTTTGTACATAATTTTAATTTCGTCGTTTAATTTTTTTCAAATTGAAAATGTGTAAGTAATACTTAAGTTTATTATAATTCTTTTTATGTAAAGGATAATAACATCTATCAAAATAATCACTTGGATCATAACTGGCTCAGTAATCGGGCTATTCTGGCAGCCAACAATGTTGATGTTGACGAAATTAACTTCCAGATACAACAGTTGTTGTCAGGTAATCTAAGATCTTTTAAATTGTGAAAGTGTAAATTTTCCAACTGAATTTTTAAACTCTCTGGATATGCCGGGAATACCACCACATAATCTTCGGTTGAAGATTGGTTCATCTATTATTCTTCTGAGTAATTTGAATCCGCCTCGATTATGCAACGGTTTGGTCATCAAAAAGATCACCGGAAATATTCTTGAATCAACCATTTTGATTGGAAAGTTTAAAGGAGAAGTGGTCCTGTTGCCACGTATTCCAATTCTACCGTCAGACTCTACGATATAATTCAAAAGGCTTCAGTTTCCAATTTGTTTAGCTGTCGCCATGACCACAAATAAGTTTCAAGGCCAAACAATGTGGATTTGCGGCGTAGACTTGAAAAATCCATGTTTTTCCCATAGGCAACTATATGTTGCATGCTCACTTGTGGGAAAACTATCGAATCGATTTGTGTTAGCAAGAGACAGGTTAACCAAGAATATTGTACACCGATTAGCGCTGAATTAAATTAAAACTGAACATTTTTATAATTCAAAATGATAAATATAATTATTAAAAATAATTAATAACCTACGCTACCTACCTCATTTATAAAATTAATTGTTATATGTTATCAACTAAGAACTTTGCAAATTACTCATTTGTTATAAAATATATTTGAATGAGATGAATAAAATATAAAATTCAAAATTTTATTTTGATTTTTGTTTAATATCAACTTTACGAAAATTTTTGTCAATCGCTCCCAAATTATGACCTAAGGTTCAAACCTCTATCCCGTGGGTTTTTACATCAACTACAATGTTTTCGTCTTTATTCGTAAATAATGATTTGACTGTATTGAATAGTTTACTACAATATAATTCAAACTATAACTTAGCCACAGCAACGTGTGGCCGGGTCTGCCTATATATATATATATATATATATATATATATATATATATATATATATATATATATATATATATATATATATATATATATATATATATATTCCATCAACCCTATTCGCCAAATCTGGCTCATGTAATTATTTTCTGTCTACGATATATAATATTCTAATGAACATAAAAGAGACTTTTTAGGATGTAAGTCCGTGATTGAGATTACCGTTATCCCAGCATTGAACGAGGTGTCACATAAGGAACTTTTCAAAATGATGTTTAAAATTCCTAATATTTATCCTGGACATTGCAGCAAATTTTTCTAGTTTTTCTGTTTCAAATTCTTAACTTTCTTACTTTTTTCGTATCTGGATGAAAATAGCATATTTTATTTATTTCACTATTTATATTTTATATTAATCTTGAAAATATATGTTGTTTCTAATATTACACGCCAGCAGTAAATATGAAAATAGATCAGTAAAAATTTTGTTATTTGTAAACAGTTTAAAAGCCAAATGCAACGAAAAATCAATATTCATGGCATGTCAAAAACAAGGACAAGCTCCTGCTAGTAAGACCTTTTTCTTGTTGTCGATTTTGAAACAAAAAAAAGAAACACATTGAACGGAATTCTCGAGATTGCATGACCACTTTTAGTAGGCAAACTACTGCTGTATTTGGAAAAGTTAACAATAAAATCCAATCAGATTTCTATATATGAATTATCAAGGGATTCGTCAGTCTACCAACCTCTCGGGAGATTGTTTGATTTATCTCACGTCTTGATTTTTTTAAGAAGGTTATTTATCTGAAAAATTTATGGTATATATAGGGTTCAGTACAACTTGATGTTTTTACTTAACACGCATACAGGGTGTAAAATATTTAATTTCCAATAAAAAAGTTCATAATTGAATCTAATTCTCATCTGTTTTCCTGATATTTGAAATTGTGATAACTCTGAATTTGATGCTATTATTCACAAAATCGCTAATAATTTCATTCCAAATTTCTAATTCTACAAAAATCATTATGCTAAATTTCATAGATTTATTCTAGTTCACAAAGAAAGACTTTTGGCAATTTTTAAGATTATTTTTTTAATGCGATCAACAATCAAAAGTAAATTCGTTTTATTATTATATTCATATGAGCTCTACATTATATTACAATAGTACCTTTTATATTGTGGAAAATAGAGGATATAAGAGAGAAAGACATTAGACACTGCGGCTTGCAAGGGACAGACAGAAATGGAAAATAATAAAGGGTCTTCCTATTCTTAGCGAGAGAACACATGTCGTTGCCCTGAAAAGTCTAAACATCAAGAGACGAAACTTTGGCCCTCTAATAGAAGGAAGGGATGGGTGGGACTCGTCTCCAGTTAAACAATCAACAAAATGTTCACACACTTGTGTATATATATATATATATATATATATATATATATATATATATATATATATATATATATATATATATATATATATATATATATACATATATATATATATATATATATATATATATATATATATATATATATATATATATATATATATATATATATGTATATATATATATGTATATATATATATATATATATATATATATATATATATATATATATATATATATATATATATATATATATATATGCAATTTCTTTGCTTTTCACAAGTGACAAGTGCTCTTGTGAAAAACTAATGATGGTATTAGTAGAATATCATTCATGATCGATTATAATATAATAATAGGCCTTACAATTACTTTCGATTCTTAAGTAATATGAAACAAACTGATTAAATATATGAATTATTCCAAATGTTGAATAATAATCAACTCTAAATTATTCAATTCTAAAAGCAGCCAAAAATTATGCAAATAAAATGTGTATGGTCTCATTATCACAACGTCAAAGATCGACCATATTTTTCAACTTGTTTGGAAGCTTGTTAGAGTTAGTTCTACCGCATCCACTACATTGATTGAATTTGTTATAGAAATTATCCACCATTATCGTTTTATTATCCACCATTGGCTTTCTGTATATACTTTGTCTTTTTTACAATGTTCCTTAATAATTTCTAGTTCTTTCTGCCAATTGCATTTACTTTTGGTTCATTCCATTCATACCATTTATCTATCTGTTTTACTTTTTAGATACATCCACTTATATATCAATGTTTTTCAATTCAATACATTGGAGTATGTGTATTTTAATATTATTATTTAAGGATTGGTTCCTATATATTAACCCTATTAACAGTCTGCCGTTGAGTTAGTTCCAGGAAAATCCACTAGATGCCGTAAGCATTGTATTTCCAGTAACACTAGTGACCTTCTGAATAGTCGTTGTTATTCCATTTTTTTAAATGCCTTTTCCATATTTCTATGAATTATCCAACTATTCTTTTTCCTATGTCGGTTTATTCTAATGCATGTCTTCGTAAATCTAGCGTGTGTCCTAGCCATTGCGATTTCATATTTTTATTAATAGTATATAAAAATGTATTTTCATTTTTGAGGTACTTGTTTATTCACAATTTCGGAGTGTGCGGCTCATTTTACAACGCTTACCGAAAAAACACAACTACCACTATCCCAGGCATTTCTGAGAAGCAGGCGTTCGCATCAATAATCAGTAAACTACAGTTCACTATAGCAGTCTGGACCGTTACCCATCTTACTTTGATGAGGGTGCTCATCTAACATGGGTACCACAGTAGAGGGAAGTTCCACTAATCTTGGCTAATGTCCATCCGAATGGTATAGGTCTCGTGGGGGCAGTGATTTCCAAAGGATATTCGGTAGTTGGCCTACCTGAATCCGCGAGGGAAATGGACTAACATGATCCGAAGCTCATAATGTTGAAAAATGTGTACTTGGAAGTTATTCCTTGAAATATAAGCCGATGGTTTCGATGACTTCAACCCATCTTTGAGCTGGTAATTGTATTCCTCTTCTGTTCCAGTAGTCGTTGGAGGTGAAAAATTTGACACAGTCTATTTTTAACTCTTCTCCAGTCCCGAATTATTTAAAAGCGAGAGATAATCCGACGAGGTCGGTGCTGTATAAGGAGAGGTTCAAAGTCCAATTCATTAATTTTTGTGGTGGTCAAATGTGAGGTGTGTTGTCTTATTTTGTTTTGCTGTAGGAGAACTTTTTTATGTAGGAAAACGTTATGAAAGTTTATATTTTTCCTTATAAAATTTAGATTACATTCAAATTAGAAAAACCGCACAACTTATGTATCATCGTCCTAAAAAAAATAAAGAAATTTCATTTCTAGAGACTCAGCTAACTGAGACGTTTCAAGTTTCTTATCACTGTAGAGAATTTTGTAAATGTTTACGTTGTGCGGTAGACAGCAGGAAAAATAAAATAGTGGTTTAAACATGCGTGGAGCGAGTCAAACGTCTTTATGTCAAGTGCAGCGGCACGGCAAGATTAAGTTAAAATATTGTATGCACTAGTTATACTTACTTACATTCTTGAAAAAACCGAAAACCTGTTTTCATATGCCAGGAATTGTCCGCGTTAGTCGTCCTGCAGCCCACCGTGAAGTTAAAAAGTCTCAGACAAGAAAATTATGATCCTTATTTGCCGCGGAATGAGTTGATAACAATTTCTTACCGTACAATTTACTTTGTAAGTTCAAGATTTTTGCTCTTTTTTATCTTCTTTTTTGCCATATCGTTTTCTGTTTCAATTAATCCTAACATTAAAAAGAAATAAGAATTACGTACGATCTGTTTAATTCTGGTATATTCCCTTAATCATATGTATGTTTATGACTGTAAGATGACAATAAGTTTTATTTTTGTGAATCAAACATTTGAAAATTGTGTCGGCAACTTCTCACTTTATTTATGTAAAACCATGTTGAAACTGGTTTACTTTAATAACACCCTTCCATTATGTCGAAAAATGTTTGGCTATTTTAGATCGGCAGAATTGTTTATGGCATCAATTACAAATGATTCACTGTAATTATTGGTAATGACAAACAAGAATTCACTTTTTTAATAAAAGGGCTAAAAGTTATTAATATGTTAAATTTTCTGAATTGAGACATGTTATTGCATGAGTATGAGGTTCTGCTCATTCTGCAAGTATATCAAGCACGTGATGAATGATATCTTAAGATTATCTTAAAATATCCGGAGAGTGTGTGCAACATTTGTTGCAGCTACCATGGAATTGTTTCGAGGATAACTGATCTCGTATTTCAGCAAATAATGCTAAATTGCATACAACACAAATAGTGCAGTTTTTAGTCTACAACAGCGATACTCGGTTGGCGAGATCTCCAGATTTATCATCGATAGAACATGTATGTGACAGCATTGGTCGCCCGCCAGTCTTTTTAAGTGAACTTCAAGCATCTGTACAACATGCCTGATCGCCCCAACCACATAGATTACACAGCTCAACAAGAAGAAACCTTTTTTTTTCTGGTATTTTCTCTAGTTTTTCTCTATTTGCTCTACATTTTTAGATACATCCCCTTATCTATCAATGTTTCGTTCAATTCAGTATCAAGTATGAGTATTCTAAAATTATTATACAAGTATGGTTTCCTATATAGTTGCCCTATTGTCAGTCTGCCGTTGAGTTAGTTCCAGGAAAATCCACTAGATGGCATAAGCATTGTCTTTCTGGTAACTGCAGTGACCTTCAATGCTTGAACTAGAGTTGAGGTTAGTTTGTGAGTTCTCACCGTGCAAGATAGATCGAAGTTGGCCTCGCGTAATATTTGTGTTTAGAAAAGAGTTATTATAAAGTTAACCTAAAATGTATTTTGTTGCAGATGGTTGTATTTGTGTTGTTGAATAGAAATAAAATAAGTTCAAGTAGAAGTTGTGTAAATTATCCTGAATGTAAATAATCCTGATGTGATTTGTTACATATGTGGAGAATACACGTTAAGAGAAAACAGAAACATTTTTAGTAACTTTTTAAAGAAAGCTAATCTTGGATAATTTGGGGTTAGGCTTGGTGATCAGAATAAAACCTGGACACCGGATCTGATCTGTAAAACTTGTACAGAACCGTAACTTGTACATACCGATGGTTTAGAGAGAACCCAAAAACCTCTTCGATGACTGCTATTCTGCTTAGTAAATATTAGTAGAATCAATCGAAACAACCGTAGCAAGTGGGCTTATTCTGATTTAGTCTCTTCAAGATGCTCGGTCCTTCATTCAGAGGAAGTGTCGATTCCAACGTTTTTCCACGAGCTCTGTGAGGACGATCTTTCTGATACTAATGAAGGTGGCAGTGATTATGAGATGGCATCAATTCCTCAACGTTTCAACCAGGAGGAGTTAAATGACCTCATCAGAGATCTCAACCTTAGAAGTTTGAGCTCCTATGCAAAAATTAGGTAAAATTAGGCTCCTATGCAAAAAAATTAGATAAATGTATTTTTCCTATGCAATAATCCATTTTGAATTTATTGAAATATATGAATTTATTGAAATATTTGAATTGACATCGTTTGAAATCAGTTCCAAATACCCGGCGCCAAAACAAATGTTGGCCTGTGTTGTCTTCAGAGCATGCCTCGCAGACATATAACATTGAATCTGCTCTTTGTATTTTTTTATCAAATGTAAATAGAATATCTTTATCTTCTTCCTGCGATGCTACATCCTTGATGCCTACATTCTTGACCACCTCCAATCTTCGCCTTCATCTGATCTATATCCAGCAGCTTCTTTCCAGTGCAGTAGTTATTTGGCATCTATCCATACATTGTCCTGCCACCGTGTCTTTGGTTTACCTCCCTTTCTGTTGACTCCTATCCATCCCTCCATAATTATCCTTGGTATTTGGTACAATATTATTCTAATAAAATATATATTTTTATAGCGTTACATTTTTTGGACTCCAGTTTATGTTGAATCAAATACTTTCGCTCATTTATCTATACACTTACCATTTTATAAGTAGGATGCCGGTTCGAACTGGGTGACATTTTTCTATTCCTTCGGTAAATATTACTATTTAGTGGACATGATATTGATAGATATAATATATGATAATTAAATGCCGATTTTTTACAAAAAAAGATCCTTTAGGAACTGCAAGGAACGAAATAATTTCGCAGGCGATGGAATAAACCGTACTAAAAAATTCAGTTTGAGTTTTTATTCGTCTCGATACTTTTTGATACCAGAATTTTAAAATATTTGATATAATAAGGCTTTTGAAGTTAATAAGTAAAGTATAGATCATTAGTAGAACATAAAACCTGGTAATACATATGTTTTATATTATCATATAATTATTGGAATTTCTATAATTTCAGTTGGATTTTCGGCCCTTCCAATTTTTCGTAATTTTTAGTTTATTAGAGTTTAGTTTAGTAATAGAGTAAGCGGAGGTATATATACAATCGTTAGACAATCCTCGTTAAAAAAGATAACAAAAAAAGCAAAAAAGGAAAGAAACCAAAAAGCTGATGTTCGCGTTATTTAGTGGACGAGACCCACTTACGTCAAAAAAGTTGCGGTTTACTTTAAAACGTGGGCGATGAATGGTGTCGGTGCATTTTGTTGTTTTTTTTTGAGGAAGATGCAAACCAAACATTAATAATTAATGTACTGGACCTCGGAGAGTGGTAGCTCGGAGCAAACTGATCATAAATAACACTATTATCATACGATTAACTCGATAATTAAGCCTGTTTAATCTTAATTTAATTCGTATTCGTTGTTCGGCGCCAGATGTAAAAGTGTATATACACGGATGGCTCCGAACTGGTCCAGACCGTCGCCTTAACAGCTTTAACAACGATGACGTCATTTAATTCTTAATTACGTATATGTATGTTTGTAAATTATCGAAGCAAATATTTACACACACACACACACAAATATATATATATATATATATATATATATATATATATATATATATATATATATATATATATATATATATATATATAGATATATATATATATATATATATATATATATATATATATATATATATATATATATATATATATATAGATATATATAGATATATATATATATATATATATATATATATATATATATATATATATATATATATATATATATATATATATGGAGTGATAGAATAGATAATCCACTGTTTGGCAAATAAAGCTGAAAAAGGAAAAATAAGGAAAAAAATACTGTAAACATAAGATTTAATAAAAATTTAGAAAAAAAGAAAGAAAATATTCCAATTTTTTCTACTTTTCGTTTGTTTTATAGCTTCATTCCAGGTAATTTTCCTTTTCTTCACAACATTTGTAATTTCCTAATGCCATGCCTTTGTGAGTTTCCGTCTCTTTCTCATCCTGTTCCACCCTGCCACCCATATCTCCTATACTAATGTATTTTGTTCCATACGTACGAGGTGATTCAACTAGCCTATTACTTTTCTTCTATTTTTTTTATGATTGGTACGACTTTGAATCTCTCTCATATCGCTATATCTTATTTTGACTAACCCTGTGACCCCTTCAATTTTTCTTAGTATCTTCATTTCTGTTTTTTAAACTTTAATCTGTTGTTTGGGTCTAACAGCTTCGAATTTTTTTTATCATTTCACTGATTTCTTTCTTATTTAGGAAGATTAAATTCACTGCATTAAACAGAATAAATGCTTGATGTAGTATTTTTTTGTTGATATCTACCTCCAGGTTTCCAATAGTATTCCGCATGGATCCAAGGTATTTTATGTTCGTTTTCATCTATATTAATTTGTATTTCTTCATCCCTTGACACTATCATTATTTCAGTTTTAATAATATATTCAGTTTTATTTGTCATTTTATATTTCTGCAGAATTTCTTTCCAAACTTCGAAACTTTTAGGTGGTTTATGTAATAACTGAGGAGACAATGTAGAAAAAAAATACATAAAAGTATAGAATATGTAATAGAAAGAAAAAATAAAGTAGTAAAGATATTAAACTATAATTTTACATAGTTGGAATTCAAGTCAAGTTCGCATGGAACCAATACAAGAGTATTCTCGCAATATGTCAGTATTACAGCTGTATAAAAGTCAATGTACCAATAATGAGATTATGCGAATATTTCTGCTAGACCGCCCAAATATAGAAATTTTAAAAGTTCCTTACATTTTCCTGTATAAATACCAAACTCCACGCCAATGCCTATACGCGTTTTAATCCTAGACAGTTAATTAAGTACATACATTCATTGATGTCTGTGAAAAATCTTTACAAATGTACATTCATAACGCATATTTTAGTACCAATTCCTTTGTTCATTAAGCACTACATATTTTGAGATTTCTGACTAAGGGCCGCTTCTACAATGCAAGAATATACCAGGTATAAGCTATACTTGGAATAACGTCCGGTCCGTTCTGTAGAAAGGGCGTTTCAAATTTTATTCCAAGTATAACTTATACCTGTTATATTCTTACATTGTAGAACCAGCCCTAAGTATCAAAGTCTGGTTAAGAAATTACGAACCAATAAAAAGCCATCAATTTTCACACTTTTTGAATGAAACAGTCATCGAGCTCATAGTCGGCTCATTAATGCGAGTCAATGATAGAAAATGTTAATAAATAATCGATTTTAAAAATGATTATTCATAATTGTCTAAAAAAATCAATATTACTGCCTTTTGAAAACTTTGTACTTTTATTACGTTTGAAATTACCGGTTATTATATAAAAATTTTTATAGCAAAACGTTTAATAATGCTTTTTAAACAAATTTGCTGTATCAGTATTGTTAAAGATTCAAATAAATAAAACACTCGAAACTAATCAAGTATATTTATTAATGATAACAAAAAAAATACCAGAAATACATATAGAATAATAATATTATAAGGTAAGGAGATATTTATTAGCGTATTTTCTTTTATTTTAATATAAAATCTATAGCAGAAATCGGAATGTTTGACGTAACTCCTAAGCTCAAACTCTATCTCGGGATAGACAACATATCTCCAACACTACTAAAACTTGAAGGTAAAGAATTAGCTCAAGCAATTCGTCAATTAAGAATCAACATGAAAAATAGTGATCAGAGGCCTGAAGAGTGTCAACATATAGTAATATGTCCGCTTCTATGAAATAATATAAACAGAAATATCGACACGAAGGGAAATCATCGCTTTTCACAACTTATAAAGTTCTAACAACAAAGATCAGTTGTTTATATATGTCGGTCCAATAATGGAGAAGACAACATAATTTGGTACTCCTTTATTGCAGATGTTCATAGACTTCACGCACTTGTATAAAGAGCATTATTATACGACGACATGGAGAAAAGGAAAGTATATGCTAAGTTTATTAAGATTAACCTATATGACAATGTTTAGCTTTAAGGTAGAAAAATCCAACAACATACCACGGTAGAATTTGAAATTAGAGGTCTGCGATAAGGGGATGGACTGGAACCAATTTCAACATGACTGGTGATCAGCTAAATAGACATACACGTACATAAAATAGTGATAAATATAAAAAAAACACTGGTAGAGTATGCAGATGACTTAAATATATTAACAAGAACGGTCATGCAGCGGTGTTTGTTGCTGTCAGTACTTGAGAATGAGTGACCTGCCAAGGAGAGACCAGGCTTCCGTACTTCAACAAGCAAGAATGTAAACTCCCACAAGGAATTACTCCTAAGTTATGCCAGTGCGATGCGGGGTAGGTTTGGATGCCTTCTGAGAGGTACTCTACTTTGGTCACTCGCCAATTGGTAGACTTCTCAAGAGGCTTAAGGTTAAGTACAAAAACCAAGGGTTGATAGCCCGAAAGGGTTGTTGACGGGGGTTAATTGGTAGCTGATCACCGTGATTCGGAGCCTCCGTTAAGCTGTAGGTCTAGTCGCTAATAGCCTTATGAGCTGATGTGTCTATACTCCTAAAAATATAACGAAAATATCATTAAGAGAACCTATGATGAAATAAAGCTGAAAGCGAAACAAGTCGGTTTAGAAATAAATATAGACAACATAAATGTGATGGAAATGAGAGCTAATCAAAGGAGAGAACAGAATTAAAAAATCGGCGATGACATCATTGAAGTTGTGCATGAATGCATTCTTCTAGAAAACAAACTAGACGAAAATAACATCACAGGGGAATTAAATATCGTATTATAAAGGGTTACAAAAGTACTTACTCCCTTCAGTCTGTCTATGGATCTAAAAGGGACACGAAAATCGAGATTTATAAAATACTCAGTCGATCAGTAGTTATTATAAAAGAAACAGAATCAATACTTGCAGTATTTGAAAAAGAGACCTCAAAAGAATTTTTGGTGTCGTGAATGATAATGGAAACTCGAGGATCTAATATAACTTCGAAGTCAAGCAATTATACAAAATATTCGACAAAGATCTGGGTATTACAGACTATGTAACCAAAGAGAATCATTTGGAGATGCTGAAGGACTGCTCCACATGCAAAACTGGTAAACAAAGTGCATATAATTATATACATATATATATATATATATATATATATATATATATATATATATATATATATATATATATATGTATTTACAAGTGTTGTATTTAAAATTATATATTAAAATGTACGCCGCTGGTATTAAAAGTTGATCAGCACGACGAGATGAAGATGAAAGATTCTGCCGGTCGACGTATAGAGGTGTGCCGTCTGTGGCATTGAAACCGCGCCAAGCATCATATAAAGTTGTGACTAATGTGTCGAGAGGCCCATCTGGATCCGACCAGAGTCTAGTCGCGTCTAGCGTAAAGCTCTTGTCTCGGGCGCTGATCAGTCCGACCACGTAAAAACATGCCAAAAGATCAAAGAACTAGCATGAAAATTTGCCAACAATTCGCCACCATACACTAAATATACAGTTTCAAGAATTTATAAAAATATACCACTTAGCTGAGAAAAAAACTCGTTAAAGAACACAATAAACGGAGAAAAGAAAATAAAATTATGTTACTTAACTAATAATCGTAGAGTTCTGATGCAGCGGATGACCTTTGAGTGACCTTGAAGATAATACATCTAAAATTAACCTTGCTGATTATCCTGTTGTTGTATTTTTCACTTACCTATACATATTATCAAGAATATGTAATAAATAAACATTTACTGATATTCTGTGAAGAAGACTTATGTTTTGTATATTATTCGGGGATATTTTTTACCTTTCAGCGCAGGACTTTCTTTAAAATTCTGAATTAAACAAAATAACCAATTATTATAGGTTATCATCAATTGCACCTTCGATGTATTTCCTTATTTCTAAAAATTTCTATTACAAGTCATGTAACACTTGTTTGAACAAAACTGTGTAATGTAACACTATTGAAACCACATACCGTCAAAGTTCATGTGTTCAAATTTTTTCCAGAAATAGTTGCTTATCATTTTGCATCATCATGATCCTTAATTTATTAATTAATAATAGTATTTAATAATAATAGCTCGAAAAGCTTTCTTGGATCGTCTTCTCTTCATATATTCTTTTTATAACAATGTGTCTTATTAGTAAATATAAATTATCACAGAACCACTGCGGATCTTGTCTTGGCTAAGAGTAAGGGTTAAAATATGTGGGGTGCAGTTCGGCTTGAAGAAACATTTGCTAAAACAATAACTTAACTAATGTTCTTCGCGGGAACTCTTTCACTTCCTTCATGCTGGCACCAGACTGATGAGGTTATATATCCAACTGCACAGAGCTGAAAGCATCGTAGTTACTTCCAAATCATTGATGTTCCTTCCATATGACAAGTATTAACTATAATTTTACTGCTGGACTTGTCGCCCAGGAAGGAACTGATAAGTATTACTAGATCCTACGGGAGACCTTGTTTTAATGCCTTGGAGGTAAGCTCTTCGCGCCATTAACCGCGGTTCTGTCTTGCGAACTCGTGTAGACTATATTTTCAATCGAATTATGTAGCAGGGCGGTGCGTTTTCGTCGAATTTTCGTGAGAACTCCTACTCTAATTTTCCAGGAATTCATTTATTGCCTTTTTCACATGACGCACGGCCGTTGGTTATGCATTTACATAGATTGTATATATCATTATTCAAACGAAATTGGTGATTAGGAAGAATCTTGTCATTTTCGTGAGTTTAGTTATGTAGTTATATGTACATGTCCTACGTTCATATGAAAATTTAATTGTTAGACTGTCTTGGTGCAGGTGAAATGTATGCGAGCGCCGCGAAAAAGTTTAAAGGGAATGAATCCACAGTGAGAATAAAAAAAGAGCGAGCAATCCATTCGGGACAGTGTTTCGTCTAGTACTAGTACCAGCAATAAAGTTAGGTGTTTCGCGCGACCTCTAAAGACGGAAAGAGCGCTCGGAAGATCCAACAAAAAAAAGAGTGCCTCTTAGCAATCAAATTATTCAAGAAAATACTAGGCGTCTTTTCGAAAATTTAAAGTAAGATGAGGAAACTCTAAGCTTCCAAGCCAGTAAGGGTTGGTTTAAATTTTAAAAAGAGCTTTTTGTTGTACAACGTAAAAATTACTGGAGAGTCGGCTTCTGCAGATCACGAAGCGGCTAATCGGTATCCGACTGAATTCAAACAATTGGTTGAAAACAAAGGTTATCAAGCAGATCAGGTATTTTACGCCGATGAGAGACGTTTATATGGAAGAAAATACCTGCTCGAACATTTGTGTCTCAAACCGAAAGATCCGCACCAGGATTAAAATTTGCAAAGGATAGGGTTACTGTTCTCTTTTGCTCTAATGCTTCAGGTAACCACATGATAAAGCCATTGCTCGTATACAAATCTCTTAACCTACGTGCTCCAAAAATAAAAATAAAAATGAGCAAATCAAAAAGGTTGGGTGACGTATCCAGTGTTAGGCAATATTTGACTATAAAACCGTTGCCATTCAAAGCTTTACTTCTTATTGATAATGCTCCCTGCCATTCTGAATCCCTAAAGTTTGGCGATCCAAGCAGAGAAGTTTGCTTCCTAGCTCCTAATACTACATCACTAATACAACCATTAGATCGGGAATACCGGTTTCTGGCCTTAAGCCGTCATCAGTTGGGCTCAAGTTGGACACCTGCAAACCTTCCTTAGCTTTTTAATATATTATATATATATATATATATATATATATATATATATATATATATATATATATATATATATATATATATATATATATATATATATATAGTGTTTTAATTATTCACACACTATTACATATATATGTACATATTTTACATTTTTCTGTTTTCAAGTGTAACCCCAGAAAATCCCTCGCCAACCTCGGAACAACTCTATCCAGATATCCCTAATTCAAGTTATAATTAGACTTGTACTACCCACAATATGGAAATTTCATTTTCATTTATTAATTTGTAAAAAGGCTGTTACTAATTTCATAACTGTATACGTTTTCTAACACTGATGACCTTTTAATGACCTTAAATGTAACGAACCTTAAAATTTACATTGCTGATTATCATATTACATATAAATCGCGGTGAGAACAAATATAATCCTCTCAATAGTAGAAATACATTGCATAAACTAAATTTCGGTGGTTATTTGTCCAAATGAACTCGTAAAATGATAGCAAATAAAATTTTATCGTTTTGTTTTTTCCATGCTGTTGGTTGGTATCAGAAAAAAACAGGATATCACAAATATCAGTTAGTATAAATATTAATTTTTTACGTTTTATCGTAGTATAAATAGATTTTTTAACCATTCTGATAAATCAAATTTTGATTATTAGGCTCGGTGTTAATAAAAAATACATTGTGTGTTCTTTTATATAATATTGTTAGTATATTAAAAATCTGAATATATTTAGTTTTTATTTCAGTTAAGAGCTTGATAACTTACCTAGATTTTTAAATTTATATGCCATTGTGGATGTGAAAACACGAATTAACTGATGACATCACCATTATGAAAAATGTATTTGAATTTCTTTCCAAACTGGGCTTGAATTCGAACATATTTCGGAAGTTGACAGGATATTATGTAAGACGCTTTAAATAATGATATTAACTAATTGTGTCACTCGTAAATATAATCTTCAGGTTTTGGCCCCGGCGTTTCAAAATCTCGTTTCTGGTTATTTTGTATATTTAAATTAGCTAATCTGAATGTTCTAACATGAAAGGGATCAAAAATATTAATGTTCCAATTGATCTTCAAGCCACAATTGATTAGAATGACTCAAACTGGGTCGTTCATAAACAAACGTTTCTTTCTGGAATAAAGAGAAGTCCAATAAGAGTGTCAAAACTTTAAAATGAGGTACAATGATAACTATAATGAAACAACAAATTGGAGAACAGATAATGGCATTATGTTTTGCAAATAATGTCGTTCAAATACCCCCCTTGGCTTCGACTGGTGAAATACATTCTGGAGACAATTTTCGATTACTCTTTTACGCATATCGCGTGGTATAGTTTCAATGGTAGCCTAAATGCTATTTTTAAGTTAAGATCTCTTTGAGTTTATATCTGGTTTATAGAAGAAATCGAAGATTTAAATTAAACCCACAAAAATAGTCCAAGGCCGTGAGATTGTATTATCTTGGTAGCCAATTGATATTACCATTTCACAAAATAAAGTCCAGTATATTTTTCTTCTAATCTGACGAGATACATGACAAGTCTTGTTGAAATAAAACATTATTTATCTCCACAGTTATTAGTTCAGCTATTCGGTTAGCATATTTCTATAGCGTCCACCATAAACACTAATATGATTTTCATCATCTTGAAAAAAAAATAAAGTTACAACCCTTAGCCCAAAAACTGCACTAAATAGTGGCTCACTGATGATAAAGAGGTAACTCCTGAATCATTTGAGGATTTTCATCCGCCAAAATCCTGTTATGTTTGTTCTCAAAGCCATTAAATCAGGAGTGCGCTTCATCAAAAAACATTATTTTTCTCCAAAGTGGTTTGCCCTTCCAACTTCCAAATTCTACGCGCTGTTGAATCGTGTATCTATTTACCATAGTAAATTGACACAATGTACTGAAGACAACAGTCTATGACTAACATGTACACTTTAAACAGTATTATACCAGGTCTGTAAATATGAAACCGGAATGTGCCCATAGATGGCCCTAGTCGTCAATGTAGTTACGATCAAACGGCGTCATTGGCGCCATTTCCTTGTTGACAGCTGACAAAGATTTTCGACTAACAACAATCAAGTTTCAACAATAGCATAGTTTGTAATAGTGTTGAACATGTTAAATGTTGTGCCTGGAAACTACTAATATATTTGCAGAAAGCATTGATTTTCTGGTACCATTTGATGAAAACTGCTGCAGAATCACGGTGAGATTTTGGTAAATCACAGCGCTTTTAGTGGTTTAAAAAAAATTCAAAAGTGCTGATTTCGACGTGAGAAACGAAGAAAGTGTAAGACCGCCGAAAAAGTTCGAAGAAAGCGAATTGCAAGCATTCTTGGATGAGGATGACGATGCCCAAACACAACTACAACTTGCGAATCAATTAAATATGACACAAGAAGCCGTCGCTCTACGTTTGAAAGACATGGAAAAGATCCACAAGATGGGAAAATGGGTTCCACATGAACTCAATGAAAAATATCAGGAAAACCGAAAAACCACTTGCGAAATGCAGCTCGCCAGGTACAAATGAAAGTAATTTCTCCACCGAATTGTGACGTGCGATAAAAAGTGGATATATTTTGAGAATCCTAAGCGTAAAAGATCATGAGTAACTTCAGCCGAACCATGGACGTTGACTGCAAGGCCAAATCGCTATGAAAGGAAGACAATACTCTGGGTTTGGTGGGATCAAAAGGGTGTGATCTATTATGAGCTGCTAATATTGAACGCTGCCGACAACTGATCGATTTGAATCAAGATTTGCGTGAAAATCGACCAGAATATCAAAAAAGGCAATATAAAGTGATTTTGCTCCATGATAATGGACCATCACAGACAGCAAAACTGGTCAAGGAGATGATTGAGGCGTTTAGTTGCGAAATACTTTCGCATGCGGCTTACACATCAGACTTGGCTCCGTCCGATTACTATTTATTTGCATCGATGGGACACGCACTTGCTGAGCAGCGCTTCACTTCTTTCAAAAATGTACGAAAATGGCTCGATGGTTGGTTTACCTCAAAAGAGCAACAGTTTTTTCGCGTGGCATCCACAAATTTTCAGACAGGTGGAAAAAATCAATAGTTAGCGATAGGCATAACTTCGAATAAAATATTTATCATTTTTATACAATAAACGTGTATTTTCTTTCTTATTGGAAAACTATAAAAAAACTATTTTTAGTGGAGGAATAAACAGCTAAGTTTCACTTGAACTATCAGCTGTTTTGCGGATGTTAGCTGTTAGCGGATGTATAGAATAGAATGATTTATTTTTGTAACTCCAAACGAAGAAGGGCTTGTTAAAATTATATTTATGTGATTGGAGACATCGTGAACACAATACTGAACGAGGTATCTAAATTAATGTCGTATTGATGCAAGGAAAAGATTTTTTTTATAGTTTTTCTAGCGACTCACAATTTGATTTGATCTGGAAAAGATTAAATACATTGAATAATTTCATCAAATAGATTCCAGACCGCATACTACTAAATAGTTGTAGATAAACTGGTTGAGAGAGGGCGTCAAAACTGTAGGTTTTAATTAGATACAGTGGTACCAACTTTCAGTAAAAAAAGTATTCATAACTTTTACGCGGGGAAAATGAACAATTTCCGGTATTTATTTAAGATAATGTAATGCTTGCTGTTATGTTTAACACAAGATAAAATTAGACAAACTATCAAAACAGAACCATCATCAATTCGAGCAGCCAAAATATATTAAACAATGACCTTGTGTAGCAATTGGATTTACACACTAATTAAATAAAACCAGACAATGCTAAACTTGACGAAACACGTAAAACGATTCTAAAATGACTTATAAATAAAGTATTATTGCAAATATTGCGATTTTGACTAAAACACAACTCATTATAATTCAGGCAATTTGCATATCTTTGTCAAAAAAATACGGAATACATTTTATTGAATGTTAATAGGTTGTCTTTAAGGTGTTCCGCAATATAGAATATTAAATATCAGTCGAAACTTGGCACGATGGCATTGGCGTATCTACAAAAAAATCTCTATCGAAAATCGATAGAATTTCACGGTAAATATTTAAAAAATTAATTTTCTTTGCAGATTTTCGATGCATAAATATAAAATAGACGCTTGGATATACCACGTATTACTGTAACAGAATAAAAAATATGAATATGAGAGCGTGGATGATATTGTTACCCGCCCGTGTCGTGTAGGTGTTGCAGCGTTCTAGAAGAGTTCAAGAGCGGTAAAAAATCTAAGCCATTGTTATAAAAGAAAAAAACCGCAATTTTAAGCTTCAAGAGACAAGTTTTGGTTCATACTTATTTTAAACACCTGTGTGATTATGCGAGAGGTGTGCATAAATTTATTCTAGTTGATTTTGGATGAACAGACAATAATCCAGTCGTATTAGATGCTCGTTTATAAGGCGTTTTATTTTTGAATCCGTTCATTTAAAAAATTATTACGTGATATTTAGTAGAAAAGATTTATTGATTTGCTTCAAATTGTTGAGCATTAAGTATTCTTTGCCATTAATTATTCTCACCCTAAAAGAAAACATGAGTTTGGAGAAGGTAAAAATTAAAACTTAAAAATGAACCCTTAATATAACCTTGCCAAAAGATATAACTTCTACATTACGATTATTACAAACCATTGATTTTTTCTCCAAGATAATATTTTAAGTTTTTTGGAGTTTGCAAAGTGGAATTTTGGGTGTTTGACAGTTTTGAGAAATATAAGAAATGACAATACCCCAGGAGATCAAAAAGGTTGAAATAGAGAGGTAATAGATTATTTGAAAACCTGGTACAGCGTATAAATAAATGTATACAACAAGGAAAACTAATTGGTGATCGGTATAATGCCATAATAACAATAATACACAAGAAGGTTGATATCAGATGGTTGTTTAACTATAGACTCATAAGGCTTGCTAACAAGGATAATGACGAACTACATAGCAAAGAAAACAGATTTCCACATGTCCGTGGAACATCAGGATTCTGGAGAGAGGACAGATTGTTTGACAAATTCTTGAAATATTTACCATCAAATAACTTTGTTTAACTTTTCGACGTGCGTTTTGTTAACCATGTTAGAATCATCAGGAGATGACTCAATCCCCATCAATCAACTTGAATCTCCAGATGATGCTAACACGGCTAGCGAAACGCACATCGAGTAATTAAATAAAGTGATTTGGTGTTTAGTGGTAGATCTCGTGATTAGTCAAGTGTTATGTTCTAAAAATTCAAGAAATATTAAAAAGCAAAATATATAATATGCGCGTTCTCTCGCTAATCATATGGAGTGAAAATAGTAACTTTTATGCTGAAAATAAAACGAACGAATATCGGACGAACACAAACAGTCATGGAGAGAAAAATATTGGGAATAAAGTTAGAATAAAAAAATGGGTGTGTTCTTATGACCACACGATAGAAGTGAAAACTTGTAATTTTCCATTATATAACATAAATGTAATTGTATATATATATATATATATATATATATATATATATATATATATATATATTATATATATATATATATATATATATATATATATATATATATATATATATATATATATATATATATATATATAATTATATTGTTGATTTTTTTTGCTCTAATTGGACTTCTTCATTGCTATTATATTCTAAAAATGAAATAATAGGCTTATGTAAGCTAAATATGTTATAAATACTGTATTGAAGTTTATTGAAGTTTACTGAAATATCTATAAAATGTATTAATATTATTATTAACTTATACTAATTGATGTGTAAGTTATTCATATTGTTGAAGAAATGCGAGAACTTACCTTGACACAAAATAAATGTTTCGCTATTAGTGAAATGCAGCACAAATTAGAAGCACCTTAAATATTACACAGATCATATACAATGAGACACGCGTTTTATGTTAAAATACTACACTGATTACACGCAAATCGTGGTTGATGACGACTGAAACGAGTATACACGATTCAGTGCGTCACCGACCTGAGAGCGCTTGATGTCGAGTGGAGCCGAGTAAACCCGATTCAGCGTCACCGACCCGAGCGTGACGGTTCACTTACTTTCACTCCTCAGCAAAAACACACCTAAAGAAGTTTTCACTTCAAAAAAGACAACAAAACGAATGGAATAAATAAAGTAACTGAGTGGAGACCTACAGAGGGGGGAAGAAACGTAGCAATACCTCAACTAAGATGGGTGGGTGACAAAAAAAGTCGGACGATATGGACGAATGGAAAGACCATTGGCAGAAATCGGGGTAGCTCTATGTCCAACAATAAATGATAGGAGGTTGAAAAACAGGCAAATATTCATAGAGGTCAGAATTTTTGTTAATTAACTTTTCCACACTTTAAAAGTTTATAAAAAGTTAACAAAAAACTTCTTAAATTGATACAAACGCATTTGTAATGTTAGAGTGTATATTCAACACATTAGTGTGAGTTAGAGTATATATTCAAAATTGCTGTTTGAAAAAGTTTGTCTGATAAAGTGTATTTGAAATCAATGATTTTCAAGGGTATTAGATAAGAAAAATCAGACACACGCGCACAGAGAAAGACAATCTCAAACCATACATTACTAGCCAAATGAACCGACGAACAAAGCTTCAATAAATTGAACCAAGTTGAGATGAGTCGTGAATTATTTGCCTCTAAGAACAAGGGTTACTCTCAAAGCGCGTCTCTTGGAAATCATTTATAAACTATAAAAGTAAATGTTCTTTATTTTAGAAAGCAGCCTTTTTAATGGCTCTAAAATTCATATGAGAAGCTTGAATATAAACGCACCAAATTATTAAACACCGTAGTAATTTAAGATTAATATCAATAAAATATTTTCAAAAGCAAAACTTTTTATATAGTACATTAAAATATATAGTAACCCCCCACATTAATGTTTGAATTATTTATGATTGATAAGGCAGTAGAAACGTTGCAGTTGTAAATAAGAATAATAAAAAATAACATGATGGTGATGATTCATTTCATAATAGTATATAATTATTCGGCATCTATACTGGACTAAGAAGACCGTAGGTGCTAGACATGGGGTCCGGAAGAGGTTTTAAACTTTTTTTCACCATGGATCTCTTATTTAATATAAAGCTGGTTTCCTTTTATGCAGATGTTGCAAAAATTACGTATGGTCTCTCTATTGTGTACCGATTTTTTTCTTCTTTGTTCTACGTATTTTGACGGGAGTTTTTTTTCGATTTCTCGTTAATATCATTATGTATATCAATTCTTTGATGTGTTGCGAAGTGTTCGTGTTTTCTTGCGTAACATACATTACTTTAATTTTTTATTCTTATTAATATATTCTTTATAAATAATTCATCTTGATTTTTAATTTTTTTTAGTAGTTTTTGTAGAGTAAGCGTTGATATAGTTTTATACCTATATCATTATACTAGTGCAATATTCATATAAAATTACCTCCTTAATAGAAAAAATACAATTCATTTGGACTTTATTAATATATGTTTCCATAATTTTCAAGACTTGAATGCACATATACAAATAAGAAAAATATCTCCATTTTGAAGTGAATGGCTTTTTTATAAGCATCTTCTGCAGTGATGATGATTTCGCACGCGTAGCCGAATCTTGAAAAATTTATTATTGACATCCCTCATTACAGATTCTGGCCTTCTTTTTATATTCTTGTTAAATCCCCCTTCCTGTTTTCCTTCTGAATGTCTTTGATTGTACATTTCTCATTCTCACGTTGCTATGGGTATTTTTGTAAGGAGTTTTTATCTCACTAATTACACCACTAGTTATTTGAAGTTTTTTGGTACTTTTATATTTCTAAGAAGAAAACACGTAGTTGTTTCTTGTTTTGGCTTGTTCACTAATATGTCTCATGATTAAAAGTTTCTATAAAAAATAGTATTAAATTTATGGTCATTAGTGAATTATTTCAAAGAACGTTTTCCGCTCAATATCTATACCTTTTATATCACACACTCCTCTTAGAATATTTTTAATTTGGCTATAAATACGAGTATATTTTCTGATAAGTGGAAAAAAGCTGGGGTATGTCCTTTACTGAAATCTTGGAATACATCTGAAGTAAAAACATTATGGATCCATAACATTTCTGTCTAATTTTGCGAAAATATTTGAGGTAGCCCTATATAATCGGATCTTTCTTTTGATTTTGTAATGCAATTAGCTACATAGCTGTTAAGTGAAAGATTAACCATTTCCAATTAAGTTTCGAACTCCGTTCATGTTGACAAAATAAGGCAAGTGGATATTATCTAAACATATTTTGGAAAGATCTTGTTTTTTTTTTAAGTAAAATCATGTTGCCTTAATAAAAAAAACTTGCTCAGTTTCGCTTCACTATTTCGTCTCAGGTATTGGTGAGGTCCTATTAGACTCAAATGAGGCAATTCATATGAAACGAATTGCCATTTTTTATTTTTAGTTAGGGGGAAAATTTGTTTTTGGGAGTTGCCACACCTGTCAACTGACAAAACACAACATTTTTCTGCTGTTTGTAGATTATAAACATAATTACTGTTGCTGTAAGTTTCATATTTTTTCTGATGCAACTACTGCAAAATTTCTGTTTTTGAAGTGCTTTTAAAGTGTAGAATTTGTTAAATCAAAATGCCTCGAAAATGTGTAAAATTAGTAATAGTTTTCGCTAAATTTGTGGTAAAATATCATTTTCGTCACAGAAACGCAATCTAAAGCCTCTTGTGAAGACTGCCTATCACCATTATTTTGGAATGAAGTTAGGGGGTCAGAATATGTCATGGGCTCCACATATATGTTGCAACTCTTGTTCCGTTATACTACGCGAATGGCTGAAAAATTTAAAAAAACATCTATGGCTTTTACTGTGCCTATAATTTGGCGAAAGCCCACAAACCATACAGATGACTGCTATTTCTGCTTGACTCCACCTATAAAGATAATATGGAAAGAAAAAAAGCCCAACAAGCCTTACACATCCCATGACCCTAATTATTCCCTTATAGTTGTGGAGTTGACTGTGATGAACACGGAGAAAGATCCATCAGGATATTTCTGCAATAGAACAAAGATATCAGGGCCGTTGGAATAAAACAATGCTTGCGGATTACTGCTAGTTTGTGTGTAAGGATGCTCCGGAATTCACAAGAGGCAAGCCAAAAGAAAACGATCTCATGAAGTCACCACATGATATTTTGCAGACCCAACAATTTTGAACTCCTAGAGTGTAACAGTCATTAAAAAAAATTCAAGTGAACTATTATTGCACACTTTGTATTAGAATATTATTATATTATACATTGTTTTGTGTTTTTGTCCTGTAAATGTTTGAAACTGTTGAAGAATAAATGCTGTTATTATTATCACATTAGATACGCTCTTTAAATATAAAGTTAAAATAGTCGTGTACATATAGAATTTATTTTATTAATATTAATAGATTAGAATGTAAATGCTTATTAAACAGTTATGTATGTGAACATCAAACATTATTTACTAGACGAACAAATATTTACGTAAAATGGTTGATAGGCGAGGAATAGTACGAAAAACCGTCAAGTTTAAAGGTTCCCAGGTACAAAATTTCCGTTGTTGTTTTTTCTGTTCACCATTAGTATATTTATATAATATGTGAAAAACCTATTTTTGTTACGTGAGCTCACGTACTATAATAGCCCCCGATATTATGTGTGGTTTTTGCCGACGATATGATTCACTCAATAATTGACTGACGCTAAATACACTTTATACAATCAGCTGATCCTGTCGACCACCAAACGATCCGACGTTTCGTAACGGTTGCTAAAGTTTTGACCATTTTTGTAACTCTCGTTCGTTTATGGTCCCCCGCTTTAGGTTACTAAATTATCTGGGCATATGGTCTGTCCATCTTGGGTGATAATAACCGCCAGATACGTGAAAAAAATTATACTGCAATGGTTTGTGTTTCGATTTCGGCTTTGTAAGCTTGTTCATTGGCGTATGACTTTCAATCGTCTCTTTTTCAATATCTTACACTGTACTTTGTTATTTTACTGATTAAAGATACACAACTTGTATAAAAATAAATCTAACTTCGGCTCTAGGAAAACTATTAGAAGACATTTTTATAAATACATAATAGATCAATACGTCCTTAAATCTCTTGGCTTCTTGGGTCGATGCACAAATCTTTCTATATATACATGCCTTAATTATGATGTTTTTTTTTTACTTCTTGATCAAATTCAAACTTTCATGATCACCTGATCGTCAATTGGGTTTTTGAATAATAAATAATTATCAATTTTTTCACTTTATTTTAAAACTATCGTCAATAATAATGATAATCAATCCCAAAAACTTTTAAAAAATTGTTTGCAATTAATTATAAAGGTAAGTAATGTCTGAATGATTGTGACGTGTTCAGATATTTTTTTCTTTATTTGGGTTTTTCGCCATGATCTAAAACACAAAAAATATCAAAAATATCTGTTCTTATGTAAATAAAGAATCACTGGGTAAAAACAAAAAACCAAACGGAGACAAATTTCTCAGTGGTTTTTTGTTGCTTTATTATCAATCTTTGCAATATATTGGCCATTGTAATCTGTTTTCATTTTTTTTTGCAGCAGTTAAAACAGGATAACAGATACTTATTTTTTTTTAATTTTAGAAATAGTACAGTGAAATTACTATTGTTTCTGGGACTATCAATTAAAAGACTATAAACTACAGTCTGCAAATAGATAAAACTGTCTTCCAGTATCATATATTTTCGATATTTATTGAATACATATTTGTAATGCATAAATCATTAATAAATATGGTGTTTTTCCAATTATTGAAAAAAAGTCATCTGAATGCGATAAATTACAATCTTGATTTCATAGCCAGGACAATTAATAATTAGCAATTGAGAAGGTGCAAAACGAGAGCATTTTTATGGTCAGGCAAAATATTCGCGTAAAATTATCATTTGCACGTGAGAACCTATCGTAAAAATGTATAAAATAACATGCAATCGTGAAATGCATAATGATTTAATGTATATGTGTTTGATTTTCCCAATATTTTTAAAACGCATTACAGGTAACGTTATTTTTGTGTCGATATTAGGAACCGTTTCTGTATTCTGCTTGTTGTTTGTCTTTAAGAGGCGTTTGTTGCACGTGCAAAATGTAGATAAAAAATACTTCAGCAAACTCTTTAGTACGAGTGGCTGGTGTGTTTGTCGAGACGCGATATGCCACTTGAAAGAATCCTTCATTCTTGTTAGTTATTAGCATATATATTTTTTTTTGAAACAGTCAAACACAAAAGTAAAAACAGACGCTTGCAAATTGAGGAATGTACTCCTGTTTTTTTGAATTACCAGGTCTGTAGATATGATACCGGAATTTGACCATAGATGTTTCTAGCTGTCATTGTAGTTTCATTCAACAGCGTAGTTTGTAATAGCGTTGAACATGTCGAATTGTGTGTCTGGAAACTACTATTTGCGGACAACGTTGATTTTCTGTTACCATTTGAAGAAAATTGCTGGAGAATCGTATCAAATGCTTGTCGAAGTTTACGGTGAGTATGCTCTTAGTAAATCATAGTGCTTAAGTGGTTTAAAAAAAATGGCGTTTTTGACGTGAGAAACGAAGAACATGGAAGACTGGAGGGGATATAGGGCTATTTTTTCAGGAAAAAGACGATGGTGAATGTGTAAATGTTAATGACGAAGGCTACCGCAATATGTCAAGAAACATTTTATGACACACGGATATGCACCTTAACAGTATGTTCTTTCAACAAGATGGTCCTACATGTCATGTCATACGGCGAGAAAAACTTTGGATTTGTTACGGACACGTTTTCCTGGCAACGTCAGTTCTCGAAATGGTGATATATAATGGCCTGCAAGATCATGCGACCTCGACTTTTTCCTGTGGGGGTTCCTGAAGAACAAAGTCTGTTCTGACAATCCGCAGACGATTAATCACTTGAAGCAAAACATGCGTTAAGTTATTGGTAAAATAGAACCGCAATTGTGTCAAATTCTCATTGACAATTTTACGCAAAGAATGGCCATTTGTAGAATAATTATTTTTAAAACATGCGATATCTCTACTTTTTAATAAAATAGAACATGTTATATTTCTAAAATTGTTGGCTTAATTGCTTAATTTAAAAAGGGAATTCCGAAGTACCTACTGGGACACCCTCTACAAAATGCATTAACTTTGAGCTTAAAAGCGGAATTCTGGATGACGAGAAAGAAATATAGAGAACAGTGACTAATTCTTCGATTGGAACCTTCCTTGGAAACACTAAACTTGAAGAGATTTACAACTAAACATCAAATCCCTTTTTTTTCACCTCTCGACGCACGTTTCGCTAACCATGTTAGCATCATCAGGATATAGTTTAATCATCATCAGGAGATTAAATCACCTCCTGATGATGCTAACATGGTTAGCGAAACGTGCGTCGAGAAGTTAAAAAAAGTTATTTGGTGTTTAGTGGTAAATCTCTTCAAGTTTGGTAAAAGTGACTAGTTCAAATAAAAATCAGTTTACAAATAATGTGGATGCGATAGTTGAAGCTTTTCTGATTCTTTAAATTTTTATACTAATTCTAATATTTAGAATATTTGTAAAATTATAATAATTATTTTTGTAAAAGGTTTTTACAAAATATTTTATTCTTGACCTATTTTTCCTCAATTATTTCAAAATAAAACATATATATCCGTAATAAAGATTATTTTAGTTAAAAACATGTTATAAATTTAAAGATTATATCAGTAAAAATAATGTTTAGAAATAGAAATACTTTTAAGATGAATATGAGATCCAACAAATAAGTGTGTTGGCAACGGTAGCAGTAAAATTTTGATGGTGCTTCAAAATGTATTTAAGATCTTTTCGAAATTACCTCGTACATTCGTAGTTGTAAAGGCCCACCTATGTTGTATTTATGGTAATCTTTTTTGCTTTGTTTGCAACTTAAACATTAGTTGTTACTGTGATATGATCTGATCATACAATGATAAAGTTTTTTTTAGTTAGGTTATGCATTTTCTTTATCTATGATTAAAATCTAGAAGGCATCGATCGTATTGAAACATAATTAAATAGAATATAAGAGATAATGTTAAATAGAAAAATAAGAAAAGTGGATGACTTCTAAGTTGTGAAATATGGCATTTAAAATAAGATCGATTAAATGTTAGAAAATAATAAATTATTTAACCCAACCCATTCAAGGTGCTGCCTGTTTTTTTACCGTCAAAATAGCGCCATGTACCGATATATTTTACTTTTACTCAGACCACATATCCTTAACCAGTGTTTTATCGGCTTTAAGTATTTATATACACGAATCAAATACAAATATACTTCCTTTTCCTTGGTTGCAATTACATAATAAAATTGTTGTTTTTTTGATTAAAAAGTTAATATTTTCGTTAAACTAATATAAGGCATACATGAATGAGATTATTCTTATTTTCAGATTTTTGAAAAAAAAACCTATATCGTTCTTTACCTTAGCCTAATTAAAAACAATTTTAATTAGCTTTCCATATAAGATAACGATGCAAATCAAAACAAAATATTTAAGATGACCTCATAAGTTCAAGTCTAGGGTTAAATCAGAAATATTTTAATTAATAAAAGTTTTTTTTAATTTATTTTGTGAAATAAATAATCTTAGCTGATAATGTCCTTTTCATTACTATGGTAATTTAAATCCACATTTTGGTTATACAAAGCTCAATAGTCTTAAAATTTAATTTGTTTGATTTTTAAAGTTATTGTACCGATTAACCATCCGTTCTATTCACCTGTTATAATCCTCTGAGACTATTTTTGTTTTTCCCTTGATTTCTCGGTCCTTAAGTTAGATTAACGCCTTTCAAATTTGTTGTTTCCTTACTGATCTTTTAACCCTGTTAACGTTTTGTTTATATATAAATATAAATCGTCTGAAGATGCGAGAGCTGTGTACCTCGCTAAACTTCCTGGCAATATATGAGGCACTCAAAGTTAAATCCGCCATGTTCATTGATAACTGGATCATTTGTTCGGACTTCCTTAACTTTGTTTGGATTCCCAGTCATAAGGGTCTTCTGGGTAACAAAAAGCCTGATCGATCAGATACAACATCTGATGGCATATCCATTGATAATATTCCTTTCTACACAGTCCTTCCAATTTCTGCACTTTCTAGATCTAACCAATCGAGATTTATTACCAAACCGATTAATGATGGGCTATTCTTTTCTACTACCATCTTGGCATCAGTGGTGAACTACCTACACCTGTTTTGGTTCCTTCTTTTCTGTTTCTTCGGTTTCTTTTTTTCTCTTTCGACCATTTCCGTGAAATTTTCTTAAAAATTGACGTAGCATCGTCGTATTTCGGATTGAAGGAAATTCAGTTTTTGTTTCATTTGGTATTTTTTTTAAATAAAATTTATAATATTTTATAGCTATTTATTTCATACATTACAGCATAAATTTAGTTTTTTGTAACAAAAAAAAGGAAAACTTATTGTCGTCAAAGTTGAAATTACCAGCACATTATTTATCCTACTATTTCACATTATTTTTCACACCACAACACGTTTTAAACGATTCACGTCACATTAAGAAACACATAATTAATTGTTTTATTAAATTAAATGCTCAAAATGGCTACAATTTGAATCTACGCAAGCCTGGTACCATTTTAACCAGTTTAACCCGAAGACGTTAAAAAAATCCTTAGCATATTTCTAATCTGGTCGACAATAGCAAAAATACATTTTTCTTAAAACGAGCTTCTCTATAAATAAGAAGTATATCGTGATATTCTCAGAAACACAGTTCAGAATACATTTTTGGTATTAAATGGAACTTAAATACATGCACTCACATACACTAAAATAATGCTGTCGCCATATTGAAATACTCTTTGTCGTCGGGATCATCTCAATTAGTCAATGCAACGTTGTCATTTCGATTTTTGCTGATGTATAGCGTATGGTGTATTTTAACAATGTTCATTAGTTTATTCGTTAAATAATAACCAATTAATATTTGCCAAATATGATTTTACATATATTTGCTAAAAATGATAATCCTTATCATAGCTTTTCGATTGGTGATAAAATAATTTAACATTTTTTTTCACGGAAACCATAAGGTTTTTAACCCTTATTGTAAGGAACGTTTTTCTTTCAAGTGATGTGAACAATCTTTGGTTAAATTTATTAGAGCTTTTGTTGTGTATTTATTATTGCATCACGGAGGTATGTATATGTATATGTATATGTATATGTATATGTATATGTATATGTATATGTATATGTGTATATGTATATGTATATGTGTATATATATATATATATATATATATATATATATATATATATATATATATAATATATATATATATATATATATATATATATATATATATATATATATATATATATATATATATATATATATATATATATATATATATATATATACATTCGTCCACATTAAACTCTTAGTCATTTAGTTGATTCTTCACACCGGTAGTTGATACTTAGCACCTCTTATAAATAGCACCCCGAGGGTTGTGTGATTATAAGAAACTTTAACTATTATTTAAAATAAAACATCATACACAGTATCCCAGAAAAATAACAAAACTTTTTTAAAAATTATTTCTTTGTATTCAATATACATCCCTTCCGCATCGATACACGGCTAGGCACGTGCAACCAATGTTAGCATAGATTTTTTATGTTGCTTTTCGGAATCGCCCTAATTACCCTCGTTACGGCTTCTTAGAATGGTTTAACACTTTTTATGGATAAAAATGGTTTCGGGAAAATAAAATAGTCCCATGTAGATAAATCAGGTGAACATGGAGGCTGTTGCAGCACACAGACTTGTTTTTTCACCAAAAATTCACGAACAGCGACGGTCGTGTGAGATGCATTATCGTGCCCACTCGAACGATTCTCTTCCATAAACGCTCCATTAGACCCAGATAATATTCACCGGTCTTTAGAGCAGTCGTAAAAACAAAACATTGTCTTCTCTTGCGACTTCTGAAGAAACGCAATGTTTTCGATTTTCCGAGAGCCTGGGGACTTCCACGTTGCACTTTGGTTTTTGTTGGAGAATCGTACTTAAATAACCAAGTTTTATCACTACACTCGATTCTAAGAATGTGCAGTTTCGTCTGGCTGCTTTAATAAGGTCCTTGCAATATTCCACACGAACAATTTCTTGATTCTCATTTAAGGCGTGAGGAACAAACCGAGTACAGACTTTCGATTTGTTTAAATCCATTGTTAACATTAAAGTAAAAAAGTTTTACGGAGCTTGAAACAAAATTAAATATTACCTCTTTATTCCATCGTGTTTTTATGACGGGGTGATGAAAGGTATTATCACTCATAACGCTATAACTTGACAATCCATTGAACAATTCCAGTTACGGCGATCGAATTTTATAGAGGAGATATGCAGCTTTCATTTTATATATAGTTTCAATAGATGGTGCTAGTAGTTTTCTTTAAATTTTAAAGGTTATCAAATTTCTTCTTACAATTATTATTCCCAGATTTCCTTGTTCTTGAAGTCCTTGTGGTAGAGTTTAGAGTATACTTTAAAATAATCTCAAATAAATCAAGTAGATCCAACAAGGACGTGTAAAACCCAGTTGTCGGCTCTCTATCATTGAGGAAGATGAGAACATTATTTTTGAAATTCACAAACTGTAATCTATTATCACTGTAGATTATCACTAAATTGTTTTGTAATTTGTGATATTACAAGTATTTCGCAATTTAAAATATAAATTTATTTAAAAGTATATACAATTTGTATCTAACATAAATATAATTTATTGGATATTTCAGATTTACATGACTATTTCACATTATTAATTGACATTTATCATACATTAATGTAATAATTTTCTAGTTTCATGGGTTTTTATGGCAATAAATCACACCTTCAAAAAGCGTTATTATTACAGTAAAAAACACAGTGTTGTTTAACTATTTTTCTTTGTTTGTCCAGTGGAATGTTCTAACCAATATATTTTTCATTAAGTTAATATTTCCTGTGTTGAATGATATTGAACCAATAATAAATGTGGGAACATTTCCATTTATAATTATTGGATTGAAGCAAAAGTTCATTCCGTTTTTGGCGCTAAATGACAATACATCGTAAAATCGAAATGTCATCTACTTCAGACGAATTTTGGCGAGTATTTTTGTTATTTGGTGGTCTTTAAATTTTGTTAAGCATAAAAATAGCAAAAAATAAGCAATATTTTCGACATATTAAGCTATTTTATTTCCGAAAAGGCAATAAAGCTCTGCAATAGAAGATATGTGCTGTGTACAGTGCGATTTGCGATTTGCGATTCCACTTGGTGTTATTGGTTCAGAAAGTTTGGTGAGGACAATTTTAACCTTAGCGATGTACCACGTTCTGGTTGTCCGACAGGGGCTGATGGCAACGATATATTGCTGCTAATTGAATCTGTTCGGCATAGCAGAACTCAATAGATCAAAAGAATTCTTAGAATTAGTCAGTCAGCAATGTTAAGATGATTGTCAACTTGAAATCAACTTGAAACAGTTTAGCTTTAGCTAGAAACCTTAAAACTTCTATGAGCGTGGGATTATGCAGCTACAGGAAAAATGGAGAAAGGTCATCAAATAGAATAGCACATACCATATTGATTAAATGAAATTTTTAGTAAATCATGTGTTTTTCCTTTTTCTCAAAAAAACTGTCATGAACTGCCTCAGCCCAATAGATATTGTTTTTGATTTTTATTGAATTTATAGCATACTACCTGCAATTGATGATTTTATCTAATTGATTTTTGATTTTAGTTTTAGATAATAATTTTACTACAAAACAACATTATAAACCGTAGAGTAGTTACATATTTAAAATTGTATGCTGGATGAGTTTTGAAAAGTTAGACGTTCGTAAAGGTTAAAGTGGTATGCCGAGTTTATTCAGATCAATAATCAATATTAAATATCTATATTTAAAACCATGCTTACACATTTAAAAGGCCATTATTTAGCTAGCATTTGTAAAGTATAATTCATTTTGAAGTGTTAGAAATTAAACCAAACCATAACGTCAACACTTTCAAACAGAGAACACATAAACACACTTCAAAAAAACCGAGGAAAAAAATTAAATAATTCGGCTGAGAGGTGTTACGTTATTCGCTCTACTCAGTTTTAATTTTATTATCTAAAGCTATCGTCGCATTACATATCCAGACTTGAAAATCTGTCAACAACATGGCAAGACGTTATTGATAAGGAGAGTGACTATAGTATTGATTAAGTATAAAAAAAAAATAAAAAAAATGAAAACATAAAATATTATTTCAAGAATAAGTAATATTTCACTATATAAACTCAAATAAAGAGTGAAAAAAATTAACCTAAAAAAAATTGATCACTAAACACTAAATCAGTTGCTTTTAATTTATCGACGCGAGTTTCGCTAACTATGTTAACATCATCAGAAAACGATTCAATTTAATTCTAAAACTAAACGATGTTCTCTTTAAATGCTAATCGTACGTAACGAAGCGTGTAAAAATTACAAACCGTGAAATTTAACAAGCGTTACATTAATACTAAACTCGAAAAGATTTACCACTACACACCAAAACACTTTTTTCAAACTTATCGATGCGCGTTTCGCTAACTATGTCATTAAGTAATCTCCTGCATCTAGATTAAATCATCTCCTGATTAAATGATCTGTTAAAAAAAAGCGATTTGGCGTTTAGTGATGAATCTTTTCGAGTTTAGTTTTTCACACCGAAGCTTCCAACAGAAGAATTGAGTTACATTAATAATAAAAAAAATGATCTTAAGGCACCTATTCCATATAGTCAACTGTTTGAATTGAATTATTAATGTAACACTTGTTTAGCTTCAAGGTTTATCTATTTAACACGCTTCATTAAATAAGGTTGTCATCTAAATAGAATATGGTTTAGTTTTAGAATTAGTATGAATCATCTCCTGAAATGAAAAATGATGATGAAAAATCCACTAGATGGCATAAGCATTGCCATTCCGGATACTGATGTAACCTTCAAAGCTTGAATTAGAGTTGAGGTTAGTTTGTGAGTTTTCGTCTTTGAATATAAAACTACAGGAAGGAGCATATAAAGAGAAGAAGAAACTGATGAAAGTTTGTAGTTGTTTAAAACAATAAACTATTGTATAATTATCGTTACTGTAATAAATTAATGAAGACTTACTAGATAGGGCAGAGAAATGTAAAAATTTAAATTAATTTAAGAAAATCAATTTTTTCAAAGAGTAAAGTGTCTTTTATGTGGCCAATACAACAAAAAGTTATTAAGAAATTGGAATATCCCGTCATAAAATCATTTAATTTTCAAAAATTGATAAGTTATCAGTTGCATCTTGCACCGAGTTGATGTTCATATTTAAATTAGGTATATAACTATATATATATATATATATATATATATATATATATATATATATATATATATATATATATATATATATATATATATATATATATATATATATATATATATATATATATATATATATATATATATATATATATATATATATATATATATATATATATATATATATATATATATATATATATATATATATATATATATATATATATATATATATATATATATATATATATATATATATATATATATATATATATATATATATATATATATATATATATATATATATATATATATATATATATATATATTCGTATATATTCGTAAATAAAATAAAAAACCGTATTCACTAAATTATTTATTATTAAATTACATATATCCTTTCTGTGTTTAGTTGTTCAGTGTTTAATGTATCTTAAACAAAATTAACTTTGTATGTGACCTACGAATTTTTTCATCTACTGAAGCGTTTTTACAAATATCATTAATTCTTGTAGTGTAAATAGTCACTAAATAAACTAAAGTATTAAATATAAAACAGAATAAAAAGTATAAATTCATTTTTCACAACAGCCAAAAAAGCTAACTTTCAAGAGTAAATGCTGTGAAAGATGTTTATCAAAATGATTATAATAAAAAAATTACATATTTTAAACAGTCAACTTGTGTTCAGTTCAGTCAACAGTGTTCTATCAAAACAATCCTCAGTAAAATGATTGGAATATAAAAACTTACTGCGGTTTGGAATAAAGTCTGGTTTTTTAATAAAATTAATCCACCGTGTTCTTCTATTTGGATCTTTGGGAAATCTTGAAAAAAGATAAACTGGTTTAATAACATGAAGTCCAAATCAAAATGGAAGTAACATTTACATTTATTAGTGCAAGAATTTCCCGAAAAAAATGGATTGTGAAAAAGGTAACACTCTGTGTTATTAGTTATATTTTGTAAGTTCTTTATATGAGTAAGGTAACATGTTTCATATGTATCAAACGAAAACTAAAAAATAATCTGAATTTTTAAGGCCCAATATCTAAACAGGTTAGAATATAGGTTAAAAAATTAAGTTCTAAAAAAGATAAGCACTATCTTGAATAACATTATAATTATATTATTTTACCTAAATAATTTGACTACACCTATGCATACCAAGCGATATGTTAGCTTCATAACCTTATAATTTCATTCAAACAAAATACGTTTTTATTTCTAAATAATTGACAAATTTATAATTAAAAGCTACCTATGTATGTAATGTCACTCTTAAATTTTGATTTTTTCGCGTCAGGGAATAACCACAAGACGCACAACTAACTATATTTTGTGTGTTTACTTTATATCTGATATTATTGTTTTTATTGTTAATATAATAAGTATTAATATTTATTTATACTAGAACACACAAAAAGAGTATTTCAGTATACTTATTCGGCACTTATTATTGATTAAAACACACTAAAATTGCTTAAATATACTATTAAACTTCTAAGTTGTTGACACCAACTACCAAAATTCCAAAAAAAAAGAGTCATCTGTGGTGTTTCAATATGGCAGTTTCCGTGTCCTTTTATAAGTGCATAAAGCACGGGAGTAGCCAGGATTTAGTTTGGAGGGGGGGGGGGGGGGGGTGTTAGTTTGAAGTAAATAAAACAACAAAAATATACTTACATGAAATTTAATATCTATATATTCATCGGAAAAATTACGACATATTTATAAAGTTCATAACTTTAAATGAAATGGTTAAATTAATTTCGTTCCTCTGCGCTAAATCTAAAACCATTAAAGAAAAAATCTTCGGCTTTTTCTTTTAAATATATCCACTACTTCATTTGCATGAATTTCTGTTCCATAGTGAATGTTCATGAGAGCCAAACCATTAAGTCAGTTTTCACTTGAAGTGTTTCGTAAATAGTTTTTCAGTCTCCTTAGGCTCGAGAAAGACCTTTCTGGGGTAGCAGTGGATACAGGAATGGTAGCCAAGATTTGTAGTAATGTGTAAATATTATGATAAAGGTTTTTATCGCACATATGTAGGCATTCCAAACTAGATTTCGGGGTAGACGAGATACTTGTCATCACTGTTTTCCATACTTCAAGTTCTGCTTTAACCACTGATATGTTGCTTTCGGGAAGCAGTGACGAGTACATGGAAATTGCTTCTTCAATTTCAGAACTGGCAGTAAAATTTGAAGGTAGCACACCAGATAATGCTGATAAACCTTTCAACCAATTGTTGAATTGTATGATCAAGAAATGGAATGAACAAATTAATTTTGTAATTCGTGCATACATCCAATGCAGGAATGTTCGGTCTATATAATTGTCTTACGACGACGCGTGGCATTCGCAGTATACCACCATTTTCTTCCAGTAAAACCTTTGCGTCTTCATAGAGATGAAGATATTCGACGTCAGTGTTGTTTCTCAGGAGTTGTAAGACATTAATAACATCATCTACATGTTTGAATGCCGTGATAAGATCGATGTCAATTGTCTGTAATTATTTTGATAGCGACACTGTATAGTTCATAACTTTTTGAAGAATCACTAAACACATCACAAAATCCGAAGATCGAAGCGTACTTAGCAATTGGGCGGCTTGTTGCGATGTTTCCTTATTGTGATTAAATTGGAGTTCTTCGAGAGCATTCACAATCGCTGAATAAATTTCCCTGAATCTTATAATAGCTTCATGTGGACCCACCGTATTTCACACATTGAGAGCAAGCTTTTTTGGTTACCGACGGGTAGTAGCTCTTGAATTTTTTCTTTCAACAAAGCAGTGCGTTGAGCAGAATGTCGAAAGTAGGAACCAACAAACTGCACAATCCCAATGCAATTTCGGACATTTGCTAATGAACATGAATCAGCAATAGCAAGGTTGAGAGAGTGTGCACTACAGTGTACATAAAGAGCAAGAGGACATTCTTGGCGAACATAAGCTTGGGCACCGTACAAATACCCACTCATAGCTGCAGCTCCATCGTAACCTTGACCAACCACATGAGAACATTCAAGTCCATGCTTTTTCAGAGCTGTAATAATAAGATTTGCGAGACCGAATCCTGAAACATCGACCGTTGGAATGTACTCAAGGAACATCTATTTAAGTTTATGGTGTTTATTATCTGTAAAATCAACATATCGAAGACATAACGAGACTTGTTCTACACGTCCGATGTCGGTGGTTTCGTCAGCCAGAATCGCAAATAGTTTGGCTTTCTTTACTTCTTCAATTATTTTATGTTGAATTAATTCACCACAAATGTCAATTATTTCGTTTTGGATCTGAGGGCTTGTGTACAGGGTATTCTTCTGTGAAGTATTCAAATGCTCAGCCAGATCTGTATCTCCAGACTCAGCCACAAACCGCAACAAGGCTTTAAAATTACTATCATTCTGTAGTCGTTGTTCAGATTCTGGTGATTCTGGTGTAATTTGTATGCGCCCCGAATCGATTTTACCTCTCAAGGAGATGCCTTGTTTGCCGCAAAAAATTATTGCTTTTATGCTAGGGATTAGTTTCTTTCGATTCTCCTCTTGTTGTCTCTTTCTTTCAGAAGACAGCTGTTCAGTGACCGAAAAATCCTGCGAAGACATTACTTTTAGAAAGTTATCTGCCAGTTCTGAATTTCCCTTGTGGTATCCCGATTTCGCATGAGCTTCAAATATTTCTAGGGCATTTTTCCACTTACAAAAAGGTTCGGTTACCAACTGGCCGAACCTTTGATGACCGCCTTTACCTTCATCAAGCGAACATCCCATTACCACGCAAACTCTGCAGTATGCCCCACTTTTATATTCCGAATATGACAACCAGGGGAATCTCTCCAACCATTTCACTTGAAAGCGCAAGTTTCGTTTTGTGGAAATAGGAAACTTATAATCTCTGGGTGAGTTCCATGGCGTTTTTAAAATTTGGACTTTAAAATATTCATCCAAGATTTTTTCTTGATTCGCGTAAAAACCAACATCCAACTTAGCTACAGTTCTAAAAGATGAGGTAACAGGCAAGCTGGCCTGTTGCAGACTAGATGTAGATTCGGCAGTTGAAGGTATCGAACAGGGCACCAGCGACATGGCATCGATTTCGACATTCGGTATTGTGATTGAGGTCGCGGGCCAGCTTGTTATTACAGTCTTCTTATCAGCATGCAAGGTAGTTGAAGCCTTGATAGCTAAATCCAAATTTGTTTCTTTATTAGAAACCCCTTGATTACACCACTTTTTCCAGTAGTCCATACCTTTAAGTTTATCACCCTTCCTTTTTTTCCCCTCCATTTTTCGACAGTAATAATGATTCACGTATCTATCCTTAACAAGGTCACCGAATAACACTGCACTAAAATTACTCACTTACACGGTACGCTTAATTCTCTTCACTATTCGTTCACCACTTTTCACTTACATTCGCTTCGAGTTCGCATGGAACAATACTGCCGTAAGCGCGGTAAGGCGCCGCTTATATAGCAGCCCAGTAGTAGCCGTCCAGAATCTACCACAAACTTTCACAAAGCTCCGCTCATTCCGACCGAGGGGCGTGGCGAATAATAGAGAAACAACGCAAAGTTTCCATACGATACAAAATACTTCGACTACTCGACAAGAGATGGCGTTACTGTGCGCAACGTCCACTAGTTCGGATATATATTCAATTCAAATGTAATAATTTAACTCTCTTCACTCTTCGTATTTTTTCGGTATACTATTGGGTAATATTTGGCTTATTTGGGGGGGGTTAACCCCCCAAATCCCCCCCCCCCCCAACCCCTGTAATTTTATATTCAAAGGTTTTCGTGGTGCTGGGGGGGGGGGGGAAATAATTATTATAAAGTTAACCTAAAAAGTACTGTGTTGTAGATTGTTGTATTTGTGTTGTTATGTTTGTGTTGTTGAATTGAAATAAAATGATTTCAAGTAGAAGATGTGTTTTGCTACATATGTGAAGAATACACCTTAAATGAAAACAGAAACAGCTAGTAACTTTGTAAAGAAAGCTTATTTTGGATACTTTGGTGTTAGGCTTGGTGATCAGGATAAAACCTAAGCACCGCATCTAGTATGTAAAACTTTTACAGAACATTACGACATTAGACTACCGGAAAAAGAAAAAGTCAAAAATTCAGCATACCGATGGTTTGGAGAGAACCCAAAAACCACTTTGCTGACTGTTGTTTCTGCCAAGTAAATATTACTGGAATCCATCGAGATAACCGCCATCAAGTGGAGTTATCCTGATTTAGTATTTGCAAGACGCCCGGTTTTTCACTCAGAGGAAGTGCTGATCCCAGCGTTTAAGCAGTTACCAGAGCTCTGCGAAAACGAGTATTGTCCCTCATCGATGACTTTTCCTCTATCTTTATATATAATAATACTTGTAAAATATAATAATACAAATTCTGCGTTTTTTTTTATTTGATTCATGTATTTAACTTAAAATAACGTAACGAATATTTTACTAAAATGATATTTTTTAGAAATTTCAGCACCTAGGCAAAAGTCAATGCCATATTTGAATTCAGGGTATCAAATTCGTTTGAAATCAGCTCCAAATACCCCGGTAGCAAAACAACTGTTGGCATGTATTATATGAAAGATATAGCCGATGTAACGTATAGCCGAAAACAAAATTCTGTTCAAACTTGGAAGTATTTATAAACAATTTTTGGATCGTCTAGCAATATTTGATGTGAAATATTATGTTGTATTATTAAACTTATTGTCATAATAACCTACAATGATGACACATTAAAAACATTAAACCAAGATTAGGCAACGCTATGATAATGTTGATATAAAATTCGCACGAATGTTTATATTATTTAAGATTGAAGTTAAATTTGGAAATTTTTAAAATCGTTTTACTGGTATTCCTGTTGTGCGCTGTTTATTATAATTAATGATGAAATATCCACTTTTATTCGGGGCATCGATTATAAAAGGTACATTAAAATTACAAACATTTTAACATACGTTAACAAATTGCATCAGCCAAGTGCACTTAACATTGGCAATTCATCGATATCGCTTTACAGTTACCTTTTTTATAGCGAAATAGCTGAGAATCCTCCGAGTTTGAAATGAAATACGTTGCATTTATTTTACAATACTTATGTTTTCAATGACAACAATTACGTCCTCTCGCTTACTCTCTTTTTTCTCTTTCTAATCAACGTTAACCATGTTTTCTGGTGTTGATTTATACACATTTTTATAGTAATGATGTAATGAGAATTTGTCTAACATAAAATAACCAGAGAAAAAATATATATCGCTATATTTAATCCGAAACACATTCCGAACAAATAACTTTTTATATGAAGCAATCGTGAAATACGTTGATTGAAGTGTAACCGCAAATACATGTAGTGTTAAGAATTCTTCATTGAAAATTTTATTTTAGAATTTTTGAGCTAAAAATATCGCACAGTACGTCTGCATTGCTAATATTAGCATTCAATCTTTGGAGCTTACGATGCATTTGTAAAAGTGAGAGTGTTTGGTATTGTTTTTCTGTAGGGAGTTATTTGAAATCCATGACTAACTCCAATAAAAATTGTTTGTGAAACTTTTTCGTGGTTTTTCGAAAAAGAATTAAAGAAATCCAAATATTTAAGCTCTTTTTGTACTTTTTATTATGACATTAAATGACAGACAATATCTTTAACATACATTACCATTTTCTACTGATTTGTGTTATTTTGAGATTGGCTTTGTTAATATTTATTAAAAATCCTTTTGAAGGGTCTTGGTCGTAATCTACACGATGGCCAAGTAAGTTGGAAGGTTAAGGATATGATATAAGTGGGATTTAAAGTGTGACCCGTATACCCTTCTGGAATTACAACAATAATGCTTCCTGTTCAATAAGAAAATAAACTGAGAGCAGTACAAAGAAGTATTGAACGAATTTTGCCAGGAATTAACTCTATAGATCATATTAAAAAAAAAAGGAGAACAAGCTCATCAGTAGAATTGCAAACCTGAAGTGAAGTTGGGTAAGTCGCGTTGCTCGGCAACACAAAAATAAGAGGACAATAAACATTGTATAATGAAGGTTCAGAATACACAAAAGAAGCGTGGACAGACCTCAGCAACGCCGATTTTAATGAAGTCGTAGTAAGAGATTCTCATCAGGTACCTCAAAATTGAATAGCTTGCAAAATTGAGAAGGAAGTCATTATCTAGGAATCGATGTAAAAAGTAAACAGAAGAAAATGAAGATTTTCTAACATGGAACATATATATGGAATATTTTCATGGATGGTAGATAATATTTTTAAATCATCCGGGGTGTCAATCCGTTCGCTTTGTGAAGAGTCACGACATTTTGCCAAAATCACATTTGGTTTTTTCAAGTGTTGTCCGCTTCGAGTGAAGAGTCCAACAACATAGTGTTGGATTCTTCACAGAACGAACGGATCGATACCCAAAATGATTAAAATATATTATCTTTATTTTATTATTCACGTATGGGCCCCGGTGGATGACGCAAACTACAGTTAAAGGCGTTTGTTGTTGTTAGCCTTCCTTTGCGCCCATACTGACTTTATTCTTTCACTATGAGCTTTTTTTCCTTTTGTCAGATCCAGTTGTTCAGGTCTTCCTACATTTTTCTCTCTGGCCAACCTCCCAAATGTTAACCTCGTGTCTTAAACAGTTTCTATCCTGAATTTCACTTTGTGTAATATTTGTTGATATATGTGTATTATTTGATTTCTTAGTTTTTTCAAAGTCGGTATTTTGTGCTATTTATTTGTTTGAGGCCTAATTTTTTTCTTATGATTTTTCTTTCTTTCATTTCAATCTCTGCGATGTCTTTCTTCCTATTCAAAATGAGCATTTCTGCGCCATATAGATATTCTGGCTTAATAACTGTTGTAATGCCTCAGTTTTGTGTTTTTAGATATGTATATTTTGTTGTAAATATTTTGTGTTAGTCAATGCAGTTTCCATTTTTTGACATTTACCCTTATTGGCCACTTTTTCCAACATGTTTTCAATGATTATTTCAAATATTTAAACTGAAAGACTCGTCTGATGTCACTATATTTTGTTTTTAGAAATGGTGTTCTTAGTCTGTTGCTGGTCATGTATTGCGTCTTTTTCAAAGGAAATTTGGAGTCCTACCTTTTCTGCTGTTTCTTTTAGGATTTCAATCTGCTTTTGTGCCGTTAATATATCCTGTGCTAAAATTGTTAGATCATCAGCAAACGACAGACAATTTATTTTTATGTTGGTTCTCCCCAGTTTAATGAGCTGGTCAATATTCAGGGCCGATTTGTTTACACGTCACTCCTGTATTACTTTTTCTAGAACACAGTTAAATAAGAGTGGCGAGAGTCCATCCCCTTGTCTCACTCCAGTTTTCATTTCGAAAGGTTCTGAGATGTCACTCATGAATTTAAGTTTTGACCTTGTGTTAGTTAACGTTGCTTTAATAATTGCCAGCGTTTTCAGATCTAGTCCTTGTTCTTTCAAGATTCGGAATAAAGATTCGCGGTCAATAGAATCATATGCTTTTTTGAAATCCATAAATGTACAGACGAGATTTTTATTGTACAGTTTTTGATATCTTAGGATCAACTTTAGATTCAGGATCTGTTCCGGGTAAGATCTGCCCAGTCGAAAACTTGCTTGATATTCACCAATTTTAGGTTCTAACTGTCCCTGTGTTCTATCTAATAGACGTTGAGATAGAAATTTGTAATCAAGTTTTAGTGTGAAGTAAATAAAATAACAAAAATATACTTACATGAAATGAAATGACAAGAGGCGTTACTGTGCGCAACGTCCACTAGTTCGGATATATATTCAATTCAAATGTAATAATTTAACTCTCTTCACTCCTCGTATTTTTTCGGTATAATATTAGGTAATATTTGGCTTATTTCGAGGGAGGTTTGCTAACCCCCCCCTTGGCTACGCCCGTGAATTAGATTAACTTTATATCTCCATATATATATATATATATATATATATATATATATATATATATATATATATATATATATATATATATATATATATATATATATATATAAATAAGAAGTGAAGTTCACCGGCCGCAGTCGGGAGAACAACTTCCGAGGGAGAGGGGCCAACACCAAAACCAATAAGAAGTACGCACCACCACAATCTGCGACCCAGTTTTCAATAAAATATTCACATCCTTTATAGAAACCACTCAGATAGTGGCTTTCCTTACTTTTATACACATTTTGCTATTCACGTGGATATGCTTCTAATGAGAGGCTTTATAGACGCCTTACGAAGTCCATCTTGTAATACATCGCGCCGTAAAATAAATACGAGCGTTGTTTTTAAAAAACATTACAAGACATTTTATATGGGCTTTTTCATGACCATGAAGAAATACTAGAAGAATTCAGATTCTATGCTAATATCACCTCAAAATAATCAATCCAAATGCAAAGATCCATCTGGAAAATAAACTCCATTCCACCCTTTAATAGAATATTCACGTAAATCACCCTATTCAATCCAGAAGCATAATGCCGATTTGTAAGTGGAGCAAATCTTAACCTTAAACGACGGTAATCAATCAAAAGAAAAAAAATCAGTAATATATTGATAGCATTATTATTATCTGGTTTATCTCTGCTAACAACAAAAACATTTTCAACCAACTTTAAGGTATTATGGCTTTTCTAGGCCTGTGATTTTTGTTAATAGTCATAAAGGTTCTTTTCGATATCCACTGCCTTGCACGTAATTTTCTTCAAAAACACTTATTATAGATATTTCGTTTGCGTTTAGATACTTATCATTTTAACACTTTAACTTATAACATATGGTTTATATATTTTAGGTTATATATTTGTTAGGAATCGCCAAAAATAGAGATATAAATTTAATCTAATTCATCATTCATTCATTATCATTTTTTTTCTTATATGGTTTTATCATATATTTTCTTTATGGTTTAATATTAATACATTTTCTATGAGTTACCATGTATCTTCATACCAAATGTTAACTAATAAGAATATTCAATACATTTTTTAAATAAACATTACTAGACTAGTTTGTGGCCCTAAGTCGTTATCAGTTAGCTTTCCTGCGTCTGCTCGAGCCCTACTGATGAAATGATTCTCGAGAGATGCGGTGGGAACAGCATGATGGTATCTGTGTGAAAGAACAGGGCACCCACATGGAGTATGGCTCAAAAACCATTCTTGGTTCTCTAACTAATGTCCAGCTAGTAAATAATTGACTTATGACACTATCCCTCAAGTGTGGTAACAAAAACTATACATTAATCAATGCACATCCCCCTTTAACGAAGAAAATAAATCTAATCCTGAAAAAGCAAATCTGCAAAAAAAAGCAATCCTGGGAAATTCTGGAAACGACTATTTCTAAAATTCAATAACTATATATATATATATATATATATATATATATATATATATATATATATATATATATATATATATATATATATATATATATATATCTAATATATATATATATCTAATATATATATATATATATATATATATATATATATATATATATATATATATATATATATATATATATATATATATATATATATATATATATTTATATTTTATATATATATTTATATTTTATATATATATATATATATATATATATATATATATATATATATATATATATATATATATATATATATATATATATATATATATATATAAAATATAAATATATAAAATATAAATATATAAAATATAAATATATAAAATATAAATATATAAAATATAAATATATAAAATATAAATATATAAAATATATATATAGTTTCATCGGGTAAAATTCTTTTATTTTCAATCACATGGTTTGTATAGGTATTCGAAAGGTCAAACCCGTATTATTGTTTGGTAATTGATACTTCAATTGTAATAAGTAAAATTTATCGTTTTGATTGTATGTATCGGGTTTTCTTGGTGTTTTTTTTTTTAATAGAAAATTGAAACGAGATTACTCATAATATTTAATTTATTTATTTCCGCAAAAGTGAAGAAGCTGCAGTTGAGTACAAAATATGTACTGTATATGGAGATTATGCATGCACAAAACGCACATGTTAGAATTGGTTATCGAAATATCGTTCAGGTGATTTTTTTGTTTCAAAATGCATAACGCTTTGTATGTGAACTAAACAAGATTGATGATAACGTATTAAGAGTATTTAGTCATTTTGACCATCCCATAACATCACGTAATGGCATTTTGATGGGAGTGTCAATTGATTAAGAATCATTATTGTAATTGAAAAAGTTTAGTTATGCAAAAAGAAATGTTTGGTTACCTCATGTACTTAATTAACATGTATCATTTGGTTTTAAACCTGAAACGATTGATAAGTGGTAAGGACCATTGATAATATCATTCGAAGTAAAAATCTATGGTGTACACGTGATGAAACGCGAGAGAGATGATTAAATGAGAAAGTTGATATTCATCAAAATTCAAGTGGATATTTTTATCATCTGTTTCTACCAAAAAATAAAACTAATTAATTCCATTGTTTACTGTTAGCAACTGGTAATGTTCAATGATGATTAAATTGCAAGTGATGCGTCCAGCATTAATGAATTGTAAGGGGAGAAACTACTGAGACTTGGGGAGTTAGGGCATTTATTATATGGCCTTGTCATTGCACCTTGATACCTTTATTTAATGTATTTCCAGTGATTTTTGCTTAGATGGCCAGGTGTGGTGGCGTCAGATCATGTGCGATTAAATATATATAATCTAAAAAGGAATTGTCCTTGAGTCATGCCGGTAACCAGGCTGGGTAAGGCCAGATACCGTTAAGTTTCTTCTGCATTGGTTACTCTATAGTAGGTGGATATTTCGAAATAGTATAGATAGTGGCGGCTCGTGGGTTTTTAAGGTGGGAGGGCGTAGAAGAAATTAGTGCTGCTGAAGATTTATTTGCTTTCCCCTTCCTCCTTTTTACTTTTCGTGCTTATGAAACCCTATACAGAGAAAATTGTTTACTGTGATAAACGCTGGAGGGGTGAGGCCCCAACGCCTTCCCTCACGAGCCACCACTGAGTAAAGGTTAAGAACAAACCAAGAGTTGATATTTTATGAAGATGCTGACCGAAGTTAAGTAGATGTGCGTAGTTTGAAGCCAGCGTTAAGTTGCAGGTTCAATCGATGTTTTGAGTAATTTGAAATAGTGAAATGTTATCTACATATTAAAAGAGTTTCTAATAAAGTTAGAAGCACCCCAACTATACAAATGATTATTGTATGAAAAATTAGATAAACTTAAAACAAGATGATACTGAAATAGAATAGGTCATATATTCAAAATATACATTAAACCTAGAAACCTAATAACAATATTGAAGGTGAAAAATTAAAAACAAATAAATACCCATAGAGGAATATTTATAGTTGGCATGTTTAAATGAACAAATAAAAAATCACAATATTTACCTTTTTTGCAGGTTATTGATATTTCCTTGAAACTAAATAAAACATTCTTGTTTGTCAGAGGTAAATCTTTCTTCTAACACGCGCGCACATACCAGACACACATACAGAAAAAAAACTAGAAAATGAATCATCCCAAATTTTTTATTCGTTCAGACTGACGACCAATCTGTCACTTACACAGGTATGTTTTAATTTGTTTTCTACCATTTAAAATTTAAAAATTAAAGGAGCACATTAACGATATATATATATATATATATATATATATATATATATATATATATATATATATATATATATATATATATATATATATATATATATATAGAAGGCAAGTGTATAGGAAGGCAAGTATATAGGAAGCAAGTGTACTAATTCATCAAATAATTTGAGAATATTGGATCACACCGATTAAATTAAGAGAATTACTAAAAATTGAAAAAAAATGATCATCTGAATGATCATTGAATTAGGCTTGAAAGCCTGCAAAACCAGAAAGAAGCCATGACATTTTGCAGCTAAAAGTATATCGTTATGAATCGGTCCTAAGGCACCAGTACTTTTAGTGCATTAGTGATTTGATGATTTGAATTTGTAGTCTAATTTACGATGTAGCTACAACGAATTTTACTATTTGCTACTGAAAAAATATAATTAAAATATCTTTAATTTCTGTTGATATTTGAAACTCCAGAGATCCATATGTAAGATAACGAGTTGATGAAGAATATAACACATATAGTGTGTAGTGTCTGCAGTCAAATACAGAGGTGGAGTGATAAGTTTAGAAGCTTCAGATTGTATGCTACTATATTGTTGCAAAGGACACTAAAATTGGCAATTTTACAGATGGAGGCACATAATAAATGCTTTAGAATTGCTTACATTTTTAATTGAATAAACATTTCTACCATATAGAATATATATGATTTCATAAAAATAATGGAATCAGGAAACAACTGATAAAATCTAAAGTAAGCTTAAAATGTATCCTTTAACAAGAGTGGAATAAAAAAAAAGTTGAGTCTCACAAATTAATAAACACTTTGCTACAAAGAGTTGCTGCCAAGAGGGAAATCATTCAAATACAGATAGATTCATTTCAATATTGAGAAATCTTTTGTTTACTAATTGAACTGATTGAGCTCAAATTTATGGGTTATGCTCGATACATTACTGGAAAGATTTAAAAAGTGGTTTGAGCAATTATCAATAGGTGGCGTTATGCATTATTACGATACAATATTGAAAATGTATTGAAAGTATGTATTGCTGTTATGGATATTTATATATACGAGAGTGAATAAAATATGAACCGGAATTGTTTTATACATATTTATTATTTAAATAATAATTCAAAAAAAACTATTGATCATTTTTCGACATAATCTCCTCCACGCTCTACACATTTTTCTTAGCGGTTTGGTTCGATGTCCTCAACATCTTGATAGTGCATCTTTCAAGGGGGCAAACAAAAAATAATCACAGGGTGACAAATTTGGGTTGTAAGGGGGCTGTTCAAATGTTTCCCAATGCATATTCTCCAGTTTTTTCTTCGTCAAAACCGAACCCATCGAGCACATATTTTATTAAAGTCAAAATTATTTTTGATGACTGTTTGCAAAACTGCACCAATATTGTCAGCAGTGACACTTGACCTGGGACGTCGATTATGACTTACATTCAAACTTCAAATTCTTGGCCCAACCAAATACTTGGGTCTTAGACAGGGTATTATCCCCATACTAAACCTTCAACCGAGTTAATATTTCGGATGGTTTTACATCTTTCTTGGTTATAAACTGCATTATAACCGGTTGCACAACGGACGGTGGAACCTGATGCTCACTCATGGCTGTACTGACAAAAGAACTAAGTGAAACAGCTTACCGAGCGTGATTGGCTGAGGAAACTAATTGTACAATTCCGGTTTATATTTGATTCACCCTCGTAGGATATTTATAAATATATAGGGTACATACATATAGGGCGATAAAATATACGCTTAGCTGAACCCAGTGGCTAAGTGAAAGTGCAATATTGGCTGCCAAAAAGTTGATGGCGATGCTATTAATATTAGAATTCAAAATAATAACAAAAAATTAAGGTAAAATAGCAATATATAAATCAGTGGATACTACCACGAATTAAGACGAAGCAATTAATTATCATACTGAATTTTAAAATTCGCTTGATTTCCTAATATTGCCATCGCACATTCTACAATTGATGTTCTTCTTTCTTTCTTTTCTTTCTTTCTCGAAAAGTCTTTCTTTTTCGAAAGATTAATCCAACATGCCTTTGCAATGGAACCAGACTTGCAGTGAAAAAGATGATGCACAATTTCATCAAAACAACGAATTTGAATGGCAAATTCAAAGGAGAAGATGCGCTACTACTACGTATTCTAATGATACAAAAGAGACACGCCATTCGAATTTATTTGCAATTTCCGATTCGACTTACCTTTGCAATGACAATCAACAAAGCGCAAGGACAATCATTACAAGTATATAGATTAGATTTACAAAATCCATGCATCGCACATGGACAGTTTTACGTAGCTTGACACGCATTGGGAAATTATCGGATTTACATGTATATGCGCCAGGTGGAAAAACCAAAAATATTGTGTATCCAAAAGCATTATAATGATGCCATTACATAAATAAATAAATTTTACTATCAATAAATGAATAAAATAAAATAAAATTTTAGGTTTTTTTATTTAAAAAATAGTTGCTGCGAAGCTTGACAGGGTTAAGTTAGTAAGTATATTATATTATATATATATATATATATATATATATATATATATATATATATATATATATATATATATATATATAATCTTATAATATGTTAACACGATGTTTTTCCTTTGATATAGCGGCAATTTTGAATGTGGTTGAAAACAGGTTGCCACAAGGTTACAATTATCATAATTTTTATATTTATTTTAGTTGTTAATATGTAATATTGAGAAGTGTGATTCTACGTCACTGTATTCATTTTTTGTTTGTTTTCAACAGAATTAGATTTTCACATGTAAAGGTTATCATAATTTTGTTATGTTATTGACTCTTTATTCTACTTTATAATATGATAATAATTCTTGCAGTAACAATAAAGAGTGAATCTAGTATTTCAGCTCATTGATAGTTTGAATAAATTTCAAATTGCATAATTGATAATTAAAACTTAAAATCACGAATAAAGAGAATCTGTAGTGTTTTTGGGACATTATGTTTTTGACATTGAAAATTAATTTAGAAAACTTTTTTACACATAAATTTTGTTGAATCATTTCCTATCGTATTGAAAGCAAGGCACATATCCAAAAATTAATTTCCACTGGTGCGTTATTTAAAAATCACTGTTATTTTATAATCCTCCGATGTCCAGATGGACAAACCTGAACGACCGATCGTATAGTTGGGAAACCGACACTGGGTTGGAGGGGCTGGCTATTTTTGGCCTACTGGAGGGCTATAAAATAATCGGGTTAGGTGAACAATGATGGTTCGGGCTTCAAAACGATCCACCGACGACCATAGGACATTTACGCACTGCAAATTTAGCCTGCGTTCGTTTTATGTGTACTGTCTCGACAGTGTGGATGACCTCTATCGAGTTCAGGCTTCAAATAGAAACGAGACGAACTTGTGCATCGCAACTACACAATAATATGGTACATCGGTATAAGACAACATGAAAAGGGCTTGTTTCAATTTATCTGCATCAACTTAAATATATTTAATTGGCATCAGCACCATAAACCCAATTGAAAAACTATATATGTTGTAATCTACTGATTTGCCGATTTCGTGTTTGGAAATTAGTTCGTTCGTTTATTTCGAAAATGTTTTGTAATTGTAAGGAGTTATTAACGTTTGTACCACATTCATAAAAATGAGAAACAAAATAAATAATTCATTTTGTCCATTTTGTATGCAGGAGAGTCGTTCGAAAATTTCTGAGCCCGACAAAAAAAAAGGTTTTCGATATTTTAATTGCATTTACAGTTAGACCTATAACATTTCAACTTTTTGATATCCTCAGTATAATGCAATTTGTCTAACTCTGCAAGATAAGCGGTTATCTCAGTTTTGAAGTGAAAACAGCGGGCAATTTCTTCGATTTTTGGAAGATGAAATTCATGGGGGGGGGGGGGGGGGGGGTTTGCAAATCTGCAAATACCATGCATGTTGAATTATCTCGTAGTGAAGGTTACTGGAGTTTTGCAGCAAAAATTCGTGATGTGTGTGCAGACGCATTATTGTGTTAAAAAAGCACTATCCTTTTGCCCATATGTAGATGTATAGGCTAAATAGCATCCTTCAGTTGGTCCAATATTAAAGCGTAAAAGTCCCCTGCCTTTTGCCAAGTAATCTACAAGAAAATTTAAAAACGTATAATTAAAATAGTTGAATCAATATTAATTATAATTTATTGACAAAATATTTTATTTTTGATTGTATCATTTTGACAAGAGACAAGAGTTTCCCCGGAGAAAAATTGCCAGATTTATAGAGAAATTGCAAAACTTGAAATCCCGATTTCTGAAAAATCATTATGAAAACCAGCATTTACTACGTCTTATTTGTAATTGATGATGTTAACGTGGTGTATTATTTTTTTCATTTAGGTCATCGAAAAGTATTTTTAACCAAAATCAAACTCGAACGGTCTAAATCATAAATCTGAAGCAGAATACTGTTGACACAGATCGCATTCCACTTTTTTTTATTGATTACGATTGTAGATAATCAATTGAAAACACATCTTATCATAGTCACTTACTTTTACAAAATATGAAAATACTCGTGTCCTGTTGAATTAAAAATAATTAGATTTTATCGATTCGTTATTAAATTATTCGCTACTCTGTAATACTTCTTGATAAAATCGTTATTTATTTTCATCCGATTGTAATAGGGATATAGATTTTTTGCATCTTGTTTTCTCGTTATAAATCAAACTACCAATCATAAGTTGCCATCTGTTATCAATATAATATTTATTTCTCCTTAATAAAAAATCAGGCGGTGGTATTTCCTTTAATCTGGTGACTCGGAGTTCGAAATATAGTATCATTTGTTGAGAGTAATACTTCTTCACCTGGAGCATCATAAACCAAAATGATGATTTAATATGTGATATTGATAACATCCATCTGTTTGAGAACAACACTGCTACAATCTATAGAGGGGTTGGACAAGAAACACTGCATATTGCCCAAGGAAATAGACAAAGTAATAATTGATAGCAGAACGAAATGAAACCTAGAAAGATAGATTCTCTAAGGCAAATCCGGTGGGAAAAAACGATGTGGCAGAACTTCGTAGAGATGGTCATAGATCACAGTAAAAATCCTAAAGGAATTACCGGTTCAAATTAACAGACTAGCCTAAGTTAATAAATAGTGGTAAAGGATGATAAGGGCGAAATGGAATCCTTGAATATTAACAATTATTTGACGTTGTGATGGACGAAGAAAATTCTTGGATGGGTGACAGTCCGAGCAAAGATTAGGTTATGGTTAGTTACGTCAGCACTAAATTAGACCGGATGCCTTTTGAAGCATCTACGTTGAACATTTGCAACTAAAAGGTTATGTACACTTAAAGAATTGATAAACCGTAAACCAATACAGCCGTATGTAAAAAAAAATGCGATCGTAAGCGATTTCTTTGCTAAAATGATTTATAGTGCTCGATCATCGCCCACATTCACCTGATTTGGCTCCGTGTGAGTTCTAATTCCCTAAATTATTTGGTGATATTTCCCTAAATTTTTCCTAAAATTTTTCCCTAAATTGAAACTGGTGATGAAAGGAAAACCTTTCGGTTATAGAAGTGATTCCCAAATATGACATCAGACAATTGCTTTTTGACGAGCTAATAGAAGTTCGGTGATCTCTCTTTGATTTTCCCCTCCATATATGGCAATTTTGTTTAATTACCTACTTGTTTAAATGAAAATGTGCCTCCTAATTAAATACGACAAAAATATGTTTCATAGACCGACAATGAATATTTAATTTCTTAATTCACAAAATAAAAAAAACATCAGATTACATATAGGTAGATATATTAATAACATACCATATATATATATATATATATATATATATATATATATATATATATATATATATATATATATATATATATATATATATATATATATATAGAATCTGAGAAATTCATTCATCGGCAACAAAGAAATTTTGATAAAAATCATAGTGAGTGTTTTAGAACCATCTTTGTTCCGTTTCTCGCATTTTGTTATGAGTTGGGTACCGATAAAAAGTACAAGTTCAAAAATACAAGGTACAGAAATGAAAAACATGTGCAAAATGTTAGACATCGCATGTTAACAAGATAAGAAACGTGTTAACATGTTCGAACATGTTACAATGATGAAAACAGACAGACCAGTCAAAAGAGCGTAGAAAACAAAATACATGATTAAAGAACAAGAGAAATACCTAGGAAGATCAACGAGATACTGGCAGACATTATAGGAGCAGAAACGTTATCTAAGGACAAGACGGCCTATCGAATATGTATTTATGGCCATAAGAACTTGATATTTTATAATACATTACACCCTTTATGCTATGTATGTATATACATTAATATATTATATATGTTCTAATATCCTACCAAAACATTCAATGTTGCTTCAAAAGCAGTATCAACAAGTCTACAGTTTCCTACTTCCAATGATAACATAACATATAGTTGAATGATGTCTTCCTAACAACCTAACGGAAAGAATTGAACTACCTTTAGTACCTTTCTACATGGCCAGACACAAACGCGTTCTGCTTTGATCTATGTTAAATTTATATTTTTGACGTAGTGAAACGCTAAAATTGAAATATAGTAGATTTATAATGATTATATCCAATAAAAGTCGGCAAAATTAGCTAGAAAGTTCAGCCAGACGCGCAATAACGAATGACAAGAATTAAAAAAAACATTTCGACTGTCTGACACCTGCTTGACTGAACCAGCAATGAAAATATTTAAAAAAATTCTTAGAAGTCGTAAATATTCTTAGACGCGACGAAAAGCTGGTCTTGCCAAAATGTTAAATAATTTTCGAGCTTTCTTTAGTGAACTCCTTCGTCAATAGGCAATAAATCAAAGAAAACGCCAACTAATATCAAAATATTTTGAAACAATTTAATGCCGAGCAGTTTTAAATCAAAATTAAAAAAATAATGTGACTTTCGCTGTGAAATTTAAAAAAATATATATCTGCGAAGATATTGTTCCGGTCCGTCTCTGTTCAAGATTTTGCAATGTTTTCCAAATGTCAAAATCACATGATTCCTGTGGTTTATATCGCAACACATTAGCGTATGCGTATTTTATAGTTATTTACTATGTATTCTGTGTGGAATAAAATTATAATCTCATAATTCAAGACAATATTGGACGTCTTGTTAGAACGCGCAGGTTTTTCTCTTAAATAAATTGTGACCTTCGCTTTTTTTCTCATATATCCTGATTATATTTAGAAATAATGTCCGATTTTTGTCACATTTTTTTCTTATTTTAGCAGTTCATTACAACCTATTCCAAATGACATTCAATAATTAGAATAACGATATATATATATATATATATATATATATATATATATATATATATATATATATATATATATATATATATATATATAAACAATTCACACGTAGGAGGTTACCAAACAGCTGTTTTCCTTCATTAAGATAATCATCTGATTAATATTTTACTACAATTTTTATCTAAACTTAATTATAATTTCAATAACACTAATTTTATAATCTTGAGGTGGTACTTTAGGTTCGCATTACTTGGATATATGGTTACCACGGTTTCTTCTTTAAAGTGGACCACTAAACTGTTAGAACGAATATTCAACCCCTGAAAATAGTTCTTCTTCCTTCTGTGATGTTTTAGCCTGTTAGTGAGCCTTGACCTCCTTCAACCTTCACCTCAGTAGTTCTTCAGCATTTTTTCGCCTTTAGTAAGGTTACCGATTTTCAATGACCGATTATTTAAAAGGAATATAGGTGAGAAAATAAGAGTACAAAGACGAGATGGAGATATGGAATAGAAACAGATTTACAGGTCCCCTATTACTGTAGGCGTAATTAAACACTTATATTTGTTTTTAGAAAACATCAAGAAACATTTTCTAGGTTAACTAAAATTGAAAGCATTATCTCAAAGTAATGCAAATAATAAGGAAAATTTGCATGATTAAAAAAGAAAAGGCAGCCTTGATTCATGTAGCGCAAAAGTGAAATGAAGAGATTGACCTTGTAGATTAGTCACATTTGTGTAGACGTGTTACACATCAGTCGCATCAAGTATATTAGTAAATAAATACTTTTAGAATGACTTGAAATATCGATAATTTTCCTAGACCTTACCTATTCATTTTTTTAAGCAGGCATGTAATTCATGTTAATAATAGTGTTCTAAAGAATTTTGAATCGAGGTTGGGACTTGATAGGCTGTTTAAAAATAAGAGCAAAGCGAATTTTCGAATCGAGGGTCGAAGCCGAATCAAAGCTAGACGAGCAAGGATTAAAAATAAGGAAAAATGTGTAACCACCGAAGCAAAATAATAAATAAATTTAGACGGTCGAGACGGGATATTTTTAAATTAAAAATCTGGGCGTCAAAAACTGCTATTTATTTGAGGTTCGTCTGAATTCGGTTGCCAGTCTGCGTTAAAAAAACACACCACTCAAATGCTCAATACGGATGAATCAATTAGCCATACTCCCTCACCTTGACGTTTCGATTATGTCATTGAATATTTTCGCACATAAATATTACGAGAGTCACCTGAAAAGTTTTTTAGGTTAATTACATTGAGTTCAATACACTTTTACAAATGTGTGAATATTCTTTTGATTCATTGAAAACCACTGAACTTTGAAGTAAAGTGATCGTTTTTACAAGAAAATAGATGTAGAAAATCTAGAGCACAAACAGCTCTGATGTTCCTACACAGTTTTAAAGATTCACGCATGATTGAGCCAACATGTTTACGCTTTTTTTTATTAGAGTTACGCAGTAGGCATGAAATTTATGTTCTATTTCTTCTATTTTATTTTTCCGCCTTTGAAAAATGTTATTATGGTAACCAATCAGTTTTTTCTATGATTTTCGAATAACCATTTTCAAATTAAATTTCTTCTCGTGTGATGGTGAATCCATGTTTCATCTCCTGTGAAAAAAACGTCGAAGAAAATCAGAGGAATTATATTTTTCATATCAACTTTTTAAGTATTTTTCATATCCAAAACCGAGATCTTTAAAATATCAATAAGCTCACATACATTCAGTCGATGATTATCGACTGAATGTATGTGACAAAAATGACGACATGACGACAAAAATTCACAATGTAGGATTATTATAAATGATTATTTATAATAATCCTACATTTTGAATTTTTGATACGATTTTGTCGGTCGTAGTGTTTTTAGAGCGTTCCGGGCATTCATTATATTCCATGGTTGTACGTTTAAATTCAGAAGCCCACTTTTTTACCAACGAAAACAAAAAGGAAAATGCTTTAAAATAGAATTTAACTCTTTTTATATGCCCGTCGCGATTAAACCTATTAAAGCAAAGTACGTTATAATAACCAAACATCAATATTATCAATTTTTCAGAAAATGTTGACATGTTTGCTTTACTTGATCCCCACAAATAAGTAACTAAACGTATACATCTGAAACTGCGCAGCATATCAACTAACGAATCACACTTGAGAAATATCATTACTTGTACTATATCTGGGTTTCTAACTTTGATTTAAAATTTTGTGTTCTAGTAAAGAACTGCGTTAGATCAAACAAACGGCACAACGGCTTCAAGAATTTAACAGTGCTTGTCAACCTTTGTCATCCGTTCTGTTGAATGACACATCTTATCTAGACGTAGCTACGAGAATTGCAATTTATGTATCCGGAATTGGCAACAATGGTGTTGCTCGGTGCCATCTGACATATACATCGTAAAGATTGATATTGTTAACTATATACGTACTCAGAACATTTTGCCATATAGACGCTATTTGTGCTATTCAGTGACTTCAAAATTTCATCTCAGTTAAAAAATGAAATTAACTTGTGAGGATTTTCGTGCGATGATTTACCACGACTTTCGACGTGGATTATCTTAACAATAGTGCATTGATCAACTCACTTCGACTTTTGGCGATGAAGCACCATCTAAAACCATTGGTTTAGTGAAGAATTTAATCGTAGCCGCCGTTCGCTCATTTACCAATTTAAGGAAGGTGATTCAAAATCAGTTTCAATCAGATATCAATCAGATAAAACACGATAGTCATGTGACATACCATGAGATTGAAGTATCCCTGGGCATTAGTATGACAAGCATACATAAGATTTTAAATGAACATTTAGCCGTGAAAAACATTTGTGCCCGTTGGATTCCGCATAATTTGACAATCGCCCAAAAAAAGGTTTCTTTTGTGTTGTCGATTGGTGCAAAGAAATGCTCTGCAAAAATCTATGCGTATGAGCTTGAAAGTAAATGGTCGCCTGAGTTATTGGGATAAATGGGCATGTGACTGCAGTGCCACTAGAGAATCATAGAACGGTCAATTTTGAATGGTAAACAACCATTTATTTGCCTGAAGTCTTTGAAGAAATAAGAAAAAATAACCAGCGACGCAGGATCATTCTTTACCATGAAACGCGAGCTCTCACACATCGGACCTAACAACTCAATATTTGACCGGTCAAAACATCGAATTGATGGGTCATCTGCCGTACAGTCCAATAATTTCCCCCAATGATTTCTTTTTGTTCCCGTCCCTGAACAATAAACTACGTGGTCAACGATGTTTTGAGATACCTCAATCAGAATGGAAAAAGTGCTATGAAAATCGGTTCATTAGTATGCAAAAGTGTATCGATCATGTCGGAGAATATTTTGAAAAACAATAAAACCATTTTCAATAATAAATATTTGGTTTTATTTATTATTCCGGATACATAAATAGCAACCATCGTATAATATGTTTCTAAGTTTTTTAGCTATAAAAAGCAAAGATGATACCACGCCCTAATAGAGTGACTTTTAATTATATTAGGGAATCTATACCCTTAAGATATATGTTTGATATTTTCCGGTAATAAATGTATTAAATTTTCATATTAACGAGACAAATGAAATATACTGACACCTATTTTATCGCAGTGAGATTTTATTTTTTATTATTAGAAATTGATTTGTAAATAAACAACTAATAGTTGAATCCATAATAAAACCACTGTTAATATCAAACCAAATTTGTACATATCGGATCATCGTTCCCCGAACTCACCTGATCTAATTTCATGTGACTACATTTAACGTAACATAAAAACTATATTGTTGGGATAATTTAATTTTAAAGGGTGATGTAACTATTAATTTTATTAAAAAAACTACATCTTGTTTACCTTTTTACGAATGTCGGTTTGTGGTTAAATTTAAACATAAAACAACCTGCAAATGACGTAACTGATAACGGTCATATATTGTTTAGACTTTTAATAAGTTTATAATGGAACCGTATTATTTATGGGTCTAATCCTTGTTTGCTTAGACAGGGACAAATAGCAACTAATTCAACTCGTTCATTGATACTCATAAATCGTTTATCACATAGAGTAAAAAATGAAAAAAGTGGAAAGGCGTCATTTCCGCCTTGTTTCATTGCCAAAATGGTTCACCTGCAAACGAGTTTACTACAAATGATAGTACACTTACCAACGCGTCATTCGTAGAAATATCATAAAAATAACTCTTAATGGAAGGTGTTTCTTAGCGATTTTTAAATATGCGCGAATAGTCCCCAAAATTAGAATGAATACGATTGACTTAAAATTTGAATTTTTCACTTTTCTATTTGCATTTAACACGTCGAAAACTTTAATTATGTAATCGGGTGATAGCTAAAATATGCCACATCATCAAATATATGACTACAATTTTATGTACATTAAGATTTATCGCTATAAAAATAGATATTTTATTCTCATATTTTATTTAATGCGAAACGAACAGTGGAAGAAAAACTTGCGATAATTATTTTTTTAAATATTTTAGTGTTTAAAATTTTCCTTGTAAAATTAAAAGAAAAACAGTTAATTAATTCTGAATGTATTATTTGAATTGTTTGAATGAATTGAAGTATGATAAGATCGTAAGCTGCAGTTTTACACAAATACTAAGAGGCAAATGTCAGAGAATAATAAAACTTCGACTTCCAAAATATTGTCTTTGCCAATGAAAAACAATTCATTTTACAACATACTTTTAACCCACAAACTGATTTGCCTTTTCAATTCAAGATATTCTAACACAAATATCCGTCATCAACAATTGTATAAGAAATTTTTATGTTGAATGGACTTAATTAAATTTTAATGGAATTTAAATATTTCAGCAATATTCCCTTCATGTGCATTTGCCTAAACTTATTCAGACAATGGGGCGAAAAAAATTGCGAAAAAATCTAATATGGTTGTTTGCTTTTTCGGTATTTAATACTATATGTTACATCATATATGTAGGCGAGTTTAAGAAAAGTATCCTGACATCGTGCATTTATTAGGTTAATAATCGGCCTCGGTCATTAACTGTAAAACCTCTGAATTGGGTTTTTGAATAAAAGATAATTATCGATTTTTTACTTTATTTTAAAACTTTATCATAAATAAAAAATTGTTTGCAATTGCTGCCATGCAAGCTGCCATGTTTGTGACGTCGTTATGTTAAAGTATTTTCACCTTAGTACTGCCAACGACTTCTACCTATGTATGTATTCTCAAAATTATTAAAGTTTAGTGCAAAAAAAATATTGTTGGTTACTAATTTAATTCAGTAATGTGTGACAAAGGGTTCATAAAGGCCAATTCTGATAATATACTTGGTGTGGATATTTTTATGGTCACAGATTTTCTCAAAATTGACATTAGGTTCAATTCAGCTGAAGTTCGAAGTGCTAAAACATCAATTTGAGTTTTTTAAAAAAATAATAATGTAAATGTAAATAAGAAACAAAATAGTTATATTAAATATAATTAAATTGTTTGTAAGGTTAAATTCGAAAATATTTATCACTAAACACCAAATCACTTTTATAAACTTCTCGACGCACGTTTCGCTAACCATCAGGAAATGATTTAATCTGAATGATGCTAACATAGTTAGCGAAACCTGCGTCGAGAAGTTTAAAATGGTGATTTGGTGTTTATTGGTAAATCTCTTCGAATTTAGTATTTAACACCGAAGGTTCCAGTAGAAGAATTAATATTTGTAAGGTGTTACGCGAAAATTACGCTGACAAGGCTATAGGTTATATTCAATTTAACCGCAAAAATTGTTCTTACACCGCGAATGGAGGTGTATGTCCAGAACATAAAGTTTTGAGTAAAGCAGTTACTTTAATTATGAATGAAAAACTAAGAAGTTCAAGACACTCAATGTCACGATTGTGTAGCTTCGGCAGGTAATAAATACTCAAACATAAAAAAAATGATATAATGTTATAAATAATATTTTTTCATATATATTTGATGACAGGTGGTTGTAAAAATTTGATTTTGTTTTAGGATTAATACGTCGTGATATTTGGAACCATTGATTTCGACGTTTTAACATCTTGTGGCACATTTAAAAAACATTTTATTCGGGAGTTTTTTTTGTAGTTTTTGTACAAAATGGTATGAAACAGGCACGATAACTAATTAGATTTGACATTCTCAATAAATTAATCAATACACTAATGATAATAACAAGAATAAGTTGATTAAAAATTAAAACACTCGTATCAGCTGTCTGTAATGTTGAGGGGAAATAAACATTGTGACGTCAGACGCGCTCGGGTTTTTTTGGGAATTTTCGGCGCGTTTTCGGTACTAGGTTTAAAATTTAATTTTCAATTTGACATAACATTTTAATTAAGGGGAAAAAATAAAACTAGTTTTGTTATAAAACTTATATATGATCTTTCCATTTATGACAAAAACTTTTTTCCAATTTTTTCCCGCCGTATAATTATTGTAAAACGCCATCTCTCAGTTTCAAAACCAGGTGTAATATACGACCCTACTGTTAATATAGCCTGAAAAATGTAGATGCGAGGCACTTTTTTTGCCTTTCAATTGAAACAAATGCGTGCTTTAAAAAAGCTCGGGAGATGATTTGTGCGGTTTTAGGACATAATGATGTTTTTTGCACACCACTTGTAAAAAGTGGTTCCAAAAATTCCGAACTGGTTAAATAATGTAGAACTGGTGGAGGATACAGAATTGGAAGCACTGCTGAAAGAAAATCGTTGTCGTACATTGCTAGAGCTCGGACAGGTACTCGGAGTAACACTGGAAGCAATTTCTAAACGTTTACACAAGCTGGTACTAATCAAAAGGAGAGTTGTTGGGTTCCCTATAAACTCACAGCTAAAAATAAGAGTAGACGTCTTTTTATGTTGTAACATCCGCTCTCCAAGTTCAAGAAAAAGAACTTTGTTTAAAAAAAGAACTGTTTAAAGCGGTCCTCACACGATGAATATACATTGCCAATATCTAAGTATTGCCAATATTATTGAACATGTGAGTAGAAAGATTGACATATTGTCACTATGTAAAATATGGATAGGCTGGTTTGATGAAAACCAAAATACTTGCAAGATTGGCAACAAATATTGACCGTCTTATTTGTAGATTGTGTAGTTAAAATAATAGCTACACAAGCTTTTTATCGGTATGACTTCATTGACTGTCAGTGTAAAACTGAATAGATAAAATGTCAATAATTATTGATAGTATGAGGTAATTACAGTTTGTCAATATTTATTGTCCATATTGATAATATTTTATCGAGAATATATATTAATCGCGTGAAGATCGCTTAAGATTGTAGATACTCTGGAAACGAGCCCCTTCGGATGTTTATGTCCTTCTAGCCCTTTAAGAATACCTGATTGACAGCTGCTTCATATCTTTTGAGGAAGTCGAAAAAAGCTTCAATGGCTTTATCACAAGAAAACCACCTAGTTTTTTTTTATCTGTAATTCAACACTGGCTTAAAAGACGGCAAAAGTTTATAGAAAGCCAGGAAGATTACTTATAAGATTAAGTCTGAATTACTTTTTTCATAAACAAATCTCAAAAGTGGTAAAAAAAACATATACTTAAGTTGAGAACCTAATATGTTTTCATGGGAGAAAATTACTTTTCTAATAGATACGAGAAAATATTAAAAAAAGTTTCTAAATTTGGCATAAAAAAAATGTGAAAGAATCACAGATAAAAAGATAATGATGTAAAATATCACTTGGCCATACCAAATGGGGAATCAGCGTTCAATTTGCTGATTTCATTTTGTCGGAGAGTTTCTGGACATTCTGTATGTCTGTTACTTTAACAGCTACCTATCGCCATTTGGGGTAACTAGAGGAACCCTCCCCTTCTTTTAATGCCCAGCGCCATTTGGGAAATCAAAAAATTCAAAACATTCAAAATATGTAAAGTTTCAAGGCTCAGTTTAAAAACTTAGAGCTTAAACTAAAAGTTGGAAAACATCAGAAAACAGAAGCCCAAGTATATCAGAGTGCATTAAAAATGGTATTGTGCTTGTTTCCTAATTAATAATTTTAGGTGAGTTAATTAAAGATATAACAGTTAAACGAATCAATCTAAGAAGATTCTAAATTGGTTAATTTGTGAAGGAACAAAAATACCTTTTCATAAAGATAACCAAAAAAATCGTGCTTTATTCTGTAATGTCCATATTATTAGTTTCTCGGTAGGGAAAAAAAACCTATATTGAAAATGGATTTGATGAAAAAAGTTTATATTGTTGGCTTTATTTTTTCAATTATCATTTTTAAATGAGTCACTATAATCTGATGTCTCGGAGATCGAAATACAGCGTTATTTGTGTGATTGCTACTTGGATGGATAACCCCAAGGAAATACTTAAAGGAAAATCAGCGTACTGAATTTCTGTAGATAATATAAGGGGTAATTTTTTAGTGTGTCCTAACTTCCGATATGGGTTGCAGTAAAACGAACTGTGAATTTGCGCACAAGTCTGTAAATCTGTGTCTCAATAGTCTGGCAATCATCATGGAACATTCCACATCAGAGCAACTCTTGCAAATTGTTGAAATTTATTATCAAAATCAGTGTTCTGTGCGCCAAGCTTATAACATACTTTGTGAATTTTACAGTACACATAATCGTCCAACCGAGCAATGTATTTGCCGAATTATCGACAAATTCCGAATGCATTTTACGCTGTTCGATATTAAAATACAAAACTGTGAAAGCTCCGAAGAAAATATTGTCGCTGTTGCTGGCGATGTGCTGTTGTTTGGTGTTGATGAAGATCCAAATGGACTTTGTTATTCGACTACGTCAATTATTGAATATCGAATTTGAATGATATTGATTTGGAGGAGATGTGGTTCCAATATGATGGCTCCATGGAGAAAACCATTTACAGGAACAGGCCTGTTAATTGGCCTTGTGATTTGACGCCTTTAGTCAACATAACTCGGACAATTGCGGACATAAGACCCTAATTGCTTAAAAAAATGATTGGAAATTGGATTGACAGAATGCGCTTTGCCAGAAGTAGCCGCGGGGGACATTTGTGTAAAATTGTTTTCAAACATTAATACCATTGAATGTTATTTCACATAAAATAAATAGTTTCAAGGTATCTAATTTGCTTATTATATTTGAATTTAAAGTTCGGACTAAAAAGAAATACCTTAAAGGTAATAATAATGTAAGTAGGTAATACTAGTGTAATTCAACAAGGAATCGCTGTTTGGTAAGTCTAGATGCCTTCTGAGAAGTTTTTACGTTAGAACTCTACAACGTAAGCTTCCCGAGACACTAACAGTTTAAACTTAAATCTAGATCTGATAGTCTTTGGAAGTGCTGACGCGTGTTAATCGACAGCAAATCACAATGGTTTGGAGCCCAAGTTAAGCAGCTCAATCAAGTAAATAATAAACCTAACTTGATGCTAAATCTAAACGTAATATTTTTCATGTTATAAAATAACGACTGATTTATTAACGGGATAATATTCGTTACATTTCTTAACACTTTCTATTCCCATTTTAAAGAACTATACGAAATTATATTATCTTCCAAAACAATAATCAAAGGATTATCAAACAGATTTATGGATTGAGACATGCGACCTTTTCATGGCAAAATAATTTACACTAATATTTGGCGATAATATTTGATTATCTTGATTAAAAAAAGTAACAATACTTGATCACTGATCTAAGCGTTATGGTTGATAGATAAAGTTACTTTATGTTTAAAATCAATGATGCATAAGTCAATGCTGATTTGATCCGTAAGAATTGTCTGATGATTCTCATGACAATAGTTAAAGAACGGTCAAGTAAAGAAAAAAATGATTGATGATAATAACCGGCTGAATAATTTGCATCGACGATTATGACCTGACATGTCGATAATAAATTTGCATTTTTGCACAATAATCAGATCCTAATATCAAATTTTGACCATCGACAATAAATCAAGTTTTGACGCAGAAATATATTTCAAAGCGCACTTCAATTTTTATTATCATTTCGTTTAGATTTGAAAAACAATACGTCTTACGTGATATCGAGCATGTACAATATATCCTTTTGAACTTGGGATAGTATAATCAAAAGACTAATTTTACTATAAACAGCATTTAGGAAAATCCAAGGTGATCCAAATCAAAAGGCGATTTTTTTACAATTCATTACAAATAAAACAAATATTGAGAACAGTAAATGAAATGTTGCTAACAAATGTTTGTCTCTGTTTAATATAAACATGTACACTTCTTTCTCATCATCATCGATTTGACATTCAATTCAAATAGAATTTGCAGAAGCACTAAATCACTTGGAGAAAGCCTCAAAGAACGCGTTTTGTTTACTTTATAATCAGCATTAACACATCGGTCAATAAGTCCCCAGTCTGATAAATAAAACATACTTTTTTTCAAATTTCGACTTTATTCATCAATATATTCTCCTTGAAGAGTCATACAATCATTCCAATGCTTTTCTAACATTTCTACACCTTTTTTTATAGGACGATTTCTCTTTGCCTTCAAAATGTCCTTCAAAATCCGCTTGTCTGCGGATGGTTATGCTTTCGGTCGCTTTGGACGGCTTTCATCGACTGCTGTGCACTCAGCTGACTGCCGATTTGACTCCGGAGTGTGGTGATGGATTTATGTTTCATCCATTGTCACATACCGTATAAAAATCCTTTTTATTTCGCTTAAATTTTCAAACATTGCTCAGAATCATCAATATTGTTTTTGGTCCAGCAAATGCAGTGCCCATTTCGATAGCAATTTTCGCATTCCAAAATGTTCATGCAAAATGGTGTAAACACTTTCTTTCGATATCTTCATGATATCAGCTATCTCCTGCAGTTTTACAGTTCTACGAAATATTTTGTGAATTGTTCTGATGTAACCGCGTTATTTGGACGTCCAGAGCGTTCAGCATCATCGGTGCTTGTACGGCCACGTTTGAATTTAGTATACCAATCAATTATAGTTGATTTTTCCAGGGCAAAGTCCGGATAATGTTTATCGAGCTATTATTTTGCTTCAACGGTATTTTTCTTTCATCAAAAAGCATGCTTAATAAAAATCGAAATTATTTTTTGTTTCATTGTTTTGAAAATAACAAAAATAGCGTCACTTAAAGCACAACAAATCAGAAACTAGTATACAGATTGTTACGAAATTTTGACACATTGAAGGTTGACACATCGATTACTGGTAAGGATTTATAGTGACGCCATCTATATGTTAGACCGGAGACTTATTAACCGATGTGTTCTAATACTATATTATTGAAGAATTCTAATTGAGGTAATAGACGTTTTGCCTTTTAAAATACACACAGTCGTCTCTTCGTCAGGTAGACTGACTACCAAGGTTCATCCAGTATACCGAAAAAGACAACATCCCAATTTTTCTATAAATCCATCGAATCAGGTTTCCATCTAGATCTAATACTAATTATCGGCTCATCCTTGGTCAGATTTTTCCAAGTCACTAAAGACCATGTCTATGAGGAAACCCATCGAGTTGAGACTCCTCTGGGGCTCCCCTTTGCAGTAGCGATGTTCAGTTTTTACATAGCCGTTATTTAGAGTTTCAATGATGATAAACCCATAATTTTTGCAGAAGACATTTTCATTTTTATTGCGTCACGTCGCACGTCTCTAATCCATAATAAAAGCCAAACACAACTTAGTGCTAAAATCAAACGAACCGCTGAAAAAACGAGGCAATTCTCTTCTTCAGAAATAGCAATTTCTTGGTTGCAAAAAGCAATCTATTTAAGCCTTTAATTTCATCACCTCAAAACTAACAATCGATTTGCAAAGAATAGGACATTATCATGTTACTGAATCCGCTAGTTAGAGGATTTTTTTTCCCGAAAATTGAAATTCTGATTTATCTCAGATCTTTGAACTTGATAAGGATTTTCCTTATCCTTAAGACCCAAGAAGATCAACAGTTCAATTTACTAACAAAACTAGTTCATAGGTGTACTCTTCAAAATCAGCAAGAGGTATAAATTTGAATAATAAGTACACCAGAAACAAGGGATTACTCAAATCAGTTCGTTACATATCGATCTCTCTATGTTTATGGATTATTATATCTTTTAAATTTTTAAATCAACAATTTTTCAATGGACAATTTATTTTTTGGACTTGATATAGAATTATAAAAAGAACAAATCTATTATATCATCTGGGAAAATCCAATCCAATATGATTAAAGTTTATTTTTTTATTCCCTCATAGATAAGGTAGTAGACGAAATTAAATTAACAGATGTTTATTTTTGCTTGGCAGGTTTTACAGGGGGTAGTATTCATAGATAAGATACAGGTGTAAAAATCTATCTGGATTTATTACAATACTTTTAAGCATTGGAAAAACCAGTGGTAAACTTCTCGCTTATAGTGGTAGCCATAAAACAATTAAATCAGGGATTCGGGTCGAATTTATACCTGTTACAATAGAGATAATAATTTGTATATTTATATATCTATCTGTATATTCAGATATATATATATATATATATATATATATATATATATATATATATATATATATATATATATATATATATATATATATATATATATATATTATATATTGTATATTGCATCCGCATCTATCACAAGATTGTTGTATTGCTGTAATCTAATGCATTACATGGCGTAAATTACAAGTTATATACGGCATGAATGTACTAGCCTTGTGTGGTTGCAGAAAGTACATAATAAATAATGTTTAATAACTTATGTTGAAATTGGCGGTTTGGGTCAGAGGTTAGCGCCTCAAGAATAATTGTTGGAATATCTGCTTTTTTTCCAAAGCGAGCTGATAAAATTTATGTTATGTATATTTACACTGGCGCTAGAGCAATAAATATAGTGTCGGTGCATATGAATGTGTAGCTCTGTTGAACTGAATATTTCAACTGTACAATTTTTACAATGAAAATATCAAACCACAGTGTAAATATTTCTTTTTTATAATATTAAATTTAATAGCAAAAATATTGGAATATTTTTTCTAGATTTTTCTATATATATATATATATATATATATATATATATATATATATATATATATATATATATATATATATATATATATGTATATATATATATATATATATATATATATATATGCATATATATATATATATATATATATATATATATATATATATATATATATATATATATGCATATATATATATATATATATATATATATATATATATATATATATATATATATATATATATATATATGTATATATATATATATATATATATATATATATATATATATATATATATATATATATATATACATATATATTATTATAATAGTATATATAATATATATTATTACTAAAATAATATATATATATAATATATATTATTTTAGTATGGGAAATTCCAACACTCCGCGCAACACTTCGAGTACTTCTGGTAGAATCCTTTTCAACAAGATGCAAAACTTCACGATCGATTTTTCTCTGGCGCCCACATTCTTGAAATTCTCAAACTAGACTACCCTTATCCAAAAATCTTGCTTGCCAAGAAGCTTGCCTAGCCCCATCAAAATGTTTGAGAGTTTCTCCGTAAATAGGAAGCATATCGTGATATTCGCGTACAGTATATTTTTGGTTTTAAATCGAACTTAAATGCACGCATGGACATACACAGAAATAAATCTTGCTGCTATTATAAAATATCGTTGTTTACGACGTGGCCGCATTGTTATTGGGATGATATATGATGTGTTTATAATTTTTAAAAATGTGTTCTAACAATATTCATTAGTTTATTTGTTAAGTAATAACCAATTATTGAACTTTTTTCTTTAAAATGATATGGAGAATCGTTGATTAATTTATTAAAGTACTTTCCCTTACACCTTCTATATATATATATATATATATATATATATATATATATATATATATATATATATATATATATATATATATATTCAATATATTCATATATGTTCAATATTACTATGAAAAACATTTTTTATCTTTAGCGATCAAGACATTTTTATTTAAATGAATAGGTAAACAAACAACTCATGTATATTAAGACATACATAAACAAATCCACGGAGTCATTGGTCATGTTAAGGATCAACAGGCATCTCCTAGACATTAAGATTATATCATAAATAGATGTAATATCCTAATACTGTTAATATGGTTAGCGAAGCACACCTGTAATGGATACAAATAAGTGAATTCGTCTATGATGAAACTTTTTCTTAAGTTAAGCTTACACAGTGAAAGTTTCACTGTTAACAAACCCAAATAAAGACATGCGCTTTTTATATGAAAACTTTTGTACCTTGTTCATTAATAACGGGCTTTTAAAACGTTTTTTGTTTAGTCTTCTTATTATTAACTTTGTCATTCAATACTTTAGTAAAATGTATTTGCCAAATTATTTTGTCATAAATATTACAGCTAACCTATTTATACAACATGCTGATGACCAAAACATCATGTGCTTTGTTTTTATTATGATTTATACTTTTGGGATAATTTTTATTCTTACCGATATAATGGTGTTTACATATTATTATATCGTACTCTCTGCTAAAAAAGTGGAACAAATTAAAGTTGTTTTACTCATAATATCTTCTACATTAGCTATGTCCTTTTTACTTATTCTGCGAAAAACTAAATAACTATAACTAGAATATGACGAATATCATGTTATCTATAATATAATTCTCGTTATGAAAATGTTATAATTTATTCTGTCACAATAAATATATATCAAACTCAAAATGTTTTTATTGTTTTGAAAAACGCGTAATTTTTTTTATTAAAAATTGCTATTTTTCGAAGATGTGTTGTACTAACGACAAAAAAAGGTATTTAAATTACATATGTGACCTTTAAACAATTGAACCGTCTTACGTCAATTTTGCCGGTATATAACCGACCTGAAATATAGTCTAGTTTTCAATTTAAGGTTTAAAAGTAGTATTAAAATATAACATGGACTTACCAGCGCCTTTATTTTTGGTTAAAACAGCATCTTCATCCTTTAGTGGGGACTTGGTCCTGGCGACAACAACCCCGGAGAAACAAATCACCCAGTACAACAAAACAACGTACCTTAGTAGAGTCATCGCGACCGAATTAAAAAAAAATCAAATGAGTTCGTACGAAATATCACTGACTAAAATCAAAATATCGGAATAAATCGACACTGACACTGATCACAACTGTAAAAATCCTTTTCTTTTTCTTTCATTCACGCCAAATAAAAAATATAATTTTTGAAAATCATATACATAAATAAAAATTATATGCGAAACATCGTCGCGAAAAACTCCGAACTAAAAATCTATTTATGTAATACGATGACGAAAACTTATGTTTCCAAACGCTGTGCAAGCACTGGCTATACTGAACGAGAAGAAAGTCAGGCGAACAGCTATGTAGTATTCCCCTACTCTGTACCGGGTGGCGCTTTTATCCCGCTGCAATCCTTAAGGATCAAAGGATCCTCTTAAGAGCGTGACGTCTTAGTACGAACGATGGTGGTGGTGATGGGTTGGGTTGGACGGCGGACTAAGCTGGCCGTTGATTGGTCATCTTCGATCCACGATTCGTTTTTTCCATGACGGTGACTGATCACGAGCATAATCCAAGATGTTTGGTCGCAGCGACGGGTCAATTAGTGAAATAGTGAATAGTACTAGTCGAAATGATCTGTGTTTTTGTTACAACACAGTTTAGAATGAATTTTTATCTTATCACGTTAAGATATATCTATGTACTTTTAAGTTCTGATAATTATTTTCGTTTTCCATATATATATACATATATATATATATATATATATATATATATATATATATATATATATATATATATATATATATATATATATATATATATATATATATATTTATATATATATCTAAAATAATATACAATTGTAATTTAACATGAGTAAATATTTATACATTTTTTCTCTTTAAAAAATAGCCTATAGGTGGATAAACAATTTGAAATACCTTAATTGTACACACTTGATAGCTATTAAGATACAAGGTGTCTGAAAAAAAATATAAATTATAAATGTATCATAATAAATATTTATGTTTTATTTCAATTTTATTCTGGAATTATAATATTTTAAAATAAGACGTAGTAAATAACTACACATACAATGAGGACACAATCTATTAGAATAAACGATTTTTATCAATTTTCTTTATTGTAAAACCTTTTTTTTTTTCGCGATATCAATTCAAACTACAACCGATTATCAATAAAATTATATCACAATTTAAACATAATATAAAGTTAAAGTTAATAAATACCAGTTTCCGAAATAACTATACTGAATGGCAAAAAGATTTGAATACACAAAAAAATTCTAAAAATGGCTAAAAAAACTTTCGGTATTTTATACTGGTATCCATTGGTATCCATTTATATCCATTGTTATCTATAACAGCAAGCAACCATCTCGGCAATGATTCTACTTTGGTTTTGTTATATCACTTAATATAGTTTTAAAATAATTTGTAAACTTAGTTTTTCTCACCTTTTGATTTACTAAATACCATAAGTTCCCAATAGGATTAATATCTGCTGAATTAGGTGTAATCACCTTTATTTTGACATTGTATGTCTTGTTTTGCTAGAATCTGAAGACATTTTTAATTCTAATCTCAAATTTCAAAACACTTTCGAACAAATTTTCTCACAGGATATCTACATACTTCCGAGGATTTAGGAATGATTACTAAATTTCCAAAGCAATATCAATAACTAGTTGACTTGAAATGCAGTCATTTTTTTTTTCTATCAGAATTTTATATATTTTTCTCTGAATTCTATCCGATAGTGCTTCTGGTCGTTCTCTGGTTTTTTAATTTTCAATTTAGACAGTTTTTTTTCACTATTTAATGAATTGTAAGTAAATTAAATTAACATGTTGACAATTTCACGCCATTAGTCCAGGAGTACTTCCGATCGTTTGTGTTCCGTTTGTTGGGAACGTGCAGACGTTTCGCCAAGGTCACACTTGGCATTCTCAATGCTTGTCTGAAGATTTCAGTCTGCAGACGCACTATTCTACGTCTGCACGTTCCCAACAAACGGGACACAAACGATCGGATGTACTCCCGGAGTAATAGTCTAGTGTATTTTTCCATCCGCGAAACACTACGAACTAACAAATATATATATATATATATATATATATATATATATATATATATATATATATATATATATATATATATATATATATATATATAACTTTTTTATTTGAAGTGATAGACTAGTATTTCCAAATGCAAAGTTGTAGGTAATAACTTCATTAAAAACAATTACAAATAATACTTTTCGGTGCTGCCAGATTTCTTCAGTAGCTACTAAAACAATATTTTTTTAACATAATTTGACAAATCTTAAAATTCGAATTAAAAAATATTATGTCACATGCCTTTATTTCACTAGCCGTTTTAGAATAATCAATTATTATTCAACAATACAACTTTTTTACTAAAAGAAACTAGTTTAAGATAACAATAAAAAATAACTCTAATAAACTAATCAATGATTATTTTTTAACACATGTTCAAACAGGTGCCCTTGTAATCTACAATAATGAACTATTTTAGCAATATAATTACGTTTTTTCCAAAATATTCGGCGTAATGTTATTAATTTCTTGTCGAATTGATTGTTTTAGTTCAACAGAATTTGGAGGGGTCACGTATACTTTGGTTTTTAAGAAACCCCACAGGAAAAAATCTAAAGGTGTGAGGTCAAACAACCTAGCAGGCCACTCAACTGATCCCCTTCTTCCTATCCATTTTCAAACAATACAATTTTAGTTTAATTTCCAAGGCCTATTATTGCTATATTTGCTTCCTGCCGACTGCAGATTATTCTATTTGTTTTTGCTAATTGTTTTAAAACGGCTACTCCAATAAAGAAATATGACATTTTTTATTTCGAATTTTAAGATTTGTATATATATATATATATATATATATATATATATATATATATATATATATATATATATATATTTAAATTTATATATCCCACTTTGTGGATCAGACCTTGACGTGGTAAAGCGGTTTGAGTAGGGCAATGAAGCTTTGAGCTATGCCGTCTGGAGTCTATGCTCCTGGGAGGGTCACCCCTGGCGGACGGGTCAAAGCCGAGGCCTCAGACTAACATGATCCAAAATCTGCCAACCCGCATTGGACCAGCGTGGCAGATTACGGTCCATACCTACAACATGGTATTTCAATATGTTGAAATATGACAGTACAACCTCAAACACGGCCCTCATTCCCCGGAGGCCAAGGGGCAACTACCTACGGCAGCGGGTAGACCTGCCCCAAGGCAGAGGGTGCTAAGAATCACCGGGTTAGATCAGGCTGCCATTGGACTTTTGACATTGCAACGTTAAATATACGGACTATGAAAACAGAGGCCCGATTGCAAGAACTGTTAATCGAACTTGACAACATAAATTGGGATATTATTGGGCTCTGTGAAACACGAAGAAAGGGTGAAGAGTTAATCAAACTGGAACCAACTGGACACGTACTCTACACTCGAGGTACGGAATATGGCCGATGTGGCGGAATTGGATTCCTCATCAATCGAAAGCTGAAGGACAGTGTGGTAAAATTTGAAAGTACATCCGACCGATTAGCCCAATTTATCATTCAGCTGAATAAAAAGTTTAGGCTTCAAATCGTCCAAGCTTATGCACCAACTATAAGCCATAAAGATGAGGAAATTGAGGAATTTTATGATGATGTGGCCCAGCTTTTATACAAGGAGAAATGTAGGTACAAAATCCTGATGGGTGATTTTAATGCCAGAATTGGAACAACAAGAACAGACGAAAATGCAACTGGCCCATCTGGAACTGGTGAGCGAGACAATAGAGGTGACAGATTAGTTGATTTTGCTGAAGGACAAGAACTATATATTATGAATTCATTCTATAAGAAAAATATCAGCAGAAAATGGACATGGAAAAGTCCATCTGGGCTCACAAGCGAAATTGACTACATCATTACCAACGATAAAACAATATTTACCAATTGTACTGTCCTTAACAATTTTAATGTTGGAAGTGACCACCGAATGGTACGAGCAAGGGTTCGGATTAACTGTCGAAAAGAGCGCGAAAGAATGGTAAGATCAAAGAAGGGCAAGGTGGATTCTGGAAAACTGCTGGAGAGAGGAGGCGATTTTGAGATTGCTTTGTCAAACCGGTTTGCTGCGTTACAAGATCCAGAGGAGGTGGAAATATCAGTTCAATATGAAGAAATCGCCAACAATGTACTTCAAACGGCTGCTTCAATAGCACCAGAGGAAAAATGTCTCAAACAAACAAACATCTCCAGTGAGACCATTGATTTAATAAAGAAACGGCGAGCAATGAGAAATGCAGGTAGTCCATTTGGCAGGGTCGAGTACACTGAGCTCTGCAAAACTATAAGAAAACGTATCAGGACACGCGCTGATTCAATATGCAGCTAGTGCAAAAAACCCTGGAAGAAAACAAAGGAATTAACAAAGCTAAACGAAAGCTGAGAAACAAAAGAACACAAATATATGCTTTAAAGCGTGAGGATGGCACAGTGTGCAGGGCGCGTACCCAAATGTTAGAGATTGTCAGAAGGTTTTATTCCCAGTTATATGAAGATCAGAGCCAGTCAGGGACAGCAATACCCACGGAAGAACAATATATAATGCCAGATATCCTAGTGGAGGAAGTAACAAATGCTATAGAATTGATGAAGAACTGCAAGGCTCCAGGAAAGGATAGTGTAACTGTCGAAATGCTAAAAGCTGGTGGGCGGACGTTACATAAAACACTGGCAAAATTATACTCAAAATGCCTCAAAGAACAAAACGTACCTGATGTATGGAAAAATGCAGAATGATTCTTTTACATAAAAAAGGAGCCCAGGAAGATTTAAAGAACTACCGCCCAATAAGCGTCCTATCAGTGATGTACAAAGTTTTCACTAAGATAATTTCGAAAAGAATATTAAAAAAACTGAATGACGCACAACCAAGAGAACAAGCAGGATTCAGAAGTGGATTCAGTACAATGGATCACATCCATGTTGTACAGCAGGTCATAGAAAGGCACAACGGAAACACCATGCCACTGTGCTTGGCTTTTATCGACTACGAAAAAGCATTTGATTCCATCTCAAAGTATGCGAAAATGGATGCACTGCTTAGCCAAGGTGTAGAGAGAGCCTATGTAAACCTATTAGAATCGATATATGATGGAGCTACAGCCACAATTCACCTTGATGATCTTGAAGTGGGAATTAATATAGAACGAGGTGTACGGCAGGGTGACGCAATATCGCCTATTCTTTTCTCTGCTAGCCTTGAAGAAGTATTCCGTAAACTGGATTGGGAACAGGATGGTGTAAAGATCAATAGTGCACACTTAAACCATCTTAGATTTGCAGATGATATTATTCTCATTTCACAAGACCCAGAGGAGCTGCAAAGACGCATACAAGAACTGCAAAGGGCTGGCGAACCATTTGGCTTGAAAATAAACCTGGAAAAGAGTCAGGTTATGTTCAATAACTTAGCTCAGGACAGAAGAATTTCAGTTTTAGGCGTATTAAATGTGGCTGGCAGGCATTTGGTAGGCTCAACATAGTGTTTAAGAGCAGACTCCCACTTTGCCTGAAAAGAAAAGTATTCGATCAGTGCGTTCTACCCGTTATGACATACGGAAGTGAAACCTGGACACTCACATCGCAATCAATTCAAAAACTTCTGGTGGCACAGAGGGGAATGGAAAGATGTATGCTTGGCATTACAAGACGAGACAGAAAGTCCTGCGCATGGATCAGGGAACAAACAAAAGTCTGTGACATCATTGGAAGAGTAAAACAGTTGAAATGGAGATGGGCAGGCCATATAGCGAGGCGATGGGACGACAGATGGACCAAGGCAATCCTGGAGTGGATACCGCTTGATCGCAAACGCCGGCGAAGAAGACCGAAAGCACCATGGATTGATGACATCGTTAAGTATATTGGACCCAAGTGGCAGAGGAAAGCCCAGGACCGTGAAGGTTGGAAGCATGCTGAAGAGGCCTTCATCCTGCAGTGGATCGATACGGGCTGATGATGATGATGACGATGATGATATTTATATATACATATATTGTTTTTTGGTTATTAATTATAGGTGATTTTTTCAGTGCCTTAAATTCAAATAAAACGACAACGAAATTAGATACTCTGGAACTATTTATTTTATAGGAAATAGCATTCAACGGCATTAATGTTTGAAAACAATTTCGGACAAATGTCCGCCGCGGCTACTTCTACCAAAACGCATTGTCTCAATACCATTTCCTGCCACTTTTTAAAGCAATTGGGCTCTTATGTTCGCAATTGTTCCAGTTATGTTGCCTTCCAAAGCATCAATAGTTGCCGGTTTATCGGCATAAGACCCAAAATTTAACATACCCCTAAAGAAAATAATGTAAGGCCGTTAAATTACATGACCTTGGTAACCAACTAACATTTCTTTTTGGTATTTTGCGATATTTTTTTGAAATTTTCGACAAATTACAACCGTTTCTCTGGTCTTAAAAGTATCATGATTTGCCATTACTTATTTGCCGTTACTATACTGAATAATTTTGAAACAAGAGAGATGAACTCACAGTTCGTTTACTATCCACTATTATTAAATACAACATGAAATAATAATGCATTATTGAAGTCATTTAATTTTATTTTTGTCGCTCAAGTTTTCAAGATATTGCTATATATGAAAAAAATCCGAAATGTTTTATATTCCTATATTTGAGTGAATATAATTTTGAAAAATTTCATAAATATATCCAATTTCAGTAAATATTTTGAGGGTTGTTTGAAAAGTTCTCGCACTTCAAAAGAGGTTATGGGGTTTTTCAGCAACAACACGAGACGTGTGTGTAGGCGCGATGTAGTAGTAAGAGGGAGAACATTATTTTTGGGCAGATATGGACTTTTAGCCTAAAGGGCGCCTTTCAATTGAACCAGTAGTGAAGTCTAATACTCTCCTGTGATGGTTCTGTCTACTGCAAAACAGTCTATGAACACCACACCACTAAAAGTCTAGAAACCCCTAGCCATGACTTTTCCTGTAGATAGAGCCTTTTTTGCTTTCTTTCGTGCGTGTAATGGAGAAGTCGTGTTTCATCAACTGTTATAAAATGTCGAAGAGACTTATTGTGTTTATTGTGAAATAGGGCATGATATGGGTTAAAATGAATTACTATTTTGTAATGAAGTGAAAGATTATTTTCTTATTAGTGTTAGTAGACACCTACCTGTTTAATGATTTGATAGTGCTCATTATGTTTATATTCTTTTTACTGAGGTGGTTTTGAGAAATAGACGATATTGACAGTCGATTTTGCTTCCATGATTAATTTTTTTTTTTTTTGATACTGACAGAAACCAAAACGTTGAGTAACAACGACTCGTCAATTAATGAAATTGTAAATGGTATTAACTGGGAAGATCGTATTTACTACGTAATTAAGTCAACACGTCTTATCTTATCAAATCATGATAGATCTATCTAATTTGCTATTATGATAAACCTTTGGTATTTCTTTTATATATATATATATATATATATATATATATATATATATATATATATATATATATATATATATATATATATATATATAAAAGGAATATTTTAATTTTGAATTCGGTAAACTATTTTCTTTAAGTGTTGTGCTGGGATCTTTTATATTTATATATAAATATATATAAATATATATATATATATATATATATATATATATATATATATATATATTGATTTTAGTCCATTCCTTAATAATTCTTAATTTTTAAAGAGATGGCGTTGGGAAAAAGAGATGGCGTCGGTTCAAAGTTTAATCTCTTATGTCATTTTGTTTCGAGGACAGTACCTTTCAAAATGTTATTGATGTTTAAACAATTTCAAGTTCACGTCATATTTTTTCGTGGGGTAAACATGTCGAGTTTCGGCCCAAATAAAGATCATTTGCGCCATGTACTGCTTTTCTTATTTGCTCAGAAAAAAAAGCCAGAGAAAACCGTCGTATATTTGTGTATACTTACGGTGACAATGTCCCAATGCAAGACGCTTGTGTGCGTTGGTTTAGATGATTCAAAAGTGGTCATTTTGACTTCAAGACAAAGAATGCTCAGGTCGACCGAAAAAAATTGAAGATGCCGAATTGGTGGACGAAGAAAGAAGAAGAAAGAAGAAAAGGTGGACGAGAAGAAGACGATATGCAAATTCAACAACAAATGGCTGAGAGGTTAAATGTTGGTCGCCGAATAATTAGTAATCGCCTACATGCCATGGCAAAGATGTGGAAGGCAGGAAAATGGGTACCACATCAGTAGAGCAACAGACCGATAGAAAAGTTAAAAACGGTGTGCGAAGTTGTGTTTTCTAGACATGAAAGAAATACTTTTTACATCGGATTATGACAGGAGACAAAAAATGGATATATTTCGAGAACTCAAAACGTAGAAAATCATGGGTTGACCCAGGACAACCCTCAACAGCGGCCGCAAGACAGAATGGCTTTGAAAGATAATGCTGTGAATTTGGTGGAACTAGAAGGGTGTCGTACACCCAGAGGTTCGAAAACCAGGTGAAACAGATAATACCATTCGCTACTGTCAAAAAATTTTCAATTTGAACCAAGCATTGATCGAAAAGCGGTCAGACATCATTTCTGTACTTGGCTGGGATCTCTTGCCCCATCCGTCGTACATATCAGACTTGGCTTCTTGCGACTACCACTTATTTTGATCGATGTCTCATGCACTTTTCATGAAACACTTCAACAATTACGGAGATGTCAAAAAATGGCGTGATCACTGGACCACTTCAAAAGTGATACGGTTTTTCTGGAAGGGCATAAACAAATTCCAAGAGAGATGGAAAAAATGTGCAACTAGTGATGGTGCAGACTTTAAATAAACCATTTTGTATCTTTCTCCCAAATTAAACGTGTTCTTTTTAAGAATAAAATAATAATTAACAGCCACACCATGTATATATAATATAATAATAACACAATATGAAATTTTATTACAAATCATAAAAAAGGTGTAATTCTCTAAAATTATTTAGACTTTATAATTACCAAAGCATAGTACTTTGTATCATAGCTCTTATTCTTAATTGCTGATTAACATCTTCTTGGCATGGAGTCGATTAGATATCAGCATGCTTCTACGAGTATTGAAAACCAAACTGTCTCAATTTCTTGCCCCAATATCTTCTTGTTCGTTGTTTTTTTACAAACAAGTCGTTATTTGAACTCTTTCCAAAGGTTCTCATTGGTTATAGATCCGAGGACTGTGAAAGCCACTCTAGCACTTTAATATGTTCCCTCCCGAACCACTGCTTCACAACATGAAACGTATGCTTGGGATCATTGTCTTGTTTATAAAGGCATATTTTTTCGTCAGCGTATAGTAGCATAATTGTATCTAAGATTTCTAAGTAAATTTCTTTTGTCATATTTTCTTTTATCCAAAATATTGGGCCTATTGTGTAATATGATAACTTCCATACTTTGATGTTATACCATGTGTGCCTTTTAAATGCTCTGTGCCTTCATTCTGGAAAATTAATCATTGGAATGTAATTGAGACAAATAAATATTTTGAAATGAATGTTTATAATGCTAGACATTTAAGGTTCCTGCTAGTCCTTCATTTTCAAAAATAAAGGATTAATAATTTTTTGTGCAATTTTCTTAGAAACAATGCAAAAATGAAATTAAAGGAAATCTATTAATAAGGCTCTTCCACTCTTATTTTATTGATCATCACTGTAAATATGTATATGTATATATAATATTATATATATAAGACCTAAAACATTATTAATATTTTCCTTTTCTGTCTGTCCCTTGTAAACCCCAGTGTTCTGTTAGTACATATAATTATATATATATATATATATATATATATATATATATATATATATATATATATATATATATATATATATATATATATATATATATATATATAATATTACTTTAACTATTTTCTTTACGTAATAATGAAATAATGTGTAATGATATATAAAAAACACTCAAACACCAAATACGTATTTTTAGCAATTATCATATATACTTTGAATAAAATAGTTTTTTTATCAGCACATATCTGAAGTGTAATTAAATTTGTTAAATTCTTCTAAACCGTTTAGACTCTCAAGATAAGGTTGCAGAGAGGTATTCAAATCTATACGAGCATGTAATATACCTTAAATATATCCGTATTGACAAATATTTTACCCGTAGATGTAATCGTGTTTATATTGACAGTTTACAGGTCGAAAATCAGTAGCGGCCTGATCCCCAAGAATTATTTCTACTTAACTTGGGAAAAACCCCCGGTTTTACCTAACGTTGCAATTGGATGTGGAAGCTTGCGTTGCAAAAATACCATAAATTCATCCTAATGGGACGCTTGTTATGGCCGTTCACAATTGTCAGGTTGAATAAGCCTTATTACCATTGTAATTATAGAGAATATAAACCGAGGTGGTATTGTTTTCTTTTGATGTTTTACATACATTAGAAAAAATAGGATGATTTATTTTCCAAACGTTTTACAATTTGAGAATTATTAATCCATAGTTGTAGTAGTAAAATGAATCGTTTTTGAAATTCGAAAGCAAGTGCCTTGTTTTTAATTAGTCCATATTATGACACTCAACATGCCGGTTAAAATATGATACTTTTTTCATATATGTGGCTGGACGCGATTGAATATATGGTTTCTTGGAAATATACCCTGAATTAAAATTACGACAACCAACGCAAACTAGCATAGCATAGCAATGGGATTCAATCAAGCCCAAGTTAATATATTCTGACAATTTATACAGACTCTTTGATAAATACAGATGTCTGCCTAGCCGAATCTTTAACATGGTTGAAAGTGGCATTAATACTGTGCTAAAGAAGATTCCTAAGTTCCTTCGATGGATGGTAAAATACTGGTGGGTAAAATAGTTTTAGCTAAAAGAGGTCAAACTATTACACCAGTTACCGCCACGGGAAATTACGTTCTACCGGCCTTTATGTTTCCTCATAAAAAAAGGATCATTTAATAAATAACGCACCTGTAGGAAGTATTGAATTGGTTTCTGATTCTGGTTTTATAAATACAGATCTTTTCATGGAATAATTAAAAAAACATGTAGCCCACATAATCTTGCATCTACGTGATCTGTACCAGCACCTGATCTTTCGCAGAACTACGCAGCTTTTATATCAGCTGCACATTCAACGCCAGAGCCTTTTCCGGGTACTTCTTATGTTTCATCAGCATCAGAGTCAATACCGAATACTTCTTATGCTGCATCATTGGAAATTCCAACTCTGATGGCTGGTAAAACTCATGTAGATGATCTTCTACACAGTCAGCTCCGACAAACACGAGTACTATAACAGGCCTGACTTTGGTTGCAGTGGCTACAATATCAGCAATGGAGAATGAAGCTAAGCATTCATATATCAATTTTTCGATAAATTGCTGTTTGCTAGTGATCACTTCGTTGGTTATTTCCCTTTTCACCATTTTCCACAGGTTTCCTATTGGGTACAAATCCGGTAAATCATCTAGTTAAGATAGAGATTTTATATATTTTTTTCAATCAGGAACGGCTTTACACTTCTGACTTTATACCATGGAGATGAATCGTACATCAACACGCATATCACACTATTAAGAAACCATTCGACGACCTGACCTTTAACAAATATTTTCCAAGACTCGCTTATATTAGTTTTGTCCCATTGTACCCTCAACAACGTAGGGATGTTCCATACGTTTTGTGGATATCACATTCCAAATCTTTCATAATTTCCCCAAGGCAGTCAGAGTGATTTATTTTTTCAGGGCGTCTAAATGGCCTTTTTTTCAAGATTTGTTCCAAAAATTATCATAAAAAGAAAGCATTGAGCAAGATTACACGATAAGACATTATATTTAAGGGGTCTCTTAAATTGAGTGGTTTTTTTAATTTTTAAATAAAACGCAGACTTTGCGATTTCAAAAAACTTTTTATTAATAATTGAAGCATAGTGTCTGATATTTAAACACAAAATACAATTGTTCTTATAGACTTGGCTATCTCGCATTGGCTCGTGTAACTGCAAAAAAAATAGTCCAAGGCTGTCTTGGTTAAAATTAACCGTTTCTTGCAATAACTTATTCAGGAATTTTTTCTCTCAATAAATATCAATTGTTTCATTATCAAAGAGAGGTGTAGCACTATCCTGATGGAAGCACATATCGTCCAGATCAATATTATTCAATTCAGCCCACAAAAATCCAGTTATCCTCTCACGACCATCCCTCCTGACCATAACGAACACCAAATATTGTCTCTATTATACTATATATCTCTCTATTTAAGATGTAAAAGTTTCTCATGAATCAATCTAGTTTCAATCACCAATTTCAAAATGTGCTTCCTCTGAAAAGATGATTTTTTGATAAAAATCATCTGTTTGTTCTTTGATCCAATTGACAAATCCAAATGATAGTTTGAATGATCCAGTGGCTTTAGTTTCGGTGTTATTTGAACCTTATAGCCCTCAGAGCTAAATCCGTTCGTAAAATACGCCATGTTGTAGATTCCTTAGGTCCAAATTGTTGTGAACGTTGACTAATAGAAATTTCTGGATCTTTAGCAATACTTTATCAAATCAATATGCTCTTGTGAACGACCACTACAACTTCATATTGCTCTTCTTATATCTTCCACCTAGCCAGTTTCTTGAAATTTTTCAACATTCGATTGATAGTCTTTTCAGGTGGACTCATGTGCAACCCGTACATATTACGTAATTTTCTGAAAACATATTTTACTGAACGCCCATTTTCAAAAAAGAATTCAACAATTTTAACGCGTTGTTGTACTCTATTTTTATAAATGACACACTTCTGAAATGAGATTAGACTTGGGCAAATTCACAAGGCCATATGTGTTTTATTCAAGAAATAAAACATGCTCAATTTGAAAGTCGCGTTATTTGATTTCAGTCTTCAATAGTGACAATTCTATGTATTCGAGAACATTCCGGTCGTTTTTTTGTTGTTTTATTGAGACATGGTTTGTTTTGTTGGTTGATGGCCACTTATGTTGTCTTTAGCCGTCGGATGTTTTTGTATAAACTTTGACCCTTATATAATTCCTCAAAGTAGAAAGAAAAAAGAGTTTCTTTCTATTTTCGAGCCATGTCTCTAATTTTACAGTCATTACAAGATGTGAGTAATTTTTTTCTACTATTACCCAAAAAGTTTGCATCCACGAGTACTTTTAGGTAATTTTTTTTCTTGATCCGCTCGACTGCCGACTTAGAAATATCTACAATCAACGCTGTGTCTTTGGGAAAGTGTAATATTTTGTAATAACATGTTAATCTTAGTCCATTTTCTTAGAGAAATGTCTGAACCTTTTCTTATTCTGGAAAAAACAACATTGAAATGATAAAAAAATAATAAAAATTTGAAAAATTACCTTTAATATTAACAAAATTTCTAGAATTATGGATATTACTTACGTTGGGCAAATAATAATAATTAAAACTTATAAAATGTAACTATTACAGAAAATTTAGGTTCACCAACCTAATTTCAACATACGATTTTGCTAGTTATAATTTTTGTGACCAAAACTATACAAAAAGCACATTGGAACATATGTTTTGGTTTAAAATTTCGTTTAAATGTGGAATTTTCACTAATTGATTATTGTCCCTAATAATTTAGAAACTCACTCTAAATATTTACACTATTATTTGATAGGTCATGATTCTAAAGCCGGCGCTACACGGTGCTACGAAAACCCTATAACATTGGGCGCTTGATGGTTGGACGCATTGTGTGGCCGATGCTTGAACTACGAGTGTCCACTGTCAAGGGTCCAACGTTCGAATTGAAGCACATTCGGCCTGTTCTCGGCCTTTTAACCCGCTTCAAAAGTTTTTTTTTCACTGGACGGTACACTTGGAAGACATTTGATACACTGCTACTCGATTCGGCAAAACCAGTGAAATAGTTTTATCAGTTTTTGTTTATAAATCATTATCACTAGCTTATGTTTTGATACGTATGTGTTTTTATTACTTTTATGTTTTAATTATGCATATATTTAAAATAATTATTATCAAAAAGCACTAAAGAAAAATTATATACTTACTGTTTTTTACAACAGTAAAGTTCATTGAAAACTCACACGATGCGGTGAACGTTTGACTCAAATGTTCGCCTCCAATGTTTGAGTAAAATATTCGACGATTGACATGACAAGTGCCCTGCTACACGGTGGAACGAATATTTGATCCACTACATTTGATTACAATGTTGGTTAATTTTTTTTGTGGGAATAAAAGTTTTTAAATTAAAAGAGAGATTAAAATTATTTATTTACATTCAAATTATTTTAAAAATGGAGATTTATGATTCCAGTGTATAGGGTACGATTCATACAATAGGATGAATTCGAGAATTAACTCGTTTGTCCATACCATTTTATCAATTGATGAGTTGTTATCCATTTCAATGGTAATGTCACATATTTAAATAATTGCAACAAATAAAATAAATTAATTTTATTATTGATTATTTGAATAAACAAAAAAAATCAGACTTTTGATGCAAAGTTTTCACCTATTCAAGTTTTCAATGAACTTCACTGTTTTGTTGACTAACAATACAGTAGGTACCTAATTTTTCTTTAGTGCTTTTTAATAATAATTATTTAGAATATATGCATAATTAAAATATAAAAGTAATAAAAACACATACCTGTCAAAACATAAGTCAGTGATATTAATTTATAAACAAAAAATGATAAAAGTATTTCATTGGTTTGGACGCATCGTGTAGCAGTGTATCAAATGTCTTCCAAGTGTACCGTCCAGTGAAAAAAACCTTTTGTAGCGGGTCAAAAGACCGACAACAGGCCGAACATGTTCCAACACGAACGTTGGACGCTTGACAATAGGCACTCGTAGTTCGAGTATCGGCCGTACGATGCGTCCAACCATCAAGCGTTTAACATTGGACGGTATTCGTAGTATCGTGTAGTGCCGGCTTTAACCACATTTATCATGTAGTAGTTGTAAATTGATTGCTGGTTGAGTACGACCTCTCATATTCGAGATAAGAGAAGCGTTATGAAGATACGTTTGAACGTAATCATTAAGAAATACTAGAGATTTTTATTTCCTATGCTAATTTAACTTCATATCATCAATTATCTTATATGTGTTCGATACAGTTTGACCTATCAAATTCGAAATGTGTTCTATGGGTGAATGTGTTATAATGCAGATTGTTCTAGAACATTATGAAGAGACGTTTGAATTAATCAGTAAGGAATATTAGAGAAATTTTACTTCCTATGCTAATTTCACTTCATACCATCAGTTACCTAATATATGCTGCTTTAGATTCTATTATAATCTTCAAGAATTGCCTTTCTTATCTTTCACGCATGACTGATCTTCAACCATCGTAGTCTCACAAGCAAACAAATGATCCATATGAAAAAAAAAATAACTCTGTCCCACTTCTCATTCTAATGTGGTGCTAGTAGATTATACTATTCCATTCTAAGTGCACAGTATAATTGGGTTTTTAAATAAATAATAGTTATCGATTTTTTAAATTTATTTTAAAACTTTATCATAAATAGTATTGATAATCGATGCGAAAAACTTTTAAAAAATTGTTTGCAATTAATTATAAATGAATTAAAATGTATAATATTTTAAATAAAATAAGGTAACTACGAAAACGCCACGATTGGCTGCCATGTTTGTGACGTTATTATGTTAAAGTGTTTTAACGTAACTATTGTCAACGGTCTCTACCTGTGTATATACTCTCAAAATTATTGAAGTTTAGTACAAAAAAATATTGTTGGTTACTAATTTAATTCGGTAATGTGTGACAAAGGGTTCATAAAAGGCAATTTTGATAATATAGCTGGTGAGGATATTTTTATGGTCACAGATTTTCTCAAAAATGACAATCGGTTCAATTAAGCTGAAGTTCGAGGTGCTAAAGCATCAATTTGAGTTTTTAAAACATAATAATGTAAATGTAAATAAAAAACAAAATACTTCTATTAAATATAATTAAATTATTTGTAGGGTGTCATGCGAAAGGTACGGTGACAAGGATATAGGTCATGTTCAAGTTAACCCCAGAAAGAGTATTTGTACGGTTAAAGGACAGGTATGTCCAGAACATAAAGTTATGAGTAAAATTAATATAGTTATCTTAATTATTAATTAATTATTAATGAAAAACTATGAAAAATTCCAGACAATCAATGTCACGATTGTGTAGCTTCATTGGGTAATAAATACTAAAACATAAAAAAAATATAGAATGTTATAAATAATTATCTTTCGTATAGATTTGATAACAGGAACATTTGAACATTTTTTCGGGAGTTATTTTTGTAGTATTCGTACAAAATGGTACGAAACAAACAGGATAACTAATTAGATTTGACATTTTCAATAAATTTATTAATACACTAATAATAAAAACAAGAATAAGTTAATTAAAAACTAAAACACTTATATTAGCTGTCTGTAATGATGAGGGGAAATAAACATTGTGACGTCACGCGCGCTGGGGTTTTTCGAGAACCATCGGCGAGTCATCGGTACCAGGTTTAAAAATTTAATTAATTATACGGCAAAAGATATAAATAAAAATTATTTTGTTATTAAACTTATATATAATATTTCCATTTGACATTTTTTTTCAGAATCGCAATTGTTTAGACGTAATATTAATCCTGTATTAAAAAAGTAAGCACAAAATACGGAAGACGGCAACATAGATAGCCTATTATTATTTTATAGCTTATACCTGCTAAAAAATATAAAATAATAAAAACATTATAAAAATAATATATCCCACAGACTGGCAGGTACTATGTCGATCCCTGAGGGTGAGCATCCTCAGACTACTATTTTTGTTTTTGATATTTGGTATGTCTTCGTCAGCTTACAATCTTATGGCATTATAACAATGTATTTTTACTGACGTATGAAATTATTTTTATCGAAAAAACTCGTCTGTACTGATTGAAAATAAAGAACGGAACAACTTTATTTTATGAATAGCCTTTTCGTCAAAACGCCATTGCAATATATTCCCCTATTATTGAGTATTTATTTTAAAAATGTTCAGAAAAAATAATTATTTTACCGGATGTCATAAATTGAATGGGCTTATAAGCGGTTATTTCATGCATGGGCATATAAGTATTTTATAAACTTGCCACTCTTTATTTTATTCTGTGAGATTCTTGAATGTAATGGGCATGTAAACGATCATTTTAGGTGTTATGATTCCTTTAATACACTCAGTGTCAAAATGTTAGACTTACATGAACAATTACTTTTTGACACTTTTCAAACTAACATAATATGAAAACTGGAGTAAAATGATTTTTTATCCAAGTTTTTCAAGACAACAATATCTTAATATTTTTAATTTTTTGAAAGGATTTTGGATAATATGTTTTAAGTGTTAGACACACCAACAGTCAAACATAAACAAACAATATTTTAATATGTTGTGTTCTTTCCATCATTTTTATTAAGCCCAAAATTCTTTTTAGTAATAAATCAAAAAATAAAACATATGTTCAAATCATCTTTATTTGGAAATTGCCCTGATTCGCTATAAAAATTGAAAATAAGGCTATTCAAGTCAGTCAAATCTTGCTACTGACTTGATCAATCCAATTTTGAAATTATATTTTTCGAACGAAAACGTTATAATTTTTGCCGAATTAATTGAACGCGTTATCTTGTTGAAACACTAGCAAAGTTTCACTTATTTCGTTAAAAGATAATTTATGTTGTTCTAATAATTTTTTTTTTATTCTTCAGCGTTAACTCGATAAGAAAGAAACACCTTTTTTTATAGCCAATACTTACAATACCAATAAACACAAAAGAAAAAGGTTTAGGCCCATCCAAACTGATTTTTTTGTCAGAAAGAATGTTATCCTTCCAGTGATCAGTCCATGGTATACCTAACCTTTTTTAGTATTTAATGCTGGTATACTTTTCAATTTTTTTCATATAATATTTTCATACTGTTTTTAATAATCTTTGAACATTCCGAACTCTTGCTTGCACTTTAGCTTCCTCAACAATTACTCTTGCATCTTACAGGAATTCGATCCAATAATCATAATGAGTCATTTTTCTCTTTCTAACCGAGCACTTCGCCTCCTAGTTGAAAGACGATTTCCGTATTTCCGAACGGAATCAACTTAGCAATCGATGAAAAACTTTATTTTAATCGGCATCCTATGCCACTACAACTCATTCCATCCGTATAAAGATTTTTTTCTTCTGAGAACATTTTATTTATTACCGCAATGAAACACAAATTTTTCATTTTTTTTAAACATATACAAATCACTCATGAATAACTGAACTAAACCGATAAATTGTGATAAAACCCCGAGAGAATTAAGAAGTCCTGCCGGTATAAACAAGTGTATTAACATTTGACATCCGAAAAAGGTAAAGATTTATCAGCAATTGTTTTATATTTACATTCCTATCAAGGTCAAATTTTTCCTTTTCCATTATTTTAACTTATGTTTGAAACAAATAAAAAACACCGAAAAAGAATAGTAAAACTTAGTTATATCTAAATTTCTTGAACCAAAAATTATGGTGTGTCCAACATTTTGACACTGATTGTAAATTAGTAATGTTCGTTTCTTCAGTATGAAATTTAAAATCTTAGCAAACTTTCAGTTAGATCGTGTATATCTGATGCATGAAAGCTTAAAAAACGAGGATATCACTATATTACCGGTCGACAAAGGAAACGCAACAGTCAAAATTAACACCGAGAACTATATGGAAAAGATTATGAACGTTCTACTAGACAAAACATATAAACCAGTAAATAGGGATTCGACAACCTATCTAGAAAAAAACAACAAAAAACATAATCAAAGCATAGAAACTGGAACCGGACATCGAACGAAGAATAATTCCAAAAGAAAAATCAAGCAGATGTCTTAAACTTTTACGATCTTCCAAGATACACAAACCAGAAATCCCATTAAGGCCCATAGTAAGTTCGTTTGGCTCTCGAACACAAAATTTGGAAAAATATCTAGCAAGTATCATGCAATTAAACGTTAAACTTGCCGAGTTCTATGTTCAAAACAGAATATTTGACAAGGATAATTAAATATTTCCAACTAGAGGATAAAGATATACTAGCAAGCCTAGACATTGTCTCACTCTATCCAAGTATCCCTACAGACGATGCTCTGGATCTAATTTCGACGAACGAAGACTTTCCACCATATGTAGGTAAACTCCTCGAACACTGCCTGAAAACACACGTATTTTTCCTTCAACCAGCAGATCTGCAGACAGATCGACGGTGCTCCAATGGAATTATCACTATCACCCGTTATTGTGAACCTGTTCATGACAGACTTAAAAACAAAAGCAGCTCCTTTAACCAAAGCCAACCCTTTAAAACATAACAAACCACTTTGGAAACATTAAATAGATGATATTTTTATAATATAGCCTCACGGCAACAAACTTCTGAACAACTTCCTAACCCAATTGAACGAAATCCACCCCAGAATACCGTTCACCCTGGAAGTTGAAAAGGATCGAAAACTACCGTTTTTGGGTCTCCTTATCACAAGACAACTTTCTGGGCCGTCGAACACACAATGTATAGAAAGACAACTCACACCAATCAATACCTTAACGCCAAGTCCCATCATCGTCCTTTTCAAATCCAAGCAGTAGTGAACACCTTGATTTCCAGATCCTTCCGACTGACACTACCAGACACACGAAGAAAGAAACTACCAAAAATTTCCACGGCCCTCAGACAAAATCGATTTTCAGAAAATTGAATCAGGAAGGTCATTCACCGCCTGGAAACCTAAATACGAACACGAACAATAGAGTATCAAAAACCAAATGCACCAAAGGTCCAGCTACTATACGTAATAGGAATCACTGATAGGATAGGCAGATTACTAAGGAAACATAAGATCAGAACAGCCTACAAGCCGCAACAAACTGTTGCAAACATGCTAAAAACCCCACGGACAAAGTCAGACTGGAAAATTCAGGGGTATATAGCATATGCTGTTCCGAGTGCAACAGCACATCCATAGAACCAACAAATAGACAGATTTCAGCCAGAATATAGGACATCGAAACAGTTTAAAAAACAAAGAAACCAGTTGCGCTCTGTTTTTGCAAACAGGACATAAAATTAATTTTAAAGGAGCCAAAGAAATAGCGAATATTGAAAACTAGAAAGTTCGAACAATCAGAGAGGCTCTTGAAATAGAAGAAAGGGGTGAGCTAAATACGTGAAACGACGCTGGCAATATTCCAAAAGTGGAAATCGCTTCTGAAGAAATAACAAACACTGCATCGTGGCGACGGGGAAAAAATCAATAAACGAACGCTTGGAAGTGGAGCCGAGCGCCTCGAACAGCCTCGAACCACCCTGACACAATCTGCGCAGTGGCCGGCCGTTTATAATAGTAAGCGCAATGACCCGTGCACGTCAATTGGACTCTTCACTCGATGCGAACAATACTTGAAAATGTCAAATGAGATTTTAGCGAAAGATCGTGACTCTTCACAGAACGAACGGATCGACATCCGGAATTATTTAGGAACATGCCAGCAAACAAAACTATGCCATAAGTAAAATTGAAAATGGACAGTTTTGAATGGGAAAAAAATCATCCAAAGAAGTTTCTAAAAATTGCCAAAATAAACTTTTAGTATTTTGTATTGAATTCACTATCACTATGACAATCTGTAACCCTTTAAGAATCAATTCTACTTTTTTTCGTAGATAACTTGATATATTTATCGTTTTCGTACAACATAATATTAAGATTTCTGAATCTGCTTTAATGGTACTATTAAGTAGTGAGATTTTGATCTATATCCAACAAGGTATCCAAAAACATTGATTGACTATGACTCTGAGTTTTATACTAATTTTTCTTCTCACTATTCTTTATCATATTTTTCGCTGACGATTTTTTCATTATCATTTAATTAATTTTGCTATTTTTTTTAACTTTTGACGTGCGCTTGTCTAGCACGTTTGCTTCATTAGGAGATGATTCAATCTGAATCATCTGCTGATGATTCAGGAAATGATGGTACTAACATAGTGAAACGCGCACCGGGAAGCTAAAAAAGTGATTTGGTTATTAGTTTTTTGTTTAGTGGTAGACCACTTGGGGTTTAGACTATTTATGATGTTAAATGCTTGTTGGAAATCGATTACAAGAATGTGTAGGTCTCGTGTTTACAGTGTCAATAGTGAATCATAATTTTCTGAAGAACAATCAATAATATAACTTTTATAAAATCTTGGATAGCGAGATAGCGAGAGAAAAATTATTTATGATGTAAACATTCGCTTTTCCTCTACACCAAGGGTGTATGTACATGAAATTTTTTATTTTTGTAAATAAAAAAAATAAATCAAAAAATCTGATCGATCTTGTACTCAAAAAAACCAAACCATGGCACTTCATTATGACAGTTTGAAGAATTATAAGCGTTAGAAATAAATCATGAATTGAATATACATAAGTTCTCGTAAACAAATATCACAAGAAAGCTTTGTAATCTCGAATTCGTCGAATTTCTATTGATAAATGCGAACAATAGATATTTACATGTAAATTAAACAATTCTGTTTTGGCCTATTTATCAAAAAAAATATTTTGCTAGAAATTTCATTCAGGTATTGAAATTGAACATTAATTTTACTGTATTGTTAATTTCGGTAAAAAAACACTAGCCTCCCAAAATGAAACTTCTAAAGTTGTTTACATAGAGCTACTTTTAATTCAGAGGATAAAAAAATGAATGGAAAGTAACGGTAACAAAATATACGTATACGTTCCTAATTTCTTTAGCAAGTGACTTTCTTCCAGCTTCCCAACATAATTGTTTACCACTTAGATCACTTTTGAGGGGAACCAAATCGGGTGAATGCAATGGATACTAAAGAGTTTTGAATTTCAATTAGGTCGGCTTAAGCTCATAGCTCTCGGGAAGCTGCCAAAAAAATTGGGAAAGTGGTCATCATCCGGCTTCAGTGATGACTTGGAGGATAGTGCTGTACGCCGGCGTCACTGAACTGCATGCCTGCAAGCAAGAGGTTAAAACGCATGCGACAGACTATCAAAGAATGTTTTGAAGATGGTAGTATAGTCGCTTAATACCTCTAACTTGTTTGCAGGAAAACATTGGATCTTCCAGCAAGATTCTGTACCAGTAGACAGGGGTATATCTATACAGCGTAGATTGGAGATCAATTTGCCTGATTGAATCGCTGTTAAAGATTAACGTTATAAGATTCTTCTATACGCTGGCTCTTGATGAGCCAGTATAGTGGTCGCCATGATGACTACAATCAATGACAATCATAGTTGGTCCAGCTAGACCACGAAAACTGGACATCAAAGTGATTGCGGTCCAATAAACTGAACAGAGTGAAAAAACAGTGATAAACACACAACAGCGGGAACTGGTGAAGCATAGACCACTTTGTAAACTCACCAATGGCGACAGCCACTGCCCAGCTCGCTTGCGCATGCTGCTTCTCTTTTGATATGGAAAAAAAACCGCTTCCAAAGTCATCCTCCGTCATCACCAGCCAAACATTGGCCACTGCACGCACGTGCCCGGCTACATGATGGCGATGGCTCAGTATGGCCCATGGCGTGAAGAGGAGGCTTTAGATGGGCATACCTGCTCTAGACCTCACCACAATATCGAATTTGGTGGAAGTAGCATCTTCAGCACCATCGGAAGGAGTACGGTGTTAGATGAGTAGCCGGACCATTTAAAGAAGTGTTTAAAACATAAGGGTAGATAATTAGAACACGTTTTATATTTTTGAATTAAATAAAATGACGTAAACTTGATTCATCTTTGTTAGTTTTTTTATCTTAATTTATCTAACTTAAAATAGTGTAATGTATATTTCACTAAAATGTTATATGTTAGAAATTTGAACTCCGCAAAAATTAATGCCATATTTGAATTCAGGGTATCAACTTCGTATGAAATTAGCTCCAAATACCCTGACACCAAAACAACTGTTGGCCTGTGTAATATACAATTGCTGCGAGCCAATAATAACTTCAAACTCTAATGGAAATACTCTATCAAGTTGGGTTTATACATTAATGATAATCACAGTTGGTCCAAAACACACTGGTCATAGATGAGCCAGACTGGGAATGAATGAGACTGAACCACGAAAACAGGTCATCAAGGTAGTTGCGGTCAAATAAACAGAATAGAGCAAAAACACAAACACCATTTTTCCCAACAAGTATCTACCAGTTTCAAATTTACTGACTACCCGATGCTTTTTATTCATTTATATGTTATAATAATTACAAATATATTTTAAATACGAAAAAAATTATATCTGATCTAATTTAAGTATTATACCGTACCGTGTTAGTCAACTGTAAAAGTTCTTATAAAATATAACTTTGGCTCTAATAAATCAATATAAAAAATGTTTGTCCGATAAATACATTTTTGACTCCAATATAAAAATTTGACCATCCAAAAGGATCACAACCGAAGCAGAATTAAGAATATTTAGTAAGACAATCAATATAATAAGCGAGAAAATAGTTAATATCTAAAAAGTACAAAAGTCCCTTGGTTAATTAATGAGAAAAGTATCGTGATTTAGGCAGGGTTAAACCGGTAGGGTTGGGGCGCCGCCCTTCTTTAACTCATTTTCCTGGTTCACCTCCTGTATATGGTTTCAATAGCACGAAAAGTAAAAGGGAGGAAAGAAAAAGCAAAAAAAATCTTCAGCACCACCATTTTCTTCTACGCCATCCCACTTTAAAACCCCACGAGCCGCCACTGGTTAAACGGCACCGGATTTTTTTTCAAAATTGTTTTGAGGATATAAAGAAATGATTTAGAGGATACCGAAAAAAAAAAAAGTCGAATTTTGCCTAGAAACAATCACAAACATTTAGGAAAGATAAACGGACAGAAGAAAGAAAAATAACCATCCGAGCGCTGGAATCGAAGCAGCTACCGCTCCGGCGCGGATTCGGCAAAGCAGACGCTCTTACCGCCACACCAACGCGACCGGCCGAAAAAAAAAAAAAAAAAAAAAAAAAAAAAAAAAGTCAATTCTTCAATCTTCCAAATTGTATTTAGATAAAAGCAATTACAACTATTCATCATTTTGGAAAATTCATATACATATTTTTTCTTTATACATATTTTGTTATTAAAATATTTAACCCCCAAAAGAAGCACTGGATGAGGGTAATTACCCAGAGGTAAATTAAAAGCGTTTTTCCCTTATAAATGGTCACGTTGAGTCGATGACTTTGAGTGGGGGAAAATTTTTACTGTCCCCACTACAAATCCCCTACCATAGCCATCTTAAGATATAAATACTAACAAAAATATAAGCGACCGTAGTGAGTGTATACCCAGTGTATACCAGTGCTGTTGTGTCCTGAGTATTTTTTGTTTGTTTATATTTAAATGACCTTTTTGCACAAATAGTGTGTTTTTTTCTATCTTGACACAGTTTGTGGTAAGTAAATCATAAATATTATATTTTCTATAGTATTTTTATTGAAAACTTTGATTTTTAATTTTTTTAACATTTATTTATCGGTTTCATTCATTTTATATTTAGCTCAAAATGAACCCACGTTCTTGTACTCGCTGTGAGTCTGAAGTAGAAGCGTTATATGAGGCAGCTGATATTTTCGACGACAAAGAGGATGAAAGCGAAACCGAATCGGTTTTTGAAGAGCATCATCACCAGTGAACTTTACCTAACTAAATAAATGTATTTTTTAAAATAAAGCTAAAGTATGTAATAAGTATCTGAAGGTACAGTAAGTCCTCTTTTAAATGCCGTTGGAAGAAAGTTTATATCTATTAATTTCGCCATGATAGTTTAAATAGAAACCTCATTTTAACATGTTTTTAAATTTTTACTTATTTTTTCGATGGTATTAGGAATACTATTATTTTTTGGAACATTCTATAAATATAGTCTTTTTCTATACTGATTGAGGTTTGAATTAAAAAAAATATATTAAATTGGATAATTTAATCAAAATATATTAATAATCAAAGACAGACATGTGCTCTTGAATCGGGAAGCTCAAGAATGCTTCTCTTAAGGGTTAATGGACATTTCACAACTGTAAAAAGATCAATTTCAATAATATGTAAAGATTCGATCTTCTATATGCGATTCTTCGATCAACGCAAGAACAACCGTAATAACAGAAAAAATGAAGGTCGAGTGAGATAAGATTTTGGCTGGATTATAGATTTAATATAAAATTAAAATTCTTCGAACTTTTCCTTCGTTTGTCTGGCAGTATGCGGTGTGTTGTCATGTGCAGAATCAGCTTCCTGTTGACCAAAGCGGGATATTTTAGGAAAAATAACCATTTTCGGTGTAACCCGGCAAGGATTTTATCTCCAAAACTACAATATTCGTGGAAAATCATTTGCGGTTGGTCACTGGTTCCAATCAATTGAAAATTACCTATTGGTTTTGCTCTTTGGGGCAATTCATCTTAAATTAGAATTCAGTGTATAAAAGTTTTATCCTGCAGATTTTGAAGCAGATTAACATGGCAATGAGCTTAAATTTCTGTATGCTCGTTTGCTTCAGAATCAAGTTGTTCCATCAATCAAGTTTCTCCAGTATTGCACTTATTGAACTGTTTTTACACTGCATGAATCTACACCCTTGCTTTGAAGTATACATTTGGTAAATGTACAATATTCGAATTTCAGATTTTTTCCTTGTTTTTCAAATATATCTTCCTTCCTGTATGTATACATATACTCTAAGGAATTCAAAATTCATAGATCACAGAAGGATGAGTTTCATGAGGAATCATAGCAAAAATATGAGGATAATTTATAACCGGATTAAGAAATGGGGCTTTAGAAAATATATGGGAACGAAGGAAGCAATGCTCTAGTGGAACTAGAAACCATGCGTCAGAACGGAGGAATGTTGACTATATAGCAATCCAAAGAGGAACCACCTCCCGCCTCTTATACTGTTTAATTTTTACGCGCAGTACCTCATCTGACATTACAGAAACGGGAGGAGATTGCAGAAACAGGAGGTATTGGGATAACCGGCGTTGCAATAAATATTATATGATGTACAGATATTAATAACACCGCCAAATCTAAATATGAAATTAGTTTTTTTCGATATGCTCTACTTTTTTAGATATATTTACTTACATTCAAGTATAAGTGTTCTAATATTATTATATAAGGAGGGGTTCCTGTATATTTGCCCTATTGTTAGTCTGCCATTGAGTTAATTCCAGGATAATCCACTGGATCGCATAAGCATTTCTTTTCTGGTAACTGAAGTGACCTTCAATGCTTGAACTTGAGTTGAGGTTAGTTTGTGAGTTTAGGAAAGAGTTGTTATCCTAAGAAGTATTGTGTAGATTGTTGTATTTGTGTTATTAGAAAATATTGTATTAGAAATAAAATAAGTTTAAGTAGTAAAAAGTTAGTAAATCATCCTGATGTTTGTTCCTATATATGTGGAGAATACATGTTGAAACAAAGCAGAAAAATTGTCAGTAACTTTCTAAAAAGAGTTTATCTTGGATACTTTAGTGTTAGGCTTGGTGATCAGGATAAAACCTGGGCACCGCATTAACATTTACGACAGTTGACTAACGGGAAAAGAAAAAGGCGTACCGATGGTTAGGAGATAACCTAAAAACCAGTTCGATGACTGTTATTTCTGTCTCATAAATATTACTGGAATCAATCGAAACGACCGTAGCAAGTGGACCTATCCTGATTTAGTCTCTGCAAGGCGCCCGGTCCCTCACTCAGAAGAAGTGCCGATTCCAAAGTTTGTCCCACATCGATGATTTTTTCCTCTATCTTTGTATATAATAATATTTGTATAATATAGTTTATAATATTAGTTTTTATATTTGATCCATGGATTTAACTTAAAATAGTGTAACGTATATTTCACTAAAATGTTATATCTTAGAAATTTGAACTTCTAAGCAAACATTAATGCCATATTTGAATTCATGGCATCTAAATCGTATGAAATTCGTAGAAATAAAGTCGTAGAAATTGCTGAAAGTCAATAATAACTTCAAACTCTAATAAAAAAACTCAATCAAGTTGGATGGTTCTACTAACATCAATAAAACGATGATCTTATGGTTCAGTAGAAAACCCAATCCATTAAACTGCGACCATAGCTTTGTGCGGTACAACCACTGATATTTTTGACACTTTCACATACCTAGGTAGAAATGTAAGCCACCCATTGGACTGCTCAAGGGAGAGAGATGAACTGAAGTCGCAAGGTCTGATTTCATAAATATGAGACAGTTATTGGGTAATCTAAGGTAATCTAGCTTCATAAAATTAAATACATTAAAGGGTTACTTAAGGGTCAAGGGTCTGGTCGTTGTTGATATATGGCTGTGAGACACAGACCGTTAAAAAAGTCAGTTTCTCTAAATTATATGCATTTGAAATGCGCATATAGCGGACGATGCTTTGTATAAATGGGATGCGCAAAGTTACTAACAACACAGCCTTATAAATGAAAAGTACTTGCTTACAACCTGTTTGTATTATAAAGATTAGAAAAATCTCGTACTTAGGTCAGATAATGAGACATAACGAATATTAACTATTCCAGATAATGAGGAAAAGATCAGGTATCAGCAGAAATAACTGACTGCGAAATACCCCAATAATATATATATATATATATATATATATATATATATATATATATATATATATATATATATATATATATCTATAATATAATAAAATATATAAAGCTTACAGTAGAAATGAATATGCTCTAATCTCGATTGAGACGGCATCTAAGAGGAGAAGAAAAATATATCTATGACACAATATGAAATACGAAAAAGCAACTCAAAGATATATAGAAATTATCAAAATTATAGATCATGCCGATTTTAAACATTTAGAACAAGTATATACATATATTCAAATAAGACACCTTTAAAATTGAAATATGAAACTTTAAAAAAAGTAATTTAGTCAAAGTTAACTCTAATGTCCTAAAGTTAACTCTAATGTTTAATAGCTGTTTGATCTTTAAAGTGTTGTTTGTTGTTAAAGTATCGAATTCCACCATAAATCAAAAGGCGCCATCATAGATTTGTGTGTCAAGCAAAAAATATTGAAACAGTATAGTTTCGCGATGACACTAATCGCGATGCCAATATTACAAAATATTTAAGTTTTAAAGTTCTTTCATTTCTGCTGGATTGATTGAATTCTGTTAAAAATAATATTGAAACGTATGTTTACTTTTGTTATCTATAAACAATTTAGTAATCTTTGCTAATTACTAATTAGGTTAAATATTAATTGATTTTATTTATTTATTCTAAGATATAAACAGAACATTGTTTACCGAGATAAGAATGTGCTAAGTAAAAATCCTCACTATTTTCAATAAAATGAAATTTGTCCGACTAATTCAGCGATATTGAATCCTCTGCGGAATAATTTGTTCAGGTCCGTATTTAGTTATTAAAATTAACACGTTTTTCGGTTATGGATTCAACCTTCATCACGTATAATAAATAATTGTCCTGGACTATATGACATGTAGAGCCGTCTTGTTGGAACCAGATCTCCTACAGATTAATTCAATTCAAATTCGGAATTAAATAATCATTGGTCATCGCTCTGTAAGGATTCCCATTAACGAATTGATAAATTTGGATCTTCATAAACACTGCCACCAACAGCGCTGATATTTTCTTCAGAATGCCCAGTTTTTGTCTTGTTTTTGTTTTAATATCGAACAGCGTGAAATGCGTACGAAATTTGTTGATAATTGGACTAAAACGTCCCTCGATTGAGCGATTATGTGCATCATAAAATTTATGTAGGTACTGCTGTTCACTCATATAAGTACTGCTGTAAGTTTGACTCATGGAACATTGATTTTGGTAATACATTTCGACAATTTGCAAACGTTTCTCTGATGTTAAACGTCCTATAGTGATTCGCCAGACATTTCATGTGCCATGATGATGGCCATGATGACATTTGCCAGGATGATTTGACATCGATCCCTACCGGAAGTTCGGACACACTAGAAAAACATCTTTATATATATATATATATATATATATATATATATATATATATATATATATATATATATATATATATGTGTGTGTGTAAAGCATAGAAAGGCACAACGAACACCAATACACCATGACATTGTGCTGCTTGGCTTTTATGAACTATGGAATAAGAATGTTTCGGAGGTACAACTGGAGGCAAAAGTACTGAAAATCATAATTTTGTGGATGTCTTTGCTTTACACAACATAGAAAAGGAAAATTTATAAAGATAATGCTAGAAAATAACGTATAATTTTGGAAAAATACCAAATTCACCTATAATCTAGAATTAAATTGATTTTAACTTTTCATTAATAATATTTTTGATTTAAATCTTCAGAACTACGAACATGAATTTTTAATAATACTTAAATATTAATCTAAATATACTTTATTTTTGATAATGATCAATGATAAATATTTTAAACATTAAGGATGTATTGGAGGTTAGAATGCTACAAAACGTTTAACAGAATAGTTTTTACTCGTTAAGCCACTACCAAAATTTCAAATCGGATGACTAAGCCGTTCAAAAGTAATTGCAATTTAAAATTATTGTAATTTTATACGTGATCCTATGGCGATTCACTAACATAATAAATTATATAGGTTACAAATATACAAAGAAAAGCTATTAAGCATTCCAAGCTTTTAGATTGTGTATCTTAAACTATTTCGAACCAATTGTGCACAGTTTTATTAAAATTCATTATCAGTAGCCTCCAATTATACCTCCGATACATCCATAAGCTATCTTAGCGGATGATATCATTCATCTTTCACAAGATTCAGATGAGCTACAAACACAGATATAAAGTCTGCAAAGGGCTGGAGAACCATTTGGTTTCAGAATAAACCTGAAAAAGAGTTACGTTAAATGAAAAAAAGTTGCTTTCAATAAATTTGCCGAGGATAGAAGAATGTTTGTTTTAGGAAGGGATTTGGATATTGCAAATCACTACATACATCTTGGGCATAGGATTTCAATGGAGGGTGATACTGCCCGGGAGGTGGAACGGTGTGTTAAATGTAGCTGGCAGGCATTTGGCGTGCTCAACATGGTTTTTAAGAACAGCTCCCACTTTGTCTTAAGAAAAAAGTCTTGGATCTTGTATCCTACCTATTTTAACATATGGAAGTGAAACATTGACACTCACATTACAATCAGTTCAAAAACTTCGAGTGATACAGAGGAAAATGGAAAAGTGTATACTTGGTATTACAAAGAGGGACAGAAAGACCTGCACATGGATCATAAAACAAACGAAAGCATGTGACTGATATAACTGGAGGTGGCCCTACAGTCAAGCGATGTGACGACAGACGGACGAAAGCAATTTTGGGGTAGATACCGCTTAATCATAAAGTTTCACGAGAAAGACCGAAAACACGATGAACTCATGACATCATCGAGTATATTGGACCTTAATGACAGAAGAGTGCTCAGGACCGCGCAACATGGAAGCATGCTGAAGAGGTTTTCATCTTGCAGTGCATGGACAATGGCTGATTGATGATGATGACGGTCTATGGAAAATGGACGTTTTTATAATGAGTAATGCTCGATAGGTGTTTATTAACTTTCCCTACGATGTATCGATTATACCGTTATGAACTTGGGAGCATCTCGTGTTTACTTACGACATGTTTGTCAAAAATGGACTATCAACAACGCCTTAGATTTGCTCAAATTATGATTGTCATCTTTGAAGAATACGAAAATTTAACCATAATCATAAGCGATGAAACTCTTGATTTTGGGCCTCTGAAAATCGACATGAATTATACCGGTACACAGTTTAAAAATAACGGCATGCTATAGTAGCTTCAAACATATATTTATATATTTTTAAGTATCAAATTATAATACCTTAAATGTTGCCTAATGCACTACCAAGTATTTTAGCGAAAGTTGTTTAAAATTGAACTTCTGAAAATAGAATCTTCTGCCTCCCCAAGTCCTTTGAATATTTTCTAATTTTAAAATTTTTAGTGTTAACATAAACAAAAGTAAAATATTACTTATCACCTATATAATTTTATACTAGTAAATAAAAGTTGGCTAATGTACTACAAAAACTATTAAAAAAATTGAAATATATAGATTGACTTTATCTCTCTCCACAGCGACCTTGAAAATATCTCAATTTTGTATAATTTTCATGATATTCACAAGCATAAACATTTGCAGGTCTGCTATTTTACTTCTAGATTATAATACATACATCAATCGAGTAGTTCTAAAAATCTTCTCTTTGTTTGGTTTCAAGGTATAGTAGAAAAAATAGTTAGATATTTTATATGAAAACGATATATTGTATCAATCTTTTTGGTACATTAAGAACATTCTAATCAGTAAAAATTGATTTTTTTGGTACCCATAAGTTAAAAAATATGCTACTTCTTGATGACATATTCTGATTTAGTGTTAAAGTAAGGCATAGTCTTACTTAGTCTCTTCCCTTCCACCCCTTTCATCTATTCCACAAACTGCTTTGGAAGCCTCAATGACAAGTTTAACACATCGTTGTACACACTTCGTATCCTGTACATACAGGTACTTCCCAAAAGGAACTGATTGTAAGTCAGGACTGTTAATAAATATTCGATTATCTTCAGTCGAAACTCGAGAGAGAATAGGTGGTTCTGTTAGCTCACGTTCTTGCCAGTTGATTAGTTCAAAATATTCATTTTCGTCAAAATTCAGGGGAGAAATGTTGAACACTCTAACCTTATTAGGAGATGTCTTTTCTAACGCCAAACTTCTTGCCTTTAGAATACGGCGAAGTTCAAGTTCTCGCACGTCCATCCTGTTATCGGATATCATACTGAGAAGGATGTTTTCGTGGAGAGCAAAGAATCCGTTCCGTTGGATCACAGCGTCAACAATATCTCGAAATTCTTTATCTAGATACCTAGACAATTGAATGGTGTGGAAAATATGTCTTGCGCCATCTTTACTTGGAAGTTTTGATTTTATGGAGAACAACATTGGAGCTTTTATTATGGAGGAACTTTGATCAGTGTTATGTGAAACACAATGTTTTTAATAAATTTTAACGTCGTCGAGGAGACAAAATAAGTTACAAGTTTCAAAATATTTTACATGCGTAATATGAACCGATGTTCTAAATTACCATTGAGAGGTATTAGGAATTGGATACAAATTAGATATTAAAAAAAAGCCACTGGGGAGGCAGAAAAAAATTTTTGATAACAAAAATAAAAACAGTAAAATATTAAAAAATAGCAAAAAAAACTTTTGTGCGCTATTATAAAAAAAGCCAATGTTCATTTTTTTACTCCACCCTATGACCCTGGCTTGAATTACATTATTTTCTGAACTTAAGCGTAGACAATGACGTATTACACTGATTATTGTTTTATATTCTTTTTTGCAAAAGTTGAGGTAGTGATGCTTCTTGAAACGTCTATTTACCATATACCTAGTATATATTTCTAAGAACTACCTGTATAATTGAGCTTCATCTTTAAAAAAATATATTTTAATAATCTTAATGACAATATTTGTTTACCCAAGATAAATCTTATTTTTAAAAATACTTGATTAAATATTATGTACGTAAGGCTATATTAATGAAAAGGCATGTAATTTTTAATGACTTGCAAAATACGGTTATTACCATACAAGTAATAGTTACAAATTATTTGTTTGGATCATTATTTAACCATCAATGTCGTATTATCACTTATCAAAAATTACTTCACAAGTCATAAGACGTTTCATCAATCTACATTGAATTTGACATTTTTTGTCAGGGTATGACTTTTTCTTCTCTCTTCAGCTCATGAATCGTCATTGTTATTTTGAATTAAACTTTCCCTGTAACATACCTTAAAAGGAAAAAGTTTAAAGTAATACATTTCGCAATTTTGGTAGTCAATTTGTGTCTCCATTTTTCAAATTATGGTTTATGATTATAACTTGTTTAGGATTCATTAGAAATCTGTAGAACTATATTAGTGCCTTAACTTAATTGACGTCCCCTAGGTTGCCATGAATGCAGAACACACTCGAATCAGAATTGTTTTCTTGGTCTCCAGTTATTTTAAAGCTTTTAGTTTCAAAACGAGGTATAATATACGAGGTCGCTACGAATATAACAATAGTAACAACATTTGAGGCACTGCATTTTTTCCAATTCAACCGGATTTTTCGCAGCATTCCGAAATGCTGCGGAATGTCATGATATGATTGGTGCGACTTTGGGAGGGAGCTAATGATGTTTCGTACAGTACTCGTATGAAGTTGTTCCAACAATTTCGAAATAGGAATCTTGGCTCAAATGAGGTAGAACGTCTGGGACAGTCAACAATGGTGAAATATGAAGAATTGGAAGCACTACTGGAAGAAGGCACTGCGACGAATACAGGCAAGTAATTTCTCAGCTAGTAAAATTTCAAATTGAGAGTCGTTCGGTTCTCTATGAATACACAGCTAAAAGAAAGACTAGACTCTTTTATGTTGTTGTGTTATTGCTCTCCAGATTAAAAAAAAGAACTTCCTTCATAACATTGGGTCCTGGGTTAGTCCAAACATATTCGCCAAAAAAGTGTAATGTATGGTGGCATAGGATACGGCGGGATATATCATCAACCCGTATCAATCCACTGCATGATGAAGGCCTCTCCAGCATGCTTCCAATTCTCGCGGTCCTGAGCTTTCCTCTGCCATTCGGGTCCAATACACTTAATAATATAATCAGTCCATTGTGTTTTCGGTCTTCACCGTGGACGTTTGCGATTAAGCGGTATCCAGTCCAGGACCGCCCTGGTCCATCTTTCGTCCCATCGCCTAGCTACATGGTCTGCCCACTTCCCTTTCAATTGCTTTATTCCAATGATGTCACTGTCTAGTAATGCTAAGTATACATATTTCCATTCCCCTTTGTGCTACTCGAAGTTTTTGAACTGACTGTGATGTGCGAAGGTCTCACTTCCGTATGTCATAATGGGCAGGACACACTGACCAAAGACTTTTCTTTTCAGGCAAAGTGGTAGTTTGCTCTTAAACTGTACGTTGAGCCTGCCAAATGCCTGCCAGACACATTTAATGTGCCATTCCACCTCCCGGACGGTATGCCCTTCCATTGAGACCCACTCCCCTGTATATATATATATATATATATATATATATATATATATATATATATATATATATATATATATATATATATATATATATATATATATATATATATATATGAGGCATTCTGAGTATAATTTTGCTAGTGTTTTATGTAAAGTCCAACCACCAGCTTTTAACATCTCCACAGTTATACTATCCTTTCCTGGAGCCTTGCCCATTTTTCATCGAGTTTATAGCCTTTGTCACTTCCTCCACCAGGATATCCTGCACTTGTTCTTCATTGGGCATTGCTGTTCTTGCTTGATTCTGCTCCTCATATAACTTTGAATAAAATCTTCGGACAACTTCAAACATTTCCGTCCGATCCCTGCACTTTGTACCATCCTAACGCATTAAGGAAATCATTTGTGTCGTTTTCTTTCTTAGCTTCTGCTTAGCTTTGTTAATTCCCCTGTTTTCTTCCAGAGTTATTTCCACTAACTGCATGTTGAATCGGCGCGTTTCCTCTCGAATACGTTTTCTTATAGTTTTACAAAGCTCAACGTAATCGACCCTGCTAAATTAATGGTCTCATTGGAAATATTTGACTCTTCGAAACATTTATCTTCTGATGCTATTAAAGCCGCCGTTTTAGGCACATTGTTGGCGATTTCTTCATATTGGTTTGTAATTTCCATCTCCCCCGGGTCTTGTAGCACAGCAAAGCGATTCGACAAAGCAATTTCAAAATCTCTGCCCCTCTCCAGAAGCTTCTGCTTCCACTTTGCCCCTTTTTGATCTTTTTGATCATTCTTTCGCGCTCTTTTCGGCAGATTATCCCAATCTTTGCTCGTACCATTCGGTAGTTACTTCCCACATTAAAATGGTTAAGGACAGTACAATTGCAAAAGGACAATACAATTCCATATTACTTTATCGTTTGACATGATGTAATCAATTTCACTTGGGAGTCCAGATGGACTTTTCCATGTCCATTTTCTGATGATCTTTTTCACACTCACCATATCCATATAGGCCAGTTGTATTTTCATCAGTTATTGCTTTTCCGATTTTAGCATTAAAGTCGCCAATCAGGATTTTATACCTACACTTCTCTTTGTCTAAAAGTTGGGCCACATCATCATAAAATTCCTCAATTTCCTCATCTCTATGGCTTATAGTTGGTGTATAGGCTGAGCGATTTGAAGCTTAAACTTTTTATTCAGTTGAATGACGCACAGGGCTAATCTGTCAGATATACTTTCAAATTTGATTACACTGTCTTTCAGCTTTCAATTGATGAGGAATCCAATTCCAGCACATCGTCCATTCTAGGTAGCTCGGGTGTAGAGTACGTGACCAGTTGGTTCTAGTTTAATTAACTATTCACCCTTCGTGTTTCACAGAGCCCAATAATATCCCATTGTATGTTGTCAAGTTTGATTAACAGTTCTTGCAGTGGGGACTCTCTCTCATTTTTATAGTCCGTATATTAAGCGTAGCAATGTCAAAAGTCCAATGGCAGCCTGATCTAACCCACCCTCTGCCTTGGGTTAGACCTTCCCGCTGCCATAGGTAGTTGCCCCTTGGCCTCCGGGGAATGAGGACCGTGTTTGAAGTTGTACTGTCATGTTGAAGGCATGGACCGTAAAATGCCACGCTGGTCCAATGCGGGTTGGCAGATTTTGGGACATGTTAGTCTGAGGCCTCTGCCTTGATCTGTCCGCTAGGGGTGACCCTCCCAGGAACTTACACTCCAGACGGCATAGCTCAAAGCTTCATTGTCCTACTCAAACCCCTTTACCACGTCAAGGTCTGATCCACAAAGGAATATATAACATACTATATATGTGGGATTTATAGGATATTGTGGGATCAAGTGGACGTCGCATATTATAAGTTGCATCAATCTGTTTTTTTTTAATTTTGGATCTAAAACTCTATTTCTGTATTACGCGTAAACGCTATTTCTGTATCCGGAATAATAAATAAAAACAAATATTTATTATTGAAAATGGTTTTATTGTTTTTCGAAGTATTCCCCACGATGATCGATACACTTTTGCATAAGTTGAATCAAGTTTTATAGCACTTTTTCCAAAAAATCGTTTGCCACTTAGTTTATTCTTCACTGATGGGAACAAAAAGAAATCATTGGGTGCGAAATCAGGACTGTACGGTGGATGTCCCATCAATTTCATGTTTTGACCCATCAAATATTGAATTTTTTTGGTCCGATATGTCAGAGCTCGCGTTGTCATGGTGAAGAATGATCCTGGTTGTTTTTTCTAATTTCTTCAGATTTCCGGCAAACAAATGGTTATGTACCATTAAAAATTGACCATTTTACGATTTTTTTAGGGGCACTGTAGCTACATGCCCATTTATCCCAAAAAACAGGCCACTGTTTGCTTCGAACTGCTTCTTGCGCAAACAACTTTTGTTGGGTTTGACTCATTTTAAAAAACCCAAACAGTCGGCTGCTGTTTATTTTCGGGCTCATACGCATATATCCAATATTTGTCATCTGTGCAGATGTTATACACGGCTTTTGACGATCCATGATTGCAATTTTTGAGAATTTCTTTACTTCAATGGACACGAGCCTTTTTTGAGCGACTGCCAAATTATGCGGAATTTGACGCACACAAATCTTTTCACGACTAAGTGTGCATGTAAAATCTTATGTGTACTTTTCATACTAATACCCAGCGATGCCTCAATCTCACGATACGACACATGACCCATATGACTTTAACAGTTCTTTAAATTCACCCGTGAGCCAACGACAGTCACGATTGGGTTCACTAAATCAGTTAATTCCATTTTTTGATTAAGATGAAATTTTCAAATGACTAAGCAACACAAATAGCGTTCGCGTAACAAAACGTTCAGAGTACAAATATAGTCAACAATGTAAAAGTTTACGATATATATGTCAGATGGCGACTAGCGACTAGATACATGTATGGTAATCCTCGTAATATACGAATGTTTTAACTACTGTTATAAAGCGTCAGAAAACTCATCCAAATCGAATTTAACTAATCTAAACTAAAATAACTAATAACTAAATCTAAACACTATTGAGAACTCTTGATTCGAATGCGACAATTTTGTCGATCGTAACGGTTTTTGGGCATCTTTAGTGTTCACCTTCTTCCATGATCATGTTTTTATTCAGCAGCCTAATTTTTTTAGTCAAAAATAAATAGGAAGAATCCTTCAAAATATAATCTAACTCATTTTGCGTTTGTTGTGATCAGGTTATTTAAGACAAAGTACTTTATAAAAATTTCAACTTATTATCCATTTATCAAAAAATATCAAAACTTGTTTGCTTTACTCGATGACTACAAACCAGCTACTAATGCACGCGTAGAAGATCGATTATCTGACAAATCATAATTGACAAATGTCATAGTCATTTGATCATGCTTGCGATATCTCTATATCATGTTCAGAAGTTTTCGAGCGACCCTAGTAGGAAAAATATCAAATAAAAAAATCGGAGTGAAGAGAATTACATTTTACGGCATCCTCATTTATTAATTCAAAATAAACGCAAAATGCAATAAGACTAAACTCAAGGCAATATGATAAATCTCTTGAACGACCAACTACGAACATTAACAATATCACAGTGGCGCCAAACTAGATTAATTCAACAGTTATTGTTGCAAAAATAAACAACGAAAAATTCAACAGTCAAATTTATATCACACATTCTTAGACGATCTTGAGATATAACTGGGTCAACATTTTATGTCAAAATAAATTAATTATCTTTAATTGACCGACATTATTATTTAGCAGTTTTAGTTGCGTTTTAATTTGTGTAGATACTTACATATATACAAACAGATCTTGATTATTGTCTTCAAATATATGATTATTTAATATACCCATATTAAATAACGTTTATTATTAACATTGTTTCATATTTTATTGTACTGTTAAGGTGTAAAATATTTTATACTTGAGTCGTTCTGGAAATTTTTGAATAAGCCTACGAGAGTAAATTGAAAAATCGGCTAATTTTCCAATGAAATATTTTCTCTACATCTGTTTACCAATGACTTGGAAGATGTTTTTAAAACTCTGAATTGGGACGGATTGGCATTAAATATAAACGGAAAATATCTTAACAGCCTTAGATTCGCTGACGATATTATAATTCTCTCGCAGAATCCGAAAGACCTAAAGAAAATGGTTATATATCTCTACAAGGCGGCTCAAAATGTGGAATTAAAGGAGTTTACAATTGTCGGTTTACATTCTCGGTCTGAAGCGCTCATTTTAATGCGTCACGGTCCATATCGGCGAATGCCGCTTGAATAGCGGCTCTCAATGATGCGAAATGTGGATGTCTGAACTTGTTAGTAATTCTTTCAACCATGCTTCATACATAGAAGTCTAAAGGATTTAAATCTGGGCTGGGAGGCCACAATTCTTGTCATGTCGATGTTCTTCGACAATCAATTTTGAACCAAATGACTTATGTGGAAGGCCGCACCGTCCTGCTGAAAAATATACGACTTTCCAGACTACACAGTTTTCATCCATTGCTTCACTACATTTGTCAGAACATGCAAATAAACTTCTTTTGTGACATTCTCTCCTTTGTTAAAGAGATGCGATGTCATCACATCACCATCACTAGACACAACACTTAGCACTGGAACATTCGGCGGAAATTTTGTTCAGGAAACAATGGGAACGTCTTTAGAGTCATGTGCGAGCCAGATATCATTCCTTTGATCGATTTTCGCATCGACAGTAATTTTTTTTCGTCAAAAAACTCTGGAGGTGTCCGGCAGTATTGTTTCTTATGAAACACAAAAGCAGGTTGCAGCGTTCAACTCGCTTTGTCCTGGCAGCTTGCAAAACATCTGTTCCACTTTTATTGTATAAAACCTGTGGCGGAGGTCCTCCTCGATGCGTTGATATATAGCCCGATAACCGATGACAAATTTCGGATTGACTGCCCTTGATCCTCAAAAATTAGCTCCTGAGCCCGTTGAGTGATATCGGGCACCTTGACAACGCGCTCCGTCGTGTGAGTTTTCCTAGTCGGTGTTACAAAACTTTCGTTTGACTTCGCCGAATCATTATACTTCGCGACATCATACGGAGTGGATTTCGGATACTCAAAGAACCGAATGATTTCTGTCCGAGAGCGCCCAGCGCGAACACGTTCGATAATCTCGGCTCTTCGGTTATACTCCGCACTTGGTTTCAATATTGCGAGTATATCGAGGTTATGACTATTTAGTATATTCGTCAAGTTATTTGGATGCCAATCACGACTTCAGGTATTCAGACGACTTCAGCAACAGGTATATACTAAGGGTAAAACATATATGTTAAAGTAGACAAACCATCTTGTCAACATTAACCGGGACTGATATTAATCGGTATTTTTTTCTTAGGTTGGTACAATCGTATGTGACATACATGTGAAGTTTGAGCTCGATATGTCAATTAGTGCGAGTTTGGCAGATATTTGTTTGTGTCGGGAAAACTTACTCTGGTGATTTTTATTATAGATAAAAAAAATGAACAAAGAATTTGTGTGAAGTTTTGTGTATCCAATCGAATTTCTATAATGGATGCATTGAAAATGTTGGAGATAGCCCATGGGGATTCCATGAGGAAGGCCGTGAAGATGCCCCATGCCAGCCGGCCATCAACCTCTGTTAACGACGATACGAGGGTTGCTGTTATGTAATAATATATATATATATATATATATATATATATATATATATATATATATATATATATATATATATATATATATATATATATATATACACCCACAATTTACCTTGATGATGTTGAAGTGGGAATTAATATAGAACGAGGTGTACGGCAGGGTGATGCAATATCGCCTATTCTTTTCTCGGCTGGCCTTGAAGAAGTATTCCGTAAACTGGATTGGGAACAGGATGGTGTAAAGATCAATGGTGCAAACTTAAACCATCTTAGATTTGCAGATGATATTATTCTCATTTCACAAGACCCAGAGGAGCTGCAAAGACGCATACAAGAACTGCAAAGGGCTGGCGAACCATTTGGCTTGAAAATAAACCTGAAAAAGAGTCAGGTTATGTTCAATAACTTCGCTCAGGACAGAAGAATTTCAGTTCTAGGAAGGGATTTAGAGATTGTGGACAGCTTTATATATCTTGGGCAGAGGATTTCCATGGAGGGGAATACCGCCCGGGAGGTGGAACGGCGTGTTAATTGTGGCTGGCAGGCATTTGGTAGGCTCAACATAGTGTTTAAAAGCAGACTCCCACTTTGCCTGAAAAGAAAAGTATTCGATCAGTGCGTTCTATCCGTTATGACATACGGAAGTGAAACCTGGACACTCACATCGCAATCAATTCAAAAACTTCGGGTGGCACAGAGGGGAATGGAAATATGTATGCTTGGCATTACAAGACGAGACAGAAAGTCCTGCGCATGGATCAGGGAACAAACAAAAGTCTGTGACATCATTGGAAGAGTAAAACAGTTGAAATGGAGATGGGCAGGGCATATAGCGAGGCGATGGGACGACAGATGGACCAAGGCAATCCTGGAGTGGATACCGCTTGATCGCAAACGTCCGCGAAGAAGACCGAAAGCACGATGGATTGATGACATCGTTAAGTATATTGGACCCGAGTGGCAGAGGAAAGCCCAGGACCGTGAAGGTTGGAAGCATGCTGAAGAGGCCTTCATCCTGCAGTGGATCGATGCGGGCTGATGATGATGATAATGATATATATATATATATATATATATATATATATATATATATATATATATATATATATATATATATATATATATATATATATGCACAATGCCACTAGATAATAGTAGAATAGTCAATTCCTAATGGTATACAACAATTTGTTTGCCAGAGGTCCTTGAAAAAATGAGAAAAAACAAGCAGCGACGCAGGATCATTCTTCATCATGACAAGGCGAGCTCTTACACATCGGACCGAACAACTCAATATTGGTGTATTATCCGCCGTACAGTCCTGATTTGATATCCAATGATTTCTTTTTGTTCCCATCAGTGAAGAATAAACTACGTGGCCAACGATTTTCGAAGCGAGAAGAAGCGGTTGATGAGTTGAAAATGCATGTTTTGGAGATACCGCAATCGGAATGGAAAAGTGCTATGAAAATTGGTTCAATCATATGCAAAAGTGTATCGGTCATCGGGGAAAATATTTTGAAAAACAATAAAACCCTTTTCAACGATAAATATTAGTTTTTATTTATTATTCCGGATACGTAAACCCTCGTAACATCGAGAAAATGAAAACAATCGTGCTTGAGAATCATCATATTGGCATTAGAAAGATCTCAAACATTTCTTATGGGACCCATTGTGGTTGATATTCTGGCCATGAAATGCGCCATGTCATACGGCTCTAATTGTGCGACCTCTTTCTCTTTTCTAAACTCAAATATTCGCTTCATGGACGCGTTTTGGCTCAATTGAGGACGTTAAAAATAATCACCGAAGCGTATTCCTAGTATATGGATGATTGGATCAAGCGTTGGCATGCATGTATCAATACAAATTTTGAATTCGATAAAAAAAGATTTGCATTAAAATTGCAAAAAATTCGTGTTTTTTACAAGTCCCGGTCAATTTTAATCCATCGTACTTAGCACCGAGGTTCAGAACAAATAAAGTGGTGGATCACCTTCAGGAAGCTGTATAATGTGTTTAGATACAGAATGTTTCAACACCTAAATACAAAAATGTATGAATAGTGTATCCTCCCCAGCCTCGGAAATATGGCTTCTAACAGAAATATTAGTTCGGAGATTGGCAACAGCACAGCGAAACATGGAAAGATCGATATTGAGTAAGTAAGTTGAGTAAGATTGATTGAAAGACGAACAAATGATACATATACGAATACAAATGATATATGATACAACTGATTCCACCAAATACAGAGCATGAATTTGAAACCATGGATATTCAGATTTGCTGTCGATGTTGATGCATGGCCGGGCTTACTCCACGATTTTCTACACTGTCACTACACCACAAGGGTTATCGTAGTGTATCCACTTTGCATCACCAGTCATAATACGATGCAAAAAACCTTTCCTTTTCTGCCATTGGAGCAGCTGTTCACACGTGAAAAAACGCCATTCGACGTGCCACGGCTTCAATTCGTACGGCACCCAATTTCCTTGCTTTTGAATCATTCCTAATGCTTTTAAATGTTTGGCAACTGTTGTGTAATCAGCACCTAATGATTCTGCAAGTTCACTTTACATTTGACATGGATCTTCATCGAGTAATGCTTCCAATTCTTTGTCTTCAAATTTTTGTGGTATGCCAGAGCGTTTCTTACCTTCAACATTAAAATCATTATGTTTAAAACGTCTATACCTATCTCTGCATGTTGTTTCCGTCAGAGCGTAGTCGCTGTAAGTTTTCACAAGAATTCCATGTTCTTTAGATGCAGTTTTTTTTTTGAAAAAAGTAATGCAGTCAAATTCCCCCTAAATACTCTTTTCTTGGCATTAAATTCGACATATTTAATACTATGAAAAATTGTGCTGTTTACACTTCGGCGAAATTACAGATACTGTCATTTCAACCCTAATGTTGGAGCTTCATGATGAAGTTGGCTGTAGTATTGCCCGTTGCAAAAAGATACCATCTGTCGGGAAACAGAAAGAGCTTATTCAAGTCCCATATATGCTTGCCACTACACATCAGTTTATACAGCAGTTACATTCAACATTTGGCAGTGAAGAACTGAATTGCTTGGGGTGCCCTATAGATATCATAGTTCTGCCGGAATGATTGTAGCGTGTTCATAGATTTTTTTCTTTATTTGGGTTAGATCGTGGCGAAAAAACCTAAATATAGATATCATAGTTCGCTTCATAGCGGTAAGAATATGTAAAGACCCGCTAGAACAATTAGAATACACAAAAATAACTCTAAAGATAAGAATATTCCAGACAGTAACTGATGTTACTTAAACAGACAGGACGCTATATAAAAGTCTAATGTTAAACACTTCGCGTTGAGTCCCAACTAATGGAACAGCAACCCTTAAAAGACTTAAAACCTCTGTTTTATAAGGATGTACAGTTAAAAAAATGAATACGGGTATATGAACATGATCCAACATTGATCACAACGAAAAACCAAAATTTTTTGAAGAAGGAAACATATTTTTAGAATAATAGATTAGTAAAAGTAGTTAAGTAAGTTGAAGTGAATTGAATCACCTTCGAAGTTCTTCGTGGCTTGAGAATACTAGTGACTTAATCCAAGTTATAATTTGCTGAAGGGAGATATTGTGAGATGTTAAAAACAACCAATCAATAGCACACAGCAAATTCAGTGAAAATTATGCAAGACAAAAGAAAAAATAGTCATTAACTAAATAGCATATCCAGCTGAAGACTCATCAAAGTGATACCATCTAGGAGTTCATAGTGAATTCTCCAGTTACTAATTTAGGGGAAAAAATTGTCACAGCATTACGGTGCACACAACATCAATATTTATCTAATATAGGTTTTAGAATTACCACATTTATTCTATTATTTAGTTTTCGCCTTAAAGCCTTATTAACTGCATATACTGAATTGGGATAAAACAGCTTCTATTAAGACTTCGTAGAAGTGTTTACTATTAACTTAAGACGTTTACATCACAACTAAAATTAGTACTTAAGACAATGGAAATCAGATTTGATAGTTTGAATATCTTTTCATTGTTGACAATATTTAATTTCATTTGAATTGAATTATTTATTTGCAAAGATATTAATTGTAATAATAACGCTTTATTATCTAACAGGCTAAATAAATAACAAGATAATTATATCATATACCAAACATATTAAATATATATATATATATATATATATATATATATATATATATATATATATATATATATATATATATATATATATATGTCCTTATCGAACAGGCCCCATTTAAAATCGCCCAGAAGAAAAAAAAATACATCTCCCTTTAAAATTAATTAAATCCACTTTGACTATATTTCCGATGTATTGTCTTTATAGGATTGTTATAGGAGAGTTATTAGAGACCTTCATGTCTCTATAGATAAAAAGCTGTCATTCGATCATTATGTTCAACAGGTGGCGAGTTCGGCGTTGAGAGGTCTTAAATTTGTAGTAAGATCGGCTAGGTATAAGATAAAGTATGTTAGGGTTTTGTTTGATCTATTTTTCAAGTCTAAGTCGATTTGTTAGGCAATTTACGCCTGTCAGTAACTTTCAACAATGCTGTCTATTCCATACGGGGCACGGGTCAGTTAATGTGGCACCAGCGTTTTGCAGTGCATGATATAGGATGTACGCATACCAAATCTTTCTATTTAAGCTTTGCAGCTAATACATTGATTCTGTTGAGCTTGAACAGAATATTTTTCTTGATTCTATGTATCAACACACGTAGACATGGATTTTATAATGTCGAAGAGTCAAGTACTAACCTTGCCACCAAGACTCTTGTGTTTAATGTTTGTCGCTGTGTCAACGCAGTCTAAGCAAAGTGTCTTGATGTTGGTTTGTTTGGTTTAAGTTTGACTACATTTAGGAGGAGGGTGTGTAATGATGTTTAAGACGGATTGAATTTGAATTGTCTTTTTAATCCAGTACCTTTTTGTCACGGTTTATTTATAGTGCTTTTAGTTCGAGTTTTAGTTTTATTATAAGTTTACTTAAGAATTCATTATTATTATATATATATATATATATATATATATATATATATATATATATATATATATATATATATATATATATATATATAATTAGCCTGTGTCAATCCACTGTAGAATGAAGGCCTCTTCAGTATGCTTCTAACTATGGCGGTCCTGAGCTTTCTTCTGCCATTCAGATCCAATATACTTAATGATGTAATCAGTCTATCGTGTTTTCGGTCTTCTCCGTGGACGTTTGTGATCAAGTGGTATCCAGTTCAGGATCGCCTTGGTTCATCTTTCGTCCCATCGTCTTGTTACTTGGTCTGCCCACCTCCATTTCAATTCTTTTATTATTCCATTCTTCCAATGATGTCACTGACTTTTGTTTGTTGTCTGTTCCATGTGCAGGACTTACTATCCCGTCTCCTAAAGTCAAGCCTACATGTCAAACCTGGTAGCGCAGAAGGGAATAGAATATATATATATATATATATATATATATATATATATATATATATATATATATATATATATATATATATATGGATTAGACCTTGACGTATTAAAGGGTTTGAGTAGAGCAATGAAGCTTTAATCTATGCCTTCTGGAGCATATGGAGCCAGACTAACATGATCCACATTGGACCAGCGTGGTAGATTACGGTCCATGCCTTCAACATGGTATTTCAATATGACAATACAACCTCAAACACGGCCCTCGTTCACCATAGACCAAGGGGCAACTACCTACTGCAGCGAGAAGATCTGCCTCAAGGCCGAGGGTGCTAAGAATCACCGGGTTAGATCAGGATGTCATTGGAGTTTTGACATTGCTATGCTTCATATACGGACAATGAAAATGAATGTCCGGACTGAAAGAACTGTTAAACGGATTTGATAACAAACATTGGGATATTCTTGGGCTATGTGAAACACGGATAAAGGGCGAATAGCTAATTCAACTGATCACGTTTTTTACACTCGGGGTTCGCCGAATGGACGATGTGAGGGAATTGGACTATTCATCAATCGAAAGCTAAAAATTCATCAATCGAAAGCTAAAAAACAGCACAGTAAAATTTGAAAATATATCTGATCGACTAGCTCAATGCGTCATTCAGCTGATCAAAAAGTTTAAATTTGAAATAGCCTAATCTTATGCACCAACTTTAAGCTGTAGGGATGAGGAAATTGAAAAATTTTATGATTATGTGGCCCAACTTATATGCAAGGAGAAATGTGGGTACAACATTCTGATGGGTAATTTTAATGCCAGAATTGGAAAACAGCAAGAACTGGTGAGTGTGCAGATCGCGTAGGGAAGTGTTAGAGTTTGCCAGAAAATTTTATTTGTAGTTGTATGAACATGAATACCAGTTAAAGACAACAATAACCTTAAACCAAACTTAAACCAAACAAAACCAACATCAAGACACTTTGCTTAGACTGCGTTGACATTGCGACAAACATTAAACACAAGAGTCTTGGTGGCAAGGTTAGTACTTGGCTCTTCCACATAATAAAGTCCATGTCTACGTGTGTTGATACATAGAATCAAGAAAAATATTCTGTTCAAGCTCAACAGAATCAATGTGTTAGCTGCAAAGCTTAAATAGAAATATTTGGTATGCGTACATCCTACATCCTGCACTGCAAAACGCTGGTGCCACATTAACTGACCCGCGCCCCGTATGGAATAGACAGCATTGTTGAAAGTTACTGACAGGCGTAAATTGCTTAACAAATCGACTTAGACTTGAAAAATAGATCAAACAAAATCCTAACATACTTTATCTTATACCTAGCCGATCTTACTACAAATTTAAGAGCTCTCAACGCCGAACTCGCCACCTGTTGAACATAATGATCGAATGGCAGCTTTTTATCTATAGAGACATGAAGGTCTCTAATAACTCTGCAATCCTATAAAGTCAATACATCGGGAATATAGTCAAAGTGGATTTAATTAATTTTAAAGGGAGATGTATTTTTTTTTCTTCTGGACATTTTTAAATGGGGCCTGTTGGATAAGGACCCGATTGACAACCCGTGAATATTCCTCTGCAAATTGTGACAGTCATTAATAGATCTGATGTATACTTTGAGATCATCAGCAAAGAGCAATTCATTACATTTAAGGATATCCACTTAAATGACCAAATTAAAGGTGCAAGGTTGCTAATTTGCGGAGCACCGCTGGTCGCAATAAAAAGGTGCGGACGATGTCCATTGAACTCAACATATTGTGACCTATGTAAGAGATATGACCGGACAAATATTATTAAACGGTGACTAAAGCCAATACGTTGCACCTTCACTAAAATCAGTCCATGATCTAGTGTGTTAAATGCCTGACAAAAATCAGTGCATATCGCTTGATATTAGCGACCTATTGAGTTGTGGACAAACTCTAGAAAGCAGGTAAGGTTTTTGAAGTAGCAGACATTTTCTGATAAAAATCCATACTGTTCTGGTATGATGCTATGCTTAAGCTGAAAGAATAACTATTGGTGAATGCATGTATCGAAATTCTTAGTAAAATTACACAAAATTGATATTGGACGATGATTGTTCACGTGGCTTATATTACCAGGTTTAAAGACCAACTTCCAAGCACTAGGAAAGGTGCATGTTTCAATGGAGATATTGAATAGATAAAGTAACGGTCCAACAAAAACACTAGAGCAATCCATTACAAGAAACGCTGGTATTTCGTCAGGGCTTGAGCTTATTTTTTACTTATGATACTGTTTCCAGATGCTTAAAATGGGTCATTTCATCAACGGAAAGGGATCGAATTTATTAAATAAGCGTAGGAAGTATACGAGGTGTGACTATTAAATAACGAGACTGTCGCTGTAAAACATTTTATTTTGATTTCATATATATTTACTTATTATCACCTTCAGTATACATCCCTCCTCTATCCCTACAATGCTCCATGCAAATCTTCTATTGTTCGAAATAGTGTTGGATGTCTTCTTCTCTCAGCTCATTCACAGCGCGTGCCGCTTTCTCTATCATAGCTTCAACGGACTCAAATTTTGTTACTTTTAAGGCAGGTTTCGCCTTAGGTAACATATAGAAGTAGCACGGCGCAAGATCCGGTGAATAAGAGAGACAATGCACTGGAATGAGCCGGTGCATTGTCTTGGTGGAGAACCCATGACTTGTTTTTCCACAATTCGGGTCGTTTTTTCCTTATTCTTTCACGGAGTTCAGCAAGAACGTGAAGGTAGTAATGTTGATTAATAGTTTGACCTTCAGGAACCTAGTGAAGGTACCCAATCCCATGAATATCGAAAAAAACAATCATCATCGCTTTGAATTTTGATTTACTCATCCGAGGTTTTTTGGCTCTCGGTGATTTTGAGCTCTTCCATTGCATGGATTGGCGCTTCGTTTCAGGATTATCAGTAAAAAACCACGAAAAACACTTTTTGCATGTTAAATTGTTTATGTAAATTTTGCCGTACGCATTCTTTGTCAATTCTTACAATTTCAGCAATTGCACGAATACTTAACGGATGGTCAGATCGAACCAAATTATCGTTTTTTTTCGATATTGTCATCCTTTTTGACGTGGAACGGCAACCCGGGCGTGGATCATCTTCAACGTCTTCTCCGCCATCTTGAAAACGCTTAAATCACTCAAAAATATGTGCACGTGATAAACATTCATTGCCATATATTTCTTTCAATAAATTATAAGTTTCAGTAGCGGTTTTCCAAGTTTCAAAGGAAATTTCGCAACAATTCGTTGTTACTTTGTTACACATAACATTTTCCCAGCGAAACAAAAAACAACTCTAATGTGAACGAAGGTTACACGGATTTATTTACAGAAGCGAGAGCTACTGCATTCGAAAGAGAAGGCTTCAGGCTAAACGGTTTTTGGTCGCTGGCGTTTGGCGCATGCGTATTTCTGTAGCAGCGTTAGTCTCGTTATTTAATAACCACACCTCGTAAATGAAATTTCCTACAGCATTCGCCCTTTTAAACTGTTAGTATAAATATATATCCTGGTTATAACTACTCTAACTGTAAAAAAATCCAGCAAATGAAGGATTTCTAAGATGTAACACATTTTAAATTAAATTAAAAAAAAAATCAAACAGAAGTATTTGCTATTCTATTACAAGCAAACAAAATAATGATAACTAAGTTTTTTGAACTAAAATTAGATGATGAACTAAATTTTAGTAATATAGATTAGATTAATCTACGTTTAATCATGTGACTTTAGCTACATTTTTTAAAACAGATGTACACATAAGCCAAATTAGTATGAATATAGCCCCAAGGACATAAAATAAATAAATTACAGCATTTCCACATTAGAACTGAATTCAATTTTGAGATTTTTTCGTCATATAATTTGTATTTATTTATATTTTTAAATAATAAACATATTCATCGACATTAGTTTATCAGTGCTGATATGTAAATTTTTATTATCATTAAAACAATGTTGATGGCCGTCTGATATCTTAACTTTAGATATCTAATTTTTTTAACGAAACTGTGAGTATAACATTTTAATATACACTATAAAACAAAAAGAATGCAACACTATGAAAATTAGGATATCATTTATTGGACAAATTTTGTAATTTTTGTATATACCGTGATGGTATAATGTATATAAAAAATAATATGTAAAAACTTATCTTATATTTGATACAAAAATATTGGGTTGGTTCAAAAGTTTATCTAATTTTTTTGAGAAAAAATAAAAACCAATAGTCTTTCTCCAATGATTTTTCTCCATTTCTCGTTTCTCAAGTAGTCGTCATACAGGGAGTGTCATAATCTACATCAAGGTTGGCATATTTATAGATTTCATCAGATGTGAGAAGAATCCAAAGAACTTTTGGGCTCTATTTGTGAAAATACAATTTCTAAATAATGACACGTTATTTAGAGATATATATCGGTCACCAAATGGTAATATTGATGAATTTTTAGTTTTTTGGGAAGACATGGGCAATGATCCGGTTATAACTTCGAAGAGATCAGTAATCACTGGAGATTTTAGTAATGTTGAAATGTGATTGTCCGAATAAATAAAAATTAGAGGCGATAATTAATTAAAAACGATTACTATTGACGCAACACCATGGATTACAAATTCCATTAAGCTTGCTCAAAAAGAAAGTGACATGGCCTACAAGAAGTTTAAATTAACCAGAAACGACACTGACTGGAATGGCAAAAAATGGCATTTTATGAACAGAATATTAATCGTAAGAGAGGAAATAGTATTAAAATGTGGCGAATGTTGAAGGAATTGGTGGGGAGTGGCAGAAAATCCGATGTATTTGAGGGTGTTGTAAAAATATGTAAAAAATAAGGTTCTTTCGTAGAATATCACATAACTTAAGTAATTGACCAATATTCTTAATATATAATACAATAATTTATCTCCATTTTAGTTATTGTAGCTCTTGATTGTTAGGTTGTAATAAAAATTGAAATAGATTTCAAATTTTACAAAATAAGGCAATGCGAATTATTTTGTATTATGTTGTACCCATGGATTTGATGTTGCGCTGTTTGGGCAGGTTCTCCGTATGGCAGAGTAGTATTGAGATGGCCAGTATTGTAATGATTTTTAAATTTAAAAATAATATAATGTCAATATATCTTGGAAGATACTTAATAGCGTGATCCAAAAACACCAATGTAACATTGGCATAATAAGGATCTCCAAATAAATTGTGAATGTAGTACTTATATGCAGAAATCGCTTTTTGGAAATGGTATTCGGATATTCGATGATTTGTCAGCTGAACTAAAAAATGCAAAGGGTTTAAGAATGTTTGTAGTTAGAATCCGTAAAAATTATTTGGCAAAATAGGTTCGGTATGTTTGATTTTGGATGGACTAGTTTGTATATATTAAATTTCGAAACATATCATATTTGAATATATTTATATTATGGACATACTTGTACAAATATAAATGAATTACAGATTGTATGTAGTAGCCAAGTGCTAAATAAAGAATATTATTATTTAAAAAAAATCACAGTTATAAAAGTTTGTGTCGGGTAGCTAAACGTACGTTTGATCTAACATTGTCCCGATAGAACGCAATGTAGCGCATCTCCGCGTTTACACCGTGATCTTTTATCCTTAACATTATTTGCATTATCCATTTTTCATATACAGAATCATCCACTTTAAAAATTGATCAATTTCGTTGCGTTTCAATAGAGAATCGTATCAAAAATTCGGTCTATCAAAATTTTCTTCAATTTTTCATAACTCATTCGGCACCCAAACACGTGCCTTGTTAACCTATAGTGCCTGATTTTTTTTTTCACCTGATTTTTTTTAATACCAATATGCACTCAGATTAGCAAAAAAATTCTTAAACAATATTCCGTCATTTTTTCGCGTCAAATTTGAAACAAATGTCGCAAACAATTCTCTTAGCTTCCCAGTTAGGCCAATGATCTGTTTTAGCTTTTACGACTAGTAAAGGAGGTCTTGGCGTAGAACTTTTTTTTTGGTGGAATAATATTTTCTAGAGACGTTTCCTTTATCTCTTAGATGTCTCCCTAGCGCCTATCATACACAAAGATTCTCTAAGTTCAATCCCGATTTTTTTTGGGTTATTGGCTATTTCGAATTGGCAGAATAAAGGAGCCAAGCATTCACAACAGCCAAATCTATCATATAATAAAATACATCTGAAGTACCTTTTTTTGCTTGTCGAATTCTACGCCTTCCTATGTGGGAGTCCATTATGTCAACTCCACCCATGTGTTGGTGGTATACTTTTACTACTTTTGGGCAGTTGACAAGTTGGTATTGTTTATATTTTTTTTCCCCACCTTCTTAATTCTTTTTTTTTTGGTAAACTGCGCCCAAAGTTGAGCCAGGGTGTACGGAGTTATTGTCTACCCATTGAACTAATGATATAGTATGCCCCTCAACTGAAGTGGCATACTCATCAACTAATCCCTTATCTTTTTTATTCTTAGTATTCAATGGCAAGTTGTTGATTCTATCTTTTTTGTATGTGCCAATAGCAAAAATTTCTTGTGATTTTAGGTAACTAAATAGTGGAACAGTTAAATTCCAGTTATCAAAATATATTTTATAGTTTAAATTTCATGGTGTTTTTCTTGCCTATCTAATTACAACGTTGGTACACATTCCTAGGTTGGGCTCTTCGGCATAGATAACCTGCTCTTAGCCTCAATAGATGTAATTTATGCGAGAATCCTTTATCGTTACATAAAACAAAAAGTTTAAAGTCCCACTTATGAGGCTTTCTCGGGTTGTATTGTCTCAGAAGTAATGGGTCTTCGTAGTGCATACCTGTTCATATACCGATAAGGTTTCATTCATTGGTAGTGATACAAATTTAGCATTCAGGCTGTCTATAATTGGACGCAATTTGAACAGGCTGTCTTGTTCCAGGTCGTCTCTCGTCTTCATTTTTAAATTATCGTTAAAATAAATTGTAGAACCAAGACTTTCAACATTATTTATAGCAATAGTTCCTTTTACTATTGGAAAGTCCAGCACTGTGTCCCACATGTCCCTTAAATTGGTAGCTCTTAAGACCGAGGAAAGTAGCAAGATGTCTATAAACCTATCAATTTGTTTACTTGTCACTATTCTGAACTTGAAGGGTCCTTCTGAATTGAGTAATTACTACTTTCTAAAGCAATTTTACTTACTACGTCGTCGTTAAAAAAATATTAGAAAAATTGGTATGGACTGTCGAGGTCTGTGATCGCAGAAGGAAGCAAGGAGTTTTCCTTGAATTCTGCCTCAGACTTATCAAGTTTCAAATTATTGTGATTCCACTTAAGTTTTAACTTGTTCGATTACCTGGATTTGGTTTTCGAGTGGAGCTCTTTGATAGATCACGGACTACTTCCGAAATACTTGGTGTCCTAAGAGCATATTTCTGCCTACTCTGACCACTATTTTCTTCCTGAGTAGGACACTGTGTGATTGGCAAAGTTCCAGGAAGAAACTCACCTACTAATATAGAAGGTTCGTTCATAGTCGAAGGTATTTCGCCACCCAATGGAAGTTCCTTGAGAACGGCATTATCAATTTTTGAAACAACTCCTCATCGTCAGCTACATATTCAAGTTCATCCTCCGTCAATATCAAATCCTCTTGACCTGCGATGTGGATGTCCTAAAGAGATGCAACCTCCCCTCTTCTCATTTTTACTCCATCAATAACAAAATAGTCTTCGGAATCCATTTCTGTAAAGCAAAATACCAAAAAAATATTAAAAAATCATGAAAACATTGCAATCTAAACACAACCAGTGTTGCTTGATGCAACTCAGAAGTTACACACAGGTTCTAAGATAATAAAAAAGCCAGAAATATTTTTTCCGCAAAAATAAACAGTTGCTAAACATACAAACAACACAACAAAATCAAACCAACCCAAAACAACCGACTTTTCATTCAACAGGTCTTCGCAACAAAATAACCTTTTATATTAAATTAGGTTATACTGTTGGTGGTTTTGATTGGCTGAAGGTTGACCCTGCATGTTGACCCTGCTCAGTTACATTAATTAATTTCTAAAATGCTCAACAGATGTCTCTTGGGGGCCAACACTGGATATGTAACTCAAGAGTGACAGTATGCACTAAAGCGTTAACCTCTCCAAGTTGACGTCATCGTCTTGGTACTATTGGCTGGTTGATTCCAAGAATTTCTCTAATCTTCTGAGTTGTTCTATGCTAATATACTTTCAATTAGCGCCAATAAATAATAATAATATAATTGCCATCAGCCTCGACCTGTTAACTACAATGTAGTGCATCGCTAAGATAAATATTAAAATTGTTCTTCATGTTCAAAAGGTATGAATAAAGCCTTTTTGGAAATAAAAGAAAAATAATAAAAAAGGCTCCTTATTTTCTTCAATTTTGAATGCTTAATAAAATTTATAAACCCAACGAAATAGTATACTATTTCCAAGTACTCGCTAAAATTTCTTCTGTCGAACAGCGTCAAAACTTTATGCGTGTGAAGTAGTTAATAGTTAAACTGTTAATACGTGGTTAATACTGTAGTGTTTAGCGAGTTGAGTGTGGTCTGCCGTTATCTTAGATAAGATTAAGACGAGTTTGCAGATAGGGCTTAATAACGGGCTGCATTTAAACTTCTTCTGACGATTACTAAGGTGACCTGAACCTTTTCCAGGCAAATAGTCCCCATATTATAATTCCTGGAATAATTGCTATATGCCATTCTAATTAAAATTTTGCCTTTTATTCTAAAAAGTCTGGCTACTCTACAACATCTTGACTCTCTAAAACATCTAGACTTATCACTAAAGCAAATTAGAGTTCTTTTTCAGGTTTTATTTAATATTAGCTCGGCGCCATACTAAGAAGCAACTAAGGGCAACAAACACACATCTCCTCCGCAAGTCAATGGCGATTAATAGTCAATTTCGAAACATTCCTACCTGTATATGCACCAAAGGCAACACACGTGTTGATTTCGTACAGCAGGAAGTCTATGGACGACCAGAACTCATGCATAGCTCTGGTCCTCAAAATATGTTATCCATGACCCCATAATTTCTAAACCTGAAGCTCGCTTATTTTTTTTCTTTTTCGTAGGTGTTAACTAACTTCAATAAGGAATCTCATTATTATTATTATTTTGAATTCTTACGTTAAAATTGTAATACAGTTAAAATCCCATGTGGACTAAACTGAACTTATTTTCCGAATTTTTTTGTTTGAAAAATAAATTTGTTTCTCTAAGAAAAGTTATTGTTATATTTCTTAAACTCTGCTCCATCGCTTTCTATAAGTTGATCTTTTTTTATTGCGTCCGAAGTTTAAATTCAAATACAACAACCATATTAGATGCCTGCAAACTATTTATTTTATGTGAAATATTATTGAATAACATTAATATTAGGAAACAATTTCGGAATTGCAACATTATATATTACAATATTTTCTTCTGAACGCACAGTTTTTTGGTCTTGTCTTGTTTTTGTTTTAATATCGAGCAGCGTGAAATGCGTTCAGAATTTGTCGATAATTCGGCGAATACATAGCTCGGTTGGGCTGTTAATTTGGTGCACAGAACACTGATTTTGATAATAAATTTCAACAATTTTCAAGCGTTGCTCTGATATTAAACATTCTATGATGATTTGTCAGATTATACTGAATACTTTTGACACTAGAGACACGTAAACTCACATCTCGTTTGACGAGCGACCCTTATCGGTACAAAAACTTTTGGTAAAAAAGTACACCAAATGAATCAACTGCAAGCCCTCATCGGTATAAACGTAGAACAATGCTCTGTAAGAATATTGCCCTGGTTAGCGAAAGTGTCGCTCTAAATCCGAAAAAATCGTGGCATCGTGCACAACAAATAAATATTTCGAAAAGCTTCCTTCAGCGATTAGTCACTAAAAACCTCCACTTTTGTGTGTACAAAATTGAAGTGGCATGGGTAAAAGAATGTGGTCGTGTAATTTAATATTGAATAGGTTTCTTCAGCTACAGAAGATCACAGCCCCGCTAATATTTTGGATATTAATCAAAATATACTAGGATTAGTGTTTGTAGTTCGATACATGTAAAGAATTTTCCAATAAGTGTGTTAGAATTTTCACACGTAATAGCGGCAACAGTGTCTGAAATGTAAATGTCACTCATATACTGCTGTTTACAGTACATTAAGTAAATTCATCATGGAAAGATACACGATAAATTAATTGGTCTCCATAGCAGTTAGAAAGCGACCACTACTTCAGAGAAAAATATTCTTTTTCAACCAAGCGCACTTCTGACTTAATGGGCCACATCTTTATCCTCAGAAAGTCACTATTTGTTTTAAACGATGACGGAAATCGTTTTACTCTTAATGGTGAACGCATTAGGAATATGCGAACAGAATATCTTTGGTACAATCTGGTAAATATGGATAAAAACAAGGTTTTCTCTCAACTAGACGTTGCAACTTGCCACGTCACATATCTTGTCAGAAAATCGATTTCATACAAAAAAGTTTCCAGGACGGCAATGTTTTTAAAATTTGAAAAAAAAACGACATTACTTATGAATATACCTAATAGTTTGGCGTTTTCAAAACTTTTGGATTATCTAGCTTATTTAAGTTCCACATTACAATCACTACTTATCAGATGTTAAAATCATTATCTAGCTCATCATAAACTTCGAACTTTTGTTTGATTTGTTTTCTTTAAGTCAGAATACTGAAATACGTTTTATTATATATCGATTAATTTTTAATAATTCTGCTTACAGAAAAATAGTTGTGTTGCCAGAATTATGTGTAAATATTAAAGACTATTCACAATCAGCACTTGGTGGCCAAGGGTGGCCCAAATTGAACCGTGGATTTAAATTTCTAGCCATTTTTTAGTTGCAGTTAGTAACTCTGATACTTTCACAGTTATAATTTATGATTTATCCAATTAGAAAACAGGAAATGTTATATAAAAGAATGACATGATATTGTCAAAACGCATCACAACTTCGGTACAAAAATATTGTGGAATTTTGGTAAAAAAGTACACCAAATGAGTTAACTGATGGAAGATTGATTAAAAAATGAATGCAAGATCTCATTGGTACAAACGTGGGACAATGTTCTGTAAGAATATTACCGTGGTTAGTGAAAGTATCGCTGTAAATCCGAAAAAATCGACTGGGCATCGTGCATAACAATTAAATATTTCGAAAAGCTTCCTTCAGCGATTAGTTCAAAAATAAAATAGTATAGTAAAATAAAAATAAAATAGTAAAAAAATTTCGTTTTATTTCTAATTTTAATCCGGCTTTTCATTTGGACCACCATTTATGTAAATGTGAAAACGTATGCAGAGGTATCAGGGACCGAAGCTTAGAAATAGACTCATCCAACTTCCCGTCCAGTTTGAACATCCAGAAGGTAGTCGTGAAATTTCATATTGAATAGGTCTCTTCAGCCACAGAAGATCACATCCCCGCTAATATTTGGGATATTAATCAAAATATACTAGGATTCGAATATTCGGTTATATTCATGTGAAGAATTTTCCAATGAGTGTGTCTGAACTTTGACAAGTAATAGCGGCAACAGTGTCTGAAATGTAAATGTCGCTTATATACTGCTGTGTATAGTACATTGAGTTAATTCATCATGGAAAGATACACGATAAATGAATTGGACGCTAGAGCAGTTAGAAAGCGACCACCACTTTATGCAAAAATAATCTTTTTCGACGAAGCGCATTTCTGGCTTAATGAGTCACCTCTTCATCCTCAATAAGTCACAGTTTTTTTGAAGACGATGACGGAAATCGTGTTACTCTTAATGGTGAACCCATTAGGAGTATGCTAACAGAATATTTTTGGTACAATCTGGTAGATATCGATAAAAACAATGTTTTCTTTCAATAAGACGTTGCAACTTGTCACACATCTCGTCAGAAAATCTATTTATTTCAAAAAATCGTTTTCAGGACGTGTTATTTCGCGAACCGATCACTCCATCAAGATCATGGAATTTCACGCTTTTGGACTACATTTTTTTGGAAAAACAGTTATTGACCTTAAATGAACCATTCAGGCCACCACTGACAATTTACTACGTCGGCAAGAGTAATCGAAAATTGGGTCTCCGGAATGCATTCCACCACACGAAGCTGAGGAGGACATCTGAATTACGTTATTTTCAAAACATATTGCCATTAGTTTTTCGTCAAGATAAAATAAGAGCTTCGGATTATCACTTGCAGTACTCATTGCTCATTTTAAAATTCTGACATCCTTATTGGAAAATCACACTTGACATTCTTATTAAAAAAAAAATCGGGAGCAGCGGAAACTAAGTTTGTCAGGAATAAAATCAATAGGATGCAGAGGCGACTCGTGGGTTTTTAAAGTGGGAGGGCGTAGAAGAAAAGAGTGCTGCTGAAGATTTTTTTTTGCTTTCCCCTTCCTCTTTTTTACTTTTCATGCTATTGAAACTCTATACAGGAGGTGAACCAGGAAAATGAGTTAAGGGAAAGGAACTGAACGGAAATAAAATATGGCGTTTTGCTCTGAAAACCTGTTTACTGTGATGAATGCTGGAGGAGTGGCGCCCCAACACCCTACCTCACGAGCCGCCACTGATAGGATGGTTGTAATATATTTTGTAGCTTTCAGAATCCTGTCCATATTGTCATTGCGCAGATCTATTAATAGTAAACTATTTGGTTGAATAATGCGTTGGTTTGTGAAAGGCTTTATACTGGCGAGGCAAATAAAATAATTTGCGCATATATAATTTATTCATATTCTCCTTTTTTATTTATGAAATAGTAAAAGAGCATCAAATGCATACAAAAAGATATATAATGTGCATATTGATGCACCACTAACGTAACACAGATGTTATTAATCCGTTTCTATTATTTATCTAATAAATTAAAGAGAAATTGGAGTTTTGAATTATTTTAAGGTTTTAAATATTTCAAAGATAAACAAATCATTTATATCATGTAATCATTTTGACATTTCCAATTATTAGAAAAATAATTAGTTTTATGAAATGTTTCAATGTTATTTATACATTGGTTACAGTGTTCAAATTAAATAGATTATGCCTTAATGTGAGCAAATATTTCACATTGTATTACTGCAGAACCTAGCATGTAGGGGAAGGTTGGATAATATCGTACCCTTAAGGGATTATAGCTATAATATTCTACTGGTACGAAACAGAGCGACTGGTTGATAATCTCGTACGTTTTAAATAATAGCCGATATACGAGTTAATTAACATTTATCTCTGAATAAAAATATTATTATTATTATTAATTTTAACAATAGTGGCAAATTAAATTTTCAACAGTGTCTTTACTTTACCACTGCATTATTTATGGATCCAGCTGGAACAACTGCAACAACGAAACCATATTGCCTTGTCCCGATCGAATTCTCCACATATAGTGCAAATGTTAATAACAGCGTCAGTATTACCATTTTCTTTGCATGTGTCCATGTCATCATAATTGTAATTACCACTGCATAATTGTGATAGAAGAACTTTGTCATCGCTGCGGAAAATGAACATTCTTCTCTTGATAATTTTTTTATTTGCTAAGACTTTTCCATTTTTATTATTTTTGTCTTTATTCTCTTCTTATTAACTTCTATTCATCTCCCTTTCTTTTAACTCAGCCTTTAAGGAAGTGTCAGTCAATATTTGTGAGTGTTGTTTCTTGGAACGTCTTTTAATTTTCTGAATTTTTGGAGGCACTGTACTTAAGATTTGCAAAATATTACGTAAAGAGCGAAATAAGAGTTTCGGTATGTGTCGGTATGTGGGATAGTAAATGTTGCAGTTGCTATGTCATTATTCATTGAAGTTTGATTTCGAGATGTTAGGTCTTCAATAATAGGAACAGATATAAAGTCATCGTCACCGAATATATTGGGATTTATGGGATAAATGCCAGTTACTTCGAATCATTTTACTGCTGCGTCCCTCGAAGCTACTTTCAAATATGCTTTATTGAAAATTGAAGCCGAAACATCAAGAGTGATTTTTTCATATGGATGGTTTTTCATATATAAATCACACTTTCTGTGATATCTGCCTTCAGTGGACCATAAAAAGTGACGTCTAGTGGCTGCATCCTATGGGAAGTAAGCGGAGGTAATGATAGCATGTGGATCCCATTTTCTCGGCAATATTGATAAGCTTTCAGTGACAAGTGACTGGTGTGATTATTAAGAATAAGAAGGGTGGGATTTTGAGTAGTTGCACTAATATGTTGCACATTCATATTCAGCGCCAGTAGGCCCTCCAGTCTTAAGACTTCACTTGATCCTTTGGTGTGGATATATAAACATAAGTGAGACATATGAACAGCCTGATGCATTCATTGCATAGACAACTGTGATGTTTTGCGAACAATGAACTTGTTTAAGTCCTATAGGCGCAAACATTTTTCCATTTTGACTGGATAAGCATTCTTCTCCATCATTTCCTTTAAATTACGAAAAGTTAAATTAATTTCAGTTTTATTAAAACCCAACACTCTATTCATGTTTGTTGGGTCCTGAGCTCGCGAATAGATAGCAGGGTTTTTTTAAGAACGCATACACCTAGCATTTACCTGCCATACCTTTCTCTTCTGAGAAAAAATCTTTTTAATGTTCTTTGCAACAGCTAGTTTATAAGACAATTTGCGTATGTGTTGTTGTATAATTCCAAAAAAATATTTTAGCCATGATAACAACATGGTCAGCTAACTCCTTTTCATCATCCTTTGAAAACGTTACCATCCGTCCCAGTCGAGGATCATAGTATTCTGATTGTTTTTATGTCTCTTCTGGATTCTGGAAGCACAAACGATCGTGCCACTTCTTATATTTTCCTTATGTACAGATTCTAAAGCAGTCTGCATTTGAAGTGAGTTCCAAGTTCCCTTTTTTCTTTTTGTTGCACATTCAGTCATCTGTAAGAGAACAAACAAAAGTAAAATACATAGTTGAACACGAACGCGCAATTGCCAGACAATGCCATTTTGTTTTGTCACCACGTCAATACCTACGAATAAGATTTTAGCCATAAAAACTTATTTCTACTATATCTAACACCAATTTATGCTTCAAAGCTCATTACTATGATATAGTTTATCATAAAAAAGTAGAATAAATCTGGATTCGTTAATTATACCAAATTATAAAAAATGCACGCGAAGGTTGTTAGTGACATGTAACGCTTCAATCACCAGCTACTGCGGTGGGGGCAGTCTGTCGGTAGCATTGGGCATGATTCGATGCGTAAACAGACATAGTTAACTATAAGCAGCTTTGTAGTTATGTGGGGGCACGCTACTATCGACCGCGCGCATTTATCCAACTCTCCCCTAAAGGACGGCTCAAAGTAAAGGATGGATTTCAATTGAAAATAAAACGACTTCTTTATTGATTTTATGATTCAACTTTTAATTTAAATAAATTCAAAATAATAAATAATTTAAATAAATTAAATCGATCACCCGCAAATTTAAAACAGAAGACAACTAATGTTTATAGTTTTTTTTGTGAATCATGCATTTCGTTTATTTTCTTATCTTGTATCTTATTGTCAGTTTTAACGTTGATTTCTACCGCGATTTTTGGAAAACTAAAATGGCCCATGTGTGTGAGAATAGTAAATTAGTTGACTTGGCATTAATTTATGGAGGTTTGCTTCAAAATGCCAATGCTGCATCTCAGCTATACGCAAAAAAAAATCCTTTTCGGGTTCACCCATTGCCGAAATTAGAGCACGCGGGACGACCGAGGCTACCTGAAAATGGGCAACGGGAGAAATAAATTTTGAATCTTGTCGAGGAAGACCCAACACGGCAGTGGAAGTGGAGCAAAAATAGTTTGAGGACAGATAAGTTTTACCCAGCTCATTTACAATGAGTTCAAGTCTTAGAGCCACAAAACCACCTTAACAGAATTCAGTCCTGCGAGCGGTTCTTACACCAACATGAGACGAATCAAAACTTTACCAGAAATATTTTGTAATGCTCATTTTTGGCTAGTTGATAATCCTTATGCTTCTAGGCAAACAAATTTTCAACATATATTTTCAGCCAATGTGTGGACATCAACGGTATTCAACGGTATTCTAATTGGTAGTGTTTTATCTTGCCGAATCGTTTAACGGGCAAAAACCTAGCCCGTTTTAGATGTGAAGTGTGGGAGTTCCTAGACATAACTTTTCCTAATAAGTGAGTAGATCGCGTAGGGCCAGTTGCTTGACCGCTTAGGTCACCAGATCTTAACCCTTGTGATTTCTTTTCATAGGGTTACATGAAAAGCATTGTTTTTAAAACGCCAGTTAATACAAGGAAAAAAGTTATTGATCGCATAGAACAAGTTGGTGAGACTATTAGGGGAAGATCACTATTACGCGCATGTACCGACTCTTGGGTACATCGCGCCCAATTTTGTGTGCAACGGATCGACGGCAACTTTAAACCTAAATCAATTCTTCTATTGGAACCTTTGGTGTGAAACACTATACTTGAAAAGATTTACCACTAAACACCAAATCACTTTTTTTGAACTTCTCGACGCACGTTTCGCTAACCATGTTAGCGTAATCAGGAAATGAGTTAATCTCAAGATTAGGAGATTAAATCATCTTCTGATGACACGTGCGTCGAGAAGTTCAAAAAAAAGATATTTGGTGTTTAGTGGTACATCTCTTTAAGTTTAACTTTAGACCTTTTAAGTGCAAAGCGCAGGACCGGAATGAATATTGTTTTCGAAATTTATATGGTAATTTTTTTATCTTTTCGTTTTTTGAAAAATGGCATTAATAAAAGTTTTTTATTTTATCGGGGTTTATACACTGTTAAAAAAAGGCTCAACTTAGGAATCAAGTTTGTGTATGTACGGTCACGATCGCTGTTCACATTTACCACATTTTAACCTAATTTTCAAAAAAAAAAATTGAATCTGTTACATCGCCTGTCCAAAATACATTTCATACAGGATCAATTTGTGATGCACTTGCCTCTCATGAATTACGCAACGATTTTTCGAGCCCCAAAGGTGACAATTTTGTTTGCTTATGGAAACTTCGAATTAAAAATGAGTCTCATCGCTGAAAATCATTTTTAGATTAATTTGAAATTCTACTTCATGAAGGTTTAAAAACCAACTAGTGATCTATTAGCGGTTGAAATGGTCAGAAAGCTCTAGATCTTCCGTCAGTTAAATTTTGTATGTATAAACGTGAAGGCCATTAGTGAGTATTCGCTGAAGAGAGCCTCTCAAAATGTTTAATTGTTATACGATATATCAAGTCAATGTTATCGCATTTGGAACGATATTTAGTGTATTTTTTCTACCAAGTATTTCACAAAGTTTTTCTATCGTCTCCGTAAAATGTACACCTAATTTTTAATGCATTTTAAATAATACTCTCTTCTTTCATATAGCGTTCCATATTTTCTAATCGAAAGAATCATAGGCTATAACTGTCAGAATAACAGAGTTACCAATAGTAACAAAAATGGCCCGAAATTTAGCCCGATGTTCAATTTTGACCACTTTGTATATAGAATGTATCTTTAGTAAACCATTAAAATTTGCATATATACAATACCTGACATCTGCACTGTGATATCTATTATCAATTCATTTCATTTAGGAATAAGGCTACACTACATTATCTAACATACACAGTCTGCCTAATAGAAAAGTCGTCAATGAATACTTGAAATATGTAATGATACTTTTAAGATTTTTCACCAGAAATGTCATATTCACTCATTTCTCCTTTTTGAGCATTTTGGACTGTTAAAGTGTTTGGGTCATAGATGTAATAAGAACACGTAACTTACATGTATATATACGCGACGTGCAAATAAAATAATGAGACTGGAGGCATAGAGTTCGATCTGGCAATCCTGTTGGAATGCCCCTTGGAGGGAAGATAGGCCAACATAGCTTTAGCAACATAGCTTTTCTAAATTTCTAGAGCGTTGAATTATTTCTAGGTCTGAAAATGAGTTTCAACAATTTCGAGCAACGGTACGCAGCAGAATGAGCCGATCGTAGATAGAAAGCACGCTGATTTGCTTTTTTGACACATCAACCTCTTGGATTTGCTAGAGGTGCCCGAGGCTGCTCTGTAACTTATAATTCAACAATCTCCCTAATTTTTAGTTTTATCGATCTTGGTATATCCGATACATTAGAGCGATCCTATGTTACGTATTAATTCAAAAGATAGTTTTCGCAAAAATTATCTCCGTAATTTTCGTTTATCTATGGCCTTAATAAATAGATAATTTATATCTGCAACGTTTAACATTGAGCAAAGATTACATTTAGTCACCTTCGAGTGACACGTGTACAATTAAAAGCAGCATAAAGTTTGTTCACCGTATCTACTCCTCCTTTAGTTTGATTTTAAGTACCTAATATATCTGGCTTAGTTGTTTCACTATTAATAGTGTCATCATGGTGTAAACTTGACATAAGCGAAACATTTTTACCATTTTTTGGAACATAAGATAAGAGCATGCAATTCTCGTGAAAGGCAAACAGTGACGACTTTTCAGGTCGATTTATTAAGCGGATAAATTCAATGAAGCTCTGTTTTATTTTTCCTAACCATTCCTACGATAGTCATCCTAAAATTCTTCTTTGGGGTTCCTATCAATTTAAAACTGGTAAACCAATTATCAGTAGTTATGTTCCTTCTACTTACTCTTATGGGTTTACACATCCTTTCCACAACAGCATCTGGGGACTTATTTACCTCCCAAGGACCCGCCGGTTGTTTACCAACATATACTTGCAAATTACAAGTAAAAAACTTTGCAGTCACAAAGAGCATACATTTTTATTCCGTATTTGTTCGGTTTATTGAATATGTTACGTATTAAAAGGGTGTAAATGTAGTTTTACACTTTTTTATAAAGATCTCATAAATATCTCGAATCGCTGCCAATCTATCAACAGACCTTGTAGCTGGGAGAGTTTCAAGGTCGTTAAACCGCAAATGTTGCAGTAAGAATCGAAATCTTTGTAAAGACAAAGTAAGCCGAAATATCTCGATTCCAGTGCCATTTACACCACAAAGATCTTCAATGTTCAAAGGATTACATTTTATTACTTCAGCCAAATACCAGAGCACAAACAACGCTTGAATTTCAACGATGTCAGTTGTTTTGACATCACGTTCTCGAAAATATCGACCTTGAGTAGCCTGGATATGTTTATTTGTATTATCTATAATAATTTGTAGCAATTTTCTGGAAAGAAATACCGCTATATTGACAAAAGAGTTTTTAGTGTTTTAACAATTCCTTTTGGACCACGTAAATGGATAACTAAATTTTCTGATCGGCTTCTCACATTTTTTGGAGGACAGTGTTTCCTCCATTTGGAGGAAACCATTTTTTTACCTATAACAAATGGACCAACAGCTTCTTGCAAAACACCCCGTTCGGTTCATTGTCTGAAATATCCTTTTCACTATCTGTTCCATGTATATACAGTTCAATGACGTCCTCTTCCTCTTCATTATATTCATCAATAGGTAATTCCTCTTCATCAGAGGATTGGAAACATTGTTCCATTCATTTATGTAGCTGTTATTTTTCATAGGACGCCATTCTAAAAACGAATATGTGTAACAGTGACAATAAAAAATAGCGAAAAGAACATACCTTATCAAAAGAACACAGAAACATAAATTTATGTATTATTACGTCAGTTTTCGCTGCGGATTTCCAGTCCGCAATCTCGAATTAATCATCAAAGCCCGAAACTACTCCTTGGTTCACTCAATCGCCTATTAAACTTTCTTCCCGGAAGGCATTGAGAGGCGCAACACTTGGAGGGGAGTGCAATGGAAACTATTGTCTGCAAAATCGGTGCGGAGCGACCAGAGTTTTTGGAAAGTTGTTGTCCTTTTTTTCAGAAAGCACTAAAAAAATTTGGCTTCCGAAAAACAATGGTACCGACCTCCAAGTGACCCCAGGAAGTTCAAACACACAAATCAAACTATCCGATGTTTCCTTGCACCCAGTGTTGCCAGATCAAACACTACGCCACCAATCTCAATAATTTATTTACACACCTCGTATAACTTAAGAACATATTTAAGTATTTTGCAAGATTTCGTAACTGTACACATTATAGTGGCTAAAATTCTTCGAATTAATCGGTGTGTATGTTCCACGGTGTATCGTTTACAAACTTGTTACAAAATTGTTACAAAACAGATCAAATTTATCTAGAAGTTTATATTGGAATTTCGAAATTCACTAAACGCGATTTCTTTATAAGTACACAAAATTGAATGCAAAAAAACATCGCGTTGCTAGCCCATATTCCCCCGATTTAGTTCTGTGTGACTTCTGAGCATTATAAAAACTGAAACTGGCAATCAAAGGAAAGTTTTTGATGCGATTTTGGACACCTATTCATTATCGTCTTTAAAAGCATATCTTTATGCGACTTTCAATTATTGTACTCCATGTGTGCTGGTGGTTTATGATAGTTTTCAGCGTTTTGTTGACCCACACTAACTCTCCAATACACTCACAATAAAACTCGCTAGTGGGTAAATTTTCGATAAAATTAAAGATTAAGGACAACCAACAACTGAAATACTGAAACCTACGATTAGATTGTAAGAATTAAAGACCGGACTAACCAAAGGATCTTTCAAATTTAGCATTTTTTTTAATTCTTGAATAAAACAGATAACGTTGTGAATTTGCCTAGATCTAATCCCATTTCAGAAGTGTAATGTATGATATTTCTAAAAATGGAGTAATACCCAATATAACAAAGCGTTAAAATTGTTAAATAATTTTTTGAAAATGGGCGTTCAGTGAAAAATATTTTTAGAAAATTATGTGATATTTACGGTTTACACAATCATCCATCTGAAAGCATTATCAATAAAATTGTTCAAACATTTCAAGAAATTGGTTCGGTGGAAGATAAAAGAAGAACAATATATAGTTGTGGTCGTTCACAAGAGCATATTAATTTGGTATGTGCAAGTGTTACTGAAGACCCAGAAATTTCCATAAGTCGACGTTTACAACAGTTTGGGCTCAGTGAATCCACAACATGGTGTATTTTACGAAAAAATTTAGCTATGACGGTATATAAGGTTCAAATAATATAGAAACTAAAGCCACTGGATCATTCAAAACGTCGAGTATTTATCAACTGGATCAAAGAACAAATAAAATGATTTTTCCCAAAAAACCATTTTTTCAGATGAAACACATTTTGAAATTGATGTTATGTTAATAAACAAAATTGATGCATTTAGGGAGGAAAATCCACGATTAATTCATGAGAAACTTTTACATCACAAACGAGTCACTGTTTGATGTGCATTATGGTCAGGAGGTATAATTAGACCGAATTTCTTTCAGAATGCTGCTGGTGAAACTGTAATTTTGAATGGTGTTCGATATCGTGAGATGATAACTGAATTTGTGGGCTAAATTAAATAATATTGATCTGGAGGATATGTGGTTCCAACAGGAGGGCGCTGCACCTCAATCTGCTAATGAAACAATTGATTTATTGAGAGAAAAATTTCTTGGACGAGTTATTCCAAGAAACGGTGATGTTAATTGACCATCGAGATCATACGATTTAATGCCGTTGGACTATTTTCTTTGGAGTGACGAAAAGCCGGGTCTATAAGAACAATCCTCAATCGATTCCTGAGCTAAAGGATGAAATTATTTGAGTCATTGGTGAGATAGAGTCAGGGTTATGCCAAAATGTCATCCAAAATTTTGACAAAAGATTCGACGTCTGTGGAACTGCAAGAGGTGGTCATTTGGCAGATATTGTCTTTCGTGTTTAAATGTCATACACTATGCTTGATTTATCAAGCATTTACCTGTGTTTTCTTCAAGAATTAAAAAAACCGGATAATTTGAAAGGCCTATTAGCAAAAAGAAGGGAACAAATCGTTGCATGCAATGGAGTTCGCTGTCATTTCTATTTGTGAAAATATCTGTATCTCCAAAATGTTTATAAAGTCATTTCAATTATGTTTTTGTGATGACATTGGATAATTTTTTTTTTCAGGTTGTACGGTACAAAAAATATTAGTACGAAGTAAACACTGATAAAGTTAAGGTTAATATGAATTCATTCAATAGAATGAGCCAGTAATGTACGACTATGACTAAACACACTGATAAGCAGTGACCTTGTCCAAGCTCGGCCAAAAATCCGCTCCCTAGTAGTAACTAATATGTACATTACCCATTCGAAATACCAAACCTAACATATCCAGGTATCCAGGTATGACCGTACTACGAACATGTGCGTTTATTTGCTTATTTGTGGCGATAACTAAAACTACGGTTTTCTAAGAAAGCGGTGCCGTTATTTAGCGGCCGTGATAGGTCGTGCTGCAGTGGACGTAAGAAAACCGCTGTAAGAACGGTAACAAGAGATGTTAACTTAAAAAAAAAGAATGGACGATCTAGGCATAGCATTATTACAATATTTGGAAGATGAGGAGTCATCGGAAGACGAAAACTATTGTTTTGAGGATAGTCAGATATTTAGAAATCGTGCTACCGAGGGTGCATTCCAAATGCTTTAAGTGGGCTTTTTTATAGCCTTTGCTTTTCACATTATATCAAGCTTCATTATTTCTTACAAAATCAATCAATATTTAATCATTTTCGCTGGTTCATATTACGTTTGTACTGTGTGCACTCATTTTGTACTTTAAAACGGTCACCGCTAGATGGGAAAAAAGTTCCGCTATGACGTATTTCGACGTTATTTCACGTAACGGTCACAACCATTGTTCTGTAGGAAACCAACGCCATCTGATTTGCATAGACAACGTTTTAGTGATGCCATCCACCGCTACATTACAGCTGTTAGATAACGGTACCGCTTTTTTAGCATTTATCATAAAGTACTCTGTTTTCAAGGGTTAACTCCGACGGACATTTTACTTTAAAAATTCTTTCCCTTCGTTTCCAATAGTAAAAAAATGGGATGTTAAATTTAATCATAGCCGGTACATCCGTTGAAGAAGACCACTTCATCCAAACCAGTCCCAACAGTGGGTGGGAACAAGAAAAGTACGCCAAAGTAAGCGAAAACGATTTCATCTCTAGGAAAAGTCATCGTTAAGAAATTTTGGGATTATCGTGATGCGATGCTCATAAACTGCTTGGTAAAAGTGAGGACCATCACCGGGGTGCTTCACTATTGGACCAATTGAATAGTGCTTTTTCACCATAATAACACCCCAGCATACACCTTAGATTGTTGCTGCAAAATTTTAGGGCCTGCACTTTGAAGTACTTCCACATGCACCGTATTCGCTGGATTAGACTTCCAGCGATGACGCCCTCTACCTAAACCTGAAGAAAGGACTCTGGAAGAAGATTTATTTCAAATGATGAGGTGAAATCTGAAACAATCGTTTAATTTACAGAGTTGGACAAAATCGCATTATAATGAGGGTATTAGAAAAATTAAAGATGAGAAAGAAAATATGGTTAGAGAAACCACTGATATTTTAGATAGAGGCGAACAGATATTAAATATTAATACCCCAGGGATATCTGAAGAATAAGAGCCATAGCCAACACACGGAAGCCTCGACAAGACAATAACAAGATCTCAAAAATAATAAAAGTGCAGAAAATAACACTATTATAAATACATTGATAATGATTGCGGAAAAGGACGTGTCAAAAGAACGAATAAAGAAGTAGTAGAACTATACCAAAAAAACACAAATTGCCAAATTTAATTTGTTAAATTGCCAATAACGGCATAGATAGGAGCACAGAGAATCAGTTGGGTGAAACACCTTGAAAGACTACCATGAAGCAGTGTTAAAAAGACAGTGTTAAGAGGAACAATAGCAAGGAAAAAAAAAGGAGAGGAGAACCAAGAAGAAAGTGATTGACTTCCGTGGGGGAAAATCTAAGAACCCTGAAGGTTAACAACTGAACGGGAGAAAGTTGCAGAAATGGCGAATTATCAATCAAGCCTTAGGCCTTCAGCTCTAACTAAATAACAAAATAGAAGACCGTTGGTCTGAACAAATTTAATTGAAATTGGTCAGTATTGTTTGCGAGGTGGCCACTGATATTGCCGGTCGATTGACCAATGTATACCGTGATGTTAATTTTAATAAAAATGTTCTAACAATGTTCATTATTGTATTTGTAGCTTATTCCTTAAGTAATAATAAAGTAAATAAGATAGTAATATTTCCAAATACATTTTTATACACATTTGCTTTAAATGTTAATTTTTATCATAGGGATTAAGTAACTTTAATTTTCTTTCTTGGAAACCCTCAGGTTTCTGACCTTTGTCGTAAGGATATTTTTTTAAATAACGTGAAGAATCGTTAATTAAATTTACAAAAGTAAATTCCATTATTAGAATATTTCTGAAATAGTCTTATATAAAAAAAATATTCATGTATACATGTAAAGTTCTTTGAAAAACTAATAATAAAAACTAAATAATAAAAAAGTAAAAAGAAAAGAACCAGCCAAGTATTAGATGATATTATGGAGCTAAAAGTGCTTTAGACAGTAACAACTTAAAACTGGAGTGGTTCGATTATAGGAATAATTCGATTCGAGATATATAATTTGAAGCACTTTCGGATTTTTAGCTGTCACATCTTTTTATCTTTCAGAATATATATAGAATGAATGATCAACGTTAGTTTGCTTTTCAGTAAATGTTTGTCTCCTTAAAATACTGATATGATACGGAAGATAATTTAAGTCATCGAAACCCGGATTTATGCATAGAATTATAAAGCTGGGTTCACATCAATTACTTTGTGTTGTGTGGGCTGTATTATATGTGGTGTACGTGCGTAGTAATGTAGAGGCTCTGACATACAAGGTCACATACAAATATTTTCGCCGCACAGCATGCACATGAATCATCTGTTGTCGGTTTTCTCGCGAACGGCAAAGGAATTAGCGATACACAGGATTTGTGTATGGACGTGTTGTTGAAGGGAAATTAATGTTTTTAGTTTCAAAAAGATACCTACTGAACGTGGCTATATTGAAATTAAATATTTAGTAATTTATTATTTATTGAGCAACTGATTGTAGTCAAAGCATGTCATAGCATTTTTATATGTCCATGCTATTATATCCTTCCAACATCCCACTGCCCACAGAGACGAAGCGCGCCGGACGCAAATATTTATTGACTGTATGTGGGAATTTTGCGTCAAATATTTTCGTCGCGCACTAAATTCAACACATCTTAATTGGGATTGGCTAAATTGGGCTGCTTGCTCTGATGGTTACTAGATGTGACCTGCTCTCCAAGCAGATACCTCCTCCCCCATAGCTTAATTCCTGGTGTGATCTCTTTATACTGTTCTAATCCAAAATTTACATTTTTGCTTTCACCCCGAGAATGTTTGACCCTTTTAAGTTTATCATGACCACCTAAATAAAATCCAGATCCATCACTAAAGCAACAGAAGCTGAATTCCATTCGATACCATTCTCAGCGACTCCTTTTGTCGTACACTGTAAATACCCAGTACGGTCGATAAACATGTATTTTCATCGCAAATAAGTATCGACCAATATTTATCCCCAAAACAGCCCTACCTATACTCGTCTTGTAATTCCAAGCATATATCTTTCCATTCCTCTCTGTGCTACCTAAAGTTTTTTAATTGATTGCGATGTTAGTGTCCAGGTTTCACTTCCGTATGTCATAACGGACAAGACGCACCCGATCGAAGACTATTCTTTTCAGGCAAAGTGGGAGCTTAGTCTTAAACACTATGTTGAGCCTGCCAAAAGCGTGCCAGACACATCTAACATGCCGTTTCACCTCCAGGGCGGTATCCCCTTCCATTGAAATTCTTTGTCCAAGATATATAAAGTGGTCCACAATTTCCAAATTCCTTCCTAACACTGAAATTCTTATGTCCTCAGCAAAGTTATTGAACATAACCTGACTCTTTTTTAGGTTAATTTTTAAGCCAAATAGTTCGGCAGCCCTTTGCAGCTCTTGTATCAGTCTTTGCAGCTACCCTAGGCCTTATGAAAGGAGAACGATATTACTAATCTAAGATGGTTTAAGTTTACACCATTGATGTTTACACCTCCCTGTTCCCAATTCAGATTACGGAATTCTTTTTCAAGGCAGGACGAAAAAATATGCCCTACACCTTGCTCTACATTAATTCCAACGTCAGGATCATCAACGTGAATTGTCGCTGTAGCCCCATCATATATCGAATCTAATAGGTTTACATATGCTTTGTCTACCCCCTAGCTAAGCAATACGTCCATTACTGGCCTGCTTTGAGATTGAGTCAAATTCTTTTTTGTAGTCGATAAAAGCCAAGCACATTGGCATGGTGTATTGTTGTGTCTTTTTATTGTCTGCTGTACAACCTAGACGCGATCCATTGTACAGAAACCATTTCTGAATCCTGCTTGTTCTCTTGGTTGTGAGTCATTTAGTTTTCTTAATATTCGTTTAGATATTATCTTGCTGAAAATTTTGATCCATCACTAAAGCAACAGAAGCTGAATTCCATTCGATACCATTCTCAGCGACTCCTTTTGTCGTACACTGTAAATACCCAGTACGGTCGATAAACATGTATTTTCATCGCAAATAAGTATCGACCAATATTTATCCCCAAAACAGCCCTACCTATACTCGTCTTGTAATTCCAAGCATATATCTTTCCATTCCTCTCTGTGCTACCTAAAGTTTTTTAATTGATTGCGATGTTAGTGTCCAGGTTTCACTTCCGTATGTCATAACGGACAAGACGCACCCGATCGAAGACTATTCTTTTCAGGCAAAGTGGGAGCTTAGTCTTAAACACTATGTTGAGCCTGCCAAAAGCGTGCCAGACACATCTAACATGCCGTTTCACCTCCAGGGCGGTATCCCCTTCCATTGAAATTCTTTGTCCAAGATATATAAAGTGGTCCACAATTTCCAAATTCCTTCCTAACACTGAAATTCTTATGTCCTCAGCAAAGTTATTGAACATAACCTGACTCTTTTTTAGGTTAATTTTTAAGCCAAATAGTTCGGCAGCCCTTTGCAGCTCTTGTATCAGTCTTTGCAGCTACCCTAGGCCTTATGAAAGGAGAACGATATTACTAATCTAAGATGGTTTAAGTTTACACCATTGATGTTTACACCTCCCTGTTCCCAATTCAGATTACGGAATTCTTTTTCAAGGCAGGACGAAAAAATATGCCCTACACCTTGCTCTACATTAATTCCAACGTCAGGATCATCAACGTGAATTGTCGCTGTAGCCCCATCATATATCGAATCTAATAGGTTTACATATGCTTTGTCTACCCCCTAGCTAAGCAATACGTCCATTACTGGCCTGCTTTGAGATTGAGTCAAATTCTTTTTTGTAGTCGATAAAAGCCAAGCACATTGGCATGGTGTATTGTTGTGTCTTTTTATTGTCTGCTGTACAACCTAGACGCGATCCATTGTACAGAAACCATTTCTGAATCCTGCTTGTTCTCTTGGTTGTGAGTCATTTAGTTTTCTTAATATTCGTTTAGATATTATCTTGCTGAAAATTTTGTATATTACTGATAGGAGGGTTATAGGACGGTAGTTCTTCAAATCTTCCTGTGCTCCTTTTTTATATAAAAGTATTACTTCTGCATTTTTCCGTAAGTCAGGTACAATTCGTTTTTTGCGTATTAGGCATTTTGAGTATTTTGACAGTGTTTTATGTAAAATGCGACCATTAGCATTTCGACAGTTACACTGTCCTTTCTTCGACTCATGCCGTTTTTCATCGATTTTATAGCATTTGCACTTCCTCCACTAGGATTTGTTAGGCATTTGTTCTTCCGTGAGAATTGTTGTCTTTGATTAGTTCTAATTTTCATATAACTTTGAATCTATTTTTTTGGCAACCTCTAACATTTCCATACGCGCCCTGCATACTGTGCCATCCTCACGCATTAAAGCATATAATTGCTTTCTTTTATTTGTCAGTTTCTGTTTAGACTTGTTAATTCCCTTGTTTTCTTCCAGAGTTTTTTACACTAGATGCATGTTGAACCGGGGCGTCTCCTCTCTGATTCTTATAATCTTGCAGAGCTCAGCGTATTCGACCAAAGCATATTGCCAATAGGACTCACTGCTTTTCTCATTGTCCGTCGTTTTTTCATTAAATCAATGGTCTCACTGGAGATTTTTGATGTGATTTCTATAGATATTGTTGGTGATTTCTTCATATTGGGCTGATATTTCCATCTCTTCCGGGTCTTGTAACACAGAAAAGTGGTTCGACAAAGCAATCTCAAAATCGCTGCCCATCTTCAGCAATTTCGCAGAATCCACTTTATCCTTCTTTGGTTTTGCCATTCTTGTGCGCTGTCTGCGACAGTTAATCCTAACATGCATCATTCGGTGATTACTTCCGATATTAAAATTGTTAAGGATAGTACAGTTGCAAAATATTCTATTGTCGTTGATCAAGATGTGATCAATTTCACTTGTGAGTCCAGATGGACTTTTTCATGTCCATTTTCTCCTGATATTTTTCTTATAGCAAGAACTCATAATATAAAGTTCTTGTTCTTCAGGAAAATTAACCAATTTGCCACCTCTATTATCCCATTCACCAGTTCTATATGGACCAGTTGCATTTTCACCAGTTCTTGCTGTTCCAATTATAGTATTAAAATCACCCATCAGGATTTTGCACATACATTTCCCCTCGTATAAAAACTGGGCATCATCATAAAATTCTTCAATTTCCTCATCCCTCTAGCTTGTAGTTGGTGCATAAGCTTGGGCGATTTGAAGCCTAAACTTTATATTCAGCTGAATGACACATTGAGCTAGTTGGTCAAATATACTTTTAATATATATATATATATATATATATATATATATATATATATATATATATATATATATATATATATATATATATATATATATATATATATACATATATACACATATATACATATATATACACATATATACATATATATATATATATATATATATATATATATATATATATATATATATATATATATATATATATATATATATATATATATCATCATCATCATCATCATCATCAGCCCGTATCGATCCACTGCAGGATGAAGGCCTCTTCAGCATGCTTCCAACCTTCACGGTCCTGGGCTTTCCTCTGCCACTCGGGTCCAATATACTTAACGATGTCATCAGTCCATCGTGCTTTCGGTCTTCTTCGCGGACGTTTGCGATCAAGCGGTATCCACTCCAGGATTGCCTTGGTCCATCTGTCGTCCCATCGCCTCGCTATATGGCCTGCCCATCTCCATTTCAACTGTTTTACTCTCCCAATGATGTCACAGACTTTTGTTTGTTCCCTGATCCATGCGCAGGACTTTCTGTCTCGTCTTGTAATGCCAAGCATACATCTTTCCATTCCCCTCTGTGCCACCCGAAGTTTTTGAATTGATTGCGATGTGAGTGTCCAGGTTTCACTTCCGTATGTCATAACGGGTAGAACGCACTGATCGAATACTTTTCTTTTCAGGCAAAGTGGGAGTCTGCTCTTAAACACTATGTTGAGCCTACCAAATGCCTGCCAGCCACATTTAACACGCCGTTCCACCTCCCGGGCGGTATTCCCCTCCATGGAAATCCTCTGCCCAAGATATACAAAGCTGTCCACAATCTCTAAATCCCTTCCTAAAACTGAAATTCTTCTGTCCTGAGCGAAGTTATTGAACATAACCTGACTCTTTTTCAGGTTTATTTTCAAGCCAAATGGTTCGCCAGCCCTTTGCAGTTCTTGTATGCGTCTTTGCAGCTCCTCTGGGTCTTGTGAAATGAGAATAATATCATCTGCAAATCTAAGATGGTTTAAGTTTGCACCATTGATCTTTACCCCATCCTGTTCCCAATCCAGTTTACGGAATACTTCTTCAAGGCCAGCCGAGAAAAGAATAGGCGATATTGCGTCACCCTGCCGTACACCTCGTTCTATATTAATTCCCACTTCAAGATCATCAAGGTGAATTGTGGCTGTAGCTCCATCATATATCGATTCTAATAGGTTTACATAGGCTCTCTCTACACCTTGGCTAAGCAGTGCATCCATTATCGCATGCTTTGAGATGGAATCAAATGCTTTTTCGTAGTCGATAAAAGCCAAGCACAGTGGCATGGTGTATTCGTTGTGCCTTTCTATGACCTGCTGTACAACCTGGATGTGATCCATTGTACTGAATCCACTTCTGAATCCTGCTTGTTCTCTTGGTTGTGCGTCATTCAGTTTTTTTAATATTCTTTTAGAAATTATCTTAGTGAAAACTTTGTACATCACTGATAGGAGGCTTATTGGACGGTAGTTCTTTAAATCTTCCTGTGGTCCTTTTTTATGTAAAAGGATCACTTCTGCATTTTTCCATAAGTCAGGTACTTTTTGTTCTTTGAGGCATTTTGAGTATAATTTTGCCAGTGTTTTATGTAACGTCCGACCACCAGCTTTTAGCATTTCGACAGTTACACTATCCTTTCCTGGAGCCTTGCCGTTCTTCATCAATTCTATAGCATTTGTTACTTCCTCCACTAGGATATCTGGTATTATATATTGTTCTTCCGTGGGTATTGCTGTCCCTGACTGGCTCTGATCTTCATATAACTGGGAATAAAACCTTCTGACAATCTCTAACATTTGGGTACGCGTCCTGCACACTTTGCCATCCTCACGCTTTAAAGCATATATTTGCGTTCTTTTGTTTCTCAGCTTCTGTTTAGCTTTGTTAATTCCTTTGTTTTCTTCCAGGGTTTTTTGCACTAGCTGCATATTGAATCGGCGCGTGTCCTCTCTGATACGTTTTCTTATAGTTTTGCAGAGCTCAGTGTACTCGACCCTGCCAAAAGGACTACCTGCATTTCTCATTGCTCGCCGTTTCTTCATTAAATCAATGGTCTCACTGGAGATTTTTGTTTGTTTGAGACATTTTTCCTCTGGTGCTATTGAAGCGGCCGTTTGAAGTACATTGTTGGCGATTTCTTCATATTGAACTGATATTTCCACCTCCTCTGGATCTTGTAACGCAGCAAACCGGTTTGACAAAGCAATCTCAAAATCGCTTCCTCTCTCCAGCAGTTTTCCAGAATCCACCTTGCCCTTCTTTGATCTTACCATTTTTTCGCGCTCTTTTCGACAGTCAATCCGAACCCTTGCTCGTACAATTCGGTGGTCACTTCCAACATTAAAATTGTTAAGGACAGTACAATTGGTAAATATTGTTTTATCGTTGGTCATGATGTAGTCAATTTCGCTTGTGAGCCCAGATGGACTTTTCCATGTCCATTTTCTGCGGATATTTTTCTTATAGAATGAATTCATAATATATAGTTCTTGTCCTTCAGCAAAATCAACTAATCTGTCACCTCTATTGTCTCGCTCACCAGTTCCATATGGGCCAGTTGCATTTTCGTCTGTTCTTGTTGTTCCAATTCTGGCATTAAAATCACCCATCAGGATTTTGTACCTACAATTCTCCTTGTATAAAAGCTGGGCCACATCATCATAAAACTCCTCAATTTCCTCATCTTTATGGCTTATAGTTGGTGCATAAGCTTGGACGATTTGAAGCCTAAACTTTTTATTCAGCTGAAGGACGCATTGGGCTAATCGGTCGGATGTACTTTCAAATTTTACCACACTGTCCTTCAGCTTTCGATTGATGAGGAATCCTATTCCGCCACATCGGCCATTTTCCGTACCTCGAGTGTAGAGTACGTGTCCAGTTGGTTCCAGTTTGATTAACTCTTCACCCTTCCTTCGTGTTTCACAGAGCCCAATAATATCCCAATGTATTTTGTCAAGTTCGATTGACAGTTCTTGCAATCGGGCCTCTGTTTTCATAGTCCGTATATTTAACGTTGCAATGTCAAAAGTCCAATGGCAGCCTGATCTAACCCGGTGATTCTTAGCACCCTCTGCCTTGGGGCAGGTCTTCCCGCTGCCGTAGGTAGTTGCCCCTTGGCCTCCGGGGAATGAGGGCCGTGTTTGAGGTTGTACTGTCATATTTCAACATACTGAAATACCATGTTGAAGGTATGGACCGTAATCCATATATATATATATATATATACATATATATACATATATATATATATATATATATATATATATATATATATATATATATATATATATATATATATATATATATATGTATATTCGGTGGTGGCCAATAAAATAATATAAGGTAGAAAAACAATAAAAAATTCACTTTTCTAATGTATTTACCATAATAAATAATATAATATGCCAATATTAACTAAATATGTTGCTTAAAACATAATCTACTCAAAAATTGCGGCTTATCTTGTTAAAGAATGTATATTCTTAAATGGTTCGTAAATATGTATACTAATTTTAAAATATGTGAGTGTAGTTTTATATACATTATCATGCGCCAATCTACATCAACGAAAGCGTTTATTATAGTGGAATTTAATTTTTCTAAGTTAAAATTATTATTAGTAAGCCAGACCCCTAATGATTCTCCTCGTCCCCCTCAGCTTGTTTAATATGCCACTGTGTGAGACAAGTAATCGTCGAACTTGCAAAAGGAGGGCCATACATGTTTGAAAGAATTCTTAATAGTTTTTTGGTAAACTTGTTGTCAAGCTTTAGAAAGTGTACTAGTGTAGTGTACTATTTGTAGTGTACTATTAAGTGTAGTGTACTATTTTCAATGCACTTAAGATTACTGATCATAAGCTGTCATCGATAATAAACTTTCAAATTGTGAATAACACCTTCACCTTGATTCATTGGTTGCAGAACGGACGAAAAATTTCATGGAAAAAATCCAGTTTAATCTTTTTTAGATTCGTAAGATGCGGATGATCATGGCAGTTATCAACAAGCAATAATATGTGTCTGTTTTCTCTTATCAGTTATTTGTTCCATGATCTTACTTCACTTTCGAAAATATCAGCGGTCAACCACGCTCGCTTGTTTGGTGTATAATTAACTCGTAATTAATCAGTATTTTTACGTTTTTAAAACACCTGGGTTTGTTAAATTTTCCAATAACCAAACATTTGTTTTACTTCAATTCTGGTTATGTTTGCGTACACAAGAACGGTTACTCTGTCTTTCGATACTTTTCCCCCGATACATTTTTCGCCCTTAAATCTCGTTATATAATACGATCTCGAACAAGTTTGTAAAAAAGGCCAAGTTCATCGGCGTTAAAAACATCGCTAGCGTCATAATTTTTAAGATGTGCAACTAATCTTGATCTAACGCAATCCATCGCATTTTCCAGGTTTACACTCGCAGCTTCTTCATGAATTTTACTAGTACTTATATTGTACCGCTTTTTCAATCTATGTAACCAACCCGAATCGCAAGAAAATCCAGCAACATTAAACATTTTCGTTCGCAACTTAAAACATTAAACTCTTCAGCCTTTTTCTGAAGAATGGGCCCAATAATTGTAGTCTTCATACTTCAATGATACGTAAACCATTGAAGTAATGCTTCATCGATGTTTATTTAACAGGAATTATTATACCTTGTTTCGAAACTCCGCGGAATTACAATATTTTATGTTTGTTTTTCAGCATCGTGGACATTGTTTTTTTAAGCCCTGGATTTGCAGATGTCGACTTGTTTAGCACCACTTTCTATCTCCGGTATTATTAAATTTTTTTCATCCATTGTTAAAGCCTTCCGAACCATTTCAGTGGAACTAACTTCGGTTGATTCATCCATGCTTAAAACACAATTCGTTTAACGATCCTATATTAACAGCACACCTTTGCTATACAACACCAACAAGAAAACTAATGTTGCCAAATAAAATTGTCGGGAATAGAACATTTAATATGAATACATAACTTTAAGTAAATAATGTTGGACCTAATTACGAAAAAATCGCGGTAGCGTTTATCGCTCGGTCGGTCCAAAGGCGGCTGTCTGTCTTTTGCTTTGATTTTTTGCCGTTCTACCGCACAATATAAATACCATAATATATATATATATATATATATATATATATATATATATATATATATATATATATATATATATATATATATATATACATATATATATATATATATATATATATATATATATATATATATATATATATATATATATATATATATATATATATATATATATATAAATTTAATAAATCCCAAATAAAAATAAAAAGTACCTTATATTTTAATAGGCCGACCAGGAAATCTGGTACTTTCTATCAAAAGTACTTACTAATGGAGTACGTTATAAAAATAACTTATCTATTAAATGCTTCATAACCGCTGGGACTTGGTTATTCGGTACGTTGTTTTATTCAGAGAGAGGTACACATTTATTCAAAGCTACAGGCCTCGGATATTCTTTTTGATATCCCTTATACCGCTAAGTATCGGTTTATTGGGTTGCATATACTAGGGTCGCCATGTTAGATAAGGATCATGACCGGCATGGCTTAACTTCAGTTATCGAGAACTTATGGTGGACGAGATGAGGCTCGCCTCAGTGGGGGCTTGAGAGGGAGGTCGTTGGGGCGCTGCCCCTTCAGCATTTATCATTTATTTTATTAAGAATCTTACAGACAATTATGCTACAATTGCCTGTAAAATTTCTAAGTAAATTTCTGTTGTCATATTTTATTGCATCCAAAATATTCGACCTACTACTATACTTTGATGGTACAACCCCCCCCCCCCCCCCCTCATCCTTGTACCTCCCATATACAGAAAGTGTTAAATGGATTGTATTCTACATTAATGCGTCTTCTCGAAAATAAAACCGCTAGTATATATTCTGTTTACTTAAAAATGGAACTTTTCTGGCTACTCTGCTTGGTTCTTCTGTTGTAAACACCGTCATATGGTTCTGGTAATTTAGGTATGGCGATAATGTATATAAAATTACACTCACATATTTTAAAATTAGTACACATATTTACGAACCATTTAAGAATATACATTCTTTAACAGGATAAGCCGCAATTTTTGAGAGTAGATTTTGTTTAAGCAACATATTTAGTTAATAAATAATATGAATATATATATATATATATATATATATATATATATATATATATATATATATATATATATATATATATATATACTATATATACTATATAGAATATACTTTTTAATTAATAAATAAACTTAATTAAATACAAAAAAACACAAATTATATACGAAAGTTTTGTAGGCCCAAACTATGAAGAGGTTTTACTAATAATTTGTTTATATTTCCTAAACTAAGCTATAAAGTAATTTATATATCCCTACAAATATTCGTCCATCTGAATGACTACTGCAAGTTAAACAGGTTTACACCGATATTTACAACAATGGCACTGGACAGAAGGAAAAAAATGTGATTTTAATTAAAAATCCCTGACAAATAACAAAATTCAGGGCTTAGTTCTTTGTCAATCGATGACGCCACTTCATAGAAATGGACGATATTATGCTCGGTCGAGTCAAGAAACGTGCCTAATCACACTTTAGAGAAATAAGCGATTTTATGGTGGGACAGGTTCATTTCCGTTTCTATTTTAAACGCCATACCTGTCAAAAAACTTTTATTACTTTATGAAAAGCAATATATAACGTTCTTTTCTACTCTTTCTCACTCTCCCGCTTTCTTTGCAAAACAAACTTACTTATTGGCATAAAAATGTTAATAGTCAGAAGGAGGTGTTTTTTAAATATTTTTTTGTTAAAGCATACTAGGAGCGTTCGAAAATTTCTCGACCTGACAGTGATATAGCACTGCGAATTTTGTATTAAATTTTAAGTTTCCTCAACGTTTTATGACAATAGATAAAACATGGATTTATAATAATGATCCAGGGCAGCAATCCTAGAAGTGAGTTGAAGGAGGTGAAAGTGTGCCAAAGAAAATAACAACGTTACATATCAGGAAACAGTTATACGAGGGTTGCTATTTATGTATCCGGAATTGGTAACAATGTTATTGGTAGGCATCATCTGACATATACATCGTAAAGTTTGACATTGTTGACTGTATACGTAAACAGAACGTTTTGTCATACAGATGCAATTTGTATTGTTTGGTGACTTAAAAATTTTATCTAAGCCAAAAAATGGACTTAACTCGTGCCATGATTTACTACGACTTTTGACGTGGATTATCTCAACAACAGTGCATCGATCAACGCACTTCGATGATGATGAAGAAGCATCTAAAACCACTGTTATCACTGGTTATATGAATTCAATCATGGTCGTCGTTCGTTGATAGACAAACTTAAACAGGTCGTCCAAAATTGGTTGTTGTGCCAGAAAACATTGATATTGTGCGCGAACCGATAAAGCAATATCGTCATGTGACACACCGTGAGATTGAGGCATCCCTGGACATTAGTATGACAAGCATACACAAGATTTTACATGAATATTTATCCGCAAAAAAGATTTGTGCGCGTTGAATTTCATAAAATTGAACAATCGCTCAAAAACGGCTCGTGTCGATCGGGGCAAAGAAGTGCTCAAAAATACAATCGTAGTGTGTCAAAAGCCATATACATCATCTACACAGGTGACAAATCTTAGATCTATGCGTATGAGCCCGAAAATAAACAGCAATCGCCTGTATGGGTCTTTCAAAATGAACCAAACCCAACAAAAGTTGTTCACGCAAAAAGCACTTCGAAGCAAATGGTCGCCTGATTTTTTTTTGGAATAAATGAGCATGTAGCAACAGTGTCACTAGATAATCGTAGAATGGTCAATTCTGAATTGTACGCAATCATTTGCTGCCAGAAGTTTTTGAAGAAATAAGGAAAAACAACCAGCACTGCAGGATCATTCTTCACCACGACAACGTGAGTTCTAACACATCGGGCCGAACAACTCAATATTTGACCAGTCAAAACATCGAATTGATTGGTCATTCGCCGTACAGTCCTGATTTGGCACCCAATGATTTATATTTGTTCCCGTCCGTGAAGAATACACTACGTGGTCAACGATTTTAGACATCAGAAGAAACGGTTGATGCGTTTAAAATGCATGTTTTGAAGATACCTCAATCGGAATGGAAAAAGTGTTATGAAAATTAGTTCAAGCGTATGCAAAAGTGTATCGGTCATTGCGAAGACTATTTTCTCACTTTAAAAACCCACGAGCCGTCACTGGAACGAACAAGTAGGTACTTACCGTTTCCCGAAGACTTAACCATTCAAACAGTTTATTGTAACAGCAAATTAATAGAGAAAATTCGAAAAAGTTCATGAGAAGTTCGAAAAGTTCAAAAACATATCAAAGTTTTATGACAAAAAGGGTTATTGTACACATTTTTGTCGGTACCTCGCCATTTCCTAGTTTTTAAAGTGAAATTCTATTTGCCTGTTTTTGCCCAAAATAAATTTTTCAATAACTTTTTCATTAAAGTCCGGAATTAGTTCGACCATAGCACTTTCAATATTTAACATACCTAAAGCATTTAGTCTTCCCCCCGTTGAATTTCTTAAATATGTTTTAATCAAGTTTAAATTCAAACAAGTATTCGGAGGAGAACGAAATACGCGATCCGAGATCTATCAAATACTCCGTACCAGTCAAATTAGCGTTTAAAACTAATTACCGATATGCTCGGTCGGAGGAAATCTGCGTCCACCAGATTCACACCACCGTCTAACATCCACCACCGTCTAACGTCCACCGTCTAAAACATGCCATCGCATGTTTTAGAAAGCAGTTAAATCCCCGAATTCTAGCAACCAACAAAACATGTAACGCCAACGACGAGAGTTGTTGTGGCGTACGGTCGCTAGCGGTAAACGTCCGACCAATGATATAAAAATTGTGGTGAGGAAGGAATTTTTATCCGCATTATTTGGTGTGATGGGTCGACAGACGTTCTTCTACATTTGGAGATTTAAACTTGTAATAATATCTTAAAATGAGTTAAAGGAAAACTGAACGGAAATAAAATATGGTGTTTTGCTCTGAAAAATTGTTTACTGTAATAAATGCTGGAGGGGCGGCGCCCAACGCCTTCCCTCATGAGCCGCCACTGTTATAAGATCATGGCCAGTTATGTTTGCATCACTTTAATGGTAACTGGAATGGCGCTTAAGAAATAGTGTTGCTTCTTCCTCTTATTCTTTTAATATTTTTGTTGATAATAGCTAAAATACAGCTAAGTATACTGCAAAAATATTTACCTTATCTTTATTTATCTATTTTTGCTATCAGTATCCATAAAGAGTAATCGGTAGCTTCAGTGCGTATAAGACCTTCATAATATTTTTTTTCCAATTTCAACAATTTTATTTCAAATCAATCAAAATTGATTCAAAATTTCATTCAATCAAAAATATTTAATTTCAAAAATGAATTAGCTATGCTTCATTAAAACATGCCCGTTTCCAGTGGACCACCTTGTAAAGCTGTAATGTCAATATTTATTTGTTCGTTAAGCCAATGTTTAAACACGTATTCGTTCTGTTCGTTTTTTATTAGTGAACACTGCTGGTTTTTGAACATTGGTAATTTTGGAATTAGCTTATCCGAGGACTTGACTTTGACCTGCTAGACAATGGTTAATGGGAATGAATGGGAAATCTATGGTATCGGTTATTATATTAGTATCACTTGTCCAACAGGTGGCTGATGAATAAGTTTATATTGGGTTTTAATGTCTGACAGAAGGAATTTCAGCGAATACTTAGGAAGAAAAATATGTTAAAAAAACTGTTTAATTTTTTTAAAAATTTTGTTAAACATAAAAATAAACAGCATTTTCGACATACGAGAGTAATCTGAAGTTTCCAGCCTAAATATGAAGATGGCGTTACTCGTCAAAATTATTCTGGTAATGCAATTGCGCATGCTTTGAAAGATAATCCTGAAAATTTCAACCATATTAGATGCTCAGTTGTTGTTTAACAGTCATTTATGTTAGTCGATGTTAGTGCTTCTGTAAAGATGAAAAAAATTGAATATCGAACCGATCTTACATTTGAAAGGTAATACGCCTAGGCAAATTAAAACCGACATGGATGCTGTTTACGAGAACTCTGCACCATCATTTACCACTGTGAAATTATTTTAGCCAGCCCAATTTAAACGTGGCCATACCACCTTGGTTGACGATGAACGTTTGGGACGGTCAAAACTGCAACCATTACCTATAACATTGAGAAAGCAAATACAACATAATATTATATTATGTTTTTGTATTATATGTTTAGATATGTATAAACCGTTCCGAACCATGATCAAATAATTCAGGAAATATGATATACAACTGATCGAAAGTTGGTTCTGTTTGCGCATTGTGTCATGTGGACACGACTTGATTGAATACGTCGATCAAGCCGAGACAGATATATTTAGTGTAATAGAAGAGACATGGGAATAAAAATAAGTGGAAATTCCAGAATAAAAACTTAATTTTTACGCTTAAATAAAAATAAAACAATTAAATATTATGTAATAATTTTAACCATTTTTCTTTTCCGGGACATTCTATTTTCAACTAGACTTTTATTCAATTTGCTAATCCTAAAAACCATTCTCGACCTAAAGAGTATTTTTTTTAATTTTTTTGTCACATTCCACGTTTTCACTTAGGTTCAGTAATCTTTTAAAATAATTTTGTGTGATTTTGAGATCACAACCGATAAATGGTCGAATATATGTTCTAATTCGATAAACTCGTTCATTAACTCATTTGATGGTTTAGATTAGGGGTATCCAAGCTTTCCAGCCTTAGGGCCAGACTGATTACTCCATTACTCCGCCAAAACCGTTTTAATTTTCCTGCCATTATCTATAATTTCTAAACTAGTCACCGAGTGCGCCCCCTAAACGAGCATACGCTTGCAAATTCGCTAGTCGCGGGCCGGATTGATAACACTGGCGAGCCGGATTTGTCCCGCGGGCCGTAGTTTGGAGACCCCTGGTTTAGATAAACCATCTTCGTTAAATATTATACACAACTGAATGATTGGGAAGTTGAAGCGCTTGTCAGTAATGGCGATGGGTCTTTTAATTTGTGGCAGATAAACCCAACTAGATTATCGAGCCCATCATAGACAACATCATCCAGTTCCTTACACAAGATGTCGGTATCATTGTTTGGAAAAGTGTCCTAAATTTGTTATCGTGTGAAAATTGGACTTCCCTAGCTGCGAGATCAATTGTATCATCCGCTTCAACATTGCCAGATATTGAAGTGGAATTTTCATTACTGTCCATTATCTACCTTAACCGATATATATATATATATATATATATATATATATATATATATATATATATATATATATATATATATCTAAATTCGATGGGATAAGGATAATTATGGAACAACATTTGCTCACAGTACTGAGAAAAAGTTCTCCAAAACGTCCTGGTTGAGCCAAGTCAAAAGATATTTAGCGCCGTATCGTCTTTTCAGATCATGATATGATAATTTATATATAATTGATATATAATTCTTGAAATTTATTTTAATGTTTTTTTAACTGTATGTTAAATTTACCTTTTTGAATTGGATATAGAGACTGACTATCCTTAACTTTAAGCTTTCGCATGACATCATTTTATTACGTCATTTTATCAATAATTTTATCAATAATTTTATCAATAATTTTATCAATAATTTTATCAACAATTTTATCAGTAATTTTATCAATAATTTTATCAATAATTTTATCAATAATTTTATTTTGGATTTCTATCGCAATACCGTAAATTTTTTTTTGATCCTCAAATCTGTTTGAACAACTGTGACATTAAAACAGTCAAACCAGTCATTGACAAGTTTAAAGAAATCGGCGGTTTCTTACCAATTCTGGCTTTTAAAGTGTCCTAACATTCCACGACGTATTATGACTATTGCAATTGTGCGGGAGAACAATTTTGGCGCATGATTCACCTTTTGCTTTGCAGCTTCAGCGATATTAAGGGTGGCAGGGATATTTGTTGTGCAATGTTTAAATCGAAAACCGTCGTCGAAAATCGTCCGTAATTTCGATAAGTTCTTCAATAGTTTCTTTCATTATTTTCTTATTGACAACAATAAACCCATGGCCAAGAAAATTATTGCGAATCAATTTAAGTAAATGGGGCAAAAAACATGTATTTTTTCATTTGTAATTGATTGATATTAACTTTCAATTCCGTATGTAAATCTACATTACCTTCACCGATATCAGAAACCATAACTAGCACATGAAAGCTGAAAATAAATATAAGTTTTTAAATATTCATACCACACTTTTCAACATATTTTATCATTTCTTCTAATCAGCGGCGGTTTGTGGGGGAAAAAACAGGTGAGGCACGTATAACCAAATTTTCGAAAAGAGATTGGGAAATACGTTGCAACCAAAAATTTTAGATTTCTTAGTATCATACACACACTCTGCTGTGTAGAAATACGAGTGTAACTGTCAAACAACAAATTTTCAAATAGGTACCTAGATAATAAAATTTTGCTAAACTCATCATCCTCCTAAATTTCTGAGCAGCAAAGTCGTCGATGACTTGATCATTAAAATTTTAAATTGACTTCACAAGTTTTTTTTTCAATATATATCATTGCTAACGTGCACAGCCGTTCCTGGGCCATATAGAAATGTTTTGATTCGTTTGATGGTAGAGAAACATCTTTCGCTTTCCACAATCGTCGTAGGGAGGGTACACAAAATAGTCAGCACTTCCACATATTCACTAAATGTTGATGTTAAATTGTTTTGGATAAACATTTGTAACAGAGGCACAGCCCCACTGCTTTTCATAAAATAGTTCCGTGCGTACATTAACGAGAACTCATTTTTTAATTTGAAGTAATTTACGTTTGCAAACAGGTTACACACAATTTTAATGTCTTCATTTGGAAAGATGGCTCGATATTCACCAAATTTTACATCGAAACTAAAACGTTCATGAACCTGTATGGTTAAAGTATCACAAATTTTCTTGCATATCCTGACATTCGGATTGGGGTCCTCCTTGTCAGTAATTTTCGGTTTCTTTCTGCGATTCTTTATGATCGTTTATATATATCTACATGTCCAATAATTTAGGTAAGTAATATTTAACATTTTTTTTATGCGAACTGATGCATTCATTACTGTCTTTGTTTTCCGCACGCGATAGTAAAGACAACAATAGCGGCACAAACTTATCTGTGCCTAAAGCACGTGTTCGTTAATCGGTACGCTTCGGCAAACCACGACCTATTTCGTTACCGCGAATGACAATATATATGTTAATCTATAGAAGTCGCAAGAAACGTGATCATAGACAGAACAGAGAATAAATTAATATAAAATCTGAAATTATTTTTTTCCCTTTATTTTTTAATTTATTTGGTAGGGCACTTGACCAAGTGCTCTTATGGAACAACCACCACGGCTTCTAATTTACTTTTGTTGATCTTGCACTCATAATTGAAAAATATTGGCTGCTGCCACTTGCTAAAAAGACCCCTCAACATCACCACCTGGGCCTGGAAATAAGACTTCAACGTTTAATCGTTAACTTTATTATAAGTGAATGATGATTTAATTTTCATCTCATCAAAGGAAAGAAAGCGGAGTTTTTTAAACGAACGCAATTTGGTGTGTTTTATTACATGGAGCACCTTTGTCAAAATGCCAGGGGCTATTTTGCACCTTTTTAGGCTAAGATCTCAGAACTCAGATCTCAAGAACCGGCCGGATAAAGAAAACCGTTTTTTAAAACTAATCGATATAATATTGTACGATTGCCTTCTGAACGTCTTCGATAGTTCAGTTAAAACGTTTAAGTGAAAAGTTTAAGTTAACCTTTAGGACAGCTTCGTTTTGTTATTCCCAAATGGCAATTCTAGCATTCATGTCCAAAATAGTTTGATTCCGCTCATCGACATGTGTGTTTACCCTAAAATTGAACGTATGAGGTGTTGTTGAAAGCAAATATCTACCTAACATTACTAGTATTAGGTATCAAATGATTTAAAGATGACGAAAATTCAGAAGCATGATTTCCAGTACCATCAATATTATTTTTAACATTTCTACCAAAACCGATATTGGTAAGACTAGAAGAAGAAGAAGCTGGGGTCCCACCAATTCCCTCTCCACCGCCTGACCCTAAAGGAGTCAAACGGTGCCCCTCTTTGGTATGTAATTACTTAAATTAAATTTAATTTGAAAAAGAAAATTTCCACGTACAAATAGTCAAAGGTCTTGAACGAGGTAAAATAAGTGCTTCTTCCTTTCTCATATAATTATAATTCTTTATTAAACTTAAACTAGTTTACTAAATATAGCATCAAAACTCCCCAAAAAAAAAACAAACTCAGAAGAACAGAGGGAGGTGGCTCCTACATAAAAGGGCCGTAGCCCGGGAAGTACCTAGAACCTTCCCAATACGCCCCTTTATAAATTGCTGACATCAGTTGTGCAAATTTTTATTAACTTTACGCAGATGCAAAACTTAGTAATTACAAAAGTAGAAAAATATATAGAATAAATGAGTAAGCTGTCTAACCTACGACCCGAACTTAAAAGAATTTCTATAATCGAACTGAAACTTACCCGAAAACAGCTAAGTTGCATCCGGATCTGCCGCCACGAAGCCCTCTAGAAGAGCAGTCTGTTCTTCGTCTATCAGTTGCTGTAATATTCTGCTTGGTGAGATTGGCCAGTCTGGTCTAATGGCTTCAATCAAGGTAAGTCTTGGTCCTTCGTAAACTCCGCAATGCAATATTCTATGTATTGGATCGTCCATCATACCGTTGAAACACACCACGCATCGCGCATCCTCAGTTTTGCCGTTCCTCTTCAAGTGAATTAGAAATTGACCATGGCCGGTAAGTACCTGATTCATCCTTCTGTTAAATGTGAAATGACTAGTCATCTAGTCTGAAATGCTCGGAATGAATTGATAAGTCAATCTCCCTGTGTTCTCTTCGCCCTATCCCGATTGCCATTCGGTTATGGTCCTGTTCCTCAAGACATCTTTGATTGTTTCCTACCGATTCTTGGGTCGCTAGGCATTAAACATTCGTGTCTTAACAGCTGAATCCCAGCGTAATGAGCCTTGAAGTCCAGAGCCTCGTAAATAAGTTCCTCAATCGGGGGTATGCAAGCAAGCACTGAGGCCGCCGCCGTAGAGGTGGTACACCTATGCACCAACAATAGTGCGGGACACCATCCCTCTTACTGACTGAAATTTAACATGATTCCTCGCGTGTGCCAACTTCTCAGAGAACACTTCCGCGCCATACTTTAATACTGGCATCACTGCCCCATAAAAAATCGTTCGTAATGAATCTGCAGGAGTCTCATATACTCCGCTCAGAGATCTCCTGAGCAATTGAAACAGCCTCTAAGCCTTGTCACAGGAGTATTTTATGTGAGCTCCGAACGTTAATTTGTCATCTATGATGACTCTAAGGTACTTAGTTTTGTCCAATCTACTTATTCTGTTGACAACTAATTTGACAGGGGGATTTCTGGTCAGTTTCCTGCCGAAAACCAGGTAGGTGGACTTGTCCGACGAAATCTCTAATTTATTAGTACATGTCCAATGATGAACTAGTTCTAAGGCAAGACCAATACTACTGCCGTCAAAAAATAGTTATTCAATGAAATTATACTACTTACCTAACAGTCCATGCAATTATATACTTACCTTATTTGGCAATCTGCAGCATTTAATAACTTCACTTTTAATAACACGTTTAATATTTTCCCTTCGCTTTGCTCGTTCACATCGAAAAGCATTTTCTGCAAAAATTGACAGTTCTTTTGGTATTTTTTTGTAGGAACTACGTTTTCCTTTAATTGTCGACATCTCATCTATTATATCCTAATAACTCTTGTTAGAGGTACCGTTGATAATCTTTGTTTATAAAATATTTGGAACAAATTCAGGCAGATTTAGCATTAAAGTCGTCAATTCTCATAGACATGCAATTATCCATAATTTACTAGGGTCTGGATTGGAGGAAAAATGAAAAACATAATTGTTTTATCTACGTGCTTTCCCTGTTTACTTTCATTGCAACTGAATATTGCGCTACTATCCTTGTAATCATCATGATCTATACTCGTTTACCGGCCATTGCCAGTGTCGAGTTTACCCTTGTAAGATGCTTTTTTATATCCAAGAAGGCAAGAATGTTTCGCAGATACAAAAGAAGATATGTGCTGTGTACAATAAGGCTATCTTTGATACGTGTCGGAACTGATTCTAAAAATTTCGTGATATAATATTAATTTTAACGATGCATCACGTTCTGGACCACTGACTAAGGCTGATGGCAATTAAATACTGGCGTTAATTGAAAGTGATTGTCATAAAATAACTTGAGAGATCGGAGAAATTACAGAAATTACTGAAAAATTACTGAAAACTGAATTACTGAATTACTGAAACAGTGTGAATGCAATTACATCAACTTGGAATAATTAAGGTCGTATAAGTTAATGGAGAAAAATTTAATATACAGAATTTTTGCATGAAATACTTTTTTGAAACGCAACGAAATCGATTAATTTTTAAAACGAATGGTTATAGGTGATGATAATTAGATTATGCATAATAATGTTAAGCATAAGAGGTCATGGTGTAAGCGCATAGATCCCTTCAACAAATGCAAGAGCAAGTTTACGCCTGAAGAAGGTAATGTTATGCCTTTGGTGTGACTGTGCATTAAGCCGTGTCTGAAAAGGACTGCATTAATTCAGAAAAATCGTCTTCACTACTCAGTAAATTCAAATAAGTAATCGACCAAAAGAAGCCGCCTGAATTAACCAACAGATAGAACATTGGCCACTCGTGGAAGTCACACGTGGAACCGGATTATGCATCTACCGGAGAAATGGAGAACGGTCATCAAAAAGTACGGCGCAATACAATTTTTCTGTCCGGTAAATAAAATTTCTCTTCTAAATGGGACTAACTTTTACATCAACCCAATTTTTATCAATACAGTTTATTTTGGTCAAGACCAAATGGCTATAGTATTCCTTTTAAACAAGATTTTTTTTAAACAACCGTTTCTATGGCCTTTTCAATCTAAATATATCATCACATTTGCTTTTTATCAAATTATATATCACATTTCTATTATTTAACATTAATAAATCATATTCGTTTTGTAAACTTGAACGCCGCCTAGTGTGAAGTATTTATGTACTTATTTATTTAACATGTTCAATGTGTTTACTGATCTATTTTGTAGCATAAATAAAGATTTTTTCTCTCTCCCGATCTCGTCTCAGTCCTTGACTCACTTAACGTTTTGGCAAAAGATACAATGTATTTAATAAAAGGCACTCAATAATCAGAGTGGGCGCCAATGCGTTTATGATTTTTTAAAATTGTATATATTGAGGCATAAAGGATGTATTAATAAAATTAATTGTTACAGAGAGGACCAAAAAATTCTGCTTGAATTTTAATTGGTTCTTACATTAATGGATACGTTTCAATACCCTAACCTAGGGGTTCCCAAGCGTTTTTAAAATATAGCCACGTAAGAGTAGGGTAGAGCAGGGCTAGTTGATCATAGAAGCAAGTTGTGCAATCGAAATATCTCAAAAACTAAGCTACCTACAACAAAAGTGGCGAAAAGAAGGGGGAATGCATAGCGCGACTGTCAATTGCTGTCCGGTGCTCCGTGAAAATAAGAGAATGCTTTGTTTTTTTTTCGGTCTAAAAAAATATTACAGGTCATCATAATTTTCTACTATACTCCTATAAAAACACTTAATGAGGATTATGTAAGTATTTAAAGATTACTTAATTATTGTTCTTACGATTATAGATGGTTTTTTATTTTGAAGTCTTATGATTTTTTATAACCTAATTTTTATTTTGTTACCTCAACTTGGGCTAGTTGAGCAACGCGCGTTCATTGTTTGCAAAAGCAAAAGCTGTAGAGGAGGAAAACATGAATGTAAAAGTTGGTTTATTCTAAGTTTGTATTAATTGTGACAGAAACAAAGATGATTAATAATTTGGGATTATTTATCATCTAACAATATTCTTGATCTCATAATTAGTTACTACTTTAATTTAATATTTATTTGCTTTATAATTATTGTTAAATATATAATTTTAAATATAAAAAGTGTAATAATAATCCAAATATTGGAAATTTTTAATTTTGTTTGATTTTAATTTAATTTTTCCAGAGATATAATAACAGTATGAGTATGTAATAATCATAATATATAAATATTTGCTTGTTGATTACAATTATTTGGTATTCAGATCATTCTATACAGTCATCAAGTCCATTTTAGCCATTGCCCAACTAGATGAATACTACATACCCATGTACAACTTTTAAACTTGTATTAAGATCGTTTTTACACCGTTAGACGTTTTGGAGAAGAGTAATTAAATCTGATGCAATATTCTTAAAGTTATGGGAGATCAAGCAAAAAGTTGCTTAACTAGCCTCGCTCTACCCTACTGGAAATGGTAAATGGACCAGATTAATGAAAAACTGAGAGGGTAGATTGGCAAGGTAGATCCTTTTTAAGTGAAATATTGTTTTTTTTTCAATTGAAAATCGATTTCATTTTCAACGTGGTCTCCTTTTAGCTCGATACACTATCTCCAATGATTTTGTAACTTTGTGTGCTTTCCAAATGCTAGGACTTGTCGTACTCTGCAAAATAGTCCTCTGTTTCGGCGATGACCTCTTTATTTGATGTATATTACTTGCCAGCCAGCAATTTATTCATCTTTGGAAAGAAAAAAAAGTCGGGGGGGGGGGGGGGGGACAAGTTCGGCAAATTGGTTAGATATAGCATCAATTCGTAGCGCAAATTGACCATTTTCGCTGTTGCAAAGGCGGACAAATGGGCGTATGCATTGTCATAGTAAAACAGCACTTATTCTTCGGCAAATCGGGGTGTTTTTTATCAATCGGGGTCTTCGTGAAATTTGACCAGTGATGCAGCATGATATTCTCCTGTGATCGTATTGCCTTTGTACAGATAGTCGATCAAAATAATGCCTTGCAAATCCCAGAAAAGAGTGGCAATGACCTTTCTGACTGATTGAAGCGCCTTCATTTTTTTCGAAGCACGTTCACTGGATAAGGCCGACTTTTTTTTACTATTCCTTCAATTATGGTGTGTAGTGATGAATCAGTCAACAGTCATCAATCGCTGCAAAGACTCTTTCGGATTGCGCTGACACATGTCTAAACAGCGGTATGAGATACTCACATAAACTATCAGTGAACCACTTATGAAACATGAAATGTGAAGGAGCAGAGTCTGCGTAATATTTTGTTCAATTTTTTTTCGATTTGCACGATGGGTTTTCCCTCAAAAAGTAGTGTTTAATCAACACACAAAATTAAATTTTTCCATGATAACAAAAATATCGAACTTATCTGCTCTCAACGACTATCAAAACTAATGTTCATGTCGGCTTGAAATCTAATGAGCGTTACTAGAGACGGAGCTAATTTTTAGATATGTAATCACATTTGCGATGGCACCGCCATCTATAGGGAAAGTATATGAGTTTTCACTTTATGCTCGAATATAACACATCACTCAATAAGTTCGTAGGATGACCTATAAAACAACAACTTTTAGGCAAAATTTGACTGTATTCATCTACATAGTAGATAGTTCTTCAAGAGTGATAGGTATATTGATTCGAACGCTTCTCTAACATTTCGATGCATTTTTGTAGAACGATTTATCTTTGGCCTCAAAATAGACTTCAGTTTCAGCAAACACTTCTTCATTGACACGAAATCTCTTTCCCTGGAGCTTTCTTTCTGGTCTGCAGACAGGTAAAAGTCGCCGGGAATTAGATCTGGAGAATACGGTGTATGGGGAAGCAATTCAAAGTTCAATTCATGCAATTTGGCCATCGTTGCGAGAGACTTGTGACACGATGTATTATCCTGATAAAAGAGCACTTTTTCTTCCCTCAACCGCACTAATAACGCCATATAATATTCGCTATTGATGGTTGTTTTTTTCTCTAGGTAATCAATGAATAAAATCCTTTTTATTGCACTGAAACAGCCCTAAACAGCGCGCTGAATCGTCGACGCGTTGCTGTTTTTGATCGACTGAGCAAACGTGGTATCCACTTTGAACAGTGCTTTTTTATGGACAAATGTTCGTGCAAAATGGGTATCTCACGTAACTTCAATTTACGATCGGCCAAAACTATTTTTGTGGACTGTTTTTATATTTTCTGGAATAACTGCCGAATTTGGGCGGCCAGAGCGTTCAGCGTCATAGATATTTGTACGGCCGCGTTTAAAATCAGCAAATCAGTTCTCCACGATTTGTCTCGATGGAATAGAGTCCGAATAACACTCGTCAAGCTATTGCTTTGCTTGAACGGTATTTTTTCCCAATAAAAAACAATGCTTTATTAACACACGAAACTCAGATATTTCTTTTGTATTGATATTTCTATGTGTTTCTATTGTTTCATGTAACTTAGCGTATCATTTGAAGATTAATACATATATATATATATATATATATATATATATATATATATATATATATATATATATATATATATATATATATATGTCATCCTACTTATTGAACTTATTGAGTGGTGTGTTATGTTTAACGATAATTAGTATTTAAATATAAATGATATTCAGATATTAATTCGTCACAAAGATTGAAATAGGTATTATGATAGTATAGGCTTATTTTTTATTGTTTTCAGAACTATTATATCCACTCTACTGGATGCATAGAAGGCTCGTGGCGAAATAAAAATATTCAAAAACAAGGAAGATTCAATCGTTGTCCAGGCAAAAATTGCCCACTTTTAAACCCGCCATTAAAACGTCAGCAATTGTTTCCCGAGACGGGTTTCTGGCCGTAAGCCTTCATTATCATTATCGTTGGGCTCGATCTGAACGGAACGAAATATCCAAAATTCTCTGAAATGTCTCAGTAGTTTCGTTTCATGTTAGATACAATACTAAGTCGTAAACCCGTCTTGTATGAAATCAGTTTTGCCCTACTGACGTTTTATTCCATCAGTATAAAACGACCTGTCCAACTCTGTGCAAAATAAGCCGTTAGCTCAGCTTTAACCTCAACATTTGAAGTGAATGTTCGTCCAATAATAATTTTTTTCAGGTTTGGGAAAAAAAATCACAAAGATCATCTGCCAAATACCATCCATGTGGAAGTACTTACAAGCATCATGGAATTTGCAGCAATAACCCGAAACATATGACCAGATGTGTTATCGTGATGAAAGAGTACTTTTATTATGGCCAGATGTGAACGTTTATCGTGAAAAGCATCCTGCGATTGGTCCAGTAGTGAAGAAGAATACTCCCCAATGATGGTCCTAATTTTTGCCAGTTAGTATAAAAGTGCCACATCACGAGAATCCCAGAAAACTGTAACCTTGACCTTCCGTCAAGTGAAACTGTTTTCCATTACTTTGCAATACTTTCACTTGCTCTCACCCACTGTGTAGACTGTTTTGTCTCTAAAATGTAATGGTGAATCCATGTTTTATCTACTGTTACGAAACGTCGAAGAAATACCTTAAATATGTGTAAACACTCATAAGAAATGCTCATTAACTCGACTGTTAACAAACGTGGCACCCCATCAAGTTAAAAGGTTTTTCAAATCGAGAACATTATCTAAAATATAGTAGACACAGTTTATCGAGATGTTCAAAATGTCATTGTCATTTGATACGACATTGTCGATTTTTGTGACGATTTTGTCGATCGTAGTAGTTTTTTGGCGCTCTTAGCGTTCGTCATCAATTGTTCGGTTCGGTTTCAATTATTCATAAGTGATTATTTCAGTTTTCTTTGATTTTAACAGCTCATTACAATCTATCCCATAAAAATCAGTAATTGGTAACAAAATATGTTATTAATGTATAGGAGATGACCCAAGATCTGCCTTCCTTTATTTAATGATAATAATTAAAACAGTTGGTATTTGTTTCACAATATATTCAAGATAATCTCTGACATGTTTCGGCCTTCTCCAGGAGAGTTATGTATAAACTTTGTTTAGGGTTTATGTATAGACTTTGTTTATGTACATACTTTGTTTAGAGTTAATGTATAGACTATGTTTATACATATCTCTCTTTCAGAATGGTCGCGAGACCTAAACATGTCGGAGAACATCTTGAATATATTGTGAAACAAATACCAAGTGTTTTAATCATCATGATTGTTACTAGGTTTCACCAAGAGCCAACCGCGCAATCAATCGAAACTATTCCTATATTTAGTTAATAATGTGATGAATATTGATTAATACTTACTATCTGTCTTTTTGTAGTCCGTTGTTTTGTTTCGCAGTCGCCTGTCAGTCATATATTATCTATCGAAACCTCATCAGACCAGTATTCTGTTGCATTTCTATTTAGCCATTCCCCATAAACATTGAAGAGTTTTTATCGTTAGATTGGCACAAATGTCCTCTATACTAACTCAGAGTTTGAACGACATATGTCATTTAGTTTGTTTACATTGCCCGATTTTGTCAGTTCATTTCAAGTGGTTTTGCGATTTTTACAATTGATAAAAACATCGAACAAACAATTTATCATAAATTTTGCATTGCAAATGGAATTTCGTGTACCGAGTCGCTGAAAATGTTGCAGAAGGCTTACGGTGAATCGACATTATCAAAAACACCTGCATATGAGTGGTATAGTGCATTCAAAAGCGGTCGAGATGTGGTGGAAGATTTGCCTCACTCTGGTCGGCCATTAACATCTTCAAATGAAGTTAACATCGCTAAAGTAAAGAAAATGGTGATTGAAAATCGTCCTTTAAGTTTTTATAGAGATAGCCGCTGATCTTTTTGTGGCTCACGAATCAATTCGTACCATTTTAAGCGATTTTTTGGCCATGAAACGCGTTGCCACCCGACTAATGCCGAAAGACCTGAATTTTCTTCAGAAACTCAATAGCGTTAAGATCGCTGAAGACATGCTAGAACGAGTCAATTCCGACCCCACATTCATAAAACGCATTGTAGCTGGTGATGAGACATGGGTATACAGTTTGACATGCAAATGCTTCGAAATGGAGCCTTCCAACTGAGCTGAAACTGAAAAAGTCGATCAAAATTAAGGTGATGTTGACTGTTTTCTTTGATTATCGTCCTGTGCACTTGGAATTCTTGCCAGAAGGTCAGACGATAAATAAAGAAAATTATCTAACCCTTATGCGGCGTCTGAGAGAGCAAATTCGTCGAAAAAGGGCAGATTTGTGGAAAGAAAACTCTTCGATTTTGCATCACGACAACGCGCCATCTCACGTCTATCATTGTGGGCATTGTGGCCATCTCAAGGCTATCATTGTGAATGAATTTCTGGCCAAAAACTTAACAAACACCATCGAATAACCACCGTATTCACCTCGTATTGCTCCGACCGACTTCTTTCTCTTTCCAAAACTCAAATTACCACTTCGAGGTACCCGTTTTCAGTCGATAGAACATAAAAGAGAATTCGGAGCGAGAACTGAAGTCGATTCCGAAAAATGCGTTTAAAAAATTTTTGACAATTGGATTATTCATTGGCATTGTATGTTCATATGGCAAGTGTATTATTTCGGAAAGCTCCTACTTTGAAAGCGATACAATAAATTTTGATTAATAATAAACCTTTTGTGTTTTATTGACCAATTTCCAATACTTTTTTTGACAGAATGTATTCGTAGAATTTCTCAATCATGTCTCTCTTTTATTGATATTTAACTATTGGATGACTAAGTCCTGTTAGTCCTGACTGATTGCTTTTAACAAACTTAATTTAAATTTCAATATAACTAATTTAAATATGTAGTAAGTAGTGGTCTATGATTACTGATGTTTCTTCTGGATAGTAGAGTTTAATGACTCGGCTATGATTAATACTTATCGTAGTAGTATAATTACTACTACGTAAGTATTAGTCCTTTGGAAATACTTTATATTATAGTTTTTAATTATTTCTCTTACACTCACTATAGGGAGGTACGAAAAGCTAAAACCCATATGACTCTGCATCCGATTTGTTCTTTAGAGGCATTTTCGATTTTCTTCCAATTATCTAATCAGAATTGAAGTATTTGATGTCTTCCACATAAATCAATCTTAGTGTGAATATTATATGCGCTGATTTGTTTTCATATGCTCTTATTGGCCACTTTTTTTTTAACCAAATTTGGATTTTATATATATTATCTTATAACATACTTAATGATGCTGCTGGTATTTAGTACACCAGTATTTGTATCAGTATTAGTATATTATCATCAGCAAACAAACAGTACAATAATACATTTATCGTTAATGGATAAATTAGCTTTATAAATCGGATATGAATATGGTATTCCACACTTCCCTATGGGAAATCAAATTTGATCAGAAGTTATAGTATTTGTTTTTCTTGAAGTGTTACCACGAAATATCTGTTCTGAAAATGATAACTGTTGCAATCAGTAAATGTTTTTTAAATCTTATGAAGTAGGCGTATATAACAGGTTTAGCCAAATTTTCGAATACCTGTACATTATTAATTTATGCAAAATACGCTTTACAGTTTCCTAATTCATCTTCATTTCTTTATTTCAGAAGAGTACTGCCTAGCAGAGCGATTGGGATTTCGCAGAATGGCGTCCCACTCATCAAAGGATAGATATTTCATCACTACGTCTGATGTTGAAGTGACGACTGAATAGTTATTGCGTTTTAATCATAATTCACGGGTAAGCAAACCCGTGGTGCTCTCGAGTCCACAACTGTAAAGAGTTTTCCAATGAGAGTATCAGAACTTTAAGTCAGAACATAATAGCGGCAACACTGTTTGAAATGTAAATGTCATCTATAGACTGCTGTGTTTACTACAGTGTGTCAATATACCTTCAATAATACACTAATTCAACAGCGCCTATTAATTATTCGTGTGACTGTTAATGGTGAACGCTTTAGGAATATGGCTACAAACTATTTTTTCCTTCAATAGGACTAGTCAGAAATCTTGCCAGACAATCGTTTTATTGCAATAAAAATTTCATGGACGAGTTATTTCGCGAACTAATTATACCAACTAGTCACCAAGATCATGCAATATCACGCACTTGGATTATTTTTTGTGGGGTTATGTTAAATCTCCGACTTATAGAATTAAACACAAACAATTCTTGACCTTAATCAAAACATTCAGATCACCATTATATTCAGGCCACACATATACCACGCTATATGTGTGAAAGAATAATCGAAAATTGGATCTTCAGAAAGTATTCCACCAGAAGAAGCCGAGGGGGACATTTGAACGACATTATTTTCAGAACATAAAATTATTATTTGTTCTTTAAGATATAATAAAAATTACCGGATTATCTTATATTCGTCATTTTAAAATTCTGACATTCTTATTAGACATACAATAAGACAAGATAAGAACCCTTTACAATATCAAAAAATGCAGATGGGTGGTAGTTGGGTTTCGGTGCTTGTCTGATTTTAGATATATTTCTGCATTTGTTCGATTGTTGAAAGTTCTTGTTTGAATTCAACCTCAATGTTATTCAGTATAGTCAGTAAAGACGTATCAGTATAGACAAAGAATATTCATATTGTATAATATTGATACAAAAAAAGGTATCAAATATCAGCAATCAGCGAAAAGTAATTCTTAGATATTACGTTGTCTAACCACATGTGGCAACACTAAGGCACTCCAATGAAAATAAACTAAATTTCAAAAATCAGAAAATCTCTTCCGTCGTCCAAGTAAAAAATTGCCCATTTCGTTAATCGTCATCAAACGCCATCAAGCGTCTTCCGAGACAGGTTTCTGGCTTTAAGCCATCATCAGTCGTGCTCGAGCTGAACGTTCGAAAACAACTAAAGAAATGACCAAACGTCGATCATGTCGAACCATATCGGCCATGTCGGATGTGGGCTGCATCTAAATGCAGTTCGCGCCATCGTGTGGTTCATAACAGTACTACTGTGTGAAACACTTCGTGGTCTATGCAGGCCCAATCTGAGTGCCAGGTATGCATGAAAAGTTGCATAGTGGGTTCGTGCAGAAAATTAAAAAACATCAAAAAACAAGGACATTTATTCCGTGTTCTAAGCAAATATGTTTGCGAAGAAATGTTCTTGTCTTTTGAATATTTTTAACATTGCCCACGAACCTAGTATGCAACTTTTCAAGGAATAAATTATACCGAAAAGCTTATATATATTATACAAAAACCCTGAACATAATTGTTAAAGTAATATTTTATACTGGTAGATATTTCTATTATTTAAAACATAGCATAATTTTTTGTGACTTTCTTACCGAAAACCTTTAACGCACGCCGAAGTCAAAATTATTATCTTTTCAACCGAGTAATAAAGATTATATAGTTATTAATCCGTTAAAATGGCATTATGTAACAGTCGCCTGGTTAATTTAACATTTTTACTAATATATGGGAAGCAATTTTTGGCCCGTAACCCTGGCGCCGGCTGCTTTAAACTTACTGGCAATACGCAATTTGATGAATTTTATTTAATTTATATAACAATCCGTAACTCGAACGTCTGAACGTCTGACATGGTATGGATGGTAAGGAAATAA